>CM019120.1:20330347-21530347 GCA_009720345.1 Fragaria iinumae
CACACACCCAACAACAGATGGCAACTGCTATCTAGATCTCTGATCTCAAATCTGAACCAAAATAAATTTATATAGGACTAGATCCAGTTCAAAGCAAATATTCCCTGACCTGTGATCGATATTCGTACTTTTTTTCTTCAACTTAATTTGCCCTTCCCTCTCTTTTTTATGTTCCATTTTATCAATAATTAGTGCATGTACGTCCTGCAAACACTTTTGTTTACTGGAGTTCTAAGTTCATCAGTCTATCTTTCACTGCTAAAGTACTAAGGTAGCACATTAACAATTTAACATTAATATTGATTAAGATTTCAGCAGATCAATTTTTCTTCTCAGGGCTCACAAGCACTTTGTTAGCCCTTTTAAGGAAATTCGTCGAACATTTTGTTCTTACGTTTATAAAGAAAAGTGAAAAACATAGGTAGCGATGACGTAATGTCACGAGTACTTTGAAGGGTTTCTAGTAAGTGGTAACAGAGAGAAGTCGAGAACTACACAAGAAAATGAATGAAACAGATTGCTGAAAAATGGAAAACATGGTGTTCACAGAGGACACTCAGAGAATATTACCCGTAATAAAATGAAAGGAATAGCTTATGGAATGTATGCACTATGCAAAAATGACATGCGAGAGTAATGAAGAGTCTGAAAGGAATTTTGCAGCAACTTGAGACTCTTCACTCTCCGATTAACAAATCACTTTGCTTAAGCCTAATCATATTCAATGTTAGTTGCAGGAAAGAAATTTGATCAATTATGCCATGATTAAAGTGAAGTTTGAAAGTTTATGCCTGCAATGATGCAGCTCTTACTGCTAAGAGATTCCAATAGTGAACAAGAGCACATACTGACACCCAATATATAGCTTTTGCCCGTTCCTTTTTAGGTCGATTTGCAACCCACCAAATTGCTCACATGCTGTCACAATAATTTCGACTCCTTTTCCTCCAATTATTCCATGCATAAAAAATAATAATAATAATTGAAGATCCAACAAGCTAACGACCTTATTTTCTTCTGAATGTTCAGCAACGATTGCTCCAAGATCTTCTTCCTCCAATTTGAATTTATGCTCACCAACTGGGTAAGTTGCTTGGATATCAAGCATTAAAGTACTTGTTCTTTCAGAAACCCATAATGCAAAATCTCATAAGATTTGCTAATTATGTTTTTATTTGGATTCATAAGATCGTTTGAGTCTCACTACACCTCCACTCAAATTGCAATAATCCCATTTTCCATAAAATTATATGGGCCAAGAAGATCGATTACATATTTAGCTGGTTATCAACTGATACAAAATATGAATAAAACAATTTAATAGCATCTAATTGATGACTTAGAAAGCTCATTTTATATCCAACCAACAATAACCATACATGTTCCCAATTGGAGGCTTCTAAACCTTTGGTTAAGCCTCCCCCTTTACAGAATCTGTAGTTTTATTCTCCTTGCCCTGCCATACATGTACATCTTCATCACCATTTATAACTGAAAAAGTAGTGTCATAAACTCCTTGAAGTGCCTAACCAAATTTGGCCCAAGAGGGATTCATCAGTGGAAATTTTATTTCATTGTAAACTTGTTTCTCTTCTACTCTCTGCCATTTCTTGCTCTAAAAGCAAAGTCCGAAGGCAATTGGGAAACCATTTTCCTGTTGCGCTGATCAGCTAATTGTGATCTGCTTTGGGATTTTGTGTTGTTGTATGCATTAGTGTATTTCCCTTGCCTGTTTTGCTTTCTTCTGGGCACTGTCGATTGCGGGATGAAAACTCCAGTTCCTTTGGTTTCTCTCTTGCAAGATTGCTCATACACGGGCACTTGCGCTGGTTGATGAATTGCACAAGAGAAAGCCTGCAAACAAAGATACACACAAAGTTAAAACCATGTCATGCGCTGCTCTCGCCCAAGTAAGCTTAACTTCCGAAGTCCTACTCCGATCCGGTGCATTTTTCTATGACAGGAACTAAGCAATCAAAGTGCATAAGGGGTATATGTCCTAGTGAGTAAATAATGTACCTGAAGAGAGACAGAAGGGCAAGAGGCAATAGGGTCTTGATCATCATCATCCATGATAAGAAGAGAGATTTGCTTAGTCAAGTCTGCAAAGAACAAGTCATCTTCAAGCTCCATGGCCATTTCCATCTTTCTTCTTCTTCTCAATCTAGCAATAGGGGTCTGTCTGTGCAAGTCTCTTCAAGCTCAAGTTCTCTCTTAAAATCCAATGGGGGAATCAGTAGGATTTTAAATAGGAGAAGGAGGCATGGGGATGATGGGTACACATGGAGTTGTGAAGCCATGTGGAGAGGTGGGGTATTAGCAGTGGCAGTTAGACCTATCTGTAAATTAAGTCTTAGAGCCCCCACAAGAATCATGTAGTGTGTCATCATATTATCCAATTGCACCAAAAGAGATTAGGAACAGCCGGCAACAACCCACATTCAGATATCAAATCCGATCCAAGATAGGCTCAAAAAATCTCCAGCAAAACTTAGACATTTGGTTGTGAATGAGTTCTCTGCCTCTCATCCATATTTTTCCTTAGGGAGTACTACTTCTGTGGTTCAAGATTCATATAAACATAGTCATATATAGTATATTGATGTCACCTAGTGCTTATATCCTATCTTTATGGATATTTTAGTATAATAGTGGCAAAGGGGGGAACTATTGTCATTCTGTGATCGATGCACGAGTCCAAATCCTCTGCCAGGTGTTCCTCGATCTACTTGCTTTTGTATGATCTTTGACGTTTATTATAGATCTAATGTTGCGTGCAAGCAAATATCAGTAAGTTTTTGGAACACTTTCAAGCATGCAAGATCAATGAGCTGATTGAATGCAATTGCTTGGATTCTCAAAACCTTAAATGTGCGCGAAAGGGTAAGACAAAGTGTTCAATAAATTGTCTTAAAAAAACCGTGCAAGAGCAAGAGTAGTGAACTCTCCACTTTTGCAAGAGTAGAGTAGTGAACTCTCCACTTTTGAGCGTGTAGGGTATGTAAAACTTTTGTTACGCTTTCTCTCTTTTAGGGTGTGGGAGCAAGATGTTAGTTAGGTAAATCAATAGGCACCAAGGTTAACACATGCCTAAAAAGCTTAAGACAAAGTATACGACGAATTCCTAGTGAGGCAAGAGCAACTAGGCAACTAAAGGAAAATAGCGATAATTAAATTCATGAATTCGTCGTAGTCGAGATCTAAATGCTAAAACCCTTAAGCTTGTAATGCACGGCCAGAACTGAAACAAGTATGGACTGCAGAGAATCTACTTGTAAGATTCACACCTTGTAGGCTTGTACATGTATAAGACAGGAGGATAAGTGATGGGTGCCTGAAAATGAAAGTTTGCATGAGAGGAAAATATCACCAGAGGATGAAAATAGCACACCATTTGTGACATGGTTAAGCAACATGTTGGTCTCAGACAGAATACTCATACAGACTGTAAATCCTTGTCAAACCAACCTTGGAGTCAAGCAGAGTGGGGCAACTACTCATACCTAAGAGAAAATAGACATCTTTGGTGCTTCTCACCTCTCCCATTCCTCTTTAAGAAACATAACAGGGAAAGAAGAATATCAATAAAAAGGCATAGAGCTGGTGCTGTCATACACTAGGCTCCAACTGTTTCAGTCAGTCAATTTGTTTACTAGCATCAAACTTAGTAACAAAGATTATTCTACTTTCCAGTTTCCACTTGGTGATACTTATAGTCTCATATCTCAGGCCTCAGCTGCATTTGAACTTTTTACTCACTTCTTGGAAAGCAACTGGGTTGGAGTTACATGAATGTGGGTGCTCTGTAGTCCACGTTCTGGTTCGACATTCCTGGCTGGCGTTGCCTGAGCCTTGTGGTTCATGGAAATTTTCATGACCCCTCAATATTATCCTCAAACAATAATAATAATGTTTTTAGGTTATCATTGCAGAGTTGCAGGCATTGAATAAAAATAATTAGTGTAAAAAATTGTCCTCAGTTTTTGGGATGGAATGTTGGGGCAGTGGGGATACTAGAATTGAACTAGAAGCTAATTCTAAATTCGTTCCTATTAATTGGGATTTGAAGTTTTGAACCAATTTCTTCTCAAAAAAGAAGTTTTGAACCAATTAACTAGAATCCATACCCATGCATAAGTAGATATAACCCATTTAGCTGACACTTCATGTTGGACTTTAGGTAGTTCCTCAAAATGTGGTTTATCTAACACTCTCCCGTCACGATAGAAATTCTACCGGATCAGCTACTTGCAGCCATTAGAATGATTTAACCGAATTTACTAGCAGAAAAATCCCCTCAATATTTATTAGATATCAAAATGTTGTCAACATAGGACTGCCATTGTAGGATAAATAGTTAAGATTCAGAATAGACATGCTTTGGCAATACTAGGCAGATTGAAAAAGAAGAAACACCACCACAAGGAAATTACTTGATACTCAGACAGCTATCCGAAAATGACTTGGTGTGATATTGGGATCTCTGAGTTCTCCTTGCCTCCTTGACAATGAAACATCAGAATCTTTGGGTTTCGTTTTTTTGAACCTTTGGGTTTGAGACTAGCAGAAAAGTTACAATGAAATCCCTCATATTTACAAGAGGGCATTATCTACCAAGTTTTCCAAATGAAATTGAAACGAGAAAAGGCAGGTTAGGTTAAGTTGTACAATCCCATAGCATTATCTACCAAGTTTTCCAAATGCAATTGAAACGAGAAAAGGCAGGATAGGTTCAGTGATACAATCCCATAACTTATTTAGTATTTACGTCGACAGCAACTCCCAGTATCTAATCCAACTCATTTTCATGTTGTACTCAAAATTATTCTCCTAGAGTAGGTAAGCTCAGATATTAAGGAAACAAAAATGTACAAATATAGAAATATCACTAGGTTAAAAATGCATGAAGCATAGGTGTCCTAGCTATTTGGGGAACATAGGAATATGACAAAAGCCCTGCATTTTTCATCAAAATGATTTACTGAGAGCCCCTGAGAACAGTAAAATCTCATTGCTATCTCCAAGCCATCAATCAAATTACTGATGTTTTCTTAGATGTACTTCAGAAACAAAAAATTACAGGTCCGAATGGTAATCAACCTTTGCCTCACCGAATTGTGTGCTTGCTTCAACCATTATAGAGAATAGACAATCTTCTGAAGTTAAAAAAAAAAGTCCTGGCGTCCGTTTAGATGTTGCAGTATAAAGTATAAACTCATGCCCCGCCTGCTGCAGTCTCCATTTCTGTAACCCCATCAACTCCCTTGAAAGCAACTCGTAACTTTCTCACAACCGAAGTCTTTTTGTCGTTCTTGTCAGTAGTACCAGTAGCATGGACAACATCCTTGGGAATTTTTCCCATTAGGTCATAGAGAGACTTGCTTAAGTTTGATCTGGTCATCTCTTCCAGTATAGGTGGTGCTTGCATGTACAGATTCTTCCCTCTATGCACAATGCTTGCTTTTGACAACAGCAATTTAGGGTGTTCTTCAAGTAGCTCAATGAACTGTTGATCACAAGTTCAATTGGCAAGGATTAGAAAAGCAAACACTTTATTTGATCTTATGAGCACTACAACAAGGACTCGAGCACTATGGACTCTAGCATCATTTAGACTACTTATACCAGTAAGTACTCTTCATCAAGACCTTTCTTCTCTCACCATTCATGATTCACAGAAATCCAATAAAAACATAGGACACTGAAAGTACCTTTTCCAAAGTAACTGAGGTGTCCAGCTCAATTAGAACACCTGGCCCACATACAAGACATTCTTTGTCCCTGACAAACTCTGTCACTTTTGTGTGGAGACCTTGTGCACCATTATACCTACAAAAAGTTCTGATCACTTAATTCCTTTGTTTGATTAGATTATAACAAAGGAATCCCCCATCCCTCATATATGTCAAAAAAAGGGATCCCTTAGTGGAAGGGCCCTCTATATATATATATATATATATATATATATATATATATATATATACAGGCCTTCTCAGCTGCGGAGGTCCGCACCAATGGTTTTGTTGCGGATTTCCATTTTTGCACCACTTTTCGATCGAATTTCTCCATCTCCACCTTCTAGTATCTAGATAATATTGTGTAGATCATCTCTGCAAAATTTCAGCCAATTTGGTAATCGTTAAGGCCCTCAAAATTGCGTTTTTCTGTTTTAAACATGAACGGTTCATGTTTGACAAAATTCAGTCCGTCAATTTATTTTTCGAGTTTGAGGGCCTTAACGATTACCAAATTGGCTGAAATTTTGCAGAGATGATCTACATAATATTATCTAGATACTAGACGGTGGAGATGAGGAAATTCGATCAAAAAGTGGTGCAAAAATGGAAATCCGCACCAAAACCAATTGTGCGGACCTCCGCACCTGAGAAAAGCTGTATATATATATATATATATATATATATATATAGACACACACACACACACCACAGTAAGAGAATAAAAGATTTTTGATGCCTACAACTATGCAGAATGTTGGCTGCTACAAACCTATCATCAACTGCGATCAATCATCCAGAGGTGGCCAAAAAGAGGTTGGAATGCAATGATACATCAAACATTACTGATTATAATAAAATAACTAACTGCATACATATGACACATACAAATTACAAAAACTTAGTGGGATTCCTTAGTGAGAACCCACTTTTTGCCCCAACACTTCATATCACCAGGCAGAGACCATACTTGTTATCAGGTATGAATAAGAAATTGGAGGACAAATGTTATGAGAACTGTAAACACAAAGTAGACACATAACTGGAAGTCTTTCCAATTTTGATTCCCTTTGTCGCAGAATCTAGACAGTATGTTGCTAGTATAATAGTGATGCAGGAGCATCCAAAAGGCTCCTAAATTAATTAGGAGATTATTATCATTTATTCTTTTTGTTATGTTTTATTATTTTCCTAAACTTTTAGATTCCTATTTTTATTAGGGTTTGCTATTACCTATATATCTAGGGTTTTAGAGTCTTGTAAGTTAGTTTTGTTATTTTGAATAAAATTATACATAGAGTTTCTTGGGACGTTCTGCCCTAGAACTCAATATATCGTTCCTTCTTTAATTCCTACAGAAAATATCTCTATCCTATTGTTTGTTCTTCTCTTGAGATCTTCGTTCTCAAGAGCTTTATCCCTGATCTAGCCGCAAGACAGAAACTTTCAGTTTCTGCCCTGCATCAGCTGGTATCAGAGCCGTGCTCTGGGCCTGCAAAATGATTGGACGTGGTAGAGGTCGTGGAAGAGGAGCTTTGGAGGATCAACAAACAGAGATGGCTGAGATGCGCCGTATGATTGAAGACCTGACAAGGGCAGTGCAAGCTCTTCAGGGTCAGGAACGTAGGGAAGCCACGGACGGCGACCCTAACCCCTCGGAGGATGAACTGGAAGGTAATCCCGAGGAAGAACAGGATGTTGACAACCCTTTTCATGAGGTTGCTGGAGATGGAGAACGCCCAAATCGCAATGGATTGGAAGAGCGGTTGGTTTGCGCCCTGGATTTCAGTGGTGGAGGAATTAAAATCGAAGTTTCTGACTTTTATGGCCAGATGCATGCAGAAGACTACTTGGACTGGGAGGTTAGTTTGGAAAATTATTTTGAGTGGAAGCCTATGGCAGAGAGCAGAAAAGTATTGTTTGTGAAGCTTAAGTTGAAGAGTATTGCACTTCAATGGTGGAAGAGAGTTGAAGAGCAGCGTACGAGGCAAGGGAAGCAGAAAATCAACAACCTCTTGACAGGTCACCAATCCTTTTGAGATATCTGAATTCTCAAAAGGAGCAAGAATTGAATTTTTCTCTCAAGTTCAAGACTGGTGAGTCTAATAGAGTTGTAAATGCTTTGAGTCGCAGGACCCTACTGTTGAATGTGATGAGTACTCAGATTGTTGGATTTGAGGAGCTCAAGAATCAGTATGCTGCTGATCCATATTTCAGTTCTATAATGGCTGAGCTTAAAGGTCCTACTGGTTGGAAGATGTTGCCATTCAAGATGCATGACGGGTATTTGTTTAAGGGAAACTCACTGTGCATTCCAGCAGGCTCTTTACTTGAGCAAATCATAAGGGAGCTTCATGGCAATGGGCTAGGAGGACACTTTGGCAGGGGTAAGACCCTATCTATGGTGACTGACAGATACTATTGGCCTAGAATGTACAAGGATGTGAGTAGGCTGGTTCAGAAGTGTCAAATTTGCCAATTTGGTAAAGGTACGTCCCAAAACACAGGTTTGAACACACCTTTGCCAGTGGCAGAAGCTCCATGGGTTCATATTAGCATGGATTTCGTGTTGGGACTACCCAAGACAGTTAAGGGATTTGATAGCATCTTTGTGGTGGTGGATCGTTTTTCTAAAATGGCACATTTTAACCCGTGTTCAAAAACCTCAGATGCTACACGTGTGGCTGATATGTTTTTCAAAGAACTCGTGAGACTACATGGTGTGCCAAACTCTATTGTGTCTGATAGGGATGTCAAGTTCACAAGTCATTTTTGGAGGACATTGTGGAGAAAATTTGGGACTGATCTTAAATACTCTAGCACATGTCACCCACAAAGGGATGGCGAGACCGAAGTTGTCAACAGAAGCTTGGGAAATATGTTAAGATGTCTTGTTGGAAGTCATGTGAAGACGTGGGATCAGATTATTCCACAAGCTGAATTTGCATACAATAATTCAGTGAATCTTTCTACAAAGAAAACACCTTTTGAGGCAGCATATGGGTTAAAGCCCCAACATGTTCCTGACCTTGTTCCGCTACCTCAGGAGGCAATAGTTAGTGATTGTGGGGAAGTCTTTGCAGATCATGTCAAGAAGGTTCATGGAGAAGCGAAAGAAGCTATCAAGGCTAGCAATGAGACTTACACATCAGCAGCCAATCAACTCCGGAGAGTGAAAGAATTTGAAGGAGATATGGTTTTAGTGCATTTATAACCGGACAGATTCCTTAAGGGCACATACCATAAGTTGAAATGGAAGAAGTTTGGGCCGTGTAAGGTACTGAAAAAGATCAGCTCAAATGCTTACATGGTAGAGTTATCATCTGAGCTTCAAATCAGCCCGATTTTTAATGTGTCAGACTTGTATAACTTTGCTGGTTTTTATGGTGAACCGGTTTCAGCAGAGTCACAAGTTCGCCAACTTCGTCAAGCACAAATTGATGTTGTTGAAGATGTGTTGGATGTCAAAGAGGTTAAGTCTAGAAGGGGCAACCAGTACCGGCGATTTTTAGTGAAGTGGTTGGGCAAGCATGATAGTGAGAGTAATTGGGTTACTGAAGAAGAGTTACAGAGAATTGATCCAGAGATATGTGCTCAAGTTTTAGAAGTTTTCTCGCCGGAGTCAAGTTCTGCCCAACCCGGTGGAGTTGATGCAGGAGCATCCAAAAGGCTCCTAAATTAATTAGGAGATTATTATCATTTATTCTTTTTGTTATGTTTTATTATTTTCCTAAACTTTTAGATTCCTATTTTTATTAGGGTTTGCTATTACCTATATATCTAGGGTTTTAGAGTCTTGTAAGTTAGTTTTGTTATTTTGAATAAAATTATACATAGAGTTTCTTGGGACGTTCTGCCCTAGAACTCAATATATCGTTCCTTCTTTAATTCCTACAGAAAATATCTCTATCCTATTGTTTGTTCTTCTCTTGAGATCTTCGTTCTCAAGAGCTTTATCCCTGATCTAGCCGCAAGACAGAAACTTTCAGTTTCTGCCCTGCATCAAATAGCAAGTGCTGATATAAGCAGTGTACAAGCATTTCTAATAGACACAGTGTTATATGACTTCTCAAACAAGAAAACGATTGGACATACTGTTATGATTATACATAGTAAATGATACTCCAACAGATCTGTTATACAACCAAAATATGGTTTATGCTTCTAGGAAATGATTTAGGAATATATAGTGTAGTTATTAATGAGCAAGAGTAACGCACGTTAGATAGTTCGTTAGAGTTTTACTGCATCCAGATGCAATCTTCAATGTTTCTAGTGCACATGCAGCTGATATAACCGCATTTGTGGAAGCAATAGCCGGTATGATGTTCTTCACAACCCCCTGTAGACAACATAATCAGCTTCCAACAAGAGAGATAGATAAAAGTTCAAAAGCTGTAAGCCACTGAAACATGGTATTTCGTTACCCAAAGGTTTAACGTCCTAAATCCTTTTCCCACCCACATGATTTAACAGCAGAAGAAAAATTATGCAGTAATGTTGCAGATATATTTGAAGAATTGCAGATATATTTTTGATGAAAATAATCTTAGGGTAACTACTTCTTCAAGTGTATATACCTGAGTGAGAGACAATGTAACTCCTGGAATACCAAATAGCTCAGCTCTCTTGGTAGCCTATTGGATGGGAAAAAAATAAATAAATAATTTAAACATAATCAAAGTCCGTAAGAAACAGATTAATCACTAAATAATTGCACATAACTGACCTCATCGTATACCCACTTCATATGACCGGGGTCATCTGGATCAAAAGTCTCTCCACTATGTACCTATATGTAGAATGCAAGTTTAGATAGCAAATTGATGTAATATCTTTTTTAGTAAAAGCAGTGCAAAGACAGAACATAATGATTGATCCATTACCTCATGCCATTTAATTAGGTGAGCATATTCAATACAATGAGCAGCAGTTCTAGGGGTTTCTGCAAGTGTGCATAAAGGGAACTTCACTTGAGGGGGGAAAAGCCAGATTGTACACTCAAAGCATGGAGTCATCCCTGGCATAATGACCCTAGCATGTCCTTGAAAACCTTCAGTCCCACCATCTACCATAGGTTTGACAGTTTCTTCTAGTGGTTTATCATCAGCATCATACTCTGCCAAAAGAAAAATTAAAGCGCCACACTAGCTAAACTATAGTAGTACAGTAAAAACAAGTCATTCCTCAGAATTCTCCATAGGAACCATAAATAGAAACGTGTGAAATATTAGCAGAAATAGAAATTTTAGGCGCAATAGAAAGGAATGCTGTAACCGGGGTGGGTGAACCCTCATAGATATCAGGTGCCCACATATATAGAGTCAAAAGAGATGTGGAGTCCGAAGGGGAGGGGGTTTTCTTCGGGGCTCGAGAGAGGGAATAAATAGATAGGGCCCCGCAAGTTTTAAATTGGTTGCAGGGGAATTCACACGAAAGGGAACGAGGAATTCTCAACGAAAAAAGTGCTCTCTGAACCGAACGTGAAAGTTGTTTTCCATCAGACGGCTGTTCCCGTAACTCCACTCTTGACTTGGATTATATATCCAAAAAGCTCCAGATCTAACAGGCATCATGGAATACCCAGGATGACAAAATGCACTTAAAATAATCCTAGTGTTGCATTATGCAAATGTCACCTAAACAAGTTCAGAAGACCTAATACTAGAGATGAAAGTTGAAGGAAAAATTGAACTGATTGCGACACATAAAAGCTGAAATATATTTATCAAACATTTCAACAAGCAAGCTTAATGACCAAAACATATCATATATTATATGTGTGTATGTGTGTGTGTCTGATGTCGAGCCTAACTTGAACCCTCTGCAGGTTTCGAGGATTTATTCTAGTATCTTCTGTTTTCTAAGATATCAGTGATAACGCATAAAAGACTACAACCAGGTCCAGAATCATCAGCAAATAAACACGTCTAATTCACTTGTTAAACTACAAAAACTTGATTATTGGCAGCACCTGAAGTCATGTCATGCTTCTAATAATCACACTACAAGTTGGAGAGCTGATAAAATACAAGCAAAGACAATAGGACGGAGACACATACCGAGAAAGCTACAAGCAACAGAGTTGATGTAGCTGCGAGCCTCAATGGAATCGAGACCAAGAGCAATAATGCTGAAATTGCTGTAGAAGTCAAGCTCTTTGTCCTCAATCCGGCAAAAGTGGGGAATGATATTAACCCCAGCAACTCTTTGCATGACTCGTTTCGCCGCCACCTCAGCCTTGGGCTTTCCCACATCTTCAAGCCTGCAACAACAACATTTTTTCTTTATACCATTGCGAAAGCTTCATAATACTTTCAACACATAACAAGTGAATGAAAAGTTGAAATCAAAACCTGAATAGGAACTGACGATTGAGGTTGGTGACCTCAATGCGATCCATGTCGATGACCTCGAGCTCTCGAAACCCAGAAAGAGCCAAGTCCTTGAGCAATTCACAGCCCAAGCCACCGGCCCCGACCACCAACACCCTGACGTACTCCTTCAGGTCATCTCTCAGCTACAGAACAAATTTTCAAAATCAATCAAGAATTTCTAAACAAAAATCAACCGAAAAATTTGAAAATTGTGAGGAGAGAGGGGGGTTTACTCCTGGGCCGGGTTCGAAGTTGGATCCGATGAGATTGCCGGGTCGGAGGAGGAGCTTGTCGAGGTCCCTCGATCGGCTCTGTTGGACCGTAGATTCCACCATTGTTGATTGGTAGCCGTCTCTGTGTGTGATTTCGGTGCTGCTGATAAACCCCAACCTTGGAGAAAGGAGCTTGAATTTCACGCTCTCAAGATCCTCTTCTTTCTACATTTATGTGTTACTAACCCGGGATCTTTATTTAATACGGGCCCTCGTTCTCCGTTGAGAAATACCTTTCAAATACAACACACATTTTCTTTTTGTTTTCCGTTTTTGTTTTTTTATCAATGGACTAATGCAATACACCGCTACGATGCAAACTTGTCATTGCACGGAAACTCTATTTTCCGGCGTTTTAGGTTCCGGTATACATTTGAAAGATTGAGACCGGTTGTTTTGGTGTTTTGTCCCAAGTTGAATAAAAGAGTTCATGAAGTTTGATTCCAAAGTAGACCGACCATGTCTTTGAAGTCATTACCACTGCAGACACATATGCCGCTCACCGCTTCGCAATTGGCGTTCGGACGCGCCAGCACGCATGCCGCCAATCCCACTCAATAGATGCCAAACAAGGATATTAGTCCACATCGAGGAAGAGGAAAGGCTTCATATACTTCCAACCTATAAATGGTAACTTCCTTTCTCTTCATTGAGGACGCATTTACTACTTACCTACTGTTATTCTGTCACCATTGGCATCGGGGCGTAGAAGACCGCCCAACCACGGGCACAAGCATTCAGGGAATTGAGGGTACTTGCACCGCTAGTCACTATTCACATTCACTGATACCAAGGATTGCTAATCCACTGTATCAACAACCTTTAATAACTTGTGCTTAAGTACATCACAAGCGAAGCTCAAAATTGTTACAGATCATACTAGCCTGGTAGAGACATTTTGTAAGCAACTAATGAGAACGGATGCAAGGAAAGTAGCAAGCTCAAACCGTGCATTTGTTTAGGAGCCGAAATGTGAGAATCTGTGAGGGCAATGTCACCTCACAAGAGCCCGATACAAAAGAATCCTCTAGTAGTTTGTGAAGTACGTGTGTGCGATACAAACTGACTAGAATTATGTGTAGCTAATGTTTGAAAGACCGACCGATGAGGCAATGAAGGATGGTACAGTGAGTACGTAGTTTGTGTAATAGGACTTCTGTTTTTCATAAAAATAAAAAACAACAACCGTATCATTACATGCATGTTTGCATTTTTATGGTAGAAAGAGTGGTAAACAACTTAATCATCAGTGTTGTTATAGCACGACAAATCGTCAATCTAGATGAAAATCTTCATTAGGGATCTAAAGTAGTTTCCACTCTTTCTATTTGATGCATCTTTATCACGTCATAGTAAATTGTTCGATTCATATCTTGGAGCAACTGGCACACAGTCAACTTCCAAGAAACAAAGATTGCATCAATGCGAGGCTCTAGAGCAATTCGGATATCAATATTAGGTCTTACATTGGTCTAAAAAAGACAAACAATGCACATTTAAAATGGTACAACATTGAGAACGTACTATTTCTCTTGCGTCAATTCAAATTTATTCACTTGCTTTTCATGGTAATAAATAGCAAATTGTGAAATCTAAAAAAAAGAAGATTAGTTGTGTACTTGTACCCTTTTACTACGCATCTAATTTATCGAAAACACAAAAATCTTCAAAGTCAACAGAAAGGCAAAGTAATGTGGTTCACCTCAATTTGGCTTCGTTCGGGGCAACTATTAATCCACTAACATCAAACTGAAATGTTCTTGGGTAAATAATCTCGGATTTCCTCTCAACCCTTCCCAATAGAGAATCTCATTTACACTAAAATGAGAAAGTATCAGCCAAGGGAATAACACTGGAAGAACAAAAGAATATGTTAGACTACCACATACAAGTCCACAACTGATGTCAATTTTTACCGAGCCACAGATAATATTTCCGTTTGCCCAAATCTCTGAAATATGGCTTGACACTTGAAAGTATAAATGCCGATAAGCTCACAATACGCTCCACAACCATGTATGAGCTATCATAAACAAGCCTACGGTACCAAACTGTCCAAGGTCCTCCGGGACTTGTTTAGCAAGTCACTGCAGCAGTGTAAAAATCCAAAGTCTGTAAATTTGTAGAAATAAAAAGTTTCATAATTTTAAATCAACAACGATTGCACATGTTCTTGAAGAATGAACTATTAGCCAATCAAGTTATAGATATATTTTTATTTCATAACTCATAACTCATAACTTAAGGTAAAGTTTAAGGTGTCACAAATATTTAACTCATTACTTGCATCCCGTAAGAAAACTGTAAATTGATTATGATACATATATAGTCTATGTGAGTCCCGAATCAATAATTGAGTTTCGGCTACTGATTTGATACATGTTTGGTCCATAAATTCTCATCTGAGTCCACCACATTTCCTTGTACATGTAGCATTCCATCCTCGCCCCTGCAATACCGAGCTCAAACCTTTCCATTTAAGAGTATCAAACAACTTAGTTTTTAGAGGATAACACTCATATACACATGATGAGCACTATGTCACGCCCCGCCAAATTAACAAGGAGTTTACTTGAGCATTTTGATGCAAGCATGGCTCAAGGAAGGTTTTGGAGAGCACATGAACATTCTAGAAGCATCCGGAAGCTTCGGGAAGCATTCAGACAACTCTAGAACTCTCTAGGACCTTAGAGAGTCTCTAGGACACTCCGGAACTCTCTAGAACCCTAGAGAGGCTCAAGGCTCAAGACTACTCCGGAAGTCTCTAGAATACTCAAGATAATACTTAGAGTTGTATAGAAAACTCTAGAGGTCTCTATACTTGTAAATATCCTAGAATTGTCTAGAAACATAGGCAAGGGGGTGGATGCCTATAAATAGGGAGGCACCCCTCCCATTTGGGACATAGAGAGTTGGAGAGCATTCAAGCACACTTGTAAAGTTTTGTAAAGTTCTCTTAAAGCTTAATACAAGTTCTCTCTTTCAAAAATCTTCTCCCTTCATTCGAGTGTTCTAGCCAAAACGCTTGCATGAGGAAGGTTGACTTAGCATAAGGGAAGTGCTAAGGCCGCACGAGAAGCTTAGGAAAAAGGAAGCTCGTGACAGTTGGTATCAGAGCAGAAGTTCGATTGGAATCTCGCTCGACATAATGGTAAAGCACGGTGCTACCAAAACTACATCGGGATCAAACCCCTCCGAATTGGCGAAGCATGATGCTACCAAAGGTGCATCAGGATCCAACTCTTCCGAGGAAGTTACGCAAATGAGAAGTCGCGAAGAGCAAGTCGGCCCTGTCGTTCCATGGCGGGAACGGTCTAAGGATATGATCTATGCTTTCAACTCACGCCTATCTCAGGTGGCGGAGGGCGTGAGTGGCATGGAAGCCCATGTGGATGATCTAGGCCAACGGGTAGAAGGCTAAGAGGTGGAGGGTGCCGCCATCCACACTACGATTAAGGGCATGGTGGTCCAGCTAGAGGAGTCCTTGCGGGGCGAGATGGCGAAGATTCGCGAGGAGTTCATGGGGGAACTCACCAAAATGCGTCAAATCCACGAGAATGAGTTGAATAGCACGCTTGCACGCATTGAGGAGATGCATGGGGACTTGGCCCTATGCAAGCGCCCATTGGCTATTGGAGCCGGCACCAGCGGCATTGTGGAGGCTAAGCGCATCGAGGTGCCAAAGTCTAAGAGTTTCGGGGGATCGCGCAACGCTCGTGAAGTGGATAACTTCTTATGGGGGCTAGACCAATACTTTGGAGTCGTAGGCATCACCGAGGAGGATGCCAAGATTAGGACCGCGGCTCTCTACCTCACCGATTCTGACATGTTATGGTGGAGGAGAAGGCGAGGAGATGTCGAAAAAGGTACGTGCACCATTACTACCTTTGATGACTTTACAAAGGAGCTTAAAAGACAATTTTATCCGGAGAATGCCGAGGATGAGGCAAGAGCTCGCTTGCGAAGGCTCAAGCACTCAGGGTCTATTCGGGATTATATTAAGGATTTTACCAACTTAGTGCTTGAGATTCCCGATTTGCCCGACAAGGATGCTCTCTTCAATTTTATGGACGGTCTCCAACCATGGGCTAAGACCGAACTAAGGCGACGTGGGGTGCAAGACCTTGGTACCACCATAGCCGTGGCCGAAAGCCTAATCAACTATACTAGTCTAAAGGAGTCCACCGCCAAACCAAAGAAAAAGAAGAGTAGCTATACCAAAGGTGGGGGAGACAAAGGCCAACGCAAAGACGAGCCCCGTCAAGAGAATTACTTGGCAAGGAGCAAGGATAAGGGAAAGCAAAATGAGACAAGGAGCTCGGGTAAGCCCAACAACAACAAGTATTTCCTTTGCGATGGTCGGCATTGGGCTAGAGATTGCCTGCAAAAGAGAGCTCTAAGCGCACTCTTAGGAAGTCATCAAAGTGACACGGAAGCCGAGGGTAACAACGGTGGTGCACACGTGGGGTCTATGCAGCTGTTGAATGTGATCTGATCCACACCTAAGGTCCAAGCCAAAGGTTTACTCTTCCTCAACGTCACTATAGGTGGGAAGACAACGACGGAAATGCTCGACACTGGTGCAACCCACAACTTCATTGCGGTTGAGGGGGCCTAAAGGCTAGGACTTAAGGGAAACAATGGAGGAGGCTCCATCAAGGCGGTCAATTCACCAGCTCGACCCATTCATGGCGTAGTTCAAGGAGTTAAGACCAGCGTGGGAGCATGGTGTGGGAACTTAGACTTCTCGTGTGATGACCTGACTAGGCAAGCAAGCTAGTAGGTGCATCTGTCCCACATCGCCCGGGAGAGACAAGTTGCTATGCTTATATGTGCAGAGCTAGCACCTTACATTGAGACGCGTTTTGGGGTGAAACCTCAAGAGCAAAACCGTGAGGGTCATTGGGCCCAAAGCGGACAATATCTCAATGGACTGGGCCGGACTGTTACATTTGATATCAGAGTCTGTCCCCGGCCGGAAGTGTGCCGACGCGGACGTCGGGCCCTAAGGAGGGTGGATTGTGATGATCTGACTAGGCAAGCAAGCTAGTAGGTGTATCCGTCCCACATCGCCCGGGAGAGACAAGTTGCTATGCTTATATGTGCAGAGCTAGCACCTTACATTGAGACGCGTTTTGGGGTGAAACCTCAAGAGCAAAACCGTGAGGGTCGTTGGGCCCAAAGCGGACAATATCTCAATGGACTGGGCCGGACTGTTACATCTCGATTGTTCCAATGGATGACTTCAAAGTCGTCCTAGGGTTGGAATTTCATGATCAAGTTAAGGCAATCCCGGTGCCATTCGTCAACAACTTGTGCATCACGGAATGCGACAAGGCTTGTGTAGTGCCAACAACTAGAGGCACAAAGCAAGACTTAAAGGTGTTGTTGGCGTTACAATTCAAGAAAGGCATCAAGAGGGAAGAGGAGAGCTACTTGGTCATCGTTAGCGAGTTCGACGATGATGAACCAAGACCCTAAGATGACATGCCCAAGGAGGTAGCATCAGTTCTTGAGGAGTTCAAAGATGTTTCACCAACGGAGCTGCCTAAGAAACTACCCCCAAGGAGAGAAATAGATCACGAGATAGAGCTGGAACCAAGTACCAAATCACCCGTCATGGGAGCTTATCGCATGCGCCTCCCGAGTTAGCGGAGCTAAGGAGGCAACTGAAGGAGCTTTTAGATGCCGGATTCATAAGACCTTCAAATGCCCCCTTTGGTGCCTCGGTATTGTTCCAGAAGAAGAAAGATGGGTCTCTACACATGTGCATTGACTATCGGGCGCTCAATAAAATCACGGTAAAGAACAAATATCACATTCCTCTTATTGCCGATCTATTCGATCAGTTGGGTCATGCACGCTACTTCTCAAAGTCAGACCTTTGTTTAGGATATTATCAAGTGCGCATAGCCGAGGGAGACGAACCGAAGACCACGTGTATCACAAGGTACGGTTCTTACGAGTTTTTGGTTATGTCATTTGGTCTAACTAATGCACCGGCGACTTTCTACACCTTGATGAACAAGTTATTCCACCCCTACCTTGATCGGTTCGTGGTCGTCTACTTGGACGACATAGTGGTGTATAGCAGAACCTTGGAGGAGCATGTAGAGCACTTGAGGGAAGTGTTCAAGGTGCTACGGGAGAACGAGTTATACATCAAAAAGGAGAAGTGCACCTTTGCTAAGCCGGAGGTGCTGTTCTTGGGACATAAGATCAAGGACGGCAAGCTAATGATGGAGGATTGCAAGGTGCATGTCATCCAAGAATGGAACCACCCACCAAGGTACATGAGTTGAGGTCTTTTCTTGGGCTAGTGAACTACTACCACTGCTTCATCAAAAGTTATTCAGCGAGGGCCGCTCCATTAACTGACCTTCTCAAGAAAAACAAGACATGAGATTGGACAACGAGGTGTCAATAGGCCTTTGAAGACTTGAAGAAGGCAATATGCGAGGAGCCCGTACTCAGCCTACCCGACCACACCAAGCCATATGAGGTACACACTGATGCTTCCGACTTTGCTATTGGTGGTGTACTCATGCAAGAGTGGCATCCGATCGCTTATGAGAGTCGGAAGCTTAACGAAACTGAGCGACGCTACACGGTGCAAGAGAAGGAGATGACTGCCATCATCCATTGTCTTAGAGTGTGGCGACACTACTTGCTTGGGACAAAGTTCGTCATCATGACCGACAATGTTGCAACAAGCTATTTTCAAACGCAAAAAAAGCTAAGTCCGAAGCAAGCTAGATGGCAAGACTTCCTGGCCGAATTTGATTATGTCATGGAGTATAAGCCAGGAAGGGTGAACGTGGTGGCCGACGCGTTAAGCCGAAAGGCGGAGTTTGCAAGCATCTCCCAAGGCACTTGCCCTCTATTGAGCAAGATCAAGGAAGGACTCAAGGCGGATCCATAAGCTCAAAGCATCATTGCCTTAATAAGGGAAGGCAAAACACGGAATTTTGATTTGTATTGGTGAATTGATTTCAATACCAGGTGGTGAAAATCAAGGTCAGAAAATCGCGGCAGCGACGTACTTGAAAAACTTCACTAGGAAAAATGTTGAAGGAGATGTGTCGAGTTCGGCACCGAAAGTCAGTAAGGAGTTCAAGGACCAGCTCTTGCGAGCTTTGCTGCAATCAGAGCCCGCGGTTGTTAAAGTTTTGGTTGAAGTGGTATGCAGTTTTTTCTGCTGAAATTTTACTATGATTAGTTTGGTTTGTGAGTTTTTGATGTGTGAGATTTGTTTTGGTGGCTTTGGGTGGCAGTTTCGGGTTATTGTTGGTGCGGACTTTGTTAAGCAGAATTGGTGGCCTGAACTTGTTCCTGATCTGCGAGCCGCTCTTGAGAATAGTAACCTTATTAATGGTGCAAACTCGCAATGGAACACGATAAATGCCCTTAGAGTTCTTCACGCACTTGTTAGACCTTTTCAGGTAATTGCTATGTTCGATTCAAATTGATGTGGAAAACAGTTAGGGATTGACAATTACAGAAAAGAATGTAGGGATATTAAGTGGGAATATGTGCTTATAGTTCGGGGAATTGGTTTAAGAAATTATGGTCAGTAATCTCAAGTATCAAATAAGAATATATGTAGCGCAGGTGTACACCAGTCTTGATGCTACTTTATGATCTTTGTATGCTATAAAATCAAAATTTTCATTTTCGTTCATCCTTCTCTTCCTAATTTTGACTGGTTACAGATGCATCAAATCAGTTTTATTTGTGAAAATTTTCTGTTTTATCGTGTAGTTGCAAGTGACTTCTCGTCTACATATTGACTTTCATTAATCAATTTTCCGGATTCGCTGGAATACCAGTGTCTGACCATAGTATATTCTTTAATATATGTTCGTAATATTATCACTGAGGGCCTCTCACATGGTAAAGTGACATATATACCACACCTTTTTTGGCAGTATTTTTTGGAGGCTACAGTTTCTAAAGAGCCAGTACCGCCACAGCTTGAGCTAATTGCAAAGGATATTCTTGTGCCTTTGTTAACATTATTCCATCAAATTGTCCAAAAGGTTGTTATCTTTTACACTTCTTTACCCTCATTTCCCTCACGCCCTTTCTGATCTTCCACGAGACCTTACAATGATGGATTCTATGTATCATATAGGCATTGGGTACTGCTGGCATGACAAACATGGAAACAGAAAATTTTCTTCTGATTGTCTGCAAATGCATGTATTTCACTGTAAGTAAGGCTCTTTTTATGACTATGCAATATGTATACAAGTTCATTTTGCTCAATCTTCTTTTCATCCCCACACAGCTGCTTATGTGTTTATTAGTATATTTTATTTGGTATTATGGTTGTTTCACTTTTTAGTATTTGACATAGTGTTATGTTGATAGGTGAGGTCGCATATGCCATCTGCTTTAGTGCCTCTTCTACCTTCGTTTTGTCACGATCTAATTGGCATTCTTGATTCTTTGAGCTTCGAGTGCGTGGTAACTCCAGAAAATGGGTACCAGATGAGGTTAAAGACTGGAAAAAGAAGTTTGCGCATTTTCTGTACTCTCATTACCCGACACCGAAAGTATTCTGATAGGTAATTAAACACTGCTGTATGTAGTTCTCTTACACAAAAGGGGTTGTTGTGGTTATTATTCATGTTTTGTACTTTTTTACATTTTTAGGTTGATGCCAGACATGATAAAATGCGCTCTGAACATAGTCAAATACAGCAAGAATATCAGCGTAAGTTTTGTATTGAAATTTGTTTTTCATCATGTTTGATCTTGATGTTTAGTTTGATTATGTCTCATTCTGTTCCGTGTGCAGAAGATTGACTTTTTATCGGAGAGGGTCCTTTCATTGTCTTTTGATGTGATATCACACGTTCTTGAAACAGGGCCTGTAAGTTTCTTACTCCTGAATGCTGTAACTCCCATGGAACATTAAAGAACTGAAAGTCTTTACAATATTGTCAAATTTAAGAAGCACATGTTCTTTCTTTAAATCAACGTACTTTCATTTTCAGGGATGGAGATTAGTTTCTCCACATTTTTCGTATCTATTGGATTCTGCAATCTTTCCGGCATTGGTAATGAATGAAAAGGTAAGTGTTCGGGACAGTTTTGTGTATGCGTGTTTAATATCAGCTTAAAAGTGCTTCCAATTACAATTTCTTCTAATCCCCATTTATTCTGCCAATGGATTCAAATAGGATATCTCAGTGGGAAGAAGATGCAGAGGAGTACATACGAAAGAATCTTCCATCTGACCTTGTAAGGGAAGCTTATATTTTTATGATCTTTGATGTGATTCATTTACCATTTTGACCTTTTACGTACTTTGTTTTTGAACAGGAAGAAATTTCAGGCTGGAGGGAGGATCTATTTACTGCCAGAAAAAGTGCTATAAACTTACTCGGTGTTATTTCAATGTCAAAGGTTACTCCTATGTGCTCCTTGATGAATATATATGGGCGTGTATGTTAAACAGCATGTGATTATGGTTGTCTTTGAATGTCTACAGGGACCTCAAATGGGAACTTCTGCTAATGCCTCATCAGCTTCATCAAAACGCAAAAAGGGTGAAAAGAAGAAGCGAAACAATCAAACTTGTTCAGTTGGAGAACTAGTGGTGCTTCCATTTCTGTCAAAGTTTCCAATTCCTTCTGATGCTAATCCATCCCAAACTAGAATTATGAATGAGTGAGTTCATAAACACATCCTTACATTAATAATTGTTGATGTTGGAACTGTATGTCTTCTGTGCTTTAGAATTTATTATTTTCAATTTATTATTCTTTTTCTATTGTTACCTTTCCTTTTCATTTCTTTTTAATTTATTTTATTGTACTTCTCTTAATGAAAATTTTTCAGTTCCTGTTTGTTATCACCATATTCTGTTTTGTGTGTCGCACTATTCTCATATTAATATGTGGGCACTTCAAATTTATTTTTGATTATTTTATTATGACCATGGCAGCTATTTTGGTGTTTTGATGGCATATGCTGGCTTGCTAGATGTAAGGATTTATCCTCCTGTTACTTCATAATTTTGTAAATTGAGTTATAAAAGAGTCTGTATTGAAGATTTGTACTCGTTTTATTGTTATACAGTTTCTAAGGGAGCGGGAACCTACATATGCAGCAACTTTGGTTCAATCTCGGCTACTACCATTGTATAATTTATCAGTGCGCCCACCGTTGGTTGCCACTGCAAACTGGGTGCTGGGAGAACTGGCATCATGTCTACCTGAGGTGAGACTGTTCCATACCCCACCATCTGCTTTGCTTATGCATTATTTAAATCCAAAGTCGATCTATGCATTTTTGGTCAAACCATCACGAACATTTATGCATTTACCTACCTAATATTTCGATTTACTTCCTTGAAAACTGCATTTTATTTGTGATAGCCCACACTGATTTTATCTCATTTTCAGGACATGAGTGCAGATGTGTATTCCTCGTTGCTGAAGGCATTGGCTATGCCTGATAGCAGATAGCAGGGATACTTCTTGTTATCCTGTGCGGGTATCTGCTGCTGCAGCCATTGTAACACTTCTTGATGTAAGTCGCAAAATCATTCTTGTACTTGTGGATTAAACAACAGCATTATGGCTTTAACTGATCTTATATTCTTTCTTCAGAATGACTACACACCACCTGAGTGGCTTCCTCTCCTTCAAGTTGTGATTGGTAGAATTGGCCGTAACGAGGAAGAGAACTCTATTTTATTCCAGCTTCTTAGTTCTGTGGTGCAGGCGGGAAATGAAAATGTTGCAGTCCATATCCCATATATTATTTCATCATTGGTTGTGGAAATCTCAAAATGCATACCCCTTGATCTGGAGCCATGGCCTCAAGTATGTCGATCCTTTTAGTCTGTAGGCTGGTATTTTCTTTATTTTCTTTATTAACACGTTAACCATCTAGTGATCGATGCACCTGAATACAGATTGAAACAGTGCCATAGAATACAGATTCACGTCACAAAATCAAATACACTGTGCTTAATCAATTTGAAGCTGGTTTCTTATGCATATAGTTGATTTTTCCCCTTACATTCATGCTTCCACTTTTATATAGTATGCGCTATACATTTTGTTCAATTTGTTGCTTGCATTGGAATTATAGTCCCCAAGTTATCGTAATTTTTTATGAAGTAATAACCTGTACCAATTTTAACTATCAGTTTAATACTGATGAAGTGGCCTCGTTTATATCAGATGGTTGAAAGTGGTTTTGCGGCATTAGCAGTGATGGCTCAAATTTGGGAAAATGATATGTCTGAAGATCTGGAAGAGAATGAATCCAACCATAACTTTCTATCAGGTCAAGCTACTATTGGCAGAGCTTTCTCTGATCTCTTGCAACGGGCTTGGCTTGCACCAATGCATCGATCGGTTAGGTTCTGCTATTAAATATTTGGTTCAGAAAATCCATTTTCTTTCACTTGCGCTGTTCAGTCAATCATTAATTTATACTTCAATCAGTTTAGCATAGGCATCTGGGTTTCAGATTGTCACATTTGTTGTTTTCTGTTACTTGACCAGGATCAGGAAGATAACACTTTGCTACCTCCATCTTGCCTAGATTCTGCATCAACGTTGCTTCGATCCATCATGCTATCTGTTACCGGAAGTAATGTTATTCTAGAGCTTAAAGTGCTAGAGCTATTATTAGTTTGGGCTGATCTCATTGCCGACTGGCATGCTTGGGAAGAATCTGAGGACATGTCAGTCTTTGAGTGCATTAAGGAAGTTGTCAATCTACATAATAAGTATGGGCTGCAGAATTTTATTGTAGGACAGATGCCATCTCCTCCAGCTCCACCTGTTCCCAAGCATTCTGTGATAGAAGGTATTGGTACTTTTATAAGCGAGGCCACTTTACAATATCCACCTGCAACATGGAGGGCTTGCTCTTGTATCCATTTGCTGCTACATGTCCCAAGTTACTCATCTGAGACAGAAAGCGTGAAGCAGTCATTAGCGGCAGCATTTTGTCAGGCAACATATTCCCATTTCAGAGAAGTTAAAAGCAAGCCTGCATCTCTGTGGAAGCCTTTGTTGCTTGCTATATCATCATGCTATTTATGCTGTCCTGAAGTTGTAGAGAGTACATTGGAAAAGGATGGAGATGGAGGCTTGGAAACCTGGGTAGCTGCCCTAGGAATGATCTCCACCAACTCTTTCAAACCTGGGCTATCAAGAGAGTCGGAGATAAAGTTGATTGGTAAGTATATTTGTAGCTAAATCTTTAGGAGAAGACTTCCTTCTGCTAGGTTCTTAGGTTCTCCTTTGATTAGAATTTACCGCTGAATAGTCATCTGGAATGAATCATATCCACAAAGGTTGACAGATAAACAGCTGATGATTTAATGACTTGGATAACATCACTAATTGTTCTCAATAAACCTCAGCGACGGCACTGGCAAAAGTGGTTGAGCGATTTCTGATACTCGGAAAGCCTGGTTCTCTGCTTCGAGAATGCTTTACTTCTCTGATGGAAGCATCCGCTCGATTTAATGAAGTTGAGGAAGATAACGATGAAGATGAAGTAGATATAATTGATGAAGATGAAGATGGTGAAATAGAAGATGATGACGATGACGAAGTAAGTAAATGTATTAGTCTGTATACTGCTTATCAATAGCAGCTGATATGCTGCAATTTAACTTTCATTATCTGAGCTACTCCAGCTGGGCTTTAATGATATAAGTTGGTCTCTCAGATGTTAGGAAAGTTAACCGTCTTATGCCTGTTTAGGACTCAGAGGACGATGAACATGAAGAAACTGAAGAAGAGTTCCTGAATCGATATGCTGAAGCTGCTATTGCCTTGGAAAATGGTTCAGTTATCGAAGATGAAGACCAGGAAATGGATTTTGAGAAAGGTGCATATTTCTCGCTAATGAAAAGAGCGAGATTGACTACTTTTTGGTTAGATGAAGACTTTCTCTACACCAAGGGCTAACACATCTATGGACCAAAGTGGGGCAAATTAAGGAATGTCATGATTCCTTATGGGCTGGCCACCCAAGTATAAGGCGCACACTTGCCCTCTTAAAGTCCACGTACTACTGGCCAAGGATGCGAGACGGGGTTGAAGAGTACGTGAGGACATGTCTTGTTTGTCAACAAGACAAGGTGGTACAACAGCAACCGGGGGGCTTGCTTGACCCCTTACCCATTCCCGAGAGACCATGGGAAAGCGTCTCTATGGATTTCATCACTTGCCTACCAAAGTCCGAAAGGTTTTGAAGCATCGTAATCGTGGTGGACCGATTCAGCAAGTATGCAACCTTCATGGCCGCATCAGCCGACTGCACTGCGGAGGAAACAACGAGGCTATTCCTACGCAATGTAGTCAAACTTTGGGGAGTGCCAAAGAACATTGTCAGCGACCGAGACCCACGCTTCACTGGGAGATTTTGGACGGAGCTGTTCAAGATGCTCGGGTCAGACTTGAACTTTTCAACAAGCTTCCATCCACAAAGCGACGGTCAGACAGAGCGCGTCAATGCTCTTTTAGAGTTGTACTTGCAGCACTATGTGAGTGCCAACCAAAAGGACTGGGCTAAGCTTCTTGACGTTGCACAGTTTTCCTATAACTTGCAACAAAGCGAGGCCACCAACAAGAGTCTTTTTGAAATCGTCTTGGAATAGCAGCCGACAACCCCTTTATCCCTTGCCACTCAGTACGAAGGGAAGAGCCCAGCCGCGTTCAAGTTTGCCAAGTCATGGCATAAGCAAACGGAGTTAGCTCGAGCGGCTTTACACAAGGCTGCTACAAGAATGAAGAAGTGGGCGGACAAGAAGAGGAGGCATGTGAAGTTCAAGGAAGGTGACCTTTTACTTGTGAAACTCTTGCCGCAACAATTCAAGTCCCTTAGGAAGGTGCATAAGGGCTTGGTACGCAAGTACGAAGGGTCGTTTGAGGTTATCAAACGCATAGGCAAAGTTTCATACAAGCTTCACCTCCCGCCCAAGTTGAAGATTCATTTGGTCTTCCACGTAAGCATGTTAAAGCCTTTTCATGAAGACGAGGAAGACCCATCAAGGGGAGTTTCACATCGGGCACCAACAGTGGTTGTCACTTCTTTCGACAAAGAAGTAGATGAGATACTCGCAGACTGAGCCATCCGTCGTCGAGGTGTGCCAAGTTATAAAGAGTATCTCATCAAGTGGAGAGGTCTGCCCGATACGGAAGCCAGCTGGGAGTCCGAAGACATACTATGGCAATTCAAAGACAAGATCCAGCGCTACAACGAAGGCACGATGAGGGCATTGCGTGCTTAGGTGGGGGAGAGTGTCACGCCCCGCCAAATTAACAAGGATTTTCCTTGAGCATTTTGATGCAAGCATGGCTCAAAGAAGGTTTTGGAGAGCACATGAGCATTCTAGAAGCATCCGGAATATTATGGAATGTCTTGGAAGCATCCGGAAGGATCGGGAAGCATTCAGAAAACTCTAAAACTCTCTAGGACCTTAGAGAGTCTCTAGGACACTCCGGAACTCTCTAAAACCCTAGAGAGGCTCAAGGCTCAAGGCTCAAGGCTCAAGACTACTCCGGAAGTCTCTAGAATACTCAAGATAATACTTAGAATTGTATAGAAAACTCTAGAGGTCTCTATACTTGTAAATATCCTAGAATTGTCTAGAAACATAGGCAAGGGGGAGGATGCCTATAAATAGGGAGGCACCCCTCCCATTTGGGACATAGAGAGTTGAAGAGCATTCAAGCACACTTGTAAAGCTTTGTAAAGTTCTCTTAAAGCTTAATACAAGTTCTTTCTTTGAGGAGTTCGAAAAATACGAAAACAACAAACCAACCCTCTCACCTCTCATTTACCCTCTTTCTCTATTATGTCTGTTAGACAGAGACTCTTTGTCGCTGTGATATTATTTACTTTTGTTGACCATATAAGGGTATTTATATATTTTGCTATTAATCTCTACCTTATATATTGGGCTCAATGTACCGTTCACAAAACTTTTAAAATACAAGATGTAATCCTTCTTTGCGTTTTCTTTACATTTTTTGCACTTTCATTTTAATAAGCCTTGATTTCTATCAGTTTTTGCTTCATTTTTGACTCAACTCTCTCTATATGATGAGTCTTGCCAACAAAAGTGAGTTGAGGCTTCCTCATAGGTTGGGCGGCTACTCCACTTGCCTCCTCATCTCTGATACTTCTCCCCCTGCCCTTGGTTAAATATTGGTAAATTGACTCATATATATTTGCCTCGTGGATGATTCCCTAGGCCTCATCATTTAGCCCTTCGACCCTAGTCGTCCCTACCTCGTAAGGCCGAAGGCCGACCTGTCCATCCATATGGACAAGTCAGCCCTAGTCTTTCTCAAATAGGGTATGGTAAGAGTCAAGCAAATGAAGCCCGAATCTACCCTACGACCCGCCTCTATTGAGCCATTTAAGGCTAAGCTTGACCCATTCTTAAAAGCCCGTCCTTTTAGGTTCTTAATAGTTTTCTATTTTTAAAAATGTGTTTATTCTCTTCTTATTTATAATACAACATATGTAATTGGTTTTGTATGACTTCTAGCCCTCAAATGTTGTTTCTCCTCCGCTCTTCTTCTATTATCCTCATGTCCTCCCAGATCTGAAGGAAAACTTAGGATTTTATTGGAAGATCGTTAAGGATCTGCTAGGAAAAACCCAGGATTTTTTAAATTACTATAAAAAAAAAATTGCATTAGCCACGGCACAATGTGGTCGCTAAAATATCATTTGTCATCGCAAATGACTTTCGTGACGGTTAGGCGAAGATAAAGCTTCGGTCGCAAATAATGACGTCGCCAATAGCATTGACGACGACAATTAAGCCGTCGCAGGAGCATTAGCGACGGCATAGGTGTTGTCACAAGAATGTGTGACGATGCAATTACCATCGCCAAATCATTAGTGACACCACCATTCGCGACCAAAGCTTTTGCGACGGCAACAACCCCGTTGCAAAATAGCTATTTATGAATAAAAAAGGGGGAGCGTCTTTGGTGTACAACTCGCTGTAGGGATTTTTTTCTTTTCTTGACCCTTAAAATGCTTGTTTTTCTAGAAAATTTACTGATTTCTTTTTTTTTGTAACAGATTGTAAAAGTTTTTTTTTTTTGATCAAATACACAAATAATGTGCTACAAAACTATAATACAAACTCACGACCTCTCACTTAGAATGAGAGACTTATGTCATTAGACCAAACGGTAATGGACGAATGCAAAAAGTTTTGTGTACAAAGAAATGCATTGATTGAAAAGCAATTTATTTTATTTGCCAGGACATATACATTTCGAAGAACAGCCGGGCATTACATTGTATGTGCTGACTACACATGCAGCTCAAAGCAGTATTTCAACAGAAGAAAAAAGAAGTGCATGCATATGTTGATACACTTTTGGGGTAATTCGATCACAGTATCATTTTTCCTTGCTTACTCGAGAATTAGTAGCAGCCTCACTGAAGCCAAGACTAAATCTCTGCAAATACTGTTAAGTGGTGGCAAATTGAATTATGTAACTTTGGATATGCAGAAATTTCCAGTGGGCACATAAGCCTGCAAACTGCTAAATGTTGTAAAACACTTATGGAAGCGTTCAGCTAGGTTGAGAATCTCTCAAAGTTGAGTCATACCCTCTGCATCAGTCGAATTAGGTTTAGTGAGAATTCCCTATTCATTTGTTTACTCAAAGTGGAGATGGCAATCTAGAAATTGAAACTTGCATAGGCACTTATGTTATTCCAGAATACAATACTTGTTATTCAGTTACATGCTACATTCGCAAGCAATAGAAAACATGGAAACAACTATGCTTCCTTAATGTTTACTCCGGAATCAGATACTTTTCCACTGATATAGGTAAATATTGAAATCTAAACAGAACTATTTTAATTTACAGTTTTTTTTTTTCAAAAAGAAATTATAATGGTGGTTAATGATTTAACCCCAAAGAAGAGGAAAAGCACTATGTAAAATTTTTCTACAGTTCATCAGTTTATTCTAAAAACCCCTGCAACCCATTTACAGCCTAGAGCTGAGATTTTGTACTACAAAAGAATCAGAGCCCCCCAATATTGATCTCTCTATTCAGTCTATTGACATTTAGAACCTGAACCCAAACCATGACAAAATTGATCTGCATCTGTTTTCCTTGGCGGTTCCTTTCTTTTTACCCTAGGAACCATTGCTGTGCAAGGAGAAGCCTTTCATTGTAGCAAAGAGTTGTTCCAACTCATACCCGGCATGCTATTAGTTGATGCATTCAATGTACTAGTCCTCTCATGCTTTAAAAACAGTGCATAGAGTAGTTCATTCCATGTATCTGGGACTCCAGGCAGACACCAGTGGCTGCAATCTTGCCTGCGAATAGAGGCAGGGCTAAGTTTAGGACCCAGATAGTACAAAGACGAATGCCCATCTTTTCTTCGAGCAGTCAATTGTGTTACATTTAACACATTGAACTTCATTGCCTTTGATGTGTTTGAGAAAGCTGATAACACAGAATTGGCTATTCTGTATTGACTCCAAGATTCAGTAGGAACCAATGACGAGGCTAGCTCAGGCAATGTTTCCAGGTGACAGTTTCCACCATTCTTCCAATCACCACCTCTGCATAATCATAAATAGTTAGTCTTCAGATATGTATACGACAAATATGATCATTAAGGGAAATGTAGAAGCTACACGCATCAGGGAAAAGTTGATTCAGGTAAGAAAACAAACCTGAAATGCACAGGAGCATATGTTCGAAAGAAAACCTGAGTCCTGTTTGGATTTACTACAGTATCTATCCATCGCACTACAGTCTCTATGGACCTGTGATACGCATCTTCTACACTCATCCTCATCTTTACTTCTGCCCCTTCCTGAAAGTAACAACCCCTGTCAAAAGATCCTTGAATTTGTTAATTTATCATGAAAATCCAGAAAAAAAATAGGAATAATGAGGTTACCAAGTTTTAAGACTTCAAAACATGATTAAACACCTGTTGCCTACATATGCACAACTTTGCTTAATGCACCTAATAATTTTCCAATATGATCCTTCATGTTGATTCCACACCCCCACCCAACCCCCAATAAGACAAGTACACAAGTACAACCCCACTAGCATCAATACTTGATCAAAATTTGAAGTTGATTCGACACATTAATTTGGTCATAGCATTTGTTAAGTTAATGATTCTTCTTTTTTCTTCCCACAATCAAATTCAAATCTATAAGAGTTAAGGGTTGATCAAACTGTCACCTCCTATCGCCTTTGACATAGACAGATCATTCATTCACTATGCAACTAATCCAAATCCATCTAGATAAAGAGTTTATGCCAATTCAAATGATTGCAGTCTACCAAGTAGTTGAAGAGGATTAAGATTTTGAGATTACCCTCTTATAGTCTTCTCATAATTCCACCAGTGTCCTGTGTTGAAAACCAGCATATCTGCATCTCTCCACTTTCCAGAATTCCAATCCATTTGGTCCAATCTCAAAGTTGTTCTGACCTTTTGTGAAGCTCCTGAAGGAGGACGGCTTTGGAGTACAAGAAAGGGAGCTCTGTAGTACTCCACAGTGCAATTATAGTCCTTAAATTTGAACACCAAAAACCCCTTGTGCTTGGTAATTGGGTTGCCATTCACTTCATAGATTGAATCCTTGTTAGGAATTTCTGAAGACAGCATGCATAAGAATGATTCCCACTGGTTTCTTCCAATGGAATCACCAACAAACACTACTCGCTTGTCTCGCAGTTTTTCCAGCATCAACTTTGCATCAAATCTGATTTATTAACCATAAGATAATGATACCGATGTTAGCTGATTGAATAAGGACTACTCTGTCTTGGGCATAATTAACAATATTAATACCTGAAGTTTTCGCAAATTATTGTCTGCTATAGTTCAAAAAGAAAACAAATACTAGATACATAATTAAGATTATCAAATATCGAGTGTTAATTTTTCTCATCCAGTGGAAACGAGAGTTGATCAAACAAATTTTATGATGAATACAGATATCACATTAAAGCTTTACATCACCATCAATTCAATACAAGTCACAAAAGAAAGGACATAAAATTTTAGGGTACTTCAAAGTTCAGGCGGCATTACAATATCAGAAATTCAACTTGTAAGAAAGAAAAGAAGACTACACATGGAAACTCCATACCACCATACATATCATACATCAACTTACAAAAGAAGAGACAAAACACATACATCATTGACCTTCAAAGTTCAGCTGACCCTAAAATACAAGTTATCATCATCACCAGCATATCCTTAGAATTCTCAGGTGGGAACTAAAAATGGTTGTCACTATCAAGCTAGTCGTTTGCCGAACCATCACAATAACCTCCATTCATACACACAAGTCACACACAGCTGAAAAAGGTCGACCACTATAATGGAATTATATCTAATTCGAGTATTCTAAGATATGACAACCTAACTTAACACTAATCATACTTCAAAGAAAACAACAACTATGAACAATCACCTGAGCTTTACTCACACAATTTTGGGTTCTCTTTCTCAGCAACCAAACAATTTAAATAGCGCAATCAAAAAAGTACTAAATTGAAAACTGAAGTACCTGGGCAAGTTGCAATATCTGGGTTGCCATCTCCACTTTGTGTAAAACAAATCAGGACGGCCATTCTCACTACACCTAAACCCTTCATCCAAAAAGGGGCATCCATTGGACTGATACAAAGGGTAAGACTCATCCCACACCCAATCCCCATCAAACACGTCACACTCACCTCCCTCCTCGCCAAGAAACTCAACTCTGAAATCCTTGCTAGACCCGTTGCTCTGCAACCACATGTACCTCTCCGACTGACCCGAAAACCGAAACCCCTTGGCAGCAGCTCTGTAATCCAAGTAAAAGAAGCAGAGAATAACACACACAGACACAAAGAAGAATCCCAAGACCCCCAAAGAGGGCTCAAAAAACTTCAAACGCTTGAACTTCTTGAAATCATCACTGAATGGCATGGCTTCAAGGTCAGGCTCAGATGGGTCCTTAGACATTGGTGCTACTCAAACTTCAGGTTTTGGGACTTGGGGAAGTGAAAGGCATTCATTCAAAGAGGCCAGAATGGGGTCAAAGTTGGGGTTTGGGTTTGCTTGGTAGATCAGTAATTGAATGATGGGAAGGGCTTAAAAAGAAGAGTTGGATGGGTGTGAAGGAAGCAAAGCAGCATTCATGGCGGAGGTTATGTATATATATGCTTTTCCCTTTACTATGTTTTGTAGGGATAGAAAGAGAAGCAAATCAAACTTCAAGTACGAAACTTGGAGAGAGTTTAAGCACTTGAGATATGCTTCTGGTTAAAACTCAAAGTGAAGGTTCCAAAATTGGAAGAGGGTTTAAGGTTCGGTGGTGGCCAACTGAAGATTGACGCGAAGTGGGAAAGGAAAGTGAGCAACGGCCATGTTCTTGTGTGGGGGACGTGGGGTTGGGAGTTTGGGACGTGTGGTGCACGCGGGCAACGTGGAGCGCGTGGGATGATGAAGACACCGTAAAAGGAAGCGGCGTGTGTTCTGTAATAATCGTTGTGATTTGAAAATCAAAATTTAGATTTTGGAGGATAAGAAGGATTTAATTTTAACTGGCCTAGTGAGGGTTTAAATTAGATTTTAAATTTAAATTTTGATTGCAGGGAGTTTATTTTGGAAGATGGTCAGAGAGAGAAGTGAATCAGTAATGATTAATCATGATAATGATGCAGTATTATTCTGTCATTATCTAATCCAATTATGATTTTTCAATGTACAAGTGGTTACTTTGATTATGAAGCAATTACTTAGAAAAGGAATGTGATGAGCACAGGTTACTACTGATGAACTTTGAGTTTAACCTAACTGATCGGGTACGGAGTAGTGGTGCATTAATCCGAGTTTGTTTGTTTGTTTTTTTTTTTTTTTTTTTTTTAGAGTATGAACGACGATATCTTCAAATGTTTTTCAAGCCCAGAGACTAATCCGCGACGAGGGATCTTGTCAGAACGTTTCCTCCCCTCTGGCCACCAATAATAAATTGGGATTTAACTTCAATTACCATTGACTAAGATTTGAACCTGGGTATGGGGGTTCCACACCTAGGCTCTTACCAAACATTAATCCGAGTTTCTCGTTTGTTTTGTTTTATTTTGTGTGAGGCGCGTATTCTTGTACCAACATTAGACGTTTTAATTTTGATATAAATTGAGTGTCGATGCACAATAAAGATAGCTAATAATCAAATTTCAACTTGGATATCAGTTGCTTTCTTTGTATGTAGTTGATTTGTGTGTTACTGCGATAACATTTGTCAAATGAGACTTTATGCCACCAGAGTTGAGAAATGTTACTTAAGGTAGCTTGTGGGAGGATAGTACGTAACTAATGAGTTGAAGGACTTGATGGTATGCGCCCCTCTCATACATTTTTTACCCTCTCATCGCATTATGCTAGTAACATTTGAACCTGGCTGAGAGGTTTACAGTGATCTTCAACCGAATATCTGCTGCTATATGCATACTCTCAAGGATTGATTTGGATTAAATGACAAAACTTCATTAATCAATTATTCTGGTTTTTGTTAGATCTCTGTTTTCTTTCTTATTCTGGCCATACCTGTTTGTTATTCTCATATGTATAGCCGTATATGTACCCCGTACCCACCAAGTGATAGACAAAACAAATATCATGACAAGATGGTCGAGCAAAATTTCCGTCATATTATGGCTTCATGCAACTTCTTAGATTCTACATCACTTCTCAACTGCAAAAGTGATGTGCTTTAATTTGATGATATAAAAACTTGATCTATACTCAAGACAGCAAGGTTGAAATTATATTCAAGAAGTGGACCTCTTTGATGCTTTTGTTATGATCAATATACAAATAGAAGATGTCAATGCAATGCACTTCCCATCCCAAGCTTTCTTTGATTCTCTAATCTAAACACAAGCTTAAGTTAATCAAAGGGAGCAAGGAATACACATGGAAGGCAAAGCAAGGAATTAGGAGGTAAAGGATCTGAGATTTATACAAGCTAAGCTAGCATTGCTCTCTACCCAAAAAGATGGTATAAACTAAGAATAGTTTACACTAGATGTGAAAGTGGTTCTGGTGAAAACTTCATTCGTGGGATTCCATCGAATATTTAGGAAGAGGTTGAAACCTTAACTCACGTGCCCTTTGTCTGCAGGGACAGAACAGAAGCAGAAACAGAATAACGTACCCGCCGTCTTCATAATCATTTGCATGCTAATAGCAGAATGCTATGGTTTTGCTGTTTTGGGTTGACTAGATTGTACCTTAACTGGATCCGAAACTAGAGCTGCCATTATACTGATCACATTGTGCAGTTTTCGACTTTTCGATCGACGGAATCTCCCTTTTTTGTGGAAGTTTAGGTCGACGGATTCACCTATTACTCTATTAGCGTATAGAAATCATTAGACTTGAGAGTATGCCACGGCAGAAGAACCTACATTTGTTGTTTAGACAACAATAATATAGGTTTTGAAGTGAAATATGATACGTATAGAGATGATGATTCATCCGTGGTTGGAGAGCAAAGATTGAATGGAATATGGTTTTTCTAGATTTGATTCTCTTTAGTGAATAAGCTTCCAGTAGCATGACGGTGACATCTTTGGCCACGGAGAGAGAAGGGACATAGTTTTGCCGACTTGAAAAATGTACCACAAGTCCACAACAATGAGAATCAAAATTGAGGATGTCCCAAAGTCGAGAGTAGGATTCTGACTTCATTTGTTCTTTGTATGCCAATAACAAGATTGGCTAAAAACATATAATCGCCTAAAACAGAAAAAAAAGAAATAGATGCCATGTTTTGCCATGCCTCCAATTCATCTGTCAGCTGTAAAGTTTATATCTCACGCAGCGCCCATGCGGCCATGCCCTCACTATACTTGACCAAAGGCAAAGCAACACCAACAAGTCTGTCATCCATCAAGGATTGTCTACAACTGGAATTCCACTTCTAAATCGTCATGCATATCTTAAGAATTCTACTTCAATGCAACAGATTTGAATTCGCCTCCCCTAGAATGCTCAATAAAGGAAAACTCATACAGAAAAGAATTTGAGACAAGTACAAATGAGTCTACAATCATCATCAGGGACTATATAGCTGAAGCTTCATTATCTATCCATTTTCCTCACTGGCCCATCTACATTAACCATTGAACATTTGTTAGTATAATATGATTCCAGAAAATGTGTATCCAAAATTCCAAATAGCTTGTTAACAGAACACCACTACAACAGCTGAAAAACACTAAAATCGGCATATGAACTTTAAATTTCAAGGTAAAACTGGGGGTAGATGAACTAGGATGGGAGACCTGGTTCATCGACTATTAAGGAGTAGGGTTGAAAGTTGAAACTATGTGTTTATGTTATAAACCAGAAGTCTTCAAATGAAAGACTTGAAATACAGAATAGCTCGGAAATAGTATAGACATTAGTTTGAACTTTGAAGTTTCGAACAAGGTGCAATCAGTGTAAATTATACTATCCATATATAGGTACCTATCAATACTATGAAGATGAGAAATGAAAGCCACATAAACATATGAACAGAGCATCACTTCACTTTACATGAAAAATTGGAAATCAAATGTCATACAATGCTATGGATGACAAGGAAATCTTTATGCATATGTGTTCAGTGATCAATGGAGCAAAACAAGCTTTAACAATCTTCAGTGCAGTACTCGCAAATAAACAAGATTTTGGTGAGTTAGGATGGGGGAAACCATATGGAACTAAAAACTTAATGTCAACAACAAACCATGACCTCCAAATAAGCAGTATAATCATAACTACGATTGGATATCCAGCTCGTGTGCATTCACTGGATAAAATCCAATTTCTTTTAAGAGTCAAGAATGGCGATTGTCTTGAATGACCTTGCTTAATGAAAACTCACTAATCAAAGAACATATCTTTAGCTAACCCTTATATCTTCTTCTATCATTTTCTTTCTTAATAATCCCATGTATCTATAGGTTTTCAATGGTTCATTAATTTTTCTATATATAGTTTAGCAGTAAAAAAGGGTTATGGCTTAACTAGATTTGTTTCTAGTGGCAAGTACAACTACAACAGAATGACTGAGACATCTGGGATACAATCAGAATGAAAAAAGATAGTTCTTCCTACTCTAAAATGTGCACCGAAATGAGAATCATCTATATCATAACATCAGAATTTTATACAAGTCATTATCTGCAAGTAGCAAACAAGTTTGTAAAGATAGTAGGTAACAATAAGAACTACCGAACGTGTAAATGGCACAAAATCTTCAAGGAACTGAAGCTCCCCATACCATTATGATAAGCTCAAGATAGCATTACCAATTGTCATTTAAAACTTGAATATCCCAAGAACTCCAATTCAATGCATGAGATTCAAACTCCCCGATTCAAAACCCTATTACAGAAGAAAACTATAGATCTAAATCTAAAAGAAATAAGCTGATCCCATCATCATCATCATCAAGAGCCATATGTACATCACTGCAATAAAAAACTTGCTGCCTTATTCAAAAGCGATTAACCAAACCCTAACCCTTCAAGCATTTCCAAAATGTAATGTCTAGCAACAGTTTTGATAGCAGAAATTTATTACCAATTTATGATGATCAAACCCACGACTCAATCAATTGCTTCCTTTGTACCATTATCTTGTCCGGATTTTGTTTTTCCTGTTTTACAGAAGATAATGCATATTCTAAACTGCATAGAACTTGGATCATTTCCACCTTTTGAATCCCATCTGCCGCCATGAATACTTGTTAGTATAACCTAGAAATTCTATCACTCTACTAATTTAGCTTTTCAAAAGAATATCACTACAACAGCGAAAAACCATGGGACCCAATTGACATAGACCACACATAGTTTAAGAACGCAATGTAATGACTTAACTCTATAGACTTCAACTCAAAGGTTTACATGTGGAGGTAATTGTGTGGGAATTGAACTGGGATGGGAGTTATGGGACATCACTGGATCAGTCACAATTACAACGGAGTAGAAGCACAATAATATGTGAGTAAATAAACTGCCCAAACAATGATATGCATAGTAAAACTACACAGTTAAAAAAAAACAAAATTAAAAAAAGCGTAGTAGAACTTTTAGGCAAAACTATGAGTACATAAACCCCCATGTTGAAATAGCAATTACAGTTCACCCCATGATTATCAGTGTTGTCATAGGATAGTTTATTAAAAAACCAGCTCAAGGTGTGGTGACCCAAGATACTGAAATTAACAAAGCCCGGTGCATCGTGCATAAGCACAGTTAAACAGATACAAGAAAATAATAGGGTGCTTATTCGAACTGGAACTGGAATTGTACTACTAACAGAGGAGATGTTATACAAGGGTTTGCTGGAGGCTAAGATATATGTTTACACTACACATATCAAAAAGGACTTGGAGACTGAAAAAGTAACATTACATTCCTACACACCTACAAAATCAGTAATATGCATAGAGAATACGAAGGTGAGATATGAAAACACATAACCAATTGAAATGAGCATCATTTTCCATCACCTTATCTTGCATTTCACATACAATGTGGTGCTAACTTCTAACAATGAATTTGGCCACAGGCTCATAATTGGGAAAAGGGCCGCTTTAGTTCATCAACCGGAAACTTACTTGAAACTCTATCGGATAAACAAGTTTTCGGAGGAACCATATGGAACTATAAAACCAACAACAACATCAGATCCAAAAGTTTCTAGTCCTATATAGAACCAAACACTCTCAATATGGAGCCAAGTGGCTCTCCAAATGCATTGCAATAAACGACTAAACCAACTAAGAGCACTTCCCATAGCTATCATTTCCATCTTTCTCTAAAACCAAATCCATCATAAAGAGTCCTAATTCCGACAACTATAGATCAATTCAATGCCTCTCTTGCTTAGCAAGAAACCACCGTCCACAAAGTCTCAATCTTTAACAGAAAATGTAAAAACCAAAGAGTTAAGGCTATCTGGATACTGAGTCTTACTCATTAGAAATGGCGGGTTGAGCTTGAGTTAGGTTGTTCTTGTTCTTGTTGTTGCTATGATGAAGAGAGGTCAGATTGGCCAGTAGCAATATGGGCTCTTTCAAGATATACGGCTTGAAACCAAGCTGCAGAATCAGGTACCCAAACGCCAATCCGAGCACCACCACCGCCAATCTCATCGCATTCACATTCCTTCTCCCCCTCATTCTTCCTCTCCTTCCTTCCAAATTGAACGTACCCTAGGCTATAGATAAGGAAAGAGGCTAAGCTGAACGAAACCGTAGTACAACTTCATTGGGGACCACTACAGGTGTTGTCTATATCATCTTCCACAACGCAAAGAGCCACAGACATTTTTTTCCACAAATGCAAAAAGCCAATGACTTACAGAACCCATTTCAATATATGAGGCTTTACGAAAAGAGGTGGGCTAGACTCGTTAAAAGTCGAGACTTCCTACTAGGTACATTCTGTTACTTCTAGTAGCTGGTGATAAGGTGTCTTGGAGTTGGAGATTACAGTGAAGTGATCATAACCTTAACACTGATCAGAAAACAATGCAAGGAGTTGGATTTAATAGTAGAGCAGTTTTAGAGGCTAATGATGAGAATGTTCTTAGAGCAATTACAACGACCCTTGATCCAAATCGACACAAGGGTCAGGCTGGTAAGCTCTTAATGTGGTATTTATGTCATCAATGAGAAAAACAAGCTTTAAAATCCATCGATGCATTACATGCAACTTATCTAATAACATGAATTTGGCAAGTTAGGATGGGGGAAACCATATGGGAATAAAAATTCAGTGCAACAACTAAACGTAACCTCCAAATAAGCAGTCTAATAGCTATGATTGGACATTCAACTCTGGCACATTAACAACAACCAAGAATGAGAATTGTCTTCAATGACTTTGCTTAACGTAAACCCACTAATGATAGAGCATGTCCTTAGCTAACTCTTTGATCTTCTTCTATCTTTTATAGATAATCTCAATGTATATATTGGTTTTTGATGTAGTATATATAGTTCATGATAATTCTTCTATGGTTGAGCAGTAATAATTGAAGGGATATGGCTTCACTAGATTTCTTTCTTCTGAGGACAAAAATTACAGTAGAATGACTTAGACATCCTGGGATACAATCAGAATGAGAAAGAATACTTCTTCCTGCTCCAAAATGTGCACCAAACGGAAATCATCTATATCATAACATCAGAATTTCAACCCGGTTCTACTTGACTAAGCCCCGTGCTCGTCCAAGTACCTTTTGCATGATGGGTCAGCGAGAAAATGGGAACAGCGGCTTAAGCCATTAGGTGTAGGCGCTTTCCAGAGGTGGAATCTTCTAGTCTTACAGGGCTAGGGCTCATAAACCCTTTCTTTCATTCATCAAGTAGCAAACAAGTTTGTAGAGTAGTAGGTGATAATAAAAACTATCAAAAAGTGAGAATGATGCAAACAATAGCATTACCAAATGTCATTTAGAACTCGGATATCATACGAATTCCAATTCAATGCATGAGATTCAAATTCCCCTGACCTACAAGCCCCTATTACAGAAGAAAACTATATCTATAAAACCTTTGAAATCACTAGAAATAAGTTGATCCCATCATCGTCTTCAAGGGCCATATGTACATAACTGCAATATAGCTGCCTTTATCAAAATTGAGGAACCAAACAATGCCCAAACTCTTCAAGCATTTCCAAAATGCAAGGCGTAGGCCCTATAACATTAGTTTTAATACACTTATGACCAATCTATGACCATCAAATGCTCAACTTAATCAATCGCTTCCTGGAAATTCACTTGAAACTCACCGGATACACAAGTTTCAGAGGTATAAAAACCAGATCAACATCAGAACCAAAAGTTTCTAGTCCTATAGAGAATCAAATACTCTCAAATATGCAGCCAAACCTCCAAATGCATAGCTCTAAACGACTAAAACCATCTAAGAGCACTTCCCATAGCTAATACTTTCATCTTTATTGAAATCCTAATCCAGCATGAAGTGTCCTAATTCCGACAAATAAATTTCAACTCAATGCCTCTCTTGCTTACCAACAAATCAATGTCCACAAAGTATCATTCTTTAACTACCTACATTAAAAGGGAAAGCATACAAGTAAAAAGTAAAAATCAGAGAGCTATAGCTATCTAGATAGTGAGTCTTACTCAGAAATGGCGGGTAGAGCTTGAGTTGGGTTGTTCTTGTTGCTGTTGCTCCAAGGAAGAAGACAGCTCAGATTGGTCAGCAGCAATTTGGGCTCTTTCAAGGTAAGGCTTGAAACCAAGCTGAAGAGTCAGGTACCCAAATGCCAATGCTCCGAGCACCACCACCGCCGATCTCATCGCATTCACATTCCTCCTCTCCCTCATTCTTCCTCTCCTTCCTTCCCAAATGAAACTGCCCAAGTCTATAAAACAAGCAAAGATAACCAAAACGGCACCGTTTTATTATTTAAATGGGGACCCGCTACAGGTGTTGGCTATATCATCTTCCACAACGCAAAAGGCCACTGACTTTATGAAACCCATTTCCAATATTTTGAACAGGTTTCAAGAAAAGAGGTGGGCTAAACTCGTTAAAGGTCGAGCATTTTCACTAGGTACGTATCTAGCTTCTTCAAAGTTCATTACTTTGTGCAATTCTGATCATGTTTTTTTGGGTAGAATGAATTCTGAGGATATGGTGTTTGTGGGTTTGTAGTGGAAGAAAGAGTGGTGCTTGGTCATTGATGTTTGGAGTGAATTGTGGGTTTGGTGCAAAGAGTTGTATTTATAAGCTGGCTTCTTCAGCTGTGTTGAGAAGGCAACAGTTGGTGATAAGGTGTCTTGGAGTTGGAGGTTATAGTGATCATAACATTAACACTGATCAGAAAACAATGCAAGGAGTTGGATTCAGTAGTGGAGCTTCTTTGGAGGCTGATGCTGAGAATGTTCTGAGAGCAATCACACCGACCCTTGATCCGAATAGACACAAGGGTCAGGCTGGTAAGCTCTCAATGTGCTATTGATGTCATTTTATTAGCTTCATATCCAAATATGTTTTTTGTGTGTTTTAGCGTTGATATGTTTAATAACTTAGCATTAAGGTAATCGGTATCCTTCACTGATGTAGTGTTGATTGTGGGAATTTTTTTATTGGTCTCTTGTTCCAATTTTAACTGCTCAATCAGAGGTGAATTGGTTAGTGTGAGCATTTCGTGACTGGAGGGCAGCTGTAGTCTTGGCTTAGTTTCGTGGGGTGTTTTATTTGCATCAGTTTAAGTGTTTGTAGTGTTGTTCTTGTGAGTCTCTGCTTTTTTTTTTTTCTTTCGTGTTGCTTGTGGACTACTTTTCTTGTATCATTCTGTTGATCACTAAAATTTGCTAAGAAAAAGTGTGAGCATTTGGAATTGGTTGATCAATGGTATCCTGCAATATAATTGCTTTTCTTGTATGGTTTATCAATGTTCTCAATCTATTTGATGTCTCTTATGTGTTTGTACTGAAGAAAGGAGCCAATCTGCTTATATTTCCTCTCTCTGTGCTGGTCAGGAAAGATAGCTGTTATTGGCGGGTGCCGTGAGTACACTGGTGCTCCATATTTTGCTGCTATCTCAGCATTAAAGATTGTTAGTGCCGTGCTGTTATATTTCAATTCTAAGTTATAGCCGATTTCATCAATTATTTTCTTTGCTTGGAAAGTTCTATAAACAAAAGCATATCCTTATCATCTCAGGGTGCGGATCTGTCTCATGTTTTCTGTACAAGAGATGCTGCTTCAGTTATAAAAAGCTACAGTCCTGAATTGATTGTGCACCCAATTTTGGAGGAATCATACAGTGTTAGGTGATTTAGTTTTCAATACAAATTCATATGCCTAGGACTATCAAAATATAAGTTTTTCTCATCTAGTGAACTGCTAACATTTTCAAACTGATTTTCAGGGATGAGGACAAGAGCTTTATCTTAGAAAAGGTTCTTGGTGAAGTTGATAAGTGGATGGAAAGATTTGATTGTCTTGTCATTGGCCCTGGCCTTGGAAGGGACCCGTTTCTTCTGGTTAACTTTTGTTGATTTAATTGCTTCAGGATCTACTGTAGGGCACTTTAGTGTTTAATGTACACCATATGTATGTCTAACTGGAATGTCATATAATCCAGGACTGTGTCAGCAATATCATAAAGCATGCAAGACAGTCCAATGTTCCACTTGTCATAGATGGGGTATGTAATTACAAGTGCCTATATCACACATGAGATCCTGCAATGAATAGTTGTGTTTACTTATCTTAGTTTCACCACACATGTTTTTGCTATGAAACTGTTAGTTAATGTCATAACATTTGCCAGGATGGACTCTTTCTTATTGCAAACTCTCTTGATCTTGTAAGTGGATACCACTTGGCTGTCCTGACTCCAAATGTAAATGAATACAAGCGACTTGTACAGACAGTTTTGAGTTGTGAAGTAAATGATGAAGATTCACGTGAGCAACTACTGTCTCTTGCAAAAAGGTAAATATCTATTTCGAGATTTTTTTTTTTGAAGTTTATTTTAGCAGTTGACAACTTGTTGTATTGTATTATTTAGTTCAGTCACATTACTGTGGATGTATTTTGTTGACGAGGCACTGGTGATGTTTTAGACTTCTCTAGCGTCTCCTATAAGTATCAAAAACATTTTTGAATTCACACACACACTCACACATATGCAATGTGTATTAGCATTCTTACATACAGGACTGTTAGTCAGGCATTTTTAGGATTGTAAACCAACGTGGTGATTGTTCAATTTTGGAATTGGATGAAGCTTTGTTAAATACTATGCATGACAAATCCTTCTCAATGATTTTGTGTATTACAAATCACACTAAAGGCTAATGTTTTATGATGTATTTTATCCTATAGTACGAAATACATGTTGTTTGCAAGTTTGTATGCTTTTATTTCATAATTATTTTAGTGTTATGATACTTATACACATCACACTAAAGGATAAAGTTTATGATATATTTTGTCCTATACTACGAAATAGATGTTGTTTGCAAGTTTCATTTCATATTTTTTTAGTCTTATGGTACTTATTTAACTGTTGAACGTTTATCTGTCAGGATTGGGGGTGTAACTATACTGAGGAAAGGAAAAGCTGACCTCATTAGTGATGGTGAGACAGGTGCGTAATAAGATACATGAGTGCTGAGAAGGTTAACATGAAGCTTTTTCTTTGAATTACATTACTATTCCTTGAAACATATTTTTCCATTTGTGACCACATCTCCTTTGAGAATGTAGATAAGTATCTTACCAATTATGCTAGTGGGAGTCATTTCCTGTGTCACAGTAACTCTTTGGACCATGATTATAACTTTCTGATCTTGGGGGACTAATGTTGAGCATTTAAACCAAATGCATGATCTAAACGTTTTTCAAGATACTCTGTCAATTTGTGTCAATGAAGTGAAATGAAGCTCAAAACTTATGCATGCCAAAAAATAGATGTCTGTAAAGATGACTTGTTATCTGTCAAAGAACCTGAGAGCCATATATTACTTGTATTTATCACACATATGGGTTTCACTTGTCTGTTGTGCCAGTTCTGAATGTCACTTTGTTTCTGTTTTTGACACTGTTAACCAAATTCAAGGCTCTTTGCCTCTTGATCTTGGAAATCCGTATTCTGTTCTGAAACAAGGAATCCCCCAAAATAGTGAGTTCTGAGATTTTATTCTTTGTTCAGTTGAATCAGTGAGCATATATGGTTCTCCTCGAAGATGTGGTGGACAGGGAGATATACTTTCTGGAAGGCAAGTTTTTGTTTCTGAGTTTTGGACCTTTTTTGTGAATGACTTCTTTTTGTACATGTTCACTGGTAACTGAATTTCTAGTTCCATTCCTTCTATTTTTGTTTCTCTCCAAGAATGCATTACCCAGACATTCATGTGTGTATCTGTGTATGGGTATACTGTAAAATTTACTATGTCTCCCAGTCCTGGTTACTTTTTCAAAATCCATGTACATATGTGTTGAAGTGATTGTCATGAACTGATGATTTGTTTTTAAAACCCAGATCTTAACAACTTACTATGTGCTATTTTATTTTGCATTAATTGATACTTGATATTTGAAACTAACATGTTTTTCGTTGCTCCAGCGTTGCTGTATTTCTTTCATGGGCCCGTCAAACTATCAGAGATGAAAATTTGAGTATCAGGTTAAGTCTAAGCATGTTCAACTTTTGGTTCCTTGTAGTTTTACCCCATGTTTGACAACCAGTTATGTCAATTTGTGTATTTGCAGCTCTCGGAACCCCACAATGCTGGGTTGCATTGCTGGCTCCACTTTAATGAGGAAGGCTGCATCTCTCGCTTTTGAGACTAAGAAAAGGTCAACCCTCACTACCGACATCATAGAATGCTTGGGAAGAAGGTAAAGGCTGCTGCCCATAAAAAAGACTGATTTATATGTACGTATTAGAGTTAACTTAGAGATTCTTCTCTCTTGTGCAGTTTGCAGGATATTTGTCCAGTTCCCTGATGCTGTTGATCTTCAGCTGATAGAGTCGCGTGTACTGACATTTAGAGAGACCCTTAATTTCACTCACTTCTGTAGACCAGAATAACATTTCCTTGTTTCCTACCTTTTCAATTTTTTTAACATTTTTTTTTATATTTCTTTTCTCTTTTTTTGGTGAACAACTTCTCTTGTATATAGAAGATTGTTTTGTTGCTTTTATTATCACAAAAATAAGGATTATGACATTATCAGGATTATTATGTCATTGTCATCATGAGAGGGAGATGGTGATTGTGTTATCCATAAGCCTTCGTTAGCATGATCATGGAGATGTGAATCTACTCATATATTTCAATTCTACTGTTTCGTTCGGCCATTGAAGATTTTGGTTTATAATCAATTCCTTTTGAAGGGTATACATTCACTTGGAACAATGGCAGAGACAATGAAGAGTTTGGTGAGGAAAGGCTTGATGGTGGTTTTGCTAATATTGAATTAATGGCTTTAGACCCCAGCATTGTCTGCCATCATCTGATGAGCAAGTCTCGGATCATCGTCCTTTGTTCTTTGAGGTTCTAACGGAGGTACAATGGGTGGCTGAACATTCCAAAAAAAGGGACACGTTTTCTGTTTGCGGAGGCATGGTTATTAGATGATGGTTGTCAGGACGTAATTGCAGAGTTGGCTGAGGTCTAATGCTGCACAGAGACATGTGCGGGACTGTTTATCTGACTGCAGAAGCTCTTCTACAATGGAGTCTTACAGAGTTTGGGAGTATTTGGTTTCAATTTTGGCAGGTTAAACGCTGGTTGGACTCTGTTTATGCTACTGATTGTATGCCATCTACTAGAGGGCATATTGCTCAATTGGAGAATGCGTTGATGGTGTTACAGGAAAAGGAAGAAACTGTGGAGGTAACGCTCGCGTTCTACCTGGTTGAAATTAGGCGATCGCAATTCCTGGTACTTTCATGAGAAGGCTCCTGGTAGACAAAACAAATGCAGTACATGGTCTACTTGATTCCCAGGGAGTATGGCAAATGGATTCTGATGTTATTAGACAAATATTCTGTACTTGCTTTTCTGACCTGTTTACTCAATGTGGGGGTATTGAAATGGATCGGATACTTGCTTGTGTTCCCCCTCTAGTAAGTCTTGATCAGAATGCTATGTTGCTACAACGCTACAACCCTTTCAGAGGGCAGAGTTGGAGTCTACTCTCTTTCCTGCAGCTGACGGTACGTATGCAGCTGATGGAACTTAACATTTACTAAAAGCTTTGGCTGAAAAACTAAAGCCAGGCCACCATATCACTTCTAACATGTCATCATTCCACAACTAAAATGATGAAGAAGATGTAGCTAATTTCAAGCTGCATGAAATGAGATTAAATATAAAGTTTGATCCAAAATAACAGAAACCACACCTACGGGAACACTTCAATAGTTCAAATGCAGCAATAACAAGCGCATACTAACTGTTATAACAAATAATTACAAAGTGTTTTTAACTTCTAATTGTAATCCTTCAGTTACAAAGAAAAAAGTTATCTTCCATGAACCAAACCATTTGCAGAACCTTTTCACGTACCAATACTAAGCACTTTTTATCTCTAATAATTGGAGGTAAAGCAAAATGTGTATCGGATAAGTTAAATGGTAAACCTTCAGATTACGAACAATTATCATCCAGTAACCTTTTCACTCAGAATCTTTGGGCGGCTGCTGTTGCTGAGGCCAAGCAGGCTGAGCCATGTATGGGTGCGTTGGTTGGCCATACATATTTTGATCCATCACAGGCTTTCCCACCATCATCCCGGGAGCACCAACCTGCGATGGAGGCTGAGCTGGCATGTAATAGTAAGGAAGACCATCAGCCGGACCGACAACTGGAACATTCCCGCCTCTTGGGATCGATGCAAGAACCTCATCTTTCAAATCCTCTCTGGGGACAATATCAACTAGAAAATCAAATATATCAGTCCTTGTAATTGCTGCTGCAATGTCATTCTTTTGCAGTGTTCTCCTTTTGTTCTCCTCTGTGTGGTTCCAAGACCGTAGTGTCAACTCCAGAATAAACATCTCACAGGCCCTCGCAAATATGACTGGAGCTTCAGCCGATATCATCCTTACATCCTCATCAGCCTTCATAATCTTCTTAATCCTGGCCAATGGTAAACTATGGTTCTTGAAATCATTAGCCTGCTCAATTTCTTGATACTGACCTGACCAAAAGTTTTGGAGTTGTTGATGTAGTTGCTGTTGTTGTTGCTGGTGGATGTGCTGGTAAGCCTGGTGTTGTGCAAGCTGAGAAGGGGCAGAAGGACCTCCTGGCTGAGTGGGAGAATGCATCCTTCCAACTGATCCAGTTGGAGACAGTCCCATCATTTGGCTAGGCTGATACGGGTTCACACCATATGATGCTTGACCTGCACTACCTGGGACTCCCATTGTTGCTGGATGCCCATGTCCTTGCTGATCCATGTCCTGGTATAAGGTTGGAAAGAAGAAGTTTTCAACTTTTTCATTGTGGAATGTCAAAAATCAAGTTTCCAAAACCAAAGTAAAAGAGAGAGATTTCTGAATATCAACTAATAGTCTTGGTTCCCTGATAGATGTTTGTGACCTGACAGTTATTAAATAGGCTGTCAATTTATCTATCACAGCCCGGTTTCAAAACCAGCAGTGTCGCTGTAAATACAACACAGTTTTTATATAGTAATTCTAGAATTACTATCTAGTATTATTGAAAACTCAAAGACCAATTAATATTACTAGCCTTCCTGCACGCGACTTGCGAGGGCGGAAGGGCCGCGCTCACGCGTGCGCTTGTTTTGCTTTCCAATCTGCCATTTTTTTGCAATTTATTTACAATTGTTTGAACAAAACTTTGGTAATAGCAATTAAAACTCCCCTCTTGATAACACAACAGACACGGACTGTTGTCCGTGACTGAAAACATGGTCAGGAAAAGCTCAATAAAAAACTCATAATCATGCTGCAATCAGAATACATTTCATAAGGTAATTACCACACACACAAAAATACAATAAGTCACTCAAAGTTTCATAGAGAGTGGGTCAAAACATACATATATGAAAGCAACCCAAAATTAAAAATGGAAAACCAATAATCTTGATATGATACACAGTGAAGAACACATAATAGCAACATCATAATCACTACAAATACATGAAACAGAATGAGAGGAAGGCCAACATCAATTAAATTCAAACACAGTTGCAGTCATAATTCACATCTAACCCACAAATTGAAGGGCTTCACTAAATAATTTTGTTCTCAGGAATTGAAGGTCTTCCACGACATAGTTCTTAACCTGTTCAAGTACCAAAGAATAAATTTTTTTTTTAGAAGAAGTACCAAAGAATAAATTTTAAAATCACCACACATAGAGAACAAGTGTAATTATAGCAAATTGGTACATAATACTACAAAGTTAACAACCATCCGATTTGGACTTGGTTCACCTAAATAACACATACAAATGAACAACAATCCCATAAGGAAAAGAAAACATATGAAGGCCTTCACGGTCATTGGATGAGCATACTACCCTGTTACCATGGCCTGTGGACATATACAGTATCATGTTCTTTTTTAACCGATTATTGGATGTGAATATAAATGGCATTGGTTATATCATGTACAGAAGAAGTGATTTCTCATTGTCGCTTGACTTCCTTACTAAAAATCAATTTACTAAAAAGACAAAAAAAAAAAAAAAAAAAAAAAAAAAAATCTGATTTGGCTTCCCTAGCTCTATAATTCTCTAATTACAAAGATTTTTATATAAATGATGTAATTTCAACATAAGCAGACACAATGTCAAGAAGCATATAAGGTAAGAAATTTAACAAGTGTCCCAGCAATCGAACATTTACTATCCAAAATATCAAAGAAGACATTTAGAGTATAAGCATGACTAATTGTAACTATATCTTGGAAAGTTAATGAATCTGGATCTTCATGGTTTAGATAAACTCATCCCAGGATAACTTCATTAGTTATGATAACAGAACTAACCATCAAATGGTGGAAAGATGAAATTTAAATTATATCAAACAATTTTGCATTTTTTTGTTCCAACTTGTAGAAGGGTTAAACTCGAGAAGAAAACTCACAGTACATACCTATTGCCTACAAAAACAGGGGAATGAATGAGAGAGACCTAGAGAGGCTGCTGGTAACTCCCTCTGTCAGAAAAGAAAAACTATCAATTCCAGGTTTCAGATCCAGTTCATGACCTGTCAAAGACGTATCAAGGCTTAATATGGGTAGATTTTGTTTGGGGTTAGAGTTGCACAACAAAATAATAGAGTAACACACAATAGATGCAATAAGTATTATATGGTCAAACTAAGCTTCAATAACAATCTAATAAGTATTATAGAGTAACACACAGTTGACTACCTTCTCTTCCACCAGAAAGCACATTAGACCCATAGCTAATAATTTTCCCCTACAAGATCAGCCATATGCCCATAGCCATACAAGTAAATCTAGTACTCCTACTACCATTCCATCTGGTTCAATTTAGTCAACAACCTTATTCTAACTACCTATATACCTTTTATTTCATCCAAATAGCTGATCACCATAGGAATTTCTAATTGTATTAAACATTGCAAACCCACACTTCATTTGAAACTGAGTATTCTGCCATAACTAGAATGTATTTATTTCAAAACAAGCATATTGCTCTTGAATTAGACGAGTCCGTCCTAAAATTGGACACGAACGAATTTCACATGGCAGACCATTTCACACCCTAGACTAATCACAGGCTGCGATCACAGCTCTTACTTGAAACCGCTGTAGATCATACTAACTTACTATATCAGTTATTGCACAAACGATACTATTTTAAAACCGAGTAATCTGGCTTAACAAGAAAAGTAAATAACCATTTTATCTTTGAAACAGATAGGTGAGGCAAGCAGGAAGAAGAACTTGCCAGACCTTTGTCACACTAGATTACTCAACCGGCTGCGAAATTAGCCAACAGTTCATACCCCAAACCCCACATAAACCTACCCACAAGATCCAATTTTCTTCCAAACCTTAAAATACGTTCACAGAGCAAAGTAACACCAACCATAGGAAAAAATAATGCTCGTCTCTAATTACCTTCACATCAACAAAAACAAACTGGGTATATATGGCCACATACTACACCTACCTACCTATAATCATAGTTGGTTCACCATCCACTTAATCAAACTCTAGGGTTTCCAATACCCTAACAAACAAATCATATCAAGAACAATTCCCACAAGGACATTACACATAAAGCATTAAAAATCAAGAAAAAAAAATTGAAAATCAAAGAAAGTCGGTACCTTTAGCCTCTCTGCTTGTTCTCAGATTCTGGGTTTTGCTCAACCACCTGAAAAGCCTACGAAGAAAGAAAATTTAGTTGATTCACAGATTATTTGAAGCTTGGCTTCAATGGAAAAGAGGAAGCTGCAAAACTACGATACTTGAGAAAAGAGAGAGAAAAAAAAGGGCCAACCTTTATGAATTGGGTTGGGGAGAATATGGGAAATCAGAACAAGAAAGAAAGAGTGGAGTTGGGTTGGGTTGGGTTGGGGGAATCGGGGAGTGGGGAAGTGTTGCGTTTACTCTCTCTTTCCACTATAAAAAAGCGCCAGTTTTGGTTCGTCTTCCCAACTATACCTTTTCGTTTGACTTTTCAGGTCTGACGAGTTTGCCCCTAAGGTTCTTTGCTGGTTCAGTGACTCACCTACCTATTTTATTGTTCCGTCTTTTTGGTCGGTACCCAATTCTGGTTTCCTAAGATAGAAAGGGTGTTTGGTTTGGATAGAGATCCTAGAAGGTGGCGGCAAAGAGACTGGGGGAATGGTGACCCCAATTGTGACTGGCACATGTTACTGTTGAAGAGGTAAAGGAGGCGTTGGAGCTTTAAAGGCACCTGGGCCGATGAGTTCCCTGGTTTGTTTTATCACAAGTATTGGAGAATCGTCAACGATATTGTCTCGGAGACAGCTAAATATCTTTTTGCTGGGAGGGTTGGTCTCAAGAATCTTAACAGGACTCGTATTGTTTTGATTCCGAAGGTGGAAATCCCGGAAAAGACGACTCAATTTCGACCCTAAGATTTTGTCGAAATGCATTGCCAACAGATTAAAGGTGTGCCTCCCGGATTTGATTTCCCCGAATCAAAATGCCTTTGTTCCGGGTCGGCAAATTCAAGATAATATTCGCTTATCATTATCTCAACATGAATACCGAATTGGGGCTCAAGCTAGACATGAATAAGGCGTACGACCGGGTGGAATGGGATTTTCTTGAAGCGGCACTTGTTCGATTTGGTTTCGCTCGGTCTTGGGTGAATCTTGTTATGGCATGTGTGTCATCCGTCTCTTTCTCCATTGTCCTCGATGGCTGCCCGGGAAAGTTTTTCCTTCCGGGAAGAGGACTTGGACAGGGAGAGTCTCCATACCGGCCTCTTTCTGATTACAAGTGACGTAGAGCAGAGTCCAAGACAAGTCACTTCTGGGAATCAAGCTTTGTAGAAGGGGCCCGGGCCCCACCCTGTCTCATCTGTTTTTTGCAGATGATGCCTTATTTTTTCTCAAAGCCACACTCGGTAATATATGGCGACTAATGGAGATTTTCAGGGCAGTTGATAAATGGAGAAAAGTCAAGTGTTTACTTCTCCCCTAACACTCCAGATCAAATATCCAGATTATTATTAGGTGAGCTGATGGGTTTTGTTGAAGTTGAGGACCCTGGAAAGTATTTGGGATTACCCACTCTATCTCTACGGGGTAGATCAAAGAAAGAGGCGCTTGGTTACATTGTCGACAGGGTACAAAGGAAGTTGGTTGGCTGGAAACAAAGGTCACTATCTTGGGCGGGAAAGGAGATTCTTATCAAATCAGTGGCTACAGCTATACCGGCTTATCATGTGGCATGTTTCAAATTTCCTAAGGGAGTGTGTGACACCATCAACTCAGGATTCACCGGAAGAGTTGGGAACACAAGGAGGAAGGTGGTCTTGGAAAATTTGTGGGCACGTTTGTTGCAAATATGTGTTTGGCAACTACACGGGTTGAGTTAAATAACGGAGTCTCGAAGACAGACTCTAGGCCTAAGAGCGACCCCAAATATAATGGGTTTGTGGAAGCCGTAGTAATAAACAGTAAAAACAGTTGTTGTTTTCTTCTCTGGCCTCAACCCCATTAATCTCGTCGTGTCATTTCTTTCACTTCAGCCACATTCAGCTACTCTCGTCTCCTTGTTCTTCAAGGAATTATTTCACGCGTACCTTCAACCTTCTTCTTTCTCTATCTACACTATAAGAGTAGTTGTTTTAATTTTGATCGTTTACCTTTTTCTGTTGGCTTTATTGGCAAGTTTGGTTAAATCGCCTTCTAAGTTGCAATTTTTCATCTTTTGATAAACTGCTGAGATACGGAGGCTGCTTCTCCTCTGTCTAGCCTTCTGCCAAAGAAAAATGACCATACGATAAAAGATTTCATCAATCCTAGATGAAATAGGAACGCAATTCAAGTAACCGGTGGATGCAACTCAGGCATCAAATATTTGAGAGCACCAAATTTTTCTTTATATATAGATATTTTCATATAAACCCTAAGTTTTTCATTTCTTTCTCTGTTTCTCGCGTCCAGTTTACTCATCTATCCATTCGTCTGGAGCTAATTTGTTTTTATCCATAGTTACTTTCTTTATCTAGTTATCCGTAGCTACAAATTATGAGTGATGACCAATTTTTTTATGGCCAATTCACCGTCGTTTTTTTTTTCTCATATAATCATAGGGCATCATTTTTAGAACTCGGTTCAGTTCTTCAAATCTCAGGTCCAGCCCTGCTGTGACGACATGCCAAAGTAACAAATGGAAGAAGCTATAAAGGGGTGGAAATTAACAAGAACAATTAAAGGACAAAAGAAAATGTTTGTGTTTGGGGCATGAAACTTCGCGAATGGGTGTGCGTACACAAACTTCAAATTCTGGGAACTTATGATCATGACTTATGAACATGATTGTGAACGCGTACACAAGCTTCAAATTCTGGGAGCTTTGTTAGCAAGTAGACTGCTAGTTGTGCAGGGAGGGCACTCTAACAAAGTCACCTATTGCAGGTACAAAATTTACTTATAAACATTGATTTTGCTTCAGAGTGTGAGAATTTTGTGTATAAAACTTGTATATAACTGCATTGCAAAATGCCGTAAATAATGGCTGATGGTGGGATTTATCACTGACTTCAAGCCTCGATACAAACTTTATTTAAACATAACACAACTGTACATAGGTAAAAAGCTAGAACACATACGACCAACTAAGGTAAAAGAAAAACAGAGCTCTCTCCCAAATTACCCACTCCCCCTATCAAACAGTTATCATTACAGGTATTTACATGGCCTCTGATGCATCATTGAACACCATATAAACCTCAAATCCTCAACCTCTCTCTCCCTGAAATGGATAGTACATTTTGAAGACGCACTTTCTCAATGTCACGAACGTCTTCTACTTTGTGGCTGCAAGAACCGCTGGTCCTTCAACCTGAAATTTTCACCCCACCAAGTTGAGAAATCTTGTTGAAAATATAAATCAACATCAGTAAAGTTGGTGCGAACTGTCCCTATCTAGAATGCTATTATTGCTTCTTTCACAAACAAAGGCATGAATGGAGGAGACAGGAGGAAGACAAATATGCATTCAAGAATGTCTCCCTATCCTTATCTTCTAAGTCATCTGCCTTCAATTTTGCTCGAGTGCGACTGTGACTGTGAAAACTATATTCATTGCCCCAGTTAACACCCCAAGTTAAACACTATTTTTCAACACAAAGTAACCTTTGTTTTCTAATTGTAGACATTAACAAGATAATAATAAGAAACAAATATGCTAGAAACTTTGATAGTGAGGAACCATATAGCTACATGGTATAAATTGGTACTCTTGAAATTATGAGTCACTTGAATTACCTTAAATGTTGCACCCCAGATCTCTTCATCAGTGGCAGGTACAGCAGTGATTACATTTTTGGGATTCTCATAGCTTCTCAGTCCTCCAACAGTTGTGGAGTAGAAACACCCTGTACAAATCAGAGACACATTTGTTAACACGGAGTAGATTTTTTTCATGGATTCCTCATACATAATTATCATGTTATGATTTTTTCCATAAATTTGTGGTCCAAAAAGCTAGAGAATCAGGTACCATTAGATCCTGATCTTTCTAGCAATGAATAAGTAGCAGGGCATAAATAGTGTACCCACCTTGAGGGAATGAAGCAAGTGACTTTCCACAAGCACCCTTAAGCAAGTCTGCATCATCAGCAAAGGCCACATATCCATCAGCAGTGATTCCCCAAGACAGAGGCACCTTGCCAAATTGGTCCTGTTACACACCAATCCCAATTGTTATTTAGAGATCAACTATCAAAAGTATTAGCTTCACCAACATTTCTTTGTGGGATCGACGACTTACGGAAGCAACAAACAAGGTGGAAGTGGACTTGTCAAATACAATGAAAGCAAAATTTCCGCTGAGATGGCCAACAACATGGTTTGGTGGGTAAGGTGCCCGATCGCGAAGCGCTTTGTAAGCCTCAATGACCAAAATCACTTCATTTGCAGACTTGGCTAGGCCATATTGCTGCCTCAAGCTCCCCAAGTTGTCAAGTGCTCCCTCAAACAAGCAGAATATCTCATCCTTAACAGCAAATGACCTGCAAGTTTACCATTCAAATCAGATTGCATATACTAGTAGTTTAGCAATCCAATATGCACCATGTGATTTACAACCTTAACCACATATTTTAATCAAACAGACACATAATTGTATACAACCGGTTTATAAAATTGCAAGTAAACTCTACTGTCCTCCGATCTGTTGTCACTATGACTCAGATTATCACAATAATTGGTTTTTAGAAATACAATTGGAAAGATACTAACTTGTCTTGATGTCACAAATTTTTATATTCTTTTTCAAGTAAATGCATATTCCAGTATTCAGTTTCTATCACTATTCACTAAAATACACCCGAATAATTGAATAGCACCAACTGTATCAATGCCACACTTATGTAGGCCCGACCTAGGTCATCCTCATTGTCATCAGCAGTCTTTCCCAATATTCCTGGGTGAGCACTATGAAACTGAAAAAGAGATCCACGAATTCTCGGTTCGGATTTAAATTGTTTGAATTTGTTTGGATGTCTTATAACCATTAACCATCAGATGAAGTAAGAATGACATAAGAATGAGCACGGAGAAGCCAAATTCCCAACAAACGGGTAATATTGCTAGCTACCTTTTTTTTGTAATTCAATTATGAAGAAAAAAAAAATCCTTTTTTGTTTTCAAATATCTATCATAAATTGAAAAACAAAATCCATGGATTTGCAGTGAAATTAAGGCAAGACGACAAAATAATATTTATGATGGTGTGCCACGTGGCGAAATCATGTTGAGCGTGGTCCATTCGAGGACAATCAAGTCAACATGATAACCATCGTGGCGGTCATGAGAGACACGCCCATCACGTCACCTCCCTGCCAAAATTTTCTATTGGCGATCCCGGAGCAGATCAACGACCACCGTGATTTAATTTTCATGTTTGGTTCGAATGATTCTCTAACTACGCCGGTAGGTTCAGATTTCAATCTCCAACACACGAACAATATCAAAAATCATGTACAGGACTACGAGACCTGATATATAGAAAAATAAAGTTTCTACTAATCTTCTAATGGATTCTTAGTCTTGAGTTTGATAACGAAAATGGATAAAACAATCTAGCTAAGCAGTAAACGGCGGCGGATAAGTTAACTACTCCAGAAAGCTGAAAAGCTCGTAAACAGTGTTATTTTCCGGCGAGCGGTTATATGATAAGAATCGTAAGATACATACCTCGGTTGTATCACGGACTCGTTGTCGTGGCTGTAGGCCAGCTGGACGTGGTCGCCGACCTGCACGGAGACGGCGGAGGCATTGCTCTGGCAGAAGCGGTTGATCAGCGCATTCGCGGTGATCTTCGGCGACGGGGTGCGGCTGCCGGCGGCGACGAGCTCGTCGGGCGGCGACACGATCGCGCTGCTGAACACTCCCAACATGACTAACTAATATAGAAAACGAAGATGCTACTTCTCTTTTGAGAGGGGGATTTTGATAAAGAGGAAGCTCGGACAAGAAGTGATGGGATCATTTGCAAGGTCGGGGGAGGATTTGATTTATAGGGAAGGGATGAGGGTATTCTCGTCATTTTCAGACGCTTGCGAGCTTTTTCTGTTTTATTTTTTATCTTTTAATTTTTTTTAAATTTTTTAATTTAGGGAGGAGTAGTCCAATGAAGGACGAGGAGGCATGTGGTGGTGGGACCCAAGGGAGGTGGCGATGATTCCTGAGGTGAGGCGGGGCCCGGCGGAGGAGGTATAATACATGTCAGGCCAGGCCAAACTGAAGCTGAAGGGCGGACTGAGTGAGAAAGGGGGTTGCGGTATCCGGTGCCGAAGCGTGTGGATGTTTCCCAGTTCCTTCAACTGTTGAACCAATTATGTCGTGCCACGTCAAGAAACAAAGAGATTAGTCGTCCGGAGAAATTTGTTTATTTACTTTATAGATGGTGTTACTGGAGTTTTACCCTTTTTAGCATCTTCCGGTGATTTTATTGCAGAATTATAGGAGGTGTTACTTCGGAACCGAAACAACTTCGGAAAAATAGTATTTTCTCCGGCATTTTGATTTTACCGAATTACTGACAAATTCAGTGTTGACGGATTGTTTTTCATTTTTTTTAAGAAAAGAAAATTGCACAGCTGTATTCATAAGAAGAGTACGACATTGAAAATAAATAGTGTATATGTATAGAATGATTCGAAATCGTTGTGAGTTCTCGATAAATGCGAGATGAAATGTCAGAATTAGCATGCAACGGTAAAATTTGATAAATGTTTTAAGAATAAAATGATAACGGTCATCAAGAGGTTAAAATTATCCACAATATACAAACGTATAAACATTTCGCATGTGTGCATATATTTGGGGGGTGTTCAAAGTCATAGTTAGTTAGTTAATTAAGGTTTAAACAAAACGTACTAAAAATATACAACATAATATTTTTTAGGCAACAACTACAAAGTTGGTAAATATCATGTCTCATTCGTGAAGATGAAAGCTTAATCATTAAACACGCATATATAGAGTTACTCGCAACAATCAAGCGTAATCGAATGAACCTTATTGCCAAAATTAGATTAGAGAAGATGATCGTTAAGGCATTCAAAACTACGATTTATAATTATAAGCATGAACGGTTCAGGTTTGGCAGATTTGATTCGTTAATTGATTTAATCTTGTTTGACACCTTAACGATTACCAAATTGGTTGAAAATTTGTATAATTGATCTATATATAAGGACCAACAAACTGAACGGTGGAGATTCAAAAATATAATCGAAAAGTTGGTGTAATCCCTCATCCCTCATATATGTAAAAAAAAATGATCTTTTAATGGAAGGGTCCTGTATATATATAAAGGGTAATGTCTACGTACTTCATCTGAATTTGTTTGAAGTTGGACAATCATCTCCGAATTAGCGCAATAATAGTTACTTATTTGCAAGCCAAATAAGATATTTGAGTCTCACATAAGGAAAAGTGAGAAGTATAAATGTATAATCATACTCATTTGCTTTCCGCTTAGCTACAAACGTTACATTTAAATAGAAACTCGTTGATACTTTTGTTCTATCAAGTGGTAATAGATTATGTTAACTTGGGAACTGAAATTGGTGTATCTAATTAAGGACCCATTATTGGAAATTCAGAGTGCTCGTGTTTGTACAATCTGCAAATGTGATTGAATGTTCATTACATCTGCAACAATATTTACTTCTTCATACACCATGATGATTAATACTAATAAGAAGAGCGACTTAATTAGCGAAAATTCTTCTATGCACCAAGATGCAAGTAAACCGAACAACCAATATGTAATATTTTGATCCGGTCATCCACGTCACATTAATGGTATAAGTGCACATTTGTGCGTAGAATTTGCTCCGTTTAATTAGAGGCCAAAAATCCCTATAGTTGGATGTTATCTTGCCCATTTGTTTAAGATAGCAAGTACCGATCAACAATTCAGTGTCACACCTTGGTGAAGAATTTTGCGTTCCAACTCTTTTTTAAATGATTTAGTTCCAACAAGTTATTCTCTAATCTACTCATTATTAATCTTAATAAATATTTACTAAAAGAAACAAATAATAGACGGGTCCAAACTAGCTTCTATGTTCCAAAACCATGGGTGGCCCGTGGTAGACTAAGCTAATTCTGTTGGCAAAACTTCTACTTGTAGGAGGTAATCAACTAATATTAAACCAAGTTAGCTGCTTGCATGTGCAGCTAGGGTTTAAGGAGATAAACATATATAGCACTGAGCCACTAAATATATTCTACCGAAATCGATTATAAAGAAATTTGGTTTTCATGAAAAGGAAAGCTAGCTTTGGTACGAAATGGAGGGTACTTATCAAACTAGGTCGTATCATATTTGGACATGTTTTATATTTGATCGGATGAGACATGTTATAATCTTAAGCCTCAATCTAACATTGCAAGTATCTATTTTACCATGCAAAGTGCTCTTCCTTTACATTTGTCACTGCAAAATGTGACAATTGAGAATATACCCTCAAAGCTAGAGGTCTCACTTTTTTTACTTCATGGTAAGCAGCCACTTTGATTTTAACTTAGAGATCTATCTCGTCATGCCTACTAAAGTAATGCAGGTTAAACAATTTGTTCTTCTGCAACTCCATTTACAGAGAGAAAAGAAAAATTCTTCTTTAACAAGCTAGAAAGAGAGAGAAGAAGAATATAAAACAAAGTGGGGGTTAATATTCCATTATGGACAGAAACCAAATGTTAACAGTGACGCCCCTGGTTTTGCACCAAATCCTCGACCAAATCCCACAGACAGTTTTTGTCCTACCCATCGACTCGACTATTAGTTTCCTCTCCAGTCTCCACAGTAACTTTTCATGATATTATTGGAATATTATTACTTTTACTGTCTATGATCTGAGAAAAATGCAGCAGCACCATCGCCATATATATAACTCCATACATGAGCAAGAAAAGCTTCAGAAGCAAAGTTGAAATTTGCATGAACCAGCTACTTGTGCTGGTTCTATCTTCTAGATCAGTCTCTTGTATTCTTTCTTGTCTGCTAATATACTGTATGTGGATTCTTCCAGATTTGTCAGCGTACGTAGCTACATCTGTATGCCGTTGATTTCTTCTGTTACTCGATCGAGCAAAGCGGATAAAATCAATACAAATTAATCAGAGACTATGTTTTTGATGTGGCTAGCTACATCTCTCATCATGTCGCCAACACCAACCAAGTGTTTTAGTTTCTAGCCGAGAAGAAATGAAGACATCAGGAATGTATTTTCAGATCCTTGTCTTCATGTTTGAATTGATTTTCGCGTATGTATATCCATTGAATTAACTTTTTTCATATTATTCCAGATATATATATCTATCTCGTTAAAGATCAAGAAACTAAACCCCCTTAAGTGGTCAGGTTGTTAAGAGTTTATGTGAGGAATTAGGCTTGAACCTCGTCGATGCTGATTAGACTACAATCTCAACTTATTTCTGGTATGTATGATGAATGAAATGCTCTAACATGATCTTCCGACATAAATTAATATCTTAATTAGAAAAGTTGGAATCAAGAAACTAAAGGGGTCCAAAACGTTGATCTCCAAGTTTATGCAGTTCCATGAGCAATGAAGTTCCATTTGGTAAAAGAAAAAAAGAAAAAAGTATACACATTCTTAATCGTATTTTTCTTTGGATAAATGATGAATCAATTACATAAAAAAAACCCAATTATTGGCATGGAAAAGAGAGGAGGCATGCTACGGGACCCGCGGATACGCATGCATTGGTACGTGGTCCAAATTTCCAATGTCATTGGATCAGATTCTCAGATTTTTGCAGTTTCCTTATTACAAATCCTAGCTAGGGTTAACTATCTGTGGTAAAAACATGTGTAACGATCACAAATTCACTATGAATATAAGATTGATCAGATCGATCTCTTTTAGTGTTTCACTTCCATCCTCCTCCTCTTTGTTTGATTAGTTTTGGTTTTCTTCTCTTTTAAGGGATCAGCTTTGAACGAGACGACATGACAATATATATATATATATATATATCAGCAAGTTTAATATAGCTAGAGAGATATTATTGGAATCGTCAGACAGATGGAACTAAAGTCGCAATATTGACAAGAACAGCATATGAAGTAGGGCTATTTACTTTTCCACTAGCTAATATGAGATAAGCCTATAAAATTACATCCAATCAGATCGAGCTTGAGTACTTTTGAGTGGATAAGATTGCTATGTTCGTCGAACTATATATATGATGAATAATTAGGACAGCTTTGGTTTTTTATTTCAATCATCATCTTAATATTTCCCCAGTAAACCCGTAATACTCTAATAACGAACAAGGTCTGGAGTTTGGACCCTTTCTCTGTTAGCTTATCTGAACTACTTATAGTTCATTCTTTATCTGTCTTATAAGATCCTTATACTCGATCTGATGCCCTAACTGTGGTCGGGGCTAGTAATTTTGTTATTCTTAATTTCATTGTTAGAAGATTTTGAAGTTTGTTTGTGAGATATCTTGCATGCATTTATATATATATTCACCCGCAAAGGCTCTTATAACGGTTTTATATATGCATCAGAACCAACGTACTCGATGTTAATTTCTAAGACACAATTATTCAATGAAGAAGAGCGAAAATTATAAAATACTGTACAATAGTTTTTCAGTTTCGGATGTCATAATTAAAGAAAAAAAACTCTTAAAAAATTGATGAAGAAGCTTGCGTGAAGAAATGTGGTAGTATCAACATTTGGAAAGCTTCATCTCTGCGATTCGATCTACTTTAACAGAAAGAATCAAACCCCAATTGTAACCCCGATAATCTCAAGTAATGAACGCCCAGATAAATTTGTTTGTTTTTTTCTTTTTTCTTGTATCCCCATGATAATTAAAGTGAAAGAATAATGAGAATGATGGTTTTGTTCATGTTGGTGGGACTAAACCCTAGCTAGCTAGTGGCAACGCATATGTGGCCAAATCATATACAGAGATATCCAGTACCCTTGGATCTGATGAAAATGTTTAGCTGATGTATATAGCTGGGGTTTCGCTTAACCACTATTAATTCCATACACTCGATTAAGACGCATCATAAAGTAAAAGACAAAATTAAAGCATCTGACATACATGTGATAACCTCACTAATGGTGTTAGACGAAATGTTATAATTGGACTAAAATTGGTCGACATATAAAACACGAAAACCAACATTAAACATTTTTAAATCACGAGGGCAAATATAACCATAATCTCAAACCACGGAGACCATTTATAACTTTTACCCTATATAATATCTCATTTTCGTTTCTTTAATTTTTGTATGAAATATCGTATCCAACTATCCAAACTCGCAATCTTCCTTTTTCATTGACCATGGGATACCTTCCAAATTCATCACAAGTGATCGATTCGAGGTGAAAGATTCATATACCTCATGCCTCAATGGCCTATTGGTTTTGTATGTATTAGAGCAGATTCTACGCACCAAGATGCACTTGCATCATTAATGTAGAAGTCTTTAAATCATCGTATGCGAAGACCGAATGAAGGCTAGTGACCATAAATTCCTTCATTTCATTTTCATTTTTGATTCGATCAAATTAAACGTCATAATAAGAGCACCTCTTATTCGACCTCAGGTTCTCACCTCTTGTGTTGGAAACACTTAAGACTATTTTTTTAGGTTTTAATTTTGTTAACGGTGTTAGAAAATATGCATGATAATGCAACGTGGATAACCAGATCATAATATTGCATATTAGTTACTCAGTTCTCTTATACCTTGATGCGTAGAAGAATTTTCGTTGTATGTACACAGAAAACACAATGCACGAGAGCCAGTAGTGCTTATTTGGGGACCAACTAGCTACTTGATTGAAATGTCAATGCATACCAATATATGTTCATAATGGAATATTTTCTCAAATCCTTTGAGATAACTTTGGCTAGTACTTATCTACTTTGTCCCATCTGAATTTCTGATACATATATAATTGCTTTCATTCTTTCACATTTTCTCCCCGAGATTAGAGTCTTGGAGATGATCATAACTAGCACTAGTGACATCATTAGGGTTTAGCCAAGACAAATGTGAAAAGTATAGCCCTAGAAATGATGATGAACCCTAAGTGGATCGAGGGGAGTTAGTAAGAGGTTTCTAAAGTGTAGCATATAGCGTTTCATGCCATATTAAGCGATCTATAATTATTTAGTTTATATTTTAAAGGGATAATGCCCACTAGCCCTAATTTTAAGAATTTTATTCTCACTAACAAAATCAGATTTCAAAATTCTCAAGAGCCAACTTAAACAGCAGAAAGACAATTATACCATTAATGAATTAAATAAACTACAATAGACCATTATAAGAGTCTATTATAAAATAAAGTTTTTATGACCGGATTCCCACGACCAATGACGTTGACCGGACTCCGGGGGCCGTTGACCGGATTCCCGCGATTGTTGACCGGGCTCCAGGGGCTGTTGACCGGATTCCAGCGATAAGATGTCTATTGGGGGCAGTAGAGGGTCTATTGGGGGCAATATGAAGTTTGTCCGGCGGCCGTTGACCGGATTCTGACGATATGATGTCTATTAGGGGCAGTAGGGGGTCTATTGGGGATGATATGGGGTCTATTCGGGGCAATAAAGAGTTTGTCAGGAAGTCAATTGGGGGCAGTAGGGGGTGTGTCAAAGGGTCTATTAGGGGCAGTATGACCACCTATTGGGGTTAGTAGGACCTCCTACTGGGGGTAGTATGACCCTTGAACTTAACTTTGTGCTTCAGTCACTTATAACAGGTCCCTATTTAGGGCAGTAAGACCACATATTGGGGTCAGTAGGACCACCTATTGGGGTCAGTAGGACCTCCTATTGGGGTCAGTAGGACCTTCTATTGGGGTAAGTAAGATCTCCTATAGGGGTCAGTAGGACCTCCTATTGGGATTAGCATGACCTCCTACTAGGGGTAGTATGTCACGCCCCGACTCTTAAATTTTACCTTAATTACTAGCATTGTGGTAATAAGAACTTTACCGTATTCGTCATTGAATTTTAGTCCTAAAGTCCCTAGAGGTGTAATGAGGGACGAATATTTCGAAAGAATTATTCGAAGGAAGAAAATGTGACGGCGGTAAAAATGGTAAATTTTAGCTAGTAAAAGGTAATTTTTATTAAGGTATTATTTTGGGGGTGTTGAAATTTGGATTGGGTATATGTGTTGTTGGACCGGGTGGGCTTTGGCCCAAATCAGTTTCCCCCTCTCCTTTCTCTCTCCTCCCTCCCGATTCTCTCTCCCTCTCCCTCCGCCTGGAAAACTTCCGACCGCCGGTCCGCCGCCGTCCGGCCGCCCCAGACCGCCGCACCGGTCCCAAACGATCGGTCTCCAACCCAGCTACAGTTCTAGACCGGTGACAGCCTCCATAGCGCCGCCGTGAAGGAGGAATCGACGCCGAAAGCCCCGACTGCCGAAAGCTACTTTTCGCCGGAACTCCTTCCTCCGGCCGCCATATCCGGCGAGCCTTGGCTCAAAAGGAAGCCCTCATCCCGTGCTTCAATCCCTCCAAAGGGCTCCCTCCATCTCGAGCTAGGTAAGGAGAAATCGGTATTTGAAATTCTAGGGCTTTATTGTGTGTTTGTGTTCGATTGACATGGTTAGGCTTAGAATTGGAGTTGGTGGTAGTTAGGAATGTTGTAGAGGAGGTTGAGAGGAAGGTGCTGTCAAATTTTGGTGAGCATCGGAGGTCGCCGGAGCTGGTCGCCGGCCGCCGCCGAGAAAATATTTTTGGTGGAGAATATTATGAGGAGTTTAATGGAATGAGTTTTAGAATTTTTGGAGGAGTTTTGGATAGGTTTTGGAATTTGTTAAGTTTGGTATTTTTGGCGGATTAATAAGTTAAAATCTGGCCATTGGATTATTTTTTATGATTAGGACGTTGGAATGTGATTTTGAGGATGTCGGTATTTATGGAGATTTGTGGTTGGCAGTGAAGTTAAGATTTAGGACGATAGGCATGGTTGAGCGCGGGAAGCTCATATTTAATTATGCCTATTTTCTTTAAACGTTGGGATTTTATTTGAGGAATTATTTATGTTTTGGAACAGGACACGAGGAGGCTCGAGCAGAGGAGACCTCCGACCGACGTCAGGCTTAGGCCTAAGTTGTGAGTGGACCTTTGTTTTTTAAATAATGTTTTATTGTTGAAAAATTTCCATTGTTGGAATTTATCCTGAATTGAGAATTTCAGTGTTTTTACTCATTTATTAACGTTTATGAGTATAGTATGTATATGAGAGAACGCTAGCTAGCAATACGTGATTTCCCCTCGTAATGAGGAAAAATGCCATTATAAGGTGACGTGAGCGTTAGACGCAAGTGTCGTAGCCCTGTACGACTTTCTACTTTTCGAGTTCATTCTATGTTTTTAGATTCATTTATAGAATTCGTACAAGGAGTAAACACGTATTTATACCACCCGGTCGTTTCCCTCATACTGAGGAAAAATGCCATTATGGGGTGACGTGCACGTTAGACGCGAGCGTAGTAGCCTGGTATGACTATCTACTTTCAAGCTTATTCATAGATAGCATACATGGAGTAGACGGGTGTGAATACATACTGATATAATTATATAATTTTAGCCTGAGAGGCTGTATTGTTTAAGATCTGGAGACTAGCCAGAACTAGTCGTGTCCTTGAAAGTTTTTCTTGGGGAAATATTATTGTTGTCGAGATTATTTTGTCCACTCACCCTGACGTAATTAAATATTTTCCCCTGGGCTTTTCCTTCACTTTTAATTGCCCAGTCTGCAGAGTACGAGTGGGGTCTAGAAGGAGGCGCCGAGGCATAGTCACCCACATTTCCACTACTGTTCGCCAGTAAGTTATCTGTTTAACCCACTAGGATTTTTCTTCAGCTTCCGTTGTCTTTCTTGTAGTAGCTCTGAAAACTTTCGGAAAAATAATTGTGTATTATTTTATTCAGTTATTTGGATTAAAGTGAAGATTAATATTTTGGGTTAAGAGGGTGTTCTATATTTTTCCGGGTTAGGGTTGTCCATTTTCAAGGGAGGTTTGCCGAGTCCTTCGGTAAATTTTCCTTGGAGGTGGTCCCCGCAGGACTTACCTCGGGTTTCAGGGTGAAATTCGGGGTGGGTCTTGACACAGTATGACCCTTAAACTTAACTGTGTGCTTCAGTCACTTATAACAGGTCCCTATTGGGGTCAGTATGACCTCCTATTGGAGGCAGTATACATGAAGGATGAGAGATGCTCTTAAGATGCTTATACATTTCCATCCATTTCTCCTTCGACAATTTCCAGTATGTGCACTTATAAAAGATAAAATCGGTAGGTGCACAATTGGGAATCCAGTATGCATAATTAATACAAATCTATTCAAGTACTTGGATTTGTGCAACCAAATCTATATGAAATCGCAAAAACATAAATCAAGATTTTAGAAGCTCGTACTCAACAACTTTTATTAGAGATGCTGATTTATTGTTGAGTACGAGAACACCTTCAGGCACTTGGATCACAAAAACACAAAAACACACACATCAAATTTGGAAACCACTCCCCATCAAGACGATAAAAATCTCAACAATAATTTGTGGCACTGCAATACCACTTTGGGTTACTATATTCCAACGAAAGCAAATGGGAGACAAGAAAGGTGATTAAAGGTTAAATCATCCAACGAGGATGGACTAAACTGGAGCTTAATGTAATCATCCCAGGGTGTATGGAACCCCAAAACCTTGTCTTAGGCACTTGGATCTTAATGCTCGTCTCCTATACAATGCCGCTTAATCTAATGTGATGAGGAAATCTATGGTCTCTAATTTGAATTACATACACAAAAGAACATGGTTTTTATTGGATTTAAAAGAGCACTGAGAGCAATGTTTGGGGCAAGTTGTTTAATTATTTTGGTTATTTTGGAAGGTATATCTATGGGAGATGAGAGAGAGAGATTTTGATTGATGCGATGTTCATGGTTTTCTCCACGTCAAGGTTTGGATTATTTAGTCTGGCTGAAAGTGACCGAGCTAGTGTTCAAGAATCTCAGGGGTCGGCTCTACCTCAGGCAATGACAAGTTGAATTCAAAGCTAACATTATCTATAAAAAATTTGAGGATTCAATCTTAATTATATGAAATTTGTCAATGAACAGATTCTAATGAACAGATTATATATATATATATATATATATATATATATATATATATATGTCAATGAACAGATTCTAATGAACAGATTATATATATATATATATATATATCAGAGGCGGACGTCCGCACGTCCCTCCATTCTCCACCGGACGGCTCCGACGACGGCGCGCCTCCATCCTAGCGGACTCCAGCAGCGTCCTTGATCACTTTCTCTCCCCGGTGAGTCCGCCGAATTCCAGTTTTCCGGCGAGATCATCCAAAACTTCAAACAAGATCGATCTCGCCGGAAATCTCGCTAGGAAACTGGAATTCGGCGGACTCGCCGGGGAGGGAAAGTGATCAGGGACGCTGCTGGAGTCCGTTAGGGTGGAGGCGCGCTGTCGTCGGAGCCGTTCGGTGGAAAACGGAGGGACGTCCGCACTTTAAGGGCTGTGCGGACGTCCTCTTTGGAACGACTTTGTGTGTGTGTGTGTGTGTGTGTGTGTGTGTGCGCGTGTGTATATATATATGTAGTCCGGATCCAAAGAGGATGTCCGCACTGGGCTTAAAGTGCGGACGTCCCTCCGTTCTCTACTGGACGGCTCCGATGACAGAGTGCCTCCACCCGAGCGGACTCCAGCGGCGTCCCCGATCACTTTCTCTTTCCGGTGAGATCGATTTGAAGATCCGGGCAGCAACCTCCACCCAAAACTTTACAGAATATTGATCTCGCCCGAAAACTGGAATTCGGCGAACTCACCGGGGAGAGAAAGTGATCGGGGACGCCGCTGGAGTCCGCTCAGGTAGAGGCGCGCCGTCATCTGAGCCGTCCGGTGGAGAACGGAGGGACATCCACACTTTAAGGGCGTGCAGATGTCCTCTTTGGATCCTCTCCGTGTGTGTGTGTGTGTGTGTGCGCGCTCTCAATTATTTTCAATTATTTTCTTAATTTAATTCTTTTTTCTTTTTTTTGGACGATATTTTTTTTCTTAGATATAGAAAAACACAAGCTAGCTAGCGTTCATATCTGAAACGCACAAACTGTTCATGCATGCTTCCTTTATATTTCCTAGCTGAGGTTAGAATTGAGTGGAATATAGTTTGTTGAAAGATAGAGTATTGTAAAAAGTATAAATTAGGAACAAGGATGCCTATGTGGCTATGTGAAGGAATTTCAATTGTTTCCCTCGTTTTACCTTGGGGCAACATAGATCCAGATATGAAATATATATATATATAGTTTTTCTCAGGTAAGGATGTTCTTATTTATTTTTACGGTGCAGATTTTCATTTTAGAGTCACTTTTCGATCGAATTTTTACATTTCCACCGTGTAGTCTTTAGATACTAATGTGTAGACCATCTCTACAAAATTTCAATCAATTTGGTTATCATTAAGACACTCAAAACTGCGTTTTTCTGTTATAAATATGAACGGTTCAAGTTTAACAAAATTATGTTCATCCATTGGTTTAATCGAATTTGAGTGCCTTAATGATAACCAAATTGGTTGAAATTTTGTAGAGATGATCTATAAATTAGTATCTAAAGACTAGACGGTGGAGATGTGAAAATTCAAGTGAAAAATGAGTCTAAAGTGGAAATCCGCATCATAAGAATAAATAAGGACCTCCTTAGCCAAGAAAGTCTGTATACATACACACACACACAGTCCGAATTAGAGGCGGACGTCCGCATGCCCTTAAAGTGCAGATGTCCCTCCGTTCTCCACCGAACGGCTCCGACGACGGCGCGTCTCCAACCTAGCGGACTCCAGCAGCGTCCCTTATCATTTTCCCTCCCCGGCGAGTCCGCCGAATTCTATTTTTCCGGTAAGATCGATCTTGTTTGAAGTTTTGGGTGATCTCGCGGGAAAATTGGAATTCGGCGGACTCGCCAGAAGGAAAGTAATCGGGGACTCTGCTGGAGTCCGCTAGGGTGGAGGCGCGCTGTCGTTGGAGCCATCCGGTAGAGAACGGAGGGACGTCCGCACTTTAAGGGTTGTGCGGACGTCCTCTTTGGAACGGCTCCGTATATATATATATATATATATATATATATATATATATATATATATATATATATATATATATATATATATATATATATATCAATGGACATGCAACACTTCTTCTACTATTTAGTATTTACATGACAAATAGGAGGGAAAAAAATATCTACCACGATCTTTATTCAACCCAGCTTTCCTTTACTAATTCAGAGAGTTGGTAAGAAATTAAACTACCATCACCAATTATTCTAGGATAGTAGTAGTTGTGGTTTGGAACTTAATTTAGTTGCAGCTGATGTCTGTTCTGACATAATATCACAGAAGTACATGACAGCAACTTCAAGTTCTTGTGCACTAACTACTACCTTGCTCCATAGGCTATGGATCACCCAAGTCGACATGTATCAGGAGAGGAGGTGAGGCTGGGATTGGAGGGTGGGACTCTAAGTTTTAAAACTTGAAAAAGGAGAGCGCCTGAAACAGCTCCAATTGTTGGGGCACAAACGTATATCCAAATGTCCTTGAAGTTCCATGAAACAATAGCTGGTCCGAGGGACCTTGCTGGGTTCAGTGATCCTCCTGAAACAGGCCTGCAATACATCCCCAAATTAGATTCTATAAGGTGAAGATGTGAAATGGGATTAGGTTGTTAAGAATTGCGTGAATCAAACATAAGCGTCTCCCTAAGTTGCACGAAGGCCTTTTGAGTTAAAATGACACACTTTAATGATCTTAAGAGTGAAGATGGTTTCGTTTTCGTTGCTGCAATTTGGAGATTTGAAAGAGCTGGATGTAAGAAATTTCTAAGGAGTTGTATCAAATTCATCATTTTGATGTATGTACATACCCGGTGATTAGCACAGCTAGTCCAATGGCGATGCCAAGAACAAACCCAGATAAAGGACCAACCTGGAAAAGACCAAACAGGTACATGCATTATATAGTGGAGCATATACATAGAGCATCCAAAATGACAAATTGAAAATGAGTAGACAGGTCCAAAATCATAATGTAACATTCAGAATTCCTAGCTAGAATTCCTAGCTAGCATAGGAATCTGGGTTCAGCAAATAGAGGGGATCAAATTGAAGGCGCAAATTAGTGTAAATAAAGGTGGAGAGTTACTTACAGCTTGAGCATGATGTATCATAGAAGCAGCAAGGAACAAAACTATGAAAGTTGCTATAAGCTCCACCCAGAAGGCAGAAACACAGCTTTGTACTGGTTTGGTGAGCATGAGATCTGATTTTATGCCATAAACAAGCTTTCCAACGAGTGCTGCCAGAACAGAACCCAATGTTTGTGCCATTGTGTATAGAGGAACCTGTGGAAAATACAGGAAAAGACATCAGTTTTGATGATTAACCAACAATTAAAATCAAGAGGTTTAAGTATCAAGTACCCTGGACCATGGGAAATGACCTAAGGTTGCAAAGGCTACTGTGACAGCAGGGTTAACATGAGCACCAGAGATGGTGCCTATGGAGAAAATCACAACCACTACTGTTAAACCTGCTGTGGATGCATACTCCATAAGGCCCACTTCTCCTCTCAGCAGTTGTGTGCTTGCTATGATCCCACATACACAGAACATCAAGATGAAAGTTCCAACCATCTCTGCCACAACCTGCTTAATTATTTCAGTACAATAAGCCAAATTGTTTTCAGAAGCTACTTTCAATGAACTAAGGCTACCAGTAACATGATTGTATTGAACTTTTCTGCCAAGCGTCTACTTTGGTTATACCCTTTCATTAACAAGTTATTCAGATGAGTTTACACAACAAAGCAACAGTGTTGAGAAGTTCTCCAAATGGACGATAATTTTAGCCTCTTCTGGCTTGGTAGTTGGAGACTAGGAGTTATATGCTTGTTCTTCTTTGAGTTCTTTCTTCTTAATTTCTTGACTATACCAGCATAGCCATAAAAGCTAGCAGCATATTTTTAGTTTCTCAATTGTCATGAAGTGAATGTATCTTTCCAAGTACTATTAGTTATCAGGCTGTTAAATAATATGCTTGCCATTGCCTTGTTTTGATCATGCCGTGTGAAATTACATCACAATGCAAGCTCAATATTAATGTTCAGAATCAAGAAAATATAATGCCGTGTGAGATGATGTTGAAATGCTTGGTGCTTCTTTTTCTTACCGCACGCAAGAGATTTAGATTCATTCCGAGTGGAAAACAGAAGGCAGAGTTCTTCAAGACATGATGATCAACACTGTTTGACAATGCATTGGAACCTATCTCTGGATCATCTTCTTTAGAATGGCCGCTAGTTGATGCCGAGTTTGAATTCTGGGGTGATGGTTTGGCCTCTTCATACAATCCTTTCATGATCAAGCTTGCTTCTCATGCACTGTCCAAAGGGAACACAAAGTTTAAGATTGAAGATGAATTTGTTTTGAAAACTGAGTTTTTATTGGGCAGAAAAAGGGGAAGTGCAAAGAACATGTAAAATGGAAAAGCTGTACTTATTTCTTACATGCCGAGATGGATAGTCAATTGGTTAAAGTGAGGAGGTTAGTTTGTTGCTCACACAGTCTAGGCTCTATAAAATGGCTCAAAGGTTCACTGGTAAAAGATGATTGGGTCTCCAACACAATTCTTGTGAGTGCTTAAAAGTGGAATAGTTTTGTGCTTCTTACCTATCTCAGTCTTAAACCTTAATCCACAATGTAGTGTTGACTGTGTTGTTGCTCTCTATCAATTTCTTGTGATCGATCATCAAATCTTTAACTTCTCCAAAAGGAAATCTGAATCTCAACCTCTTCAGATGCTGTGCATAGGTAATAGATAGGTAACAGCTTGGTCATTCTCAGAGTGCATGGACAAGTTCTAACCATCATGTTTTCAACAACTTTTTTTTGTTGGTTACAAACATAGTTAGTCTGAACCTTTTTTTTTTTTTTCATTTGTGATTTGAACCATCATTTTCACATTAGCTCTTTGGAGCTGTCCTCGGTTGGCTCGTCTTCTGCTAAGCTCGGCAAAATCCTCATATTGCTAAAACCACCCCAAATCTATTCATCATTTGGTGCCACATATTAATGCATTAAAAGGGGACTTGTTTAAAGTAATATCTCAATGTGATCAAGTTATCTCCTGTTTCCTTGTAGCTAATAGGTGAAACAACATAATGTGCAACTTCATGCGGTGTAGCTCTTTTTTGTTCTCATTTAATTAAACAAAGTCCCATCTAGAAGCCCAAAAGGTCTGACGTCCGGACATAAAAACCTGGATCAAATGGCTAATCGTATAATGCAACAAAATGCATCTGTTGGACATGGATATACTCTGATCTACTTAAAACCACCAATGTATGTTATATAAAAAAAATTAAGATATTAAAAAAAAAAAAATTAACAGCAAAAAGCAACCTGGTTTAGCTCCTGGGAAATCACTGAGGCTGCGTGGATTGGTTTCATAGCTTGAGAAGTTTATCTGGGCAACAGAACTTTCATGAACCTGTTGACTGGGCTCAGGAGAAGCAACTTGTGGAGTAGACTGCAGATGACTCTTCTTACTAATCTCTAAAAATGAATCAACCAATGCATTTACAAACTCAGGGTCGTTTATATGATGAGGGTACACCTTTACCTATTAAAAACGCACTATTTTCAATAGTAAAGTTGATCCTGCACATAAATCAAGGCAATAAAAGAAGGTCGGGACAGTAATACACTTGTACACACCAGCTAGTTGGCAAAAACAGTACCTGTCGATCTTCATTTGTCTGAATTAGACTCTTAAGTTCATTTATCAGAGTAGCAGTGGCCTCAGGATCATAAAAGGACATCCCTGGTGCATCCAAAGCAGAGACACCCTTTTGTGGCAGGCACACAACAACCTTTGATGATGACTTGTTCAGTTTGTCTGCTATGAAGCTAGCAAATTTCTTGCTTTCATCTACTGTAGTTCTCATCAATGAAACCTTAAAATGAAGCATTCACTCCACATTAGACACACACTGCCCTATTAATAGTATATAGAGACGTTCTTCAGTAAGGTTTATAAATAAGGACTGCTCTAGAACAGGACATTGCGCGCTTGTGCAATTTATTATTTGGGTTTAGCTGATATAGGCCATTTATTGTCTTTATTAGTGAACCAACAATGGTAACTAAGGCTCCATGTTAAATGCGCGCGCGCACTATAATACCTCATTCATGAGAATGGGGGATATGAGACAGTTGATCATTTAATGAAGTTACGCAGTCAGACCAACTGTGAATCACATTAGAATTACAAGGGTATAGTCCAATTAAGCATCTCATTTATAGACAATATGACAAAACCTTTCCTAGGTTCCATAAAGGGGAGATTTTGATACCAAAGAATGCATAGGAAACAGATCCAAAAGATCAAAGATATAGAAGGGGAAAGGCTCGAAAGAGAGTGGACCAAAAAGACTTATAGGTTATCACCTGCTTATTGTGTTCATGAATCTTTCTGTTCTGAAAATTGGATGGTATGGTGTCTTTAGCTCCGAAGTTTACCATATCCAAAGCTCCAACGCTCAGGACTAAAGGTATACCTTTCTCTAAAGTGGCATCAAAGCGAGAAGCATCACAAGCCATGACACCTCCAACCACATAGTCTGCAACCTCTGTCGTTGTGATATCCAAAACGCCCTAGAAAAAAATAAGCAAAGCGAAGCAAAAATGAACTTCCCATATAAACGTTCAGATCACAATAAAGCTAATAGAAATGAAACTGAATAGCAACCTGAAAGTAATTAAACGTCTCTTGCAAGTGAATTGAAACACGAGACAGCATAAAGTTGATACATTTACATGTTCACTCAAACAAATCAAAATTTCGAAACTTCATACAATCCACATTCACATCAAAAAAAAAAACAAAAGACATTACCTTTATAAACCCCTCCTTCACCAGAGACTCCATGGCCCTACCTCCAACCCCAGTAGCATGAAACACCAGAGTCTCATACCCTTCCTTCTCCAGTCTCTCCTTCACAGCATTCACAGCAGTCCTTATTTATGACGTCCACCGCTGCGGAGGACCTCGTTCCTCGAAACGAAGGCGAAATCGGTTACGTTATGAACGGAACCGGAGCCGGAGTCGTTCGGGCAGACGGAGACATCGATCTGATCGGGAGATTGAAATTTACATAGTGAGCTGCGTGATTGAAGTGAAATCGGAAGAGGAGGAGAGAGAGAGGAGGTAGTTACCTTGGATGAGGAAGATGAGGAGAATGCGGCGAGGTTGGATCGGACAGAGTCGGCGAGGAATCGGAGCTCATCGAGCTTAGTATCGGCCATTCCGATACAGAAAACTCGGCAGGTTTTATCGTCCGCCGGCATTGTTAGCTGACTTAGCTCTCCGAGTTGTAATTTGAGAGTGAAGATAGAATTGAGCTGAGAGTGAGATCAGAACCAGAGTAACAAACAATGGTTGGTGACGGTGAATTATGGCGCTAAAGGTAAAAACAGCAAAAGATTTTATTATATTTTTTATCTTTTTACCGAGTTTAAAAAAATAGAACTTAGAAAATAGAACTTGGATAATTGATAATTCTACAAGTGCTTACTCTTCCGCATAGCAATAACAAAGTGAGCAAAAGGATGAGGAGGCCGGTTGTGCACTCTAATAATACACATACTCTTCAAGCGTCGTAGATTGTTGTAAACGTAGTTTGTTATCCGCGACAAGATGTCTGTTTGAAATCAAGTTTTTTTTCGAATGAGTTATCGATTATTGACATAATTAATGCTTCAAACCGTGTAATAATTTTAGAAGTAGCAACCACATGTGAAAATAAAATGTACGAATGTGCATATGTCACATCATGATCAAAACAATAAAGATCTGCATTTGACAAGGTTTTTAGATCGACATATTCTAAAACAATATGATTCATCTCTCCGATCATAGAAAAGACCATAACATCAGATCATGAACTCTTAAAATTAATAGGATTAATTTCAGTTTACCCCATTAACTTTATGTCGATCATAATGTTAGTCCATCTTCTATCAATTTCTTCAAAAACACCCATCAACTTTCAATTTTCATCAGCCGTGCCCAAAGTTCCGATCTCCGTTAAATTACTTCGTTAAGTGATGACGTGACATCACGCAAAAAGCCAAATTCCCAATCACGGGGCCCACAAGAAAGGGGTAAAACAGACATATTACATTTAATTCCACAAAAATTAAATTCAACCAAATAATAACACTCTTTTCCCTCCAAAACCACACAGAAAAAAATTTAAATCAAACCTCATAATAATAGGTCCTTCATATGAAAAAAAAAAAAAAAAAACTGATTACATTGTCTTATAAATTAGCAGCCAACTGATGCATTTAAGAGTTTACATCCAAACAACAAACAAAATAGTTGGATATAATTGGAGTTCATAGTTCATACTAGCTCTAATCATTCTAACAAAAAATTAGAGCCAGCAACCATTGTGACTACCACAAGGTTGCACAAAATAATGCATCAAGAGATGATAATCGGGCTTGCTAATCCAATATCTTACTAAGTCTATTTTCCAGCTTGCTTGTCTCCACCTCTAATCCTCTTTGATGACCTCGTAGGTGCCGAAGACTTTGTAGAAGCAGCTCCCTTGTTCTTAGCTGAAGCAACTTGTGTAGTTGTTGAGGCAGTCGACGACTTTGTGGTTGCTTTCGCAACAGTCTTTGCTGCGACCTTCTCCTGATCCCTTTTTTCCTATAGAAATACATCAAGCCATAAGTACAAACCAGCAACCACATAGTAGGATAAAACCAGCAATTAAACCATTCTCTAGTATCAAATCCATTCACAACAATTCCCACCAACCATAATTAAACCATAAATTCAAGCAACACTTTCCTCCAACTAAAATTGACCAAAATCACGACAATTTCCAACACCATACCAAACAAAGGACAAATTACCTTAATCTTTTCTGCCCTTTTCTTAAGTTTAGCCCTTTTCTCATCCTTTGTCAAAGGAGGCTTCTTGGTACCCTTAGCCTACATCAACATACATAAGCAAATTAATAAGTTAGATATTGAGAAGCATACTAGAACAATAGGTAATCTTACTTGTTATATCTGGGGTGTCACGTCCTGACTCTTAAATTTTTACCTTATTTACTGGCTTAGAATTAATAATAGTTTTACCGTCTTCGTAAATGAGTTTATAGTTTCAAAGGTCCCTAGAGGAGTGTTGATGGACGAATATTTCGGAGAAATTATTCGTAGGAGAAGATTTTGACGACGGTAAAAATGGTAAATTTTAGCTAGTAAAAAGGTAAGTTTTATTAGGGTATTATTTTTGGGTGTTAATTTTAGAATTGGGTTATATTGGTGGTGTTGGACCGGGTTGGGAAGAAAAGCCCAAACATCTCTCTCTCTCTCTCTCTCTCTCTCTCTCTCTCTCTCTCTCTCTCTCTCTCTTCTCTCTCCTCCCTCCCGACTCTCTCCCCGAGCTCTCTCCCTGCCAGAGCTTTCCGCCGCTCGTTTGCCGCCGTCCGGCCACCACAGACTGCCGCATCGGTCCCAATCGGTCGGCCATCAACCCAGCTCTCTTCCTAGACCGGTGGGAGCTGTCCTAGTGTCGCCGTGAGGGAGAAAAGCCGCTCGAAAGCTCCGACTGCCGTGGAGGTCCAGTCGTCGGAACTCGCTCCTTCGGCCACCATAGCTCGTGATTCTTGGCTCGTTTGAAAGCCCTCCTCCCGTGCAACAATCCCTCCAAAGGATTCACTCCCTCTTGAGCTTGGTAAGGAGAATCGGTGAGTTGAAATTCTAGGGCTCAATTTTATGTTAAATTATAAGAATATAGGGTTATTAGCATAGGCATGAAAGAAGAGTAAGAAAATGGTATAAAGGTTCTGGTTTATGTCATTGAGATCAAGAATAAGGCGGCGACGTCCATGTTTCTTTTATACAAAACAAAGTGCACAATCTCATATGTATTATCAAGTCAAAGCAAAATCAAACAGCCTGTTTCGTGATTGATTAAGCAGATATATTCTAATTATAAAGCTCATCGTCATGTGTGTGCTAGACTTAAAATGTGTTCTGAGGTTAGAAGTCAAATAGGTTGATGGTCACACATAACATACATATGGCAAAACTAACAACAGATTCTAGCAGCTAGTTATACTAGAGTAAGTTCAACTTTTATGGTAAACTTCACCGTCAACATATGATGAACAAGAAATTTTTTTGGCTGATGACCTGCATCTGTGTGATGAACAGAAGTACAACTATTTCTGCTAGTTACCAGATTCTGGTATTGCGATCTATTAATGATGAACTTCACTAACTTGAGTATAACACTAACTCTCTCGTGCCCTAACAAGAGAAGCTTTTTGGCTGATGAAATGAAGAAATACTAAGTACAGCTGTTGGTTCTTGGAACTGAATTTATGTAACTTTATGATGGAACTTCACTTGCTCTCACATCACTACTCAAGTACTCATTCATCCAGACTCTTTAGATAGGCACCACATACTTTCTATCACATTTAGAAATTTCAAGATGACTTCCTGGACACAAGTTCCAGACCCTCTCAAGTTCTTTTAAAGTTTCCAAACTGATCTAGTACACTGAATGCTGCAATCCACAAAACGATTTCCATAAATGAAGTTTTCTCTCATCAATGGGTGTTAGACTAAGGAAGAAATATGCATTCCCTCATAATAGTCAGAAATCAAGAGGAGTTCCCGTTATCCACTTCCACTTCAGATTCTACAAGGACTAGACGAAAGAATTTTGTTCTTCTTCAGTTGAACAACTCAGTTCTTCAACCAACAAGATCCAACGTACAAGACAGTTGGAATACTATCTTTCTTCATCGTCACCTTGTCAATCGCTGAACTAATTAACTATTTATCTCCACTCTGGATTTCCTCAGGACTATACTATACAGTCAACATAGAGAGCTTTCAGTTTAATCTTTACTTAGCATAACCCTCGAAAGCTTTGCAACCTCCACAAAGTGCCTTTTGCCGAGAAAACCCGCAAAAAAAATTGAGAGAGGAAAAATAAGCTTCCCATCTCCTCAAGTTTATGAATGAGCAATAATTTTCTACTGTACATAATTAAAACTTAGCTTTCTGTTAATGATGCTACACATCAAACTGTTTGGTTTGATCCCACTATCAAGCATTATCCTACACATCAAAGAAAAAGAAAAAACTTCATTAACTTGCTGTCCAAAATCCAATGCAAAATTTTGAACAGAGAAACATGACGAGAAAACTTACCTGAGAATGAAAAAGCAAGCAAAACAAGCGTCAGCTTTTCTTTGCTCGGAGAATGTTGGCGGCAACCACTATCCCCCGGCGGGAGGGTTGTGATTAAAATTGGTTATATGCTAGGACCATGTTACTAGTGACCAGTGGATTGAATCTGGCCTTTCAAGTATGTTCTTGCGCAAATTGGAATAGGATCTGCTCACTGAAGCTCCCTCAAACTCAAGTAATTAGAGGCATATGAAATTACTGCATTGGCATTGGCATGAAAATATAAAAAATTACTGCATTGCGATAAATTAGATTTTCAAAAAAAGATAAATTAGATTTTACAAAATCAAAGTAATCAAATCATTGATTCTCGAAGTATGGAAGAAATTAAAATCTTCCTCAGATTTGGATCCAACTAAGAAAAAGGAGTAAATCTTATTGTAAAGATCCGGAAGTAAAATCTCAGATTCTCATTCTTACAAGTCAGGAAAGGAAAGTTATACTTTCTCTTCCGAGGTTTCCATGACTCTGTGAATCCTTAACTTTCAAGGACTCCCTATTATAATCTACTAGAAAACCCTAGAGATTATATTGAGATATGTTAACGAATTAAGTATTTAAGTTGAGTTTGCCTTGTCTTCCAAGGTTTCCATGACGAGCTAGAAATCACAATCCTCAAGTTACACCACCTCCTATACGGCTATACCTCCTATAGATACTATTGTCACAAACTCACAACTCAAAATCTTGTTGGAAACAAAGAGCGGTCAATACAACATGGCATCACAATCTTGGTATAGAGGCAGAGTCAAGGCTGTTCCTTCAGGTGATTGCCTTGTCATCCAGGCCCTTCGGCCAAACAATACCGGAATCCCATCGGAAAGAGTTATAACTTTGTCATCGGTTCGTGCTCCCAAACTAGCCGGTAAAGATCGCAGCGCTGACGAGCCTTTTGCATGGGACAGCCGAGAGTATCTGAGGAAGCTCTGCCTAGGAAAGGAGGTGGTTTACTGCATTGATTCCGTTGAAGAACCGCTGGGATTGGTCGGTACTGTCTTCCTTGGTAACGATAATGTTGTAGCCCTTGTTGTTCAAAAAGGGTGGGCATCTGTAACGTTGCCGAGCACAACTCCTTACTATGTTGAGCTGCAGTTTCACATGGACCAAGCCTTTAATAAAGGTCTCGGTCTCTGGAGCAAGGATCCTGGTGCGGCGGAGGCATCCATTAGAACTCTACCTCCCCAACTCAACTTAGAGACCACCAAGACTCTTTTGGCTGCAAACAAGGGCAAGCGAGTAGAAGCTATCGTCGAGCATGTTTGTGATGGCAGTACAGTTCTGGCTCATTTGCTTCCGGAGTTTCAGTTTGTCCTAGTAATTGTTTCAGGAACTCAGGCGCCCTACGTTGGACGTAATGCTTATCCTTTTGCATCAGAAGCGAAGCTTTTCACAGAGTCTCGTGTGTTGAATAGAGATGTGCATATTGTCTTGGAGGGTGTCGACAAATTCAGCCGTCTGATTGGTTCTGTGTATTACGGAGACTCTGAGAGGGACTTGGGGCTGGAGCTTGTGGAGAATGGTTATGCTAAATTTGTACAATGGAGCGCAAAAGTTATGGATGAAGATGCAAAGCAGCAGCTCAAGACTGCAGAGCTTGAAGCTAAGAAGAGCAAGCGGAGGATTTGGACAAACTTTGTACCCCCAGCTACAAATTCCAAGCCAATTCATGACCAGAATTTCACTGGAACAGTTGTGGAGGTTGTAAGTGGGGAATGTGTCATTGTGGCTGATGGTTCTAGAGAGCGGAGAGTTAGCCTTTCGAGTATTCAGTGTCCGAAGATGGGACGGAGAGGTGATGAACCAGCGGCCTATGCACGTGAAGCCAAGGAGATGCTGAGGACACGCCTTATTGGACGCCAAGTGAATGTTCAAATGGAGTATTCAAGGAAGTTCGGCCAAGCAGATTCGGAGTCTTCTAGAGTAATAGATTTCGGATCAGTCTTTGTTAAGGCAGAGGGAGAAGATGAAAGAAACCAGGCTGAGGTAAACGTTGCTGAGCTTCTGGTTGAATGTGGTTTCGGTACCGTTATCAAACATAAAGAGTTTGATGACAGATCAAGATACTATGATGCCCTACTTGCTGCCGAAACATGTGCTATTGCTGAAAAGAAAGGACTCCATTCTTCAAAGAAGGCCGCCGTTGTGCACATGACAGACTTGACAATGGCAACGGCCTACGAAGCAGGAGACGTCTTGCCGTCCTTGCAGCGAACTAGGAGAGTGTCTGCAGTTGTGGAGCATGTCTTCAGCGGTCATCGTTTTAAACTTTATATTCCCAAGGAGACGTGCATCATCTTCTTTTCTCTCTCCGGTGTGAGATGTCCTAGTCGTGATGAGCCCTATTCGGACGAAGCAATTGCGGTCATGAGGCGAAGATTAATGCAGAGAGATGTTGAGATTGAAGTGGCGACTATTGATAGAAATGGAACTTTCGTGGGAAGTTTATGGGAATCTGGGACCAATGTGTCAGTTGCCCTCGTTGAAGCTGGCCTTGCAAAGTATATTCCATTTGGTGGTAGTGATAAGATCCAAGATGGCCATCTCCTAGAACGAGCTATGAAAGATGCAAAAACGAAGAAGCTGAAAATTTGGGAGAATTTTGACAAACAGAAAGAACTAAAGGTAGTGGTCACAGAAGTTCTGGACAGCGGTAAATTTTATGTGAGGACAGTTGGGGACGAGAAGAGTGCCTCTATTCAGCAACAGCTTGCTTCGTTGAACCTTGAAGAAGCTCCTTCTGTAAGTGATGCTTTTAATCCTAAGCAGGGTGACATTGTCCTTGCTCAATATAGTGCAGATAATTCTTGGAACAGAGCTAGGATTGTCAATATGCGAAAGGACAATTTTAAAGTGTTCTACATTGACTATGGTAATCAAGAGGTTGTCCCTTACAGTCAGTTACGGCCTCTTATTCCTTCTGCTGCCGCTGTACCTGGTCTCGCTCAGCTATGCAGCCTGGCACATGTTATTGTCCCGAGCTTGGAGGAGGAGTTTGGTCAAGAAGCAGGTGAGTATTTGAGCGAGTGCATATTGGACAAAGAGTTCACCGCCGTGATTGAGGGAAGAGATATTTCTGAAGGAAAATTTGCTAAAGGCCAAGGAACCGGACCAGCTCTTATGGTAACTCTTGTCACATCAGATGATGTTGACAGTATAAATGCTACCATGATTCGTAATGGATTTGCTTCTCTAGATAACCAGAAGAGGTCATGGAAGTCTCGTACCTTGAGAGAGTTCCAGCAAGACGCAAAAACCTTCCGCCGAGGGACGTGGCATGATTATTACGAGTCTGATCATCATGAGAAAAAAGCTCCTCCTGCAAGAAAGGCTGCTGGCAGTCAGTGATTATGATTTTTTTTTTTTGGTGATACGAAACTATGATCATGTTGTACTGGTGATGGAAACTAATTTCCAACACATTCTATGTATCACTAATATCAAACTTGCATTCAAATAAAGTTCCGGATTGATTTTCTGAACTGTTTTACAATATTTGAGTTTCTGTTACAAAAAGTACATTGCGTCTCTGCTAAAATATGAAGATCTTCTGCTGAACTTATTTCCTTAAATAATAATAAAAATTGACAACGTGATCAGTGCATGTGCATATTCATCCATCTAACGAGTTCAATTTACTTCTTCAACTTGCTAAGAGTTGGATATTAGCTTTTCTTCCTTCGATCTAAGTCATGTCTAATCTAACCAACAGAGTATTCAATCTGGTGTGTCTTCTCTCAAAGTCCCAATCCAGTGTAGTATGGTGCATCAAATAAGAACGCAACTTTCGTAGAGCTATGGAATTTAATAGAGGAGTAAGAAAGAGAGAGTCTTGTTGCCTGGAGAAATATGGGAAGAAAGAAGGGTTCTGGTGGATTTGATAAAACAACAAGTAAACCATCTGTTTTGTCGAGAGGAAATAGAGGAAGCTGTAATTAAGTACTCAGAGGCATTAGCTTTGTGCTCAATAAGGATGAGGAAAGATAGAATGATGCTCTATAGCAATAGAGCTCAGTGTCGATTGCTGCTAAGTGATCCAGATTCCGTCATCAGAGACACAAACAGAGCTCTTTGTATGTCACATCCAGCAAACTCTCATGGGAAAAGTCTGTGGAGAAGATCACATGCTTATGACATGAAAGGGTTGACAAGAGAAAGCTTGATGGACTGTGTCATGTTCATCAATGGATGCATCAAGTCTGAGAAGAGTAGCCAGAGGGTTAACATTCCGTACTACACAGCACGGATGATCAGCAAACAGATGGACGCCACGTGGGTTTTTGCCACTGCCCGGTCCACCATGGTGACCGGTCAAGTGAAAAACGTACAAGAATCAGAAGGTAATAAGGGTAACAATGAAGGTGACAATCATAACAAGCAAGAAAACCATGAAGAAATGATGGAGAACAAAGGTAAATATAAGTTTCGTACTCATATTATGATCAATATTTATTATGTGATAAAGTAAACCAGTTGGCAATGGATGGAGTGGCCCAAACCCTTGTTCCATATTCCCGATGTGGGATTGATATCTCAACACGCCCCCGCACGTGTGGCGAATTTTCAAGCCTAACACGTGGACAACATTTTGGGTGACGTGGAGTGCGTGTGGCTTTTGGGCTTCACACGTGGACGTGGGTAACCCGCTCTGATACCATGATAAAGTAGTCTGGGGTTCACATCCAAAACCAATTGGCAATGGATGGAGTGGCCCAAACCCTTATTAACCCACATGCAAGGTTCCATATTCCCGATGTGGGATTGATATCTCAACATTATGATACACAGTAAACAATATATATGATGTTGAAATTCAAATGGCTTTAACAATGCGAGGCTTTGGTTATGTTTCTTATAGCTTCTTTGCATTCTATGTTTGAATTTGCTAGTTGAGTATTTAAAAAAAAAATTGTAGCCATTTTGTATGTTTTTTTCTTCCAATAATCATGATTCTGACCTATATATGTAGATTCAATACAACTAATTTACAGTGTTTGACATTAACATTTTATTTCTCCACTATAAATAAGAAGAAATCTGCAAACAATAATATAAAGGGAGAGAAAAGTCACCTTCTTGATCTTCCGCCGCCAGATCCCTTAGCTTCTTCAATATAGTTGAAACATTCATCAAAGTGTTGTCGTATGTTTGTGCATTCTGAGTCCGTAACTACCTCAATTTTGAAAAGCACCAAAGAAATATAACAAGAAAATATCAGTTCCAGAACCTTGGCTTGAAACAATTATTAGGACCAATTCAATCTTATGTTGTGTATGCATAGCTCATAACTGCAAACTAAAGGCTGGTGAAAACAGAATATTTATAAAATTATAGTGGAACGGAAGGTACTTCAAAATCAGGATCAATGCTTCTGATGGAGTATACCGAACCCATTTAGACTAATTAACAGTTCATATAGATAAATAAGATAATTTAGAAATCTGTGCTTGATGCAAAATTATAAAAGAGCTCAAAACATTCCCAGCTTTACTGAGTTTAAAAATCAAGATATTGGAGATAATGTATTGAAGTAAATTATATCAAACACTAAATTGTTCATTGTAGATTAAGAAACCTTAAAACATAAATAAAAATGAGAGCCTAGTTCACCAGATCAAGGAAGAGGACTCTTACCATTCAATACCTTATACACAAAATCATTTGGATATTTAGGTGGCAAAGAATTAGCTACTGTCAATATGTGTCATGCTTAACTTTTTGAGTTCGTCCTTGTTGTTTGCAGCTCCAATAGAACCCAAGAAGAGACCCTGAATAGTGAATAGAATGTAATGAATATTAGCTGCTGGAAAAGGGAATGCATCGAATGGTGAAAAACGGGTAGTGAAGTTATAATTAATAACCTCTTCAATCTGGCATGGAGAGAATCTGTCATTCATATTGCAAAATTTCTGCAGCTGGTTCCTAAAGGAATCATCTACATGATTCATTGCTAACTACAGAAACTCTCCACGCCAGTACACTTATTCCTTTCAAGTAAAGAATCCAACTGATAAGGTAGCAATTTTAAATTTGGACATATCACAAATTCCTAATTTGACAATTTAATATAGTGAGTCAAATTCGAACAAAAAGGAATCCGGGGAAACGATTACTTATCAACAGGTACAAAGCAGATAAAACCAAAGGGAAAAAAGAAAAGAAAAAAAAAAGATTCTAGCAGCTAGTTATACTAGAGAAAAGTTTTGTGGTAAACTTCACCTTCAACATATGATGAACAAGAAAATTTTTGGCTGATGACATGCATCTGTGCTTAGGTACAGCTATTTATGCTTGGTACCAGATTCTGGTATTGCGATCTATTTATGATGAACTTCATTACTCGAGTATGACACTACCTCTCTCGTGCCCTAACAAGAGAAGCATTATTAAGCACAGATGTTGGTTCCTCAAACTGAATTTATGTAACTTTACTCTCACATCACCACTCATTCATCCAGACTCTTTAGTTAGGCACCACACACTTTCTATCACATTTAGAGATTTCAAGATGACTTCCTGGAAACAAATCCTAACGCACTTTCTATCATCTACTGTACATAATTCAAACACAGCTTTCTGTTAATGATGCTACACATCAAACTGTTTGGTTTGATCCCACTATCAAGCATCATTCTAAAGACAATTGTGTACCTCCTCAGATCTTCCAACTGTTTTTAAAGACACACCAATAAAACTATACTAATCAATTTCTGTTACACTTTCAGCTTCGTACAACTCTATCAATCAACTCATACTCCTCTTCAACTTGGTCCTCCGCAACAAAGTCTTAATTAAAGAACTGATACGAGTCAGGAAACAACCTTAAGCTTCTATTTGGTCCAAGATAACATATGAATCACAGATATACAACATTAGGACTGCAAACCCCACCTTCCCTCTCCAATTCCGCTAAGGCTCTCTCCATATCTGCATGCCTAGAGAATCTATCAAGTAGCGCCAAGCATAGCACAAAATTAGGTAAACAACAATGTTACTTCCTAAACTTATACAACTGACAAGCATCATCGAACTGACCCACATTACAAAATTCTATCATCATCCCATGTATGTGATCAGAAAGGATAAAGATCCACCATACCCACCATACACTTTCCTTAGAAGTCAAAGCTTCATCAGCAAGCTTATCTTCTTCCACAAGTAAAAACCTAAAATGCATTGAGATTAACAGAAGAATCTTCAACTTTATAAGTCTCCAGAACAACAAAATATCATACTTGGGTTTGCCTAATCTCATACAACTGATGAGCTTAGCTAATTATGAAAATAGCTAGGCTGAGTGCAGTGAATACCACCCATATGAAAAACGAATGAATAAACAAATAAAAATGAAAAACGACGGTGAGATGCACTTGTAATTGGCTAGGATAGCATCGCTTCACAACCTGATTTACAATTTTGGCTAAGAGGTTTCCTCTATTTCAACAACCTTTCACTGGAGCTAATTGTCAGCTATCTCTATAATACACAAGAGAACTGCAAGTTTCCTAGTTTGTGATTTTATTAGGTAAACTAATGAGAAGAGAAACTGAGACACTGAAGAAAGGGCCATGATTTAAGGGAAGTGTAGCGCAGAGAACTCAAAACTATAACATTGACTACTTCTGGAAGTAACATCTTGACAGAAAACAAACTCAGATATGAGCAAACTGTAAAACTCGCATAAAATTGAAGCAGCAAACATACAGTACAGACCATCAGAAATGAGCAATGTGAACAGTAATCAAACTCAGATATTCTCAAATTGCAAGGAAGAATAGTAACAACGGGTCCTCAGCAGACCCAGTTTCGTAACTCGAATGCCCAAACAAGAAGAGTCATCCATGATCAAATATCAGTGCACCACCAATTGACACAATCTCAACGAAGACAAAGAAGATAATTTGCAATCCAAAATCCAATGCAAACTTTGAACAGAGGAACATGACAAGAAAACTCACCGTGAGAATCGGAAAGCAAGTAAAACAAGTGTCAGCATTTCTTTGCTCGGAGAATGTCGGCGGCTGTCACTTTCCCCCGGCGGGAGAGTTGAGACTAAAATTTGTTATCTGCCGGGACAAGAGACTAAAAACCGAAAAACACCGAGCCGAAAACCAATTCGAAATCGGAAAAATATCGAGCTGAAAACCAAATTAAAATCGAAAAAAACCAAATTGAAAAAAATCAAATCGAATTAAGAAAAATTGAACCGAATCTAATTAGTTTGGTTTGATTTTTAATTTCGGCCTTTTAAAAACCGAACCGAAAAACCGAATCCCTCTAAAACGACGTCGTTTTTTTGTTTTTATTTTCTTATTAAATATTTGATTTATGTTTTATATAATTATGTGTTTATCTTTTCTAATATTTTTCTTTTTATTTTATTATTATTATTATTATTATTATTTTATTATTTTATTTTTTAAAAATGATATAGAACTCAGCCTAGCTGGGAGACTCAGCCCCACGCTCGGATTTTGCTTTTTATTTTCATTTTATGTACAAACAAAAATGTTCTAGGTATCATGTATGCGAAGTATAGTGAGTGATATGTTACCTCTAAAATCGAAGACCTCATTTTTGCGAGCTTTAGATGATGGACTATAATATTTAATTTATTTTTTTTCTTCTTTATTCAAATTTATAATTTTTTAACTTTAAAATTTCAGAATCTATTTGGATGGACTTTAAACTATAAAGTCTATATTTTGTGTTCAAGATGAACTTAGAAGTTTTAAAATTATGGTTTCATGATGTGCTAGTGTGGTTAATTCTTAATACTTTCAAAATTATTGAGTATTAAACTTTCAAAGTATTTATTTGGTTTATAAATTGTTGGTTTGTTGGAGAATCATTGTCATAAATTTTATTATATGTGCTTATAAAAACTATTTACGCCTAAATTAATATTTTACTGGACAGTAAATGTCTATGTGAATATTAATTACATTCTTGGTCCATGTCATACCGGCGAGCCCAAGTTTCTCTAAGTTTACAAGTTGATGTTCCGCCAATGAGACCACGCGAGCTGAACTACATAGCTCGCGCGTGCAAAAGACTTCGCGCGGAATGACTAGCTCGCTCCGCGTAGGCGAGGCGAGACACTCCGCGTAGGCGAGGCGAGGCGAGGCGAGGCGAACTGGCGAGCTGGTTCGCGTAGGAGATCTCTCGAGGAAGCAACAGGCGGAGTCCGCTTGCACCACTTGAGTCGTTGAAGACTTTTCAAAGTCTTTGACATGCTTTGGGCCAATCCCTGTGACCCTTTTAATATAAAAAACCATTTTAAGGCTCGCGAGCTGCAATAACCCGCGACATAGAAGCGAGCTTCAGGAGCACGCGAGATAGCCTTCTGTAACAGCCCGCGGGATGAATTTCAGTCCGCATGTGACTCTACAGTTGGCAGCGCGGAAGCAATGCCCTATGCGGATTGAAGTGTGCGAAATAGACACGTGTCACAAGCTGGTTGGTTCGCGTGAGCAAAACAGTGTCCTTGTGACATTAGGGTTTCAGAATCCAATTTGGACTATGAATACTTCTCTTCTGCCGCAAGTCAAACTGCTATATAAGGGGACTCGAAGCAGTCTCTACAAACACAATCAAAACTCTCAAACAAATACAAAAACACAATACAAACTGAAACCCAGTTATCCTTCGAGCTACTCGAAAACCCTAACCCTAAGCGCCGCTGCCTAGGTTTTTCTTCAGAGCCCTCCGGACTCTACCCCGATCTTGGACTCTTCCCTGATCTCTCTGAACTCCCTATTGTTGCTCTGCTCGCGTCCTTCCGTGAGTATCGATCGCCTTGTGCTCGTAAATTCCTCCTCTGAGGTGGCACCTGGAAACCCCTTCCGCCTGATCAAGAAGTCAAGCGCACACAATCACCCTTTCCTCGTCCGCGAGGTGGCACGCCCGCAGCACTCCCCCTTCTCTTTGCTCGCTATATACCTCTACTCCGCGCGCTGAGGATCGTGGCCAAAACAAAAACAAGTAATGGAAGAAAAAAAAGACCTAAAGTACGATAATTTTTTATTAAGCTAAATACATACAAATTTAAGAAAAATTATTTTAAAAAAGAAGAAAAAAAAAACCGACACCGAACCGAACCACGGTTTGGTTTGGTTTCCGGTTCAAGGTCTAAAAAAATGTCAAACCGAACCGAACAAAACCTAACCCACCCCTAGGAGACTAGTGACCGGTGTGTGCTTTCTTCCCTGGATATAAAAAATAAAAATAAAAATAAAATTATTTTTAACAATGTTTATTTGTAAAATGCTTGAAGAAGCGATTATTAATCCTTTTTAAGTTACAATAATTTTAAACTTGTCCTTAAAAAATAAAAATGTCTTGAGCAACTGCTTGAAACGGATTGCATCATCTTCGTACATGCAAACCTTAGAGCTCTCGGGTTCGGCTGCTATACACATTTGTATGACAAAAATAAAGCCGTGAGCCGTCCGATCGTTTAGCAACTAAAAATTCAAGACGATCGGACGACTCACGGCTTGATGTATGCTATACACATATGTAGGGGCGGAGCTAGAAATTTATGTTTAGAGGGGCCGGCTGATATACAGTAAAAAAAATTCAAAACTTTATTGATATATTAAATCGAATATAATTTTTAGTATATATTAAGATATAGATCGCTAATCATTTCCCCTCCCATTTTAGAAGACAGACGAGCAATTCAATCGACACGTCTTCATTACTAGTTTATTTTAACTAAATTTTCGTTTTTAATTTTATATATTCTAATAGATAATTGAGTAATTTAATTAAATCATGAACCAAACTAAAGCTTCATTGTTCTAAGAGAACTAATATTATTTATGAAAATGGAGATGAATAATGCTATATTTTAGCCGATTAGGAAAGAAATGAATGCAAATTCTTTGCTCCCTTGCTCACCATAAGTAATTACCAAATATTTGAGGGGTGTCATCAATCATGATTAACTAGAAACTCTATCAAAAATTCAAAATCAATGCCCTCTTTGTTAGAAATCACACATCACCAAGAAAGTTGAGAGGTACCATGGCATCCCTTTGTCCTCAAATGGCTCCTCCCATGCACATATGTATAGTAGAAAAGTCCAGAGCTCTCACATGCACGATGTTTCTGCTGCATGCTACTATGCTAGGATCAAGTTACAACATGTCAAAAGAGATGTTAATTAACAGGGAACCTCATACTACTCGATCTCTCTCGATTTCCACCATTAGAGGGCAAGGGAGGCCGTCGGAATGAAGAATATGGGTCAAGAACTGTGGTGGCTGTCGAGACCGTCTGTTATAATCAAGAAACCAAACGGAGGAGGCTGCCAGAACGGTGTTGTCGATCATTGGGTCTTGATAATAAAGCTCACAATTGGTAAGAAACTGCTCCTTTTGTATGGGACTTAATAATATCAAAACTAGTCACATATGTTTAAAGAAATTATGTTTTCGTCCTTCTATTATATGTCTTGCCCTAATACACGTAGGATTGGTTAATCCGGTTTCCTTACTAGAATAGATTACAGTTGATAGAACTTCTAGTTCATTCGAGAGACTCTATATAATGCCTAAAAATAAGTCTTTCTATCAATCAATGAGTAAACCATTATACTCGTTATCTTTTCTCCTTTAACACGTTATCAGCACTGTGCTCTAACCCGAGCTTGATAACGAAACCCTAAAACCCACCATTTTTGCTCTAGGCACCCACTAAATTACTGTGGGCACCTTAGCTTGTCAACAACCGTCGTACCCCTTGATCTCGGAGCTCCACCGGCGCTCTCCCTCAGCCCAGCCTCAACTCGGCCCCAGCCCAATCTTGCCGCTGAGATCCGACGCAACGGCGGCAGCCTTGCGCGTCACCCCGGTCACCCCCACACGCCGACGCCTCATAGCTCCGCCTCGTCAGGCAAGCCAAGTTCCCGGTCGTCGTGCCTCACCCGCAACCCTGCTCCGATCCACAAAACCAGATCAGATCCCTCACTAGCACGCAGTAAGGCTACGTCGACTGCGGGCCAGCACCCACAACTAACCCGGGCCGTCGTCGAACCCGCGCCGCCAACGAATCAGCATCGTACCGGCTCGACCCGAATCCAGCATCAGTGCCATACCCGGATTATCTCACTGTGTATTGAACGAGGGGCAAAACGGTAAATTTGCCCCTCCAGGTAATTTTTTTTTACCTAACGAGTAAAAACAGTGTCAAGTTGGTTAAGATTCGAAAGCAAACACGTGAGGGTGAGATCCAAAATGGAAAATACCTTGCTATGCATGTTGGGCTCTTACATTTCCCACCAACATTTCTAAACATCGTCTGTGGACTTGTATTCTATGTCATTTTCAGGGTGAGGGTTTCGTTTCCATGCAATCTGGAAAGTGGGTGTAACAAAAATGCAATCGCTTAAAGTTGAACTATGACAAAATATGTGCATAGTTGATATCAGAGCTTTAGGTTTCATTTCCTGCCTCCTTAGTACTATCATATTTGCCTAAGAAGCACGTAGTTCCTATATAGTGGTGATCCGACAGCGGCAGATTCACTAGCATTTTATGCTTTGGATGCTATGTGTTATTGGGTATGTGTGATAGTTCTGTTAGTCTTGTATATAGACTACTAAATATCTCCTTCCTCAGGTACTATGCCTCCTAGACGCCAACCCCGTGTGGCTACCTCGACCAACGCGAATGAGGGTGATGAAGTTAGAGGATTAGTTGATTCCATTGGGAATCTGCTGAGAGGTGTTTTAGATAGGGTTCAGCACCCTCGGTCTGTGAGGAAGAAGGATGTCTTCGATGCTGGGGCAATTGAGTTCAAGGTGCCAAGGGACCCCTTGATGCATACACTTAGGTAGATAAGATGGAAAAAGCTTTTGAGAGCACTGATCTGCCGGAAGAAAAGAAAATGAAGATGGCAGTGACTTTTCTGGATGACTCAGCGCATCATTAGTGGATTCTCGCTAGCAGAAATAATGGTGGTGCTCAGGACATGACTTGGGAGTAGTTTAAGGCGCTCTTCTTGGGTCAGTATTTCAGTCATGCTCATCGTAGTAGGATTCAGACGGATTTTCTGAACATGAAGAAGAGGGTTGATGAGGGTGTCATAGAGTTTAAGCAGAGGTTCACTACCTTGAGCTACCATGTGCCATATTTGGTTCCTGATGAGAAGACCAGGATTGATATGTTTATGGGGGCACTTGGTGGAGTGTATGCAGATAGGATGACAGGTGTTATTTACCCGACTTTTCTTGATGCGGTCAGTGCAGCCATGGCCATCAAGACCAGGGGGACATATAGTTCTCGGCCCCGAGATTTCAGTGGTCCTAGTCAGGGTCCATCTAAGAAGGCCGCTTCCTCATCCGTTTCTGGATCTTCAGCTGGTAGTGGTTATAGCAGCGAATCGAGCTCTGGTGCACGGAACAGGGCTAGAGGACGTTTCAGGAGTCAATTGGGTAGGCAGTAGACTGGTCAATTTGGTGCTTGTGGCAGTTTCCATGGTGGGACATCTGGTGGTTAGACTTTTTCTTTTGGGCAGCAACAGTCTTCTGGGTGCTATGAGTGTGGTGGTCAGGATCATTTTAGGAGGGATTGTCCATTATTGGCCCAGAGGACCACCCCTGCCCCTACTCAGCCATTCGGTCAGTCTTCAGCCAGAGGCTCTAGCAGTGGTACCCATGGTAGTTCAGCAGTCAGGGGCGGAACTCAGCAGAGTAGTGGTCAGCGTGGACGTCCCATGACTTGTGCTAGACTTCATGCTATGACTCAGCAGGAGGGTCGTACTTCTCCAGATGTCATCATTGGTACGTTATTAATTTTTGGGCAACCAGCTTTTACTTTAATTGATCCCGGAGCCACGCATTCATTTATGTCTAGTAGATTCGCCTTCCATGCCAATGTGCCATCATCGTCTCTTCCATGCGAGTGACATGTGTCTCTACCCTCCGGTGAGGTGATGAGAATAAAATGGGTGTTAGTGTGGATCCCCAAAAGGTGGAAGCAGTGTCAAATTGGAGAAGACCCACCACTGTGACGGAGATTCGTAGTTTCTTGGGGTTAGCAGGTTATTATCGACGCTTTGTGTAAGATTTTTCAAAGAATGCTGCTTCACTTACAAGATTGACCAAGAAGGGAGTTAAGTTTGAATAGTCAAATCAGTGTGAGAAAAGTTTTCAAGAATTAAAGAATCGTTTGACTAGTGCTCCTGTATTGGCACTTCCGGATGATAGTGGGGAGTATGTGGTTTATTGTGATGCTTCTAGACGAGGTCTAGGCGGAGTATTGATGCAGCATGATCGAGTTATTGCCTACGCTTCTAGGCAATTGAAGCCGCATGAGGTGTATTATCCCATTCATGATCTAGAGCTTGCAGTGGTGGTATTTACTCTCAAGTTGTGGAGACACTATCTTTATGGAGCCAAGTGTCAGATTTTTACCGATCACAAGAGTCTTCGGTATGTGTTTACTCAAAGTGAGTTAAATATGAGGCAGAGAAGGTGGATGAAATTAATCAATGATTCTGATTGCACTATTGAGTATCATCTTGGAAAATCTAACGTGGTAACTGATGCTCTTAGTCGAAACCCCACCATATCTTTGTCTCACATGAGGACGGTTTAAGTTCCACTTCTTTTTGAGTTGCGAGCTACAAGGGTGGATTTAGCGGTGGATGATGTTGGTGCCTTGGTAGCTAGTTTCCATGTGAGGCCGGTTTTGGTTGATAAAGTGCGGGAGGCTCAATATGATGATCCTTCCATAGCTCAGTTGATAGAAAGAGCATTGAATGGAGCCGTCGTGGATTTTTCGGTAAGAAGAGATGAAACTTTATTGTTCAAAAACAGGCTTTGTGTTCCAAAGAGGAATGAAGAGTTAAAGATAGAGATAATGGAGGAAGCTCATAGTTCTGCATATGCTGCTCATCCGGGTAGTACAAAGATGTATCGGACTTTGAAGGATTATTATTGGTGGCCAAACATGAAGAGAGAAATTGCAGCTTTTTTGAGTAGGTGTTTAATTTGTCAGCAAGTGAAAGCTGAAAGGCAGAAACCTTCAGGATTGCTTGAGCCGTTGCCTATTCCAGTGTGGAAGTGGGGACCATATCACCATGGATTTTGTTTTCAATTTACCTCGTACCCGTGAGGGGCATGACGGTATTTGTGTGATTGTGGATAGACTCACCAAATCTGCACATTTCTTGCCGGTGGGAAAGAAGTATACACTGGATAAATTGGCGGAGCTTTATGTGAATGAGATCGTGAGACTTCATGGTGTACCTGAATCAATAGTGTCAGATCGGGATCCTAGATTTGTTTCTAAATTCTGGGGAGCTCTTCAGGCAGCGTTAGACACCCGATTGCACTTCAGCACTGCTTTTCATCTTCAGACCGATGGGCAATCGAAGAGGACTATTCAGACTTTGGAGGATATGTTGAGATCTTGTGCCTTGCAGTTCAGGGGGAGTTGGGGTAAGAATCTATCTTTGATGGAGTTTGCTTACAACAACAGCTACCATTCTAGTATTGGGATGGCTCCCTTTGAGACACTTTATGGGAAACAGTGTCGTACGCCTTTGTGTTGGAATGAAGTAGGAGAAAGAGAACTTTGTGTTCCTGAGTTAATCCATGATACTAATGAGAAGATTAAAGTGATCAGAGATAGACTTAAGGCCGCTCAGAGTAGGCAAAAGAGTTACGCAGATGTCCGCAGGAAGGACCTTGAGTTTCAAGTGGGTGATTGGGTGTTCTTGAAACTATCTCCTTGGAAAGGGTTAGTACGTTTTGGTAAGCGTGGGAAGCTTATTCCGAGGTATATTGGGCCTTATGAGATAATAGAGCGAGTTGGTTCACTTGCTTATCGGTTACTCTTGCCCTAAGAATTATCCAGGATACATAATGTGTTTCATGTATCCATGCTTCGCAAGTATATTGCCGATCCCTCTCATGTGCTGCAAGAGCAGCCGATTAGTTTGCAAAATGATTTGACTTATGAAGAGGAACCGGTTCAGATTCTTGACCGAGAGGAGCAAGTGCTGAGAAATAAGACAATTCCACTTGTCAAAGTTCTTTGGAGGAGTCATCAAGTAGATGAAGCTACTTGGGAATCAGAGGAGCAAATGAGGCAGCAATATCCCTACCTCTTTGTTTGACATGAATGTAAATTTCGAGGACGAAATTTTTATAAGGAGGGGAGAATTGTCACGCCCTGACTTTTAAATTTTTACCTTATTTACTAGCATGGTGTTAATAAGAGTTTTACCGTCTTCGTCATTAAGTTTATAGTTTAATTGGTCCCTAGAGGGGTTTTGGGGGACATGTATTTCGAAGGGATTATTCAAAGTGGAAATATTTGCCAACGGTAAAAATGGTAAATTTTGGCTAGTAAAAATGTAAGTTTTATTAGGGTATTATTTTGGGGTGTTAAATTTTAGAGTTGGGTTTTAAGTGATGGTGTTGGACCGGTTGGGCAAAAGCCCAAATCATTTCTCTTCTCTCTCTTCTCTCTCCTCCTTCCCGATTCTCTCTCCCTCTCCCTCTGCCCGGAAAACTCCCCGAGCCCGACCGCCGCCGTCCGGTCACCGTAGACCGCCGCACCGGTCCCAATCGGTCGGCCGTCGACCCAGCCATCTTCCTGGACCGGTGGCAGCCTCTCTAGCGCCGCCGTGAGAGAGAAAACGCAGTCGATAGGTCCGACTGCCGTGGTGGTTTTCTCGCCGGAGCTCCCTCCTCCGACCACCATAGCCGGAGTAGCTTGGCTCGTTGGAAAGCTCTCCTCCTGTGCAGCAAACCCCTAAGAGATTTCGCTCCCTCTTGGCCACGATCCTCAGCGCGCGGAGCAGAGGTTTCTAGCGAACAAAGAGAAGGGGGAGTTGCGGGCGTGCCACCTCGCGGACGAGGAAAAGGTTGATGGTGATGCGAGATCTTGACTTCTGATCAGGCGAATGGGTTTCAGGTGCCACCTCAGACAAGGATTTACGAGCACAAGCGATTGATACTCACGGCGGCGCGAGCAGAGCAACTATAGGGAGTTCAGAGAGAAGCGGGGATATAGAGTCCGGAGGGCTCTGAAGAGGGGAACCTAGGCGGCGGCGCTTAGGGTTAGGGTTTCGAGGAGCTCGAAGGGTAACTGTTTTAAGTTGTATTTGTGTTTTTGTGTATTGTTTTAGAGAGAGTTCTGTTAGGGTTCGCGCCCCCTTATATAGTAGTTCGACTTGCGGCAGAAGAAAGGTAATTAGAATCCAAGTCGGACTCTGAAACCTTATTCGCACAAGGACACTGTTTCGTCCATGCGAACCAACCAATTGGTGACACCTGCCCAGTTCGCACACTTCATTCCGTGCATAGGGCATTGCTTCCGCGCTGCCAACTGTAGACTCGTATGCGAACTGGAATTAGGAGTATCCTCATCTCGCGGGCTGCTATAGGATGCTATCTCGCGTGCTTCTGTAGCTCGCGTCCACTTCGCGGGCTATTGCAGCTCGCGAGCCTTAAAAGGGCTTTTTATACTTAATGGGCCACAGAGGTTGGCCCGAAGCATGTCAAAGACTTGTAAAAGTCTTCAACGTTTGTCGTGGTGCGCGCGGACTCCGCATGTCGCTTCCTCGCGGAGTCTTCTACGTGAGGCAGTTCGCCAGCTCGCCTCGCTTCGCCTACGCGGAGAGTCAATCTTGTCTCGCCTCGCGGAGTGTTAACCTCGCCTCGCCTACGCGGAGAGTTGAATAGTAATTCTGCGCGAAGTCATTCCGCGCGCGAGCTAAGTGTTCCACGCGAACTGCGTAGTCAGCCTATGTCCATTCCGCGCCCGAGCTAAGTGTTCCAGTTCACATGCAGTTCGTTCCGCGTGAAGTCTAACTTGGCTCGCGTGATCTCACTGGCGGGCCGACATTTGTAAACTTAGAGAACTTTGGGCTCGCCGGTATGACATGGACCAAGAATGTAATTAATATTCACATAGACATTTATTGTCCAGTAAAATATTAATCTAGGCGTAAATAAACTCCCCGAGCCCGACCGCCACCGTCCGGTCACCGTAGACCGCCGCACCGGTCCCAATCGGTCGGCCGTCGACCCAGCCATCTTCCTGGACCGGTGGCAGCCTTTCTAGCGCCGCCGTGAGAGAGAAAACGCAGTCGATAGGTCTGACTGCCGTGGTGGTTTTCTCGCCGGAGCTCCCTCCTCCGACCACCATAGCCGGAGTAGCTTGGCTCGTTGGAAAGCTCTCCTCCTGTGCAGCAAACCCCTAAGAGATTTCGCTCCCTCTTGAGCTAGGTAAGGAGAAATCCGTGATTGAAATTCTAGGGTTCTAATTACTGTTTTAAGTCGATTGCCTTAGTTAGGCTTGAAATTGGTGTTTGTGCAAGTTAGGAAAGTTGTAGAGGGAGTTGAGAGGAAGATGCTGTTAAAATTTGGTAGGTATTGGAGGTCGCCGGAGTCGGCCGCCGGCCGCCCTTGCCAGCGGCTCCGCCGCTGTTTGGGGGTTTTCATGATTTTAAAGGTGTGTTGTTAAGAGGAGTCTATTGATGTGAATTTTGGAATTTTTGGAGGAGTTTTGGATAGGTTTGGAAATTGTTAAAGTTTGGTAATTTTGACGGATTAATATGGTAGAATCCGGCCATTGGTTTAATGTTGTTTAGACTGTGGAATGTTGCGTTAAGGCTGCCGATATTTTTCGGTGAAGTTTGTATAATATTGAGTTAAGAATGGCGAAGTTAGACAAGGATGAGCGTGGTTAAGGCTCACAGTTAATTTTGCCTATTTTGAATAAATATTGGATTTTTAAGGTGGAAAATTAATTACATATTTGGAACAGGATGTGAGGAGGCTTGAGCAGAAGAGGCATCGGACCGACATCAGGCTTAGGCCTAAGTTGTGAGTGGACTTTTCTTTTAAATAACGTGCATGCAAATGGTTTATTGATGAATAATTTCTTTTGTTGGAGAATAACCGAAATTGAGAATTTCGGTGATTATATATTCATATATGGATGTGTTTTGGCCACGATCCTCAGCGCGCGGAGCAGAGGTTTCTAGCAGACAAAGAGGGAGGATGAGTGTTGCGGGCGTGCCACCTCGCGGACGAGGAAAGAGTTTGTAGGGGGTGCGCTTGACTTCTTGATCAGGCGACGGGGGGTCACAGGTGCCACCTCAGAGGAGGATTTACGAGCACAAGCGAATCGATACTCACGGCGGCGTGAGCAGAGCAGTTACAGGGAGTTCAGAGAGAAGCTGAAGGGGATGCAGAGTCCGGAGAGCTCTGGGGAAAGACCTAGGCGGCGGCGCTTAGGGTTAGGGTTTCGAGGAAGGCTCGAAGGGTAACTGGGTTTCAGTTGTATTGTGTTGATTTGAGAGAGTCTGTTGTTTGTATTGATTTGAGAGCCGTTTTCTGTTGGGGTTCGAGCCCCCTTATATAGTGGTTCGGCAGAAGCAAAGTGATTAGAATCCAAGTCGGACTCTGAAACTCTAATTCACAAGGACACTGCTTCGTCCATGCGAACCAACCAATTGGTGACACCTGCCCAGTTCGCACACTTCATTCCGCGCTGCCAACTGTAGACTCCTATGCGAACTGGAATTAGGAGTATCCCCATCTCGCGGGCTGCTGCAAGGTGTTATCTCGCGTGCTTCTGTAGCTCGCGTCCACTTCGTGGGCTATTGCAGCTCGCGAGCCTTAAAAGGGCTTTTTATATTTAATGGGCCACATGGGTTGGCCCGAAGCATGTCAGAGACTTGTAAAAGTCTTCAACGTTTGTCGTGGTGCGCGCGGACTCCGCCTGTTTGCTTCCTCGCGAAGTCCTTTACGCGAGCTAGTTCGCCAGCTCGCCTCGCTTCGCCTACGCGGAGAGTCAATCTCGCCTCGCCTATGCGGACTGGCAATCTCGCGAAGTACCTTTCCGCCTCGCCTACGCGAAGAGTCCATCTCGCCTCGCCTACGCGGACTGGCAAATAGTAATTTAGCGCAAAGGCATTCCGCGCGCGAGCTAAGTGTTCCACGCGAACTGCGTAGTCCGCCTATGTCTATTCCTCGCGAAGGCTAAGTGAAGTCAAGTTCTCATGCAGTTCGTTCCGCGCGAAGTCTAACTTGGCTCGCGTGGTCTCACTGGCGAGCTATCACTTGTAAACTTGGAGAAACTCTATCTCGCCGGTATGACACGGTCCAAGAAATAATTAATATTTACATAGACATTTACTGTCCAGTAAAATATTAATCTAGGCGTAAACATTGCCCCCTAGCCTCGAAGTTATGAAATGTCGAGAATGACTGAAGAGGTTTATGTTCATGTTGCTCCAAAGCCAATAGTATTGGCTCGGGTCATACATAAAAGGAGTGTGAAGAAACAAGCCTGTGAATAAGCCTTGAAACTCAAGCACCCAGTAAGGCATTGTAGCGAACTGCTGCACGGCTCGCCTAGGCAATTTGGACTTGAACTTGAAAATGCCTGCATTCGCCTGCTCCACTTTTGCATTCATGTGCTCCACTTAGAAGACATAGTACATTGCATATACCGCGAACGAATGTAGCTCGCATGGGTTGACTTGACTAGATTCCAAAAAAGGCTCTTCGCGAAATTTTAGCAATGGCGAATCAACTTGGAAAGACAATGGCTATGTATTTCGCTGCCCCCCAATGCGAACCAGTGAGAGACAAACAAAAAGCTGAAAAATTTTAAGAGGCCATGCACTTCGCTGCCCCCCAGTATATACTTCGCTGCCCCCAGCGCGAACCAATGAAAAGTAAACAAATGAGTCAGCGAACGGAGAAATACTTGAATGAAGTTGTTTTTTTTATTTTATTTATTTTAGGGCCTCTGGAATAGGCCCCAATCTTGTACTGGTCTGTTAGTAAGACCACGCACGTTTACAAAGGGAGAAACTGATAACTGAGAAACACTTGAATAACAAATTTTCTAAATATTTAGGGCCTCTGGAATAGGCCCCAATCTTGTACTGGTCTGTTAGTTAGACCACGCACGTTTTAAAAACTAATTGCATGCTTCTTCCTGGTGTTGCCCCCTAGTGTGAGGTGATGGAGCGTAAGCGCGACGGCGCGTTACACTAATGACAGTGGTCGCGGGCTCAGAGGGGGGAGGAGGGTCTGCGCTCCCAAATACTAGCGATGTGGCGTTTTAAGAAACGACCATTAATAGGGTTAGGATGGAGCGAACCGTCGAGGTCACGCAAATGGTATGCCCCCTTAGGTAATATGCGATGAATAATAAAGGGTCCCTCCCACCGCGCGGACCATTTCCCGCGGCCGTCGGTTTTCTCCCCAAGGGGGAGCACAGCACACCATACCGTTTGGCCTTTGGCATAGCTCCGACCTTGAGTGACTTTATCATAGGACCGCGCAACACGCTGCTTCTCGAGGATGAGATTGTTGAAAGCAGTGATGCGATGTTCATCAAGGTCTTCAAGCTCTTGCCACATTGCCTGGACGTAGTCGTCACCAAGCAACTGGTGCTGTTCCTGGACACGAAGCGAGGCGACGTGAACCTCCAGGGGGAGGACGGCATCATGGCCAAACATGAGAGCATAAGGGGTGGTATCGGTTGGACCACGCTTGGAGGTACGGTAGGCCCACAGAGTATGGTGAAGTTCTAGATGCCAAACGCGGGGGTTCAACTCTAGCATCTTGCGCAGGATACCGAGGATAACTTTGTTGCTCGCCTCCGCCTGACCATTGGACTGGGCATAATAAGGGGTTGAATGCAGGAGTTTTACGCCATAACCAGTAAGGAAAGTGACTACAGAATCCGCCATGAAAGCTGCCCCCCGGTCCGTCACGATGCATTCTGGAATACCAAAGCGGGAGATAATGTTGCTGAAAATAAAGTTACGGACCGAGGTCGCGGAAGCAACCTTGAGTGGCTCAGCCTCAACCCACTTGGTAAAGAAATCGGCGGCCACGATAAGGAACTTGTGCTGCTCGGAGGAATGGGGGTGAATGAGACCGATGAAGTCTATTGCCCAACCTCGACATGGCCAAGGTTTGATGATCGGCTGTAACGGAATGTTTGGAATGTGTTGCACTGGTCCGTGAGCCTGGCAATCCTGACATCCTTTGGCAAAAGTAATACAATCTTTGAGAATAGAAGGCCAGTAGTAACCGTGGCGGCGGATTAACCAACGCATCTTGGGTCCAGCCTGATGCGAACCACAAACACCGGAATGCACTTCACACATAAGCCGCTTAGCCTCATTGCCATACACGCAGCGGAAGTCGTTACCGTCCTCGCCGCGCTGGCGAAGCTCACCATTGCGAAGCACAAAGTGGAGGGCGAGAAACCGCATTTGCCTGGAATGGGTGGCGTCATGAGGGTGTTCGAGGTAGGCAATAAACGGTAGCCGCCAATCTTCATCGATAGGATCTAAGGCGGCGACGTGGAGAGGTTCTGTGTCATATTGCCCCCTAGCAAGAAAAGAAGGAAGTGTACGTCGCTCGACTTTGAGGAGTCGTTCGCGCACTCCATCGCGCAGGCTAAGACCGGATGCGATCTGCGCGAGCTCGTTCGCCGCGAAGTTGAATTCGCGTGGGATGTGTTCAATGTGAACATCATCGATGCGGTCCAAGACATCAAAAGCTTTTCGCAAGTAAGGTTCAATGGACGAGCTTAAACACTTGAACTTCGCCACAAGTTGGTTGACGACCAGTAAGGAGTCGCCAAAGATTTGAACCTCGTGGACTCCTAAGTCCAGCAAGATTTCCAGTCCGATAATGAGCGCCTCGTATTCCGCCTGATTATTGGTACATTTAAAGTCCAGCTGGAAAGAGTAAGAAAAACGGTCTCCTGCAGGGTTCTCGATGGCGATCCCAGCACCGGCAGCGAGTTCAGTGCGTGAGCCATCGAAGTAGAGAGTCCATGGAGAACGGGAGACTGTAACGACTTCCAACTCGCGGAATGCTGTCAGCTCAGTGGGCGGGTGATGCGCGAGGAAATCCGCTATGGCCTGTCCTTTAACTGCCTTCTGCGGAACATATTGCAAAGAGAATTCAGACAGGGCCAATATCTATTTACCTATGCGTCCGCGTAGGATAGGGCGGGAAAGCATATATTTGACTAGGTCGGACTGAGCGATCACCACTGTGGTAAAGGCCAACATGTAGTGGCGGAGCTTGCAACCTGCAAAGAAAAGGGCGAGACACAACTTTTCCATTGGGGAGTAGCGCGTCTCGCAATCGGTCAACACCCTGCTAAGATAGTAAACGGCGTGTTCCACCCCATTCTCATCGTCTTGTGCCAAGAGTCCGCCAATGGACAAGTCAGCAGCGGCGATGTAGAGCTTAAGCGGAACGCCCGGGCGAGGGGGAACCAAAACAGGTGGAGTTGCAAGATAATCCTTAATACGATCGAAGGCCTCCTGGTGTTGTGGCTCCCAAACGAACTCGGTTGCCCCCTGGAGCTTTAGAAGAGGCGAAAAAGGCTGAACCTTCCCTGCCGCGTTTGAAATGAAACGGCGGAGGAAATTGATGCGCCCGATCAATTGTTGGAGCTCCTTTTTGGTCGTAGGAGGCGAGGCGTTGATTACCGCCTGCGCCTTGTCTTTGGGGATCTCGATACCTCTTTGATGGATGAGAAAACCAAGGAAGTCGCCTGCCTCCGCGAAGAAAACACATTTGGCGGGGTTCATCTTCAGGTGGTGTTTCCGCATCCGTGTGAAAACCTGCCGAAGGTCTTCAACGTGTGTCGCCCGCGTCTTGGTTTTAACCACGACGTCGTCGATGTAGACTTCGATCAACTTGCCTAAGATGTCGTGAAAGATAAGGTTCATGGCGCGTTGATAAGTTGCCCCTGCGTTCTTGAGGCCGAATGGCATGACAACATACTCGAACGCTCCCGCGAACCCTGGGCAGGGGAAAGCAGTCTTGTAGCTATCTTCTTCAACGACAGGGATCTGATGGTACCCAGCGGTTCCATCCATAAAGGAGAGCACTTCATGCCCTGCGGCCGCGTCAATGAGAAGGTCAGCAACATGCATGGGATATATATCTTTAGGCGTTACATTGTTAAGGTCACGGTAGTCGACACAGACGCGCGTTTTGTCGTTCTTCTTGCGGACTGGAACGATGTTGGACAGCCACTCATTGTTTTGGCCACGCGAATGATACCTGATCGGTGCATGTTCTCAATCTCTTCTTTGACCAAGATCTGGGTCTCAGTTCGCATGAATCTGCCGTCTTGGCGAACTGGACGTCTGTTGGGGTGAGTAGGCAGACGGTGACAAACTAAATCCGGGGAGAGGCCAGGCATGTCCTCGTACTACACGGCGAAACAATTCCTATATTCATGTAGTAAGGCGAGAAGGTCTTCCTTTTCTTGTCCCGCCAACTTGGCACTGATGGAAAGTAATAAGGGTTTCTCTGCAGTTCCCACGTTGACTTGTAAGGTGGGATCGCGGACTTGAGGTGGTGTGTCGTCCAAGGCAGCGGGAGCTAACTGAATAACTTCCTCCTCGGCATCGGTATAGTCCACTATCTCGTCTACGTATTCCATAGTGGCGACTCTGTCATAGGCTTCGCGTTCCGCCCAATATGAGAGCAGTCTCTCACATAAGGACTCGCCAGCCTCGCGTGCTTCTTCTGAGGATGTACTAATTATAAGACGGGTGGAGGGGGTCCACAATGGTGTGAGGACGTTGCAAGTCGTCCCTCACCTGAGTAAGTCCCCATCGTGTTAAGTTGGAGGCAGTAACCCCATATGGGCGGCCTTTAGAATCGACGCCTTGGACATCCAAAGGACCCAAATCAGTATTGTAGTAGCGGGCGTCATTGAAGTTGGCGGAAATGGAGAAGGGACGCGGGTCCGCTTGGATGAGGACCGTCTCGCATTTCACTGTATCCCAAATCAGGAGTTCTTGGTGCATGGAGGAAGGCACACAGAAACTTCTATGTATCCAGTCGCGGCCTAGGATCATGCTGTAGGATGAAGCACACTCGGCGACGAAGAATGTGTAGACCCTTGAAGCCGGTCCCACCTTGACCCGTAAGAACAACAAACCTAGAGTCCTGGAGACTTGTCCGGTGAAGTTCTTGACTGTCAAGGACGTAGTTTGGATCATCGAGCGTGGGATACCAAGGAGTCCCATAGTGCGGGTGGTGACGACATTCACTGCCGCCCCCGTGTCGACCATGATTTTGTTTATCATGATCCCTTCAACTTCAACCGTGATATATAATAGCCTCATGTGAGTGGCCATATCCAGAGTCGGAGTGGAGAAGGTCAGAGTCGGCATGCGTTTGACGCTGCTCATAGCTTCCACTGGTGGAGCATTCACAGGTTCCGCCAGGACTGGACTCATCTCGCTGCTGCAAGGGGGCGATATATCGCAGACAGTCTCGCTATTGTCTGGAATATCCGCTGCGTTGCATGTTGTATTTGGCGGGAGAGCGTATCTCTCAGATATGAAGAAAACCATTCCGACCTGAAAAGAAAATTGTTCGTGGACGGGGATTAGTGGAGTCTCAACGGGTCCATTGTCTCCTTCGAGCACAGCAAATGCGCTCTCCGCCGGGTTGACTTCTTCATGTTATGGCCATGCAGAGACCTCGAGCATATTGCAGGTGAATGATTCACCCTGCCCTTCTGCTTGGTCGTCGCCCAAGTCGATTCAAGGCTCGGAATGAGTCTCCTCGTTCAGTGAATTTTCGTGGAAGCATTGGGCCATGAGCTCCGCGAGGTTAGGGCTGGAGGTGCTACTTTCGACCCCTGGCGAGACGTTACCTTCTGGCTGCCGTGGTCACCACACGAGTTTGGTCGAAGGTTGTTTGTCCTCGGATGAAAGCTTGTCCGCGGCTAGGGGGGGCTCTGGCATTGTCCTCTGCCCTAGGTGGAGGAAGGACTGAGACCTGAGGCTCCTGTGTGGGTTGAGGTTGGGGCGGACCCGGTCGTGATAGGTCCTTTTCAGCCTTAGGTTCCTAGCGAATAGGCTTTTGAGGATGTGATGACCGAGGCAGCTCGCGCCTTGGCTCTGGCCTTGATGCGGCAGACAGTCTTCGCTTCGCTGGGGAAGGCGGTTCTCGTCTTCTCTCAGCCTCTGGCGACTGCCTTCGCCTTGGTGGAGGTGGCGGGTCTCTTCGTCGTTCGGCTTCCGGAGACTGCTTGCGCCTTGGAGGAGGTAAAACATCTCTTCTTCTCTCAGGTTCCGATGAAGGCTTGTGCCGGGAGAACTGTGGCTCCCTTCTCCTTGCCGGTTCCGGCGATGATCTGTACCTCGCGGGGCGCGGATCCTGTCTTGGTGGCACGGTGAGGCGACAGAAGACATTCGCCTTTGGAGCGGGGTCGTCTGCTGCCTGCGCACAAACACGTGGAGGCGTGACAGGTGGCCTTTGGAGTAGAGCGCGCAAGCCCTCAGCTTCTCTCCACATTCTCTCGGGTGTCTGCGCGAGCTGCGAGGGTCGGATGATGCCATCATCGGCCGCTCGCAAGGCACGCAGTATGCTGCCATACTTCTTTTGCAGCTTCCGCTTCTTGGATCTGCTGATGGTAACCGGCTTTCCCCGTTGCTGTGTGTACCAAATCCTTTCCTTGATAGCTGATTTGGATGTCGGAGGAATATAGGGGTCAGTCAAGACACCTCGCCTGGGGCTTGAAGCCTCGCTATCTTGGCGTTCGCTGCCGGAATCAGAGATGTCCATCTCGCTTGAAGCTGGAGAGGAAGGTACATCTTTAGTCCAGTGTGTTTGAACGAAGGTTTCGAGGCGCTTGATCCTCTGTTCCAGCTCCGCGCGAGTCCTGGGACTCATGGGTTGATAGTTGTCAGCTGGAGACGGTATATCGTCCCGCATGGTAGCTTTGCCTTTATCCTTTCTTGAAAGGCGATCGGGCTGTGGTCTGGCGGCTACCTCCCTTGCCGGGTAGTGGTTCCCATCTTGGTTCGCCAGAACGGTGTAGTCATTCGCCGGCCTCTTACGGTTTCGACCTGGCGGGTCGCGTTGGCCCGCGTTTGGAGATAAGTCCAAAGTTATCGCGCGCTGGCCGACGCGAGGCCAGGCGATGTCAGCAACTGTGTTCATGAAGCCGCCTTTGTCCTCAAAGCGAATATACTTGAGGTCTAACCAGTCCTGGACTTGCTCGCGGAGCTGTTAACAGTCGCGAGTTCTGTGTCCCCAACTATCATGGAGTTTGCAATGGATGCGGCCCTCCTTGTATTCAACATAGGGCAAGGCCCTCGACACAGTGACGAGTCCGCCGTCAATAAGATCGTCTAGGACCTCGTGCGCGAGGTTGACGTTGTAAGTGTACCGGCGAGATGGCTGACGTGTGTCATCATTACCATCCTCTCGGTCTCGCTTAAGTACCCGGCGCGGACTATGATCCTCTCGACGTTCGGCCAGGTCTAAGGTAATTCTCCGCTCGCCTGGCTTTGGTGCGCGGTGCCGGCTGTTCTCCCTTGGCTGATCAGCCCAATTCACCTCGACCATACCAACCATGGCGGGGAAAGGATCCACGTCCACCAGAGAAGTTGTTCTTCCCGGCGTCTTCATTTTCAAGGCGCCCGAATTCAACCAAGTCTGCAGTTGGTCGCGGAGTTTGACACAGTCCTTGGTGTCGTGGTTGTAAGCATTGTGGAAACTGCAATACTTCTTGTCCTTTAGCTCTTCTTTGGACGGGATCTTATGGTCCAAGCGCACGTAGCTCGCCTCAATCAAGTCATTAAAGACAAGATGGGCGTTTTTCGCATCATACGTGTAAGACTCGTACTCGGGCTTAGTCCATGCAAAGGACTGAATGGTGATCGCCTCGCGGGTCATCTTGAGATTCTTCAGTTTGTGAGCCAGAGGCTTCCCGGTCAGTTCGACTGCCCCGACGTCGTCAACATATCCATGCGCGGCCTCATTTTCCTCATGCCTTTGGTAGTAAGGGTCGAACATGGAGGGTTGGAGGTTTAACGCCCCGACTATCCTGTTCCTCCCCGGTACATACGTCCCTTTGGAGGCATTCACCTTTTTGTCCATCTCGTTGAGGATTATTTCATAGCTGCTGACCTTGTTGATGAGGTCGCCCATAGACATGAAGCGTTCCCCATGGTGCTTCAGCCGCTGGCGGTGTTCGAGACCACGGACAGCCAACTTAATGGCTTCCTGTTCGGGTAGGAGAAAGTCGCACTTGGCTTGTTGGATCTTGAACCGCTGGAGGAAGGAGACTCCTGACTCCATGCTCTGCTGACTCATCTGAGTGAGGGAGTCAAGGCCGACCTCCGGCTCAATGGTACCGTAAGTCTCCCGGAACAGCTTCTCCATGGTAGGCCAGTCCGCAATGGATCCCGGCTTCAACCTGGAGTACCAAGTAAATGCAGCTCCAGACAAAGAGGTCTCGAAGAGCTTGAGCTTGAGGATGTCATTGTTCCCGTACTGGCCGCACTGGACTTTGAAGCGGGCCATGTGGGTTGCTGCGTCCTCCCTTGTTTCGCCAGAGAAGGTAGTGAACACTACGTTCTTGAACCCATGCGGGAAGGGGTATTGCGCCACGCTATCTGGATAGGGGTCGCGATACTACAAGTTAGCATCACCGTGTCCGGTTTGCTCCTTGACAATGGAGGAGATAAGCTGGCGCCAGTCGGCTGTGGTCACGGGCGCGGACTCCGCCCCTTCCCCATGGTTTGGCCATGCAGAGAAACTGACAACCTGTCCGCCGTTCTTGGGAGTAAGGCTAGAATGAACGAGAAGCGGGTCATCTGGTATCCCGGTTCCTTGACGTAAAGAACTATTCAGCCCCCTGGGGGAGGCAAACGAGCCATGCGGGAGCGGGCTCTTTGACGTTCCTGCCCCTGGCACGAACTGCGGGGACTTTGGAGTCCCGACCTTAGGGTTTCCCCTGGTGCGTTCATTGGGAGGAATATACTTGGCTGTCCCCTCGCTTGCGCTTGGGCCGGTAGGGTTTAGAGCAGGGTTTTTTGGCGCCTGCGCCCTCATCCAGTCCTCAACTTCAAGGACCCGTAGGTTCAGCCGGTCCTGTTTGTCTTTGAACTCGTCTAGCTTTTCTAGACTGTTCTTACTTCCAAAAAAGGAAGCATTATGATGGTCATGCAGCTTGGTGTCGTGCTCATCCAAGCGGCGAGTCTGCTCATCTACTGCCGCGCGAGTGAGCGACAGGACCTCTGCATGTTGCTTTACGGTCTCCGCGCCTTGCTTGACAGTCTCCGTGTTCTAATCCAGATCCGAGCGGATCTGTTGAAGGCTTCCTTCGACCAAGCCTTTGGTTTCCCTTGTCTCGCTGACAAACTGGTTGAAGTCCTCAATGAGTACGGTAAGGTTGTGCTGGTCCGCTTCCCAAAGGGTTTTGTCCCTTTTGACTTGTTCAGCAAGGCCGTCGACCTTAGCAGCAAGGTCGGTGAGGCTTTGTTGAGTGGCGGAGCTTTGGGTTGTGAAACCCTGGGTTTGGGTTGTCAAACCCTGGATCTTCCCCGTGAGTTGTGCGAACATCTGGACGACTTGCTCCATAGATGGAGCAGAGTCTGTATCTTGGGTCGGTTGAGAGCCTACCATGGCGGTCTCGCTGTAATCTGGATTACCAAATTGAGCAAGGACCTGCTCTTGAGTGAGGGATCGGCAAGCCGCACTATTATGGGGCTTGTACCGTAGCGATCTGTGCTTGAGACAAGAAAGCTGGGGCTTTCGGTACGGCGCTTCCTCTGGTTTCCCAATGATGTACTCGCTTGTACTCCCTGTCCCACTGGGCGTGCCAATGTTTTGGCCACGATCCTCAGCGCGCGGAGCAGAGGTTTCTAGCAGATAAAGAGGGAGGATGAGTGTTGCGGGCGTGCCACCTCGCGGACGAGGAAAGAGTTTGTAGGGGGTGCGCTTGACTTCTTGATCAGGCGACGGGGGGTCACAGGTGCCACCTCAGAGGAGGATTTACGAGCACAAGCGAATCGATACTCACGGCGGCGTGAGCAGAGCAGTTACAGGGAGTTCAGAGAGAAGCTGAAGGGGATGCAGAGTCCGGAGAGCTCTGGGGAAAGACCTAGGCGGCGGCGCTTAGGGTTAGGGTTTCGAGGAAGGCTCGAAGGGTAACTGGGTTTCAGTTGTATTGTGTTGATTTGAGAGAGTCTGTTGTTTGTATTGATTTGAGAGCCGTTTTCTGTTGGGGTTCGAGCCCCCTTATATAGTGGTTCGGCAGAAGCAAAGTGATTAGAATCCAAGTCGGACTCTGAAACTCTAATTCAGAAGGACACTGCTTCGTCCATGCGAACCAACCAATTGGTGACACCTGCCCAGTTCGCACACTTCATTCTGCGCTGCCAACTGTAGACTCCTATGCGAACTGGAATTAGGAGTATCCCCATCTCGCGGGCTGCTGCAAGGTGTTATCTCACGTGCTTCTGTAGCTCGCGTCCACTTCGCGGGCTATTGCAGCTCGCGAGCCTTAAAAGGGCTTTTTATATTTAATGGGCCACATGGGTTGGCCCGAAGCATGTCAGAGACTTGTAAAAGTCTTCAACGTTTGTCGTGGTGCGCGCGGACTCCGCCTGTTTGCTTCCTCGCGAAGTCCTTTACGCGAGCTAGTTCGCCAGCTCGCCTCGCTTCGCCTACGCGGAGAGTCAATCTCGCCTCGCCTATGCGGACTGGCAATCTCGCGAAGTACCTTTCCGCCTCGCCTACGCGAAGAGTCCATCTCGCCTCGCCTACGCGGACTGGCAAATAGTAATTTCGCGCAAAGGCATTCCGCGCGCGAGCTAAGTGTTCCACGCGAACTGCGTAGTCCGCCTATGTCCATTCCTCGCGAAGGCTAAGTGAAGTCAAGTTCTCATGCAGTTCGTTCCGCGCGAAGTCTAACTTGGCTCGCGTGGTCTCACTGGCGAGCTATCACTTGTAAACTTGGAGAAACTCTATCTCGCCGGTATGACACGGTCCAAGAAATAATTAATATTTACATAGACATTTACTGTCCAGTAAAATATTAATCTAGGCGTAAACAGGATGATTATGAGGATAGTATGTATATAAATAAATGCTAGCTAGCTATACGTGCTTTTCTGCCATAATGAGGTAAAATACCATTATGGTGTGACGTGAGCGTTAGACGCAATCGTCGTAGCCCTATATGAATATAATAATAATTCATATAGGGAATATGCACGTATATATACACCCGTCTTTTTCGCATAATGAGGTAAAATTCCATTATGGCGTGACGTGAGCGTTAGACGCAAGCGTAGTAGCCTTGTATGAATTTCTATTTTTCTTATATTTCTTCATAAGAAATCATACAAGGAGTATGATGAGTGTAAATACATATATATATATATATATATAGTTTAGCCTGAGAGGCTGTAGTTAATTAAGTTTCGGAGATTAACCGGAGCTAGTCATGTATTTGCCAGTTTTTGAGTTGAGAGCTTTTGAGCTGTCGCATGCATCATAATTTCTATAGAAATTAATTTGGGAAAGCATAAAGAATTATTTCTTTTAAATTTATTTTTGTCCACTCACTCTAACGGTTTCAAATGTTTTCCCCTGGGCTCTTCGTTTTTTAAAATGTCCAGTCTGCAGAGTGCAAGTCGGTACTAGTAGGAGGAGACGAGGCATAGTTACCCATCTATCAGCCACTTTTCACCAGTAGGTTACCTGCTTAACCTCTCAAATCTATATTTGCCGTCTTCATCTTCATACCCATATACAAGCTTTATTCCCAATTGAACATTCATGAAAGTCGATCTGGTACGTACTCATATACAAACTTAACCCTAACTCGAGAAAATACCTAGGTTTTACTTAAAATAATCTAGTCAGGAATATCAAGTGCAAATTTTCCAGATGATTACTATGGATGAAATCAACACCAAAAGTCATAGATCGAGCAAATGATATATATATATATATATATATATATATATATATATATATACACACGAAAAGGATGTGGAGCGGACGTCCGCACGGTCCTTAAAGTGCGGACGTCCCTCCGTTCACCACCGTACGGCGCCGGCGAGGGCGCGCCTCCACCCCAGCGGACTCTAGCAGCGTCCCCGACCTCTTTCCATCCCCGGCGAGTCCGGCGAATTCCAGTTTTCCGGCCAGATCGATCTTGTTTGAAGTTTTGGGTGATCTCGCCGGAAAACTGGAATTCGCCGGACTCGTCGGGGATGGAAAGAGGTCGGGGACGCTGCTGGAGTCCGCTGGGGTGGAGGCGCGCCCTCGCCGGCACCGTACGGTGGCGAACGGAGGGACGTCCGCACTTTAAGGACAGTGCAGACGTCCGCTCCACATCCGGCCTGTATATATATATATATATATATATATATATATATATATATATATATATATTCATTTTATTCGTCCCTTTAGCCCCTTTTCTAGTAGTGTTATTGCAATTGGGAGGATAGATCGGTATGACATCTGATCGAAAAAGAAGAAGACAACACATATCAGATATGAGAGAAGAAGACCCAAAAAAAAGATGGAGAAAAAAAGGTTAAGATAAAATGAGGAAAGTGAGAAAAGAAAGAAAATTGCAACTAAGAAAAAATAAAAAAAATAAAAGAATCAGAAATCAAGGTTTGATGAAATGGCTATGCCACATAAGCGACCACCAAAGATGAGTTCTAAGATGGTTTCCCAAAAAGTGGTTCACCTAGCATTACTCAGCACCGCGCGGCCATCAGTATTTAAATGCATGCTATTTATTTTGGCAACAAGATGCGTAACATTATTTAAATGTTTCATTCCTCTAGAACTCCAAATCTAAGAAGTGGAAGTGAAGTTGAAGTTGGCACAGTTTGTCTGCCTGAACAACAACGAGGAGCTGAATCCGAGCCTCTTGTTAGCCAAATCAAACTGAAGAAGATTATCCTCAATTTGATGCCCTCCAATCACAATAGAAGTCCTTGGCCTCACACCACCATTCACAAACCCTAAACACAACACGTCCTTGCTCACCTGCACCATCGAGTTTGCTCCAAACACCCTCCAGTATACTCCTTTGCGCAGTACAAGGTCAATCGCAGGCACACCAGGGCCAACACGAGTGCTACCAATCTTCTTTGAATCAAAGCAAGCTCCAAACGGCGCTACGGATTTCACTCCTGGTACGTGAGCGAGTGATTTTACAAACGCATTCACGACATCCTTGTAGATCGACGTCTCCAAAACCGTGTAAGGCTTCAATGTGCTAATTTTCGTTCCACCATTACCTTCTTTGTCGATGGCTAGCAAATTGGTATTCAACGGAACGACCTTTCTGTTGACCTTGATGGACTTTACTTCAATGAAGTAGTCTGAAGAAGCATCGCCTTCGAAATAAATAGCAGCTGTGCTTACCGGGTTGACGATCAATTTGGTATACATAAGCGACTTGGAGACATCAATGCCGGGAAGGAAAACATAAGGACTGCGGCCGAAAAATATGACACCTTTCGATTTTGCTGTAGAGGTCAGGCAAATGGCGAATTTCCTATCCAAGCTAAAAGCGGATGCCAACTGGGAAGGAAGTCCGACTTTTGGTCTGCCAAGGCCGGCCATGCCCTTAACTCCGGCTGAAAGGTTTGCCAAGAGATCAGTGTCACCACAACTGAAGAGGATGTTTGGAGTAGAAACAACCGGACCTGGATTAGATCCATCGGTGGATCGGAGGGAGACCACGTCTTGACCGAGTTGACCGTCGCCGGTGAGTGTGGTGGCGAGAGGGTTATCCGGGAAGATGTTACAAGTGTTGTTGTTGCAGCCTGGTTTTGGGGATGATCTGTAACACTCTGTGGTACACGCCTTGGAACCGGCAAGTTTGCACTGCGAGGATCCACAGTGGGCAGGCTTGTAGGTGGAGGAGACATAGCCTCGCTCACAGTCTACCCAAAGTGATAGACCGCCAAGGTCAACGGTCAGTTTAACGGGGACTAGAGGGGTTCTTTGGTTGATAGTAGTGAGGTATTGGAGGGTGGAAGGCTCTTTCGTCACCGGAAGAACTAGGGCTTTGGGTTTGAAAGATGTTTTGGCTAGCGAGGGGGTGGCAAAGAAGAAGAAAGCTAGTGAGCAAAGGAGAACAAGGCACGGAGATGAAGAGGAGGCCATTGTTTTTTTTTTTTTTTTGGATAATGAAAAACTTCATTAAGGGACGAGCCCAAAAGAACATAGCAACTACTAAAGCCCATACCAAATACATCAAAGTAGAAAGAAAGTTTTTCCTCTAAATCAGAATCGAAATAGAACATGAAAAAACCTCCTCAAAAGGGAAAAAAGCCGTTCCATCACTCCGTTTGATCTGCCGACATCGGAGGACAAGGGAGACCGTCGTTTCTGAGTACAGCAATCATGGACCGTGGTGGTTGGTGAGCCCATCTTTTCAGACCCACAGTCCGAGAGGCAAGCGCGGTGGCACAGTGGGCAGCGCCATTCGCTTCACGCGGAGCCCAGCTCCAGATGCAATCGGCGAAACCCGAACACAGCTTCCGGATTCGACTTATGATCGGGTAATTTCAAAAGAGGAGGCCATTGTTGAGCAATGGATAAGTGGATGCTTAAACTGGAAGGAGGGGTTGCTAATATATAGGTATCACAAGTCTTTGAATATTTCTTACCAAAAAAAAGGCACTCTCTCCTTTAGTATTGTTTTAGGGGAGAGCAAAGTCGACGTCTTTTAATATTGAAGATTGTGGGTACATGAATTATGTATTGGCCCTTTCGAGTTGGTATGGAGACTAAAATGATGATTCAAGGGTGGCGACTCGGTGGTGTTAGGGGTGGGTTCGGTTTTGTTCGATTCGGTTTTTACCTAAAACCGGAAACTAAACCGAATAAAAGATTCGGTTCGGTTCGGTTCGGTTGGGCATTTTTTGAGACCTTTTACCGGAAACCAAATCAAACCGTGGTTCGGTTCGGTTACAGTTTTTTTCGGTTTTTCTTCTTCTTTTTTAAAATAATTTTTCTTATAATTTATATGCTTTTAGCTTAGTAAAAAATTATCGTACTTTATGTCTTTTTTTCTTCCATTACTTGTTTTTATAAGGACATATAATATATCAATAAAATTTATGACAATGATTCTCCAACAAACCAATAATCTATAAACCAAATAGATACTTTGAAAGTTTAATACTCAATAATTTTAAAAATATTGGGAATTTACCACGCTAGCACACCATGAAACCGTAATTTTAAAACTTCTAAGTTCATCTTGAACACAAAATAGAGACTCCATAGTTTAAAGTCCATCCAAATAAATTCTAAATTTTAAAGTTTACAAATCTTAAATTTGAATAAAAAAGAAAAAAAATTAAATATTATAATCCATCATCTAAAGCTCGCAAGAATGAGGTATTCGATTTTAGAGGTAACATATCACTCTCTATACTTTGCATACACGACTCATAGAACATTTCTATATGTACATAAATCGAAAATAAAAAGCAAAATATTAATGAGTAAAGTCAAATAGCACAATATATCTCATATCTAAAAATTCCACAAAAACAATTTATATCAATGAATATAACCACAAATCCAACACTTTTTCAAATAACATGTACCCATGAGTCCCAGGTATTAAGAAATACCCCTCATGACCTACAACAACCAAATTGTGTACCCATGGGTCCCAGATACGATAAGGTATCCCCCATGACCTACACTGATAGACTGACTAGAGCTCTAATTCCTAACCGCAACCAATCACCCGGCCAAAGGCTTGGAACCCGGTTTGACTGTCCAATACCAAACATAAAATAGTAAATAACATCTAAACCCTAACCAATCACCTGATAACAGGCTTGGAACCCGGTTTTGCTATTATCCAACAATCACAATATCACAATAACAATATCAAGTCACATCATAAATTATATCCTTTCACATAGATATATTTACATGAACAATTATAGATATTCCACAAGAATAAACTATCAATAACCAAAAACATTATGATCATATGAACCTTCAAATAACATATAAGGAAAACTTGTTTTATCTTACCTATAACTCTATAAGCCGTTAGCGATCAAACTCATATATTTTTAAAACCAATAATAGCAAAATATTAAAATCACATCATAATCATTATCCTCCTCAAATGAACATAATTAAAACTTGGTTCAAAAGTGAACATTGGTGAGATTTACTCACCTAAAAATCCTGCTGTGTTCTTCCGCAACACAAGAGCCAAGGAAACCACAAACACACAAATCACCTAAAATTACACAATTAAAACCCTTAGTAAAAACACCACAAGGATCAAAGTACCCTTAACTTAAAGGTTGCCCAAAGAAGGGCAATCCTTCCTCCAAGACCTCCCAAGGTCATTGGACACTCAAAAACCACCACACTACCTCCAAGATCAAATTTTCCAAGTTTCCGACCTAACAACACCAAGAACCAACTTAGCACCTACAATGCAAAAACCTAATCAACACTCATTCTTCACACACCGATAACACACTAACAACAATAAGGACTAGCTAACACAACAACCAAAGCCTTTACCCTGCACGGACGCGCTCCCACGCACCGCCACAGGCGCAGCGAGTGAGCCTCACGCGCCTCCACCAAACTTCAAAATTTGGGGAAACTCAAAACATGAAACTTGTAGATTGAAGCATGGTGAACAACTTTTATACCTGAGGTTTCAACCGAAACTGGCCGAAACCTGTTGGAAAACTGTCCCGAAACAGCAACCCAAATCAACAAAATCCAAACCTACAAAACTGACCCTAAAACTTGATTTCTAGATCACCAAAGGGTAGAAACATCTCTAGAAGAGAGAGGAGAGCAAGACTCACCTAAACTTGGCCGGAATCGGTGTTGAAATCGCCGGCTTTCCGGCGGAACAGCAGCAGCTCCGCCCCTTCGTGGCGGCTTCTAGGCGGCGCGACGGCGTGCAAGACTGCCGCAGGAGTGGAGAGGAGACCCTTGCCGACCCAACGGAACCGGCGGCGTCCAATTTGGTGGCCGGATGAGAGAGAACTCAGCTGGAGAAGAGAGTGCGGGGGAGCTCGGGAGAGAGAGGAGAAACTGATTTTTAGGTTTCCAAAATAACTCCCCCCACACTTTTCTACTTATACACTTTCCAAACTCGGAAACTAACTTCCTCTGACCATAACTTCTTCATACGACGTCCGTTTCACGCGTGCCGCATGTCTACGAACTCGTATTGACGAGCTCTACAACTTTTATGAAGGAAGTTTTCACAAAATACTTACTAAAAATAAAGTCAACTTTTTGGTCCCTTAAACGTCAAAGCACCTTAAATAAACTCCCGAACTTCAACTTCGCATAAACCAATAAGAATTTTCATAAATAATCCTTCATTAGATATGGGAATAATACAAGGAAAAATGATATGAAAATCTGGGGTATTACAATCTACCCCTCTTAAAGGAATTTCGCCCCGAAATTCACAAGTACTAACCCAAAAACAACTTGGGTTACTTAGACCTCATATCCGACTCTAACTCCCAAGAAGCATCTCCCTCATTATGGTGACTCCAACACACCTTACCCAAATCGACTTCCTTCCTTCGAAGCCTCTTGGTTGATCTATCTAAGATTCGAACCGGTTCAACAAAAAAGGTTGCATCTGCATTCACTTTGATAGTTCCATAATCAATCACATGTGATACATCTGGAATATACTTCCTTAACAAGGACACATGAAAAACATTGTGTACCCCGGACATAACAGGAGGTAAGGCAAGCCGATAAGCCAAATCTCCTACTCTTTCCAAAATCTCAAAAGGCCCTACATACCTGGGAGCCAACTTCCCCTTCTTGCCAAATCTCACCACCCCTTTAGTAGGAGAGACCTTCAAGAACACATGGTCCCCAACATCAAACTCTACTTGCCTCCTCTTCAAGTCGGCATAGCTCTTTTGCCTGCTTTGCGCCGTTCGGATCCTATCTCGGATAGTAGAGACCTTCTCAGTCGTCTCTTGCACAATATCAGGACCCAACAACTCACTATCACCCACCTCCGCCCAACATACAGGAGATCTACATGGCCTTCCATAGAGTGCCTCATATGGTGCCATGCCGATACTAGAGTGATAACTATTGTTGTAGGCAAACTCAATCAATAGGAGGTGATCCTCCCAACTTCCGTTAAAGTCCATGACACAAGCCCTCAGCATATCTTCTAACACCTGATTCACCCGCTTAGTCTGCCCATCAGTCTGAGGGTGAAATGTTGTACTCATGTCTAAGGTAGTACCCATGGCTTTCTGAAAACCACCCAAAAACTTTGAAGTGAATTGGGGGTCTCAATCTGAAACAATCGAAGTAGGCACTCCATGAAGTCTCACTATTTCCTTCACATACAACTTGCACAAGGCATCAACCGTGTATGTCATCGACACGGGAAGGAAATGTGCTGACTTGGTCAATCGGTCAACAATGACCCATATAGCATCATGTCCAAACTTGGACTTAGGCAGTCTAGTCATAAAGTCCATAGAGATCTGCTCCCACTTCCAAGTAGGAATAGGTAATGGCTTCAACATACCTCCAGGCCTCTGATGCTCCGCCTTCACCTGCTGACAAGTGAGGCACTTGGACACATACTCTGCTACATCCTTCTTCATCCCATTCCACCAGAACTGCCTATGCAAATCTTTATACATCTTAGTGCTCCCTGGGTGCACCGAATAACGAGATCGATGTGCCTCCCAAAAGATCTCCCCCTTGAGATCAATACTATCTGGAACACACAGTCTCAATCTATACCTTAAACCACCATCTAATCCAACCGACCACTCTGAAGGACAATCATCCAACAAATCCACCACTAACTCCGCCAACGTTGCACGTGAGAACTCGTCATGTGCTTGACGTGTCGCGTAACCGAGGTCAAATAACTTCAATTTAATTACCCTGCAATCGTAGTAATATGGACAAGTAGGGATCGTTCTAGCCGGGGAAACCAAAGGGCGATCGAAAGAAGAGAAACCAAACAACTTATAAATAAGTATTCACATATATACATCGAAATATTGGGGGTTTAAGATTGATTAATTCTAACGAATAACCTACTCAAAATTAAACCTAAGACTATTATATACAAGTGATCAACATACTCATGCAACACGTAACACGAAAAACCATCTAGAACACATAACAACTTCATGCAAGGCCGGGCAGCAACGTTCAAATTGTCCTCGACTCTAACCAATTCCGATTCTAATTAGAGCCTTTGCGGTTATCTAATTGTTAAGACTCCTCAGGTATTTAGAACCATCTTTGCGCTTGATCCTAAACATGAATGCTAACTCATTTAAAAACACGTTGCGTAGAGATTAAACAAGAAAACACTTTAGCACATGAATCAATCGGAAACATGATCTAAGGCATGGCGTCACTCATCCTATTAGCATGCAAATTATCAGAATTAAATCCGCCCTAAGTTAATAACAAAGACCAAGACAACTTTGCGTATGAATCGATCCAAAATTATTATGGTAGATGAAACCGCACCTTAAGGACAACCATGGTCGAGGCAGCCTCAAGGATTGATTTAGATGCATGAATTCATGACAATTAATCAATTAGAAATCAAAAACACATAAGAAAATGCTACTGCCCAAAAACCTAAATCACGAAATCATCATATATTCAAGAAGTTACAAATCAAAACATAGAACAATCAAAGATCACACAGAAATCCGAAAACCATGTTTGATAAATAAAACCAAAATCGAAAAGTATATTACAATAGAGTTCGAAACTAAACAGAAAATAATACAAGAAGCCATGAGAAAATCACACTTTTACAACCTTTGAAGATTCGGCAAGTGTGGGGAAAATCGGTGGAAGGATGAAGTGATTCTTGTGGTTTGTGGTGGATGGATCGGCTAAGTAATTTTCTGTATAGGGTTTGGTAGAATTTCGGCTATGTAATTGCAAGAGTAGTGATGATCCTTTCTGTCCTTGAAGTCATGCTTTATATGGAAGAAAAACCCTAGAGAGGCCGGCCACACAAGTAAAATCCCAGTTGGTTTAGGTTTCCCTAGTCTTTCTTAATTTGGCCCAATGAACTCTGTATGATGATTTCGTCATAACTCCCTCTAGGAAATAGATATTGAGGTGATTTCAATTGATTTGGAAACTAGACTCCTGTAGCTCTCTATCCATATCTAGCACGTTTTCTGATTCATTGTGAGCTGTCCTGGAGAGCCCTTTGAAGTTGCGAGACGTGCACAAGAATTTTCCCGAAATTAATCAGGAATTTCAAGACTTGGACATTCCTTGATATTCTGCCGAATTTAGATCTTCTTCTTCATATTGAACTTGGTTTAGACCTCTCCTTTCATGGACTAGGCTTCATGGATCAGCTGCTTTGCTTCCCGAGGTCCATCAGGAACACTTCTCTCGGCAGGCAATAGGTTACTCTGTTCTGGCAGTCTGACCTTCCGGCAATGATTCCGGCATATCTCCAATTTTCCTGATTCTTTCTCCCATGAACTCTTCTACATGTCACCTAAGTATCAGAGAGAGTTAACTCAATTTGTGACAATATAAAAGCTTTACAAAATCATAAGAACAACTCTAAGGCTCCACAAATCAACTTTTGACAAATTTCTATATCGTTCTTCTATGTTTAACACGTTTTACACGCAACTCTACCAAAAACTTTCGACTCTACATTATGACTCTATTCTACAACAATAAGAGATAATCAAAGTACAAATGGAGGTAATAACACATTAAGAATGTCCCATTTTATGCTCTTATCAGTGCTTGGCCTTGGATGATCCTGGAAATCAAGGTGGGTTGCACAGAGGCGCTTCCAAGGAAGATCCCCTGCTCCCTGCCTGATGGCAGAATGCCAAACTCAGATGCAGTCTCCAACATGAGCCACTCTTGCACCATGATAGAGGCGACTATACCCCTAAGCTTCCTGCTCAATGCATCCGCCACCACATTGGCTTTCCCAGGGTGATACTCCAAAGTGAAGTCATAGTCCTTAAGGAGCTCCATCCACCTCTTTTGCCTCATGTTCAAATCTTTCTGAGAGAATAAATACTTCAAACTCTTATGATCAGAAAAGAGTTCGAACTTCTCTCCATACAAGTAATGCCTCCAAATCTTCAAGGCAAATACTATCGCAGCTAGCTCTAGGTCATGAGTGGGGTAATTCTTCTTATGAACCTTCAACTGCCTCGAGCCATAAGCCACAACACCACCAAGCTGCATCAACACATAGCCCAAACCTCGATGAGATGCATCGCTATAGACAACATAGCCAACACCACTAATAGGAATGACCAACATTGGGGCTGTAGTCAACCTAGTCTTCAACTCCTCAAATGCCCTCTCACACTCATCGGTCCACACAAACTTGGCATTCTTCTTTGTCAACTTGGTCAAAGAAGAGGCAATACTAGAAAATCCCTCAATAAATCTCCGGTAGTATCCTGCCAACCCAAGGAAACTACGGATCTCCGTAGGAGTAATGGGACGACTCCAATTCAACACAGACTCCACCTTAGAGGGATCCACCGAAATCCCCTCCTTTGATACCACATGACCAAGGAACTTGACCTCTTCCTTCCAAAACTCACACTTCTCAAGCTTAGCATACAACTTGGCCTCCCTAAGAACCTGTAGTACGATCCGTAGATGCCTATCATGATCCTCCAAGGTCTTGGAGTAAATCAAAATATCATCTACAAATACTACCACAAACATATCCAGATAAGGACTAAACATACGGTTCATCAAATCCATAAATGCAGCAGGTGCATTGGTCAGACCAAATGGCATAACAACAAACTCATAATGGCCATATCTCGTCCTGAAAGCGGTCTTCGGAATATCCTCCTCCTTCACCCTCAACTGGTGATAACCAGACCTCAGGTCAATCTTAGAGAATACCGTAGCACTTCTAAGCTGATCAAACAAATCATCAATCCTAGGCAAGGGATACCTATTCTTGATGGTCACCTTGTTCAACTCCCGGTAATCCACACACAACCGGAGTGTATCATCCTTCTTCCTCACAAACAATACTGGTGCACCCCAAGGCGAGGTGCTAGGTCTAATGAATCCGTGCTCAAGAAGACCCTCAATCTGAACCTTCAACTCCTGAAGTTCTGTTCTCCCCATCTGATAATTAAGGAGTCTTTGATACCGGTGAAGTACCTGGTACTACATCTATAGCAAACTCCACTACCCTCTTAGGAGGTAATCCCTGAATCTTCTGAAACACATCACTAAACTCAAAGACTATTGCAATATCCGCAATACCCACGGTACTACCAGTAGCCTCAATGTGAGCTAACACTCTTTCCCACATGGCCGTGTCCGACCTATGACAACGATAGCGAAAGCTCTGCTGTCTAGGAACATGAAATGACACCACCATATCAAAACAGTCAATCACAGCATGGTTTGGCCTTAGCCAATCCACTCCCAAAATCACATCATAGGAGCGGTCTGGAATCACAATCAGAGATGCAAGGAACTCTCTCCCACTAATCACTAAAGGGCAAGCACCACACAAAGTGCCTAGCTCGATAGAAACACCGAGAGGCGAAGAAACACACAAAGATCTAGTAAGCGGTGTCAGAGTCAAGCCTAATGCCCTCACCATCGTGCTAGATATGAAGGAATGGGTTGCCCCCGTATTAAACAAAACTGTAGCAAGCAGATCATAAACAAGAATGGTACCTTCCACTCCAGCACCACGCTGACCAATGCCATACACTCTGGCTGGTGCTAGAAGTAACTGCCTCTGCTGATTACCCTGCCCTCCAGCCTGAGGTCGGGTGCAATCCCTAGCAAAATGACCTGCCTACCCACAAGTAAAGCATCCTTACCTCCTGGGCTTCGTGCATGCCGAAGAATAGTGGACCGGCTCACCACAATTGAAACACTCAAGGGTGCTGCCTGCCTAATAGGTGGAGCCCTAATAGGTGCAGCTGCTGCTCTAGCTGGAGCCAGCTGATGAGTCTGCCGCCTCTTTCCATAACCACCTCTGTGGTCCCCTGAATTGCTACTCCCTGCCAGGGCCTTGCCCATCCCCTGAACATCTCTCTACCTCTTAGTCTCATGCATGGCCTCTTCCTGCTCAACTGCAAAGGCACTCTCAACCGCTTCTGCTAGAGTAGCAAATCGGTAGGAAATCACCGCCTTCCGGAGCTCATGCCTTAAACCCTGTACGAACTTCCGTGACAAATCTACTGCATCCATCTCTCTAGCAAAACGATATAGCTGAGAAAATCGGGCCTCATAATCCCTGACACTCATCAAGCCCTGCACTAGAGCTATGAACTCAAGCTCCAACTGCTCCCTCACAGTATCAGGAAAATACTTCTCCCGAAAGAGCTGAGTAAACCCCTCCCAAGTCAAGGCGGTCACATCTCTAGCTCTCTCTATCCTGCTCCACCATACCCGTGCCTCATCCTTGAGAAGAAACGTAGCGATACGCATCTTCTCAATCTCCGTACACGTGATCATGGTGAAGTATGTCTCGGTGCCCTCTATCCAATGATCAGGTACAAGGTAGTCTATACCTCCCAGAAAGGAAGGCGCTCCTAACCTGATGATACCCTGAGCCAGCCTGGCTAGACGTAGACTATCATCTACCACAACTGGCACCGGCGCCTCCAATACCACCTCCTCCTCAAAGAAATCATCAACAGGTGGAGCCCTACCTCTGCCTCTGGCCCTACCTGCCCCTCTGGCCCTACCTCGGCCTCTAGCTCTTCCTCGCGGACGATCCATCACCTAAGAAGCAAGTAAACCTTGGTTAATTTATGCATAAAACTTAAACCAAAGTATAAGTCTAATACGACAATTATTAACCAAGGCACTAACTCAAGGTGGACACAAAGATTCGACATCCCAAAGACATATCAATACCGAAGAGCTTAAGATGGTGATCCGCTACAGTCGGGCCATCACTCCGAAGTATTGATTATCACCAAATATGTAAACCTCGTTCTGATACCAAACTGTCACAACCCAATTTTCGAAGGATAATTTTCAAAAATTTGGGCATAATAAATCTCAAAATAATATAATCCCAAAACCTGTTTTCAACAAACTTAATGGAAAACTAACTCAAGCGGAAATGTAAATGTCACACAACCCAACACTGAGTTAAATATTACATTTCCTTGTTTACATAAACTTGAAATTCAAGAAAATGAAAACACTCTCATGAGTCTACAACTGTCTACTCCAAATATACATAAAAGACAATGTACATCAAAACCCAACAAAAACCCTTCCACTAAGCCTCCGCCTCAACCCTGCTGATCCTCACCTGCAGGTCTAACCCCTACACCAAGAATTGGTGCACCGGGTTGTAAAATAACAAACCCGGTAAGCTAAAAAGCTCGTATGAGTAATCTCAAAAATAACACAACACTTCTCACATCCAAATATACCACAAGAGCAAATAGGTCAATAATTAAAATCCACACATCCAACACATTACCAAAGAAATGTACCCATGAGTCCCAGATATTAATAAATACCTCTCATGACCTACAATAACAATTTGTGTACCCATGGGTCCCAGATAAATAAAACATCTCCCATGACCTACACCGACAGACGGACTAGAGCTCTATTCCTAACCGTAACCAATCACCTGGCTAAAGGCTTAGAACCCAGTCTGACTGTCCATCAAAAATCACAATATAATAATTGCATTATAACCGTAACCAATCACCCGATTAAAGGCTTGGAACCCGGTTTGACTATTTTGAATAACAATTCACTATATCACCACATCATCATCAACAACACATGATTCACATCATAAAATTATATCATTCACAGAGATATAATTATATGAACAATATATCTATATTATTCCACAAGAATAACTTATCAAAATCAATAAAATTATGATCACAAGAACCTCAAAAATAAACATATAAGGAAAACTTGTTTTATCTTACCTATTAGTCGTTGGCGATCAAGCTCATATATTTAAAAACAATTAATAGCATATTATTAAATCCAACATCAACATCCAATGACCATAATAAAATTTGGTCCAAAAGTGAACCATGGTGAGATTTACTCACCTAAAAGTCCCACTGCGATTTCCACAACACAACAAAAGCAAGCCAAATCACAACTTCACAAATCACCTAAAATCACACAGTTAATAACCTTAGTAACCCAAGTACTATAAGACAACACAAATACCCTTAAACTAACTCTTAGCTCAAAGGAGGACAACTTTCCAAAGTCGTTGAACTCAACGACAAAATAAAGCTAACTCTAATCCTCAAAACCTAAACTCAAACCTCAACCAAGCCAAATAATAAACCTAAGGTCCTAACATGCAAACCTTGCTCAAAACCTAGCAATTCTAACTCCCAACAAGCTCACAACAGCAAGAGCTAGCTAACACAGAAACTAAGCCCGCAACACAGCCGGACGCGCTGCCACGCGCCACCCCAAAACTTTCAAATTAGGAGAAACTCACAACAAGAAACTTGTAGATTAAAGCATGGTGAACAACTTTAATACCTGGAGGTTCAACCAATTCGGCCGGAATCAACCGGAAAACGCCCCGAAACACCAACCCGAATTCAAAAACCAAACCTGCAAATCTGGCGCCCAAACTTGATTTTTAGGTCACCAAAGAGGTATAAACATCTCTAGAGGAAGGAGAGGAGCAAGACTCACCTAACTCTCACCGAAAACGCCGTCAAAATCGCCGGTTTTCTGGCGATACCGCAGTAGCTCCGCCGCTTCGTGGCGGCATCTAGGCGGTGAGACGGCGAACGACGCTGCCCCAGGAGTGGAGAGGTGAACCATGCGAGCCAAACGGAACTAGTGGCGCCTCGAATGGTGGCCGGACGGAGAAAATCCGGCGTCGGGAAGCTCGGGAGAGAAAGAGAGAGAAGAGAGAGAGCTGACTTAGGTTTCCTAAAAAAAAAACTCCCACACATTTTTCTACTTATACAGTTTCCAAAACCGGAAACTGACTTCTTCTGACCATAACTTTCTCATACGACATCTGATTTACGCGTGCCGCATGTCTACGAACTCGTATCGCCAAGCTCTACAACTTTCAAGAAGGAAGTTTTCACAAATAACTTACAGAAACGAGAATCAACTTTTGGCCTCTTAAAAGTCAAAGAACCTTAAAATTTACTCCCGAAACTTCAACTTCGCATAAACCAATAATAATTTCCATAAATAATCCTTCACTAAATCCGGAAATAATACAAGGAAATTGATATGAAAATCTAGGGTATTACACTTATACTCCTAGAGCCTTCGTGCTCCCCAAATTCACAACACCTCCCAATTTATATACTAATCTAATAATAATTCCATGACCAACAATTCATAGGTTCAGAGCAATTCTAATAGTGAATGGAATATATATATATATAAGTAGAAGTTATACGATGGACTATGTCTCGACTCTATGTACGCTCGACCTCAATTATACTAACCTGCAAACTGGGCATTTAAAACCGAAGGGCCCAGGGGAAAACATTCGAAAACGTTAGAGTGAGTGGACAAAAATAAATTTAATAAAATGAACAAATAAAAATATTTATGTTTTCCCAATTATATTCCAAAGAACAACGGATGCATGCCTCAAGCGGTAAAACCTTTAACTAATAAAATATCGAGCTTCTCAAGCTCTAATAAAAATCAGTATGTATTTACACACGTCCATACTCCCTATATAAATTTTATGGATTTAAAGAAATTTATATAGGGCTACTACACTCGCGTCTAACGTTCACGTCATACCATAATGTGGTTCTTCACTGTGCCATTAAGGTGGACAGACGGGTGTATATATACATGCTCATACCCCCTATATGAATTAAACACTTACATAGGGCTACTACGCTTGCGTCTCACGCTCACGTCATACCATAATGGCGGCTAATTGCTACACTATTAAGGCGAACAGACACGTATAGCTAGCTAGCATTTATATAAATTCTATCCTCATAACTATACATATATAACTCCACCGAAAATCTTATTTTCAGAAATTCTCAAAATAGCGAAGTTAATAAATAAAATAAGATAACTTTACAGAAAATAACTCTCGAGAGGAAAACAAATTCCATAAATTAATGACCAATAAAATCATTTCTTTAAAATAAATCTCTGCATGCATTTAATTTAAAAGAAATGTCCACTCACAAATTTAGGCCTAAGCCTGACATCGATCCGATGTCTCTTCTACTTGAGCCTTCTCACGTCCTGTTTCAAATATATAATTAAATCCCCATCTAAAATTCAACACTTATATAAAAATAGGCAAAATTAAAAGTGAACCTTATACACGCTCATCCTTGCCCAACTTTGCTATTCTTAATTTGATACGGTCCAAACTTCACCACAAGCACCGACATCCTTAATATAACTCTCTACAGTTTCAATAATATCAATCCAACGGCCGGATTCTACCCTATTAACCGCCAAGTTCACCAATCTTTGAAAAATCTCAAACCTATCCAAAACTCTTCCAAAAATTCCAAACTTCACATCATTAGACTCCTCTCAACATAACAAATTTAAAACCCTGAAAAACTACTCAAAAGAGACGGCGCCGCCGTTTGCTCCGCCGGCAGCGGCAGTGTCGGCAGCCTACTCCGGCGACCTCCAATGCCTACCAAAATTTAACACAACATTCCTCTCAACACGCACAACAACTTCCCTAACTAGCACAATGTAATATCCCGGAATTTCAGTTTTCTATTTTTTAAAAAGAAAAATTATTTTTCAAGCTATTTTTATTTCGATTTCTATTATTTTTTCAATTATTTGTGGCTTTTGAAAGTTATTTCAATTTTTGGTTTGTCAAAATTTACCTTTCCAGCCCATAGGATTAACCTAAACGTCGTTACAAGTTCGTAGGATTTTACGGAAGTATTTTCGGACTTCGAAACTATTTTTAATGATTTTTAGAAGTTGGGTATTATCCCAAAATTAATTGAAAATAGAAGTATAGGTGGCTTGATCCGGACCTTTGGATCATTTAGACCGCTTGGCGGTTGGGTTTAGGATGTCTAAACGTCGGAGTGGATCAACTCAACACAGACCGACCTCAGTCTCGAGCTGCTCTGCAGCGACGACGGAGCTCGGACCTCCCTCCGCCGTCCAGTCGCTGCTGCCGTCATACTCCTGGCCAGAGCTTCGACTCATCGCCCCGACCTCGCTATGGTGTAGGTTTTTCCATGGGAAGCTATGATGAGAGAGAAAAGGAGGAGAGAAGGCGACTGCCTCTCCGATCGGGTTTCCGATTCCGGTCACGGCGGCGAGCGTGACTTATGTGGATAGCTTAGTCTCGGCGTCCCCGACCTCAAGATGGTCTTCAATTTCAATGAGAAGCTCCAGAGAGAAAGAGTCGAAGGAGAGAAGAATTTCGGGGTTCGCCGGTGAGATTCCGATTCCGGCGACGGAGGCGAGCGTGAATGGTACTGGTAGCTTCGTCTCGCCATCCTCGTTCTATATGTGGTCTCGAAATCTTGAGAGGAGCCTTCATGAGTGAGAATCAATTAATTGAAGCTCCGGGAGTTTTCCGGCAAGGGTTCGATGTTTTCCGGCCACCGGCGAAGGCAAGCGAGGTATCAATCTTCATCTACTCGTCGAGCTCTACCTATTTGTATAATTGAATTCAAGTTTGGTTGAGTTTTGAAGAAGTTGGAATTTTGGCAGAGAGGACTGCCGTTAGTGCCGCTGTGCACGGCGGAGGTGGGGGTGATTGTTTGATTGTTTTATGGTTCCAGTTGGTGTCCTGAAGGTGAACTGATATTTTATTTATACTTGTTTCCCGTTTCTGTTAATGTTAGCAAGAATTTGAATGTTGGGAGTTTACTGTATATTGAGGTATTGTTCATGGTGATGTTTTTGTTAGCGTTTGGTTAATTGTGAGCATATGGAGAATTGAAGAATTGGGATCATTTGCAGTGTATACTGATTATAATAGACGTGTTTTTGGAATTGGAAGAGTTGGGTATATGGAAGGCTAAGTTTGCTTTGCTTGGTTGCTTAAAGGTTTGAGATCAGTAAGGGAATGGAGAAGGGTTGTGTAATTGGAAGGTTAAACTCGTGAGTTGGGTTTCTGGGAAGTTTGAAGGTTAAGATTAATTGTTAAGTTTTGGTATTTGGTGTGTTGGCAAGATGAGGTATCATGGGTGGATTTGCTAATTGTATGAAGTGGTGTTTAAGAGTAATAACCGGGGTATAAAGAAGATGGGATTGCAGATGGACATAAGTGTGGACTAATGTTTATGGGTGTCAAGAGTAACATTGGGTGTCCTTAGTAGTTTTTAAGGACTTGATCAGTTTTGGAAATTGATTTAGTTTATTTGAAGAGGTTCGACGGCTTTCTTGGAATAAAGATTTCTCACGAGGATCGAATGTAAGTAGCAGAATTCCACGAACAGAATGATAAATATTTCAGAATGCGTGTCGCTGAGTTACTAATTTTAGCTAGCGTCAAAAGTAGCACTTGGATTCCAGATAGAGTCTCTCGGGAACCTTTTCTTTAAATTGGTAATTAGGTTATAATTGAAATGAGTAATTTGTGTGACATTGATTGATATATAACTCTTGAATGTTATTGTTTTCAATATAAGTATGTGATATTGGTGATTCATATGATTGTTGTTTTCGCTTTCCATAAAAAACATGTTGTTTAATATTATTTTACGCGTATCGATATTTGATTGCATACAATATGCATTGTGAGAAATAGTGAGCATGGTGATTATGGAGAGGAGAATGAGATTGATAGAATAAATACATTTTGTGTAGTTGAGTTTCCTCATAGGTTGTCCTTGGGATCTATGATTAGCCCACACATGCACAAAGTCTTATTTTTTCTGTCAAAAGAAATAATCTTTATAGATAGAAGCTTAATAAAGGCGAAATTTATTTGTGAATTTCAGTCATTAGAATCCTAATGTGTCTACTAATATGGTAAAACATGTTTAGTAGGTTTTATGTATCTTTAGTAGGTTTTATGTAAGTGTAAATCTTTGTGAAGCAACTATATATTGCGAATAGAGTTTTGAAAAATCAGCCGTAGAATGTGATAGGTATAGTGAAATACAGCTATGGTACTTTCGATAACGTTTGGGCCCCGATCAAGGCGGTCAACCCTATTTACACTTATTTTCTCTTACGGGGAGCCCTATAGTCACGAGGTAAACTTCCCAAATTTTCGAGGTAAACTTCCCAAATTTTTACATCAGCTGCTGCATCTCATCTATGTGAGAGTGTGTGTGCGGAAAAATCTACCAAAATAAGTCACAGGGGGTAGGTGAGAACGTTTTTGTGTGATAAGTGACGTTTATTTAGGGTTGACCGTGTGGATCGAGACCCAAACGTTATCAAAAATAGGTGAATTTTTTTCAATGGCCATATTTAACTACAGTGATGTAATATCCCAGAATTTTCGAATTTATATTTTTAAAAGAAAAATATTTTTTTCGATTTCAATTATTTTTCAATTCTTAGTAGTTTTCGAAAATTATTCAAATTTTTAGTTTGTTAAATTTTGTCTTTCGAGCTCATATAATTAATCTAGACGTCGTTACAAGTTCGTAGAATTTTTTGGAGCATTGTTTGAACATCAGAGCTATTTTTAATGATTTTTAGAAGTTGGTATTATCCAAAAATTTAATTAAAATAGAAATTAAGACCGTTTAATTTGGTCCGTCGGATCTACTATACCGTTCAATCAGAGCCGTTGGATTGCCTATATATATAAGAAGGGAGAGAGACTGGTTCATATCACTTCAGACCCAGACCGGGTCAGCGCGACCCGATTTCCAGCGATGGTCGACCCGGCTGCCGCTCCGTCCTCCGGCGACGGCGAGGAGAAAGAAAGGTGGCGACTGTTTGTCTCGACTTCCTGGTCATGTCCATGTCCTTGGTTTTCAGATAAGAGGTCTGGAGTGAGAGATTCGAAGTAGAGAAGGAGAGGCTGGGTTCGCCGGCGAGTCTCCGATTCCGGCAGCTTCGACGTGCATAGCTGGTGGTGGTAGCTTCGCCTCAACCTGGAGATCATCTTTGTGCTACTGGCTTTCGATGAGAAGCCTTGAGGAGGGAGATTCGAAGAGAAGAAAATTCTAGGTTTTCGGCCGTGTTCTGGACATTTTCCGGCGACCTTTGATGTCGACTCAGGTATCGAACTTGGTCTATTTGTCGAGCTCTACCTTTCTATATATTTGAATTCGACTTTGGTTGAGGTTTGGAGAAAGTGAGGTTTTGGGCGGAGGTGGTGATTGCTGTGCACGGCGGGTCGACGGCGGCGTGGCGGTTGTTCTTGTAGTTTCTAGCTTCAGTTAGTATATTGAACATGTGTGGATGTATTTTGATGCCTGAAGTTAAGAAACAAAGAAGTCGAGGAGTTGATGATTTGGGTTTTCTGCTCATTTCAGGTTTACTGCAAGTTTTGTGGAATTTGGATTTTGATTCGATATGTCGGTTGTTACAGAAGCTTTTAAACATGATTTTGGTTATGAGTGATGAGTGATGCTGAATAGGTATAGAGATGAGAGTTGGGTGATATGGGTGATTAGCATGTCAAGACGTCAAGCTATGTTCTTTGGAGAATATGGAGTTAATGTGATTTTGGTGTTCATTTGATTAAAGCGAAGATATGTTAGATTATTGTAAGAACTAAGAAGTATGAAAGTTGTATTTGAGAAAGTTTCTGGAAGATCAAAATAAAGACTTTGGGTGGAGATTAGTGAGCTTATCTTATTTTGAAGTGTGGAGAGTAACGGAGCTCTAAATATACAATATAGTTTAAACGATTGGAAATGTAAAGCTTGTGGATCGGGAACGTGAATCAATTGCAATGCGTTTGGAGATTATCTCAGAAAGTGAGAGGATCTGAGATACAAAAAGTTTTGGGTGTCCTTAGTAATTTCAAGGACTTGATTGCGTTGACTTCAAATAATCTATTAACATTCTTGGAATGAGAATTTCGGTACGAGAATTGGAGGTAAGTTGCAGTTCCATAAGCAAAAGGATAAGGATTTCAGAAAGCGTGTCACAATGTTACTAATTTTGTTAGCCGTTGGAACTAATGCTTGGATTCCAGGTAGGGTCTCTCGGGGAACTTTTTTATAATTTGATAATTAGAGTAATAACTGAAATCATTGACTTCTATGTCATTAGGTGATTAATTCTTGGATGTTACTGTTTTTCATAAAAGCATGTGCATTCGTTGATTTATATGATTGATGTTATCGCGTTCCATAAAAGCATGTATTGGATGTTATTTTATGAGTATTGATATTCATTGGTATACATACATACATACATATATATATATATATATGCAATATATATATATATATATTGCATAGTGAGAAATTGTTAAAATGGAGATTTTGGAGAGGAGAATGAGATCGATAGAATATATACATTTTGTGTAGTTGAGTTTCCTCATGGGTTGTCCTCGGGATCTATGATTAGCCCATACGTGCACAAATGCAGGGAAAGTATGCCCTTTCGATGGCGGATATCGATAAAACGATCTTATCGGGTTGCGGATCAGGAGACCATGAGTATAACAAGATAACTAACAAAAGAGGTACAGGTGGTGAGGTATTACTGATTGTTAGATCATATATTCGAGACATCTGAGTCACCCTCGGTTGGTAAAATACACGGTATGGGACGTGTAGGCTCACATGTCTTTGATGTATGGACTAATTGCCAGTAATTGAGGAAGGCATTCATTAGCATACATGTATCGAATTGTCGTTATATATATTTAAAGTGTTGTTTGTTATTTGATAACTTGATTTTGCGACTTAGATAAGAATAACCTAAAAAGGTTTAGCTCTACTGAGCGTAAGCTCACCCCTATATAATCTTGTTCAGGTACTTACGAGATACGTCACATCTTTCAAGAAGTCTAACTGTGACGCTAGCTGACGTGTACGAGAGTAGAAAAGGTAACAAAAGATTAGAAGTGAGCTAGAGCGCAAGACCTATTTCGGCTTTGTAATTGTTTTTGTTATTACAATTTGTTTTATTTTAATTTATTTCAAGAAAAGTATTTGAAATTGTTTTATTTTCATTTACTTTTCCCGCTCACGCCTCGGATTCGGTGTTGAGTGCTTGGAAACCACCGACACCGGGTCCGGGGTGTGACAAGTGATCACATCAGACGGTCAAAATTTAATTTTTTGAATTTTAGTCATTGGAACCCCAACGTGCCTACTGATGTGGTGTGACTTGTTTATTAAGTTTTATGTAAGTGTACATCTTTGTAAAGCAACTATATCTTACAAATATAGTTTTGAAAAATCAGTCGTAGGATGTGATAGGTATAGTGAAATATGGCTATGGTAAAAAAATCACATATTTTCAATAACGTTTGGGCACCGATCAAGACGATCAACCTTATTTACACTTATTCTCTCTTACGGAGAGCCCTATAGTCAGGAGGTAAACTTCCTAAATTTTTACATGGGCTGCTACATCTCATCTACCTGAGAGTGTGTGAGTGGAAGAATTGACCAAAATAAGTCATAAGAGAGTAGGTGAGAACGTTTTCGTGTGATAAGGGACGTTTATTTAGGGTTGACCGTGTGGATCGAGACCCAAACGTTATCAAAAATAGGTGAATTTTTTTCTATAGCCATATTTAACTACGCTGATCACATTAGACGGTCAAAATTTAATTTTATGAATTTTAGTCATCGGAACCCAACGTGCCTACTGATGTGGCATGACTTGTTTAGTAGGTTTTATGTAAGTGTACATCTTTGTGAAACAATTATATCTTGCAAATAGAGTTTTGAAAAATCGGTTGTAGGAAATGATACATATAGTGAAATATGGCTATGGTAGAAAAATCACATAGTTTCGATAACGTTTGGGCCCTGATGAAGGCGGTCAACCTTATTTACGTGTATTCTTTCTTATGAAGAGCCCTATTATCGGGAGGTAAACTTTCCCAAATTTTTACATGGGCTGTTACATCTCATCTACATGAGAGTGTGTGCGCGGAAGAATCGACCAAAATAAGTCACAGGAGGATAGGTGAGAACATTTCGTGTGATAGTTTGGGTTGACCGTGTGGATTAAGACTCAAACGTTATCAGAAATTAACTATGCTGATCATATCAGACGGTTAAAATTTTATTTTTTAAATTTTAGTCATTAGAACACCAACGTGCCTACTAATGTGGTAGGTTGTAATATTGTAACATCTTGATTTTCAAAATTTTCAAAATTGATTTTTCTTCTTCAAATTAGAAATTTGAGGTCACCACGAGTTCGCAATATTTTTTAGTGAATTTTTCGAAGTCCCGAGATATTTTTAACGATTTTTCAAAGTTTCGTCGATATGGTCAGACTGATGACGTGGCGCGATTTGATTGGACCTTTTCTGACTTGTGCCCACTAGCTGCTGACCCACGTCAGTAAGTCATCTCTAACATACTGACAAGTGTCAATTTTGTTAAAGACAACCAATGCGATGGCACCATATGGCGATTTGGTGTAACAATCTTAGAGCAAGCCTTAGACGTCGACAAGTGGGACTCTGCAATTGGACCAAACATAGTGACCGACTCTCTTTGTCAGCTTAATCTAGGCTGATCTCCGTTCATCTTTCTCCGTATTTTTTTTTTGTGGAGAGTTTCTATCTCTAACTTTCTCTCTTTAGAATTTTTGACGGATCATAACTTTTGATCCGTAACTTTGATTCTAAATTCGCGAAGTGCTACGGGTTCGTATCGATGCCCTCTTTCTATCCTTGAGGTTTGGGTTAGATCCAACGGTGATTTCTAAATGGCTCATTTTAAGAGGCTCAGTTTACGATCAATGTTCTTGTTGGGTTTTCGAATTGTCGAGGTGAGTGAATTTGTGTAATATGTTTCAAATATTCTTATTTGTTATCAGAATAGTCGAAAAACAATTTTGATCTATTTACGAAATATCTCTCTATTTTCTAGTGAAGCATGTCGATTTTACGAAATGTGCGGAGTTTATATATAATTATGTGTTGGATCCATTGTTTGACTAGTCATGAAACATGTGAACTTCTTGATTGGTTATGCCGAAGTAAGGATGTGACACACAACAAGCTGGAAAACGGGTAGACGACGAGCCTAGAAAGAAGAGCCTGAAGATAGTGCTTTTTTTGTTTACGTTCCGCTTTGTAACAATCGTTCACGCATCGGGATCAGCGATCAGTGGTTAAAATCTGTTGACGTCGGCACCGAGGTGTGACAAATATGTATAATGAAATACAGCTTGAATTTGGTTATACTTTAGTAATATTGAATTACTCTTTTACTTTTTTATATTCCCGACTGTTTTGGCCATGATCCTCAGCGCGCAGAGCAGAGGTTTCTAGCGAACAAAGAGAGGGGAGAGTTGCGGGCGTGCCACCTCGCGGACGAGGAAAGAGGTTGTAGGTGTGCGAGATCTTGACTTCTGATCAGGCGACGGGGGTTTCAGGTGCCACCTCAGACGAAGATTTACGAGCACAAGCGATCGATACTCACGGCGGCGCGAGCAAAGCAACTAATAGGGAGTTCAGAGAGAAGTCGGGGGGTAGAGTCCGGAGGGCTCTGGAGAAGAAACCTAGGCGGCGGCGCTTAGGGTTAGGGTTTCGAGGAGCTCGAAGGGTAACTGGTTTGCAGTTTGTGTTTGTATTTGTTTGAGTGTTTTGAGTTGTCCTTTTGTTAGGGTTTGAGCCCCCCTTATATAGTAGTTCGACTTGTGGCGGAAGAAAAGTAATTAGAATCCAAGTCGGACTCTGAAACCCTATAGCACAAGGGCACTGTTCTGTCCATGCGAACCAACCATCTTGTGACACATGTCCAGTTCGCACACTTCATTCCGCATAGGGCATTGCTTCCGCGCTGCCAACTGTAGACTCCTATGCGAACTGGAATTAGGAGTATCCTCATCTCGCGGGCTGCTACAGATTGCTATCTCGCGTGCTTCTGTAGCTCGCGTCCACTTCGCGGGCTATTGCAGCTCGCGAGCCTTAAAAGAGCTTTTTATATTAAAAGGGCCACAGAGATTGGCCCGAAGCATGTCAAAGACTTGTAACAGTCTTTGACGTTTGTCGTGGTGCGCGCGGAGTCCGCATGTCGCTGCCTCGCGAAGTCTCCTACGCGAGCCAGTTCGCCAGCTCGCCTCGCCTCGCCTACGCGGAGAGTCAATCTCGCCTACGCAAAGTACATTTGCATCTCGCCTACGCGGACTTGTATCGCCTCGCCTACGCGGACTGGCAAATAGTAATTCCGCGCGAAGTCATTCCGCGCGCGAGCTAAGTGTTCCAAGCGAACTGCGCAGTTCGCCTATGTCCATTCCGCGTGCGAGCTAAGTGAAGTCCAGTTCGCATGTAAACTTTGTTCTCAGCTCGCGTGGTCTTACTAAAAAGGCCATCACTTGTAAACTTAAAGGAACTTGGGCTCGCCGGTATGATATGGAACAAGAAATAATTAATATTTACATAGACATTTACTGTCCAATAAAATATTAATTCAGACATAAACATTGCCCCTTAGCCTCGAAGTCATGAATGTCAAAAAATGACTGAAGAGGTTTATGTTCATGTTGCTCCAAGGGCACTGGTATTGGCTCGGGTCATACATAAAATGAGTGTGAGTAGACAAGCCTGTGAATAGGCCTTGAAACTCAAGCACCCAGTAAGGCATTGGAGCGAAGCTGCTGTACGGCTCGCCTAGGCACCTTGGACTTGAACTTCAAATGCATTCGCCTGTGCATTCGCCTGCTTTTTGCTTGCATTCGCCTGCCCTTAGCCCGCATTCGCCTGCTCAACTCAGAAGACATAGTACATGGCACATACCGCAAGCGAATGTAGCTCGCATGGATGTATCTTGAGCAGACGCATGTGACTTGAGTAGATTCCAAAAATGGCCCTTGATGAGCTCTTGGCGTTGGCGAATCAACTTGGTGATAAACATGGGATGACAATGGCCAAGTACCTCGTTGCCCCCCAGTGCGAACTAGTGAGAGATGAAAAAAAATTTAAAGACCATGCACTTCACTGCCCCCCAGTGCGAACCAATGAGAGACAAAAAAGAGTCGGCGAACGGCCGTATAAGGCTGGCGAACCAACTTTTGAAAATTTGGAGGGGTTGGCCTAGATAATGACTAAGAAACACTTGAATGAATTTGTTTTTTTTTTTTTTTTTTTTATTATTTAGGGACTCTGGAATAGGCCCCAATCTTGTACTGGTCTGTTAGTTAGACCATGCACGTCTACAAAGAAAAATTAATTGCACGCTTCTCCCTGGGGTTGCCCCCTAGTGTGAGGTGATGGAGCGTAAGCGCGACAGCGCGTGACACTAATGACAGTTGTCGCGGGATCAAGAGGAGGAGGAGGATCTGCGCGTTCCCAAACACCAGCGATGTGGCGCTTTAAGAAACGGCCATTAATAGGATTGGGATGGAGCGTACCGTCAAGGTCGCGCAAATGGTATGCCCCCTTAGGCAATATGCGATGAATGATAAAGGGTCCCTCCCACCGCGCGGACCATTTCCTGCAGCCTTCGGTTTTCTCCCCAAGTGGGAACACAGCACGCCATACCGTTTGGCCTTCGGCATAACTCCGACCTCGAGTGACTTTATCATAAGACCGCGCAACACGCTGCTTCTCAAGGATGAGATTGTTGAAAGCAGTGATGCGATGTTCGTCAAGGTCTTCAAGCTCTTGCCACATTGCTTGGACGTAATCGTCGCCAAGCAACTGGTGCTGTTCCTGGACACGAAGCGAGGCGACGTGAACTTCTAGGGGAAGGACGGTGTCATGGCCATACATGAGAGCATACGGGGTGGTATCTGTCGGACCGCGCTTGGAGGTACGGTAGGCCCACAAAGTATGGTAAAGCTCGAGATGCCAGACGCGAGGGTTCAACTCTAGCATCTTTCGCAAGATACCGAGGATAACCTTGTTGCTCGCCTCCGCCTGACCATTGGACTGGGCATAATAGGGGGTCGAATGCAGGAGTTTGACACCATAGCCGTTGAGGAAAGTGACTACAGAATCCGCCATGAAAGCTGCCCCCCGGTCCGTCACAATGCACTCTAGAATACCAAAGCGGGCGATAATGTTGCAGAAAATAAAGTTGCGGACCGAGGTCGCGGAAGCGACCTTGAGTGGTTCGGCCTCGACCCACTTGGTAAAGAAATCGGTGGCCACAATAAGGAACTTGTGCTGCTCGGAGGAATGAGGATGAATGAGACCGATGAAGTCTATCGCCCAACCTCGACATGGCCAGGGCTTAACGATCGGCTGTAACAGAATGTTTGGAATGTGTTGCATTGGTCCGTGAGCCTGGCAATCCTGACAGCCTTTAGCGAAAGTAATAGAGTCCTTGAGAATAGTAGGCCAGTAGTAGCCGTGGCGACGGATTAACCAACGCATCTTGGGTCCAGCCTGATGCGAACCACAAACGCCGAAGTGCACCTCACGCAGAAGCCGCTTAGCCTCGTTGCCATACACGCAGCGGAAATCGGTACCGTCCTCGCCGCGCCGGCGAAGCTCACCATTGCGAAGCACAAAGTTGAGGGCGAGAAACCGCATTTGCCGGGAATGGGTAGCGTCATGAGGATGCTCGAGGTAGGCAATGAACGGTAGTCGCCAGTCTTCATCGATAGGGAAAGCAGCGACATCGAGAGAATCTGCCTGATATTGCCCCCTGGTAATGAAAGAAGGAAGGGTGCGTCGTTCGACCTTGAGGATTCGTTCGCGCACGCCATCTCGCAAGCTAAGGCCAGAGGCAATCTGGTCGAGCTCATTCGCTGCGAAGTTGAACTTGCGCGGAATGTGCTCGATGTGAACGTCATCGAACCGGTCCAATACGTCAAACGCTTTGCGCAAGTAAGGCTCGATGGATGAACTCAAGCACTTGAACTTCGCCACAAGTTGGTTGACAACCAATAAGGAGTCGCCAAAGACTTGAACCTCACGGACTCCTAAGTCCAGCAAGATTTCCAGTCCGATGATAAGCGCCTCGTATTCGGCCTGATTATTGGTATATTTAAAGTCCAGCTGGAAAGAATAGGAAAAACGGTCTCCTGCAGGGTTCTCGATGGCGATCCCGGCACCAGCAGCGAGTTCAGTGCGCGAGCCATCAAAGTAAAGAGTCCATGGAGTAAGGGAGACTGCGGCGACCTCCAACTCGCGGAATGCTGTCAGCTCAGTTGGCGGGTGATGAGCGAGGAACTCTGCAACTGCCTTTTGCGGCACATATTGCAAAGAGAATTCAGACAAAGCCAATATCCATTTACCTATGCGTCCCCGTAGGATAGGCGGGAAAGCATATATTTGACTAGGTCGGACTGAGCGATCACCACCATGGTAAAGGCCAACATGTAGTGGCGGAGCTTGCAACCTGCAAAGAATAGGGCGAGACACAACTTTTCCATTGGGGAGTAGCGCGTCTCGCAATCGGTCAACACCCTGCTAAGATAGTAAACGGTGTGTTCCACTCCGTTCTCATCGTCTTGTGCCAAGAGTCCGCCAACAGACAAATCAGCAGCGGCGATGTAGAGCTTAAGCGGAATGCCAGGGCGAGGCGGAACCAAAACAGGCGGGTTAGTAAGATAGTCCTTGATACGATCGAAGGCCTCCTAGTGTTGACTCCCATACGAACTCGGTTGCCCCCTGGAGCTTTAGAAGAGGCGAAAAGGGCTGAACTTTCCCTGCCGCGTTTGAAATGAAACGGCGGAGGAAGTTAATTCGCCCGATCAGCTGTTGGAGCTCCTTTTTGGTAGTAGGAGGCGAGGCGTTTATTACCGCCTGCGCCTTGTCTTTGGGGATCTCGATACCCCTTTGATGGATTAGAAACCCTAGGAAGTCGCCTGCCTCCGCGAAGAAAACACACTTGGCGAGGTTCATCTTCAGGTGATGTTTTCGCATCCGTGTGAACACCTGCCGAAGGTCTTCAACGTGTGTCGCCCCTTTCTTGGTTTTAACCACTACGTCGTCGATGTAGACTTCGATCAACTTGCCTAGGATATCGTGAAAGATAAGGTCCATGGCGCGTTGATACGTTGCCCCCGCGTTCTTGAGCCCGAATGGCATGACAACATACTCGAATGCACCCGCAAACCCCGGACAGCGGAAAGCAGTCTTGTGGCGATCTTCTTCAGCGACAGGGATCTGATGGTACCTAGCAGTTCCATCCATAAAGGATAGCACTTCATGCCCCACGACATGGATATATATCTTTAGGCGTTGCGTTGTTGAGGTCACGGTAGTCAACACAGACGCGTGTTTTGCCGTTCTTCTTGCGAACTGGAACGATGTTGGAAAGCCATTCATTGTATTTGGTCACGCGAATGATACCTGATCGGTGCATGTTCTCAATTTCTTCCTTGACCACGATCTAGGTCTCAGTTCGCATGAATCTGCCGTCCTGGCGGACTGGACGTCGGTGACAGACTAAATCCGGGGATAGGCCAGGCATGTCTTCATACTGCTCGGCGAAACAATCCCTATATTCACGTAGTAAGGCGAGAAGGTCTGCCTTTTCTTGTCCCGCCACCTTGGCACTGATGGAGAGTAGCAAGGGTTTCTCTGCAGTCCCCACATCGACCTGTAAGGTGGGATCGCGGACTTGAGGCGGCGTGTCGTCCAAGGCAGCGGGAGCTAACTGAATAACTTCCTCCTCGGTATCGGTATAGTCCACTATCTCGTCTACATACTCCATAGTGGCAACCCTGTCGTAGGCTTCGCGTTCCGCCCAGTATGAGAGGAGTCTCTCACACAAGGACTCGCCAGCCTCGCATGCTTCATCTGAGGGCGTACTAATCATTAGAAGGTTGGCAATGATCCGCAATGGTGTAAGGATGTTGTAAGTCGTCCCTTGCCTGAGTGAGTCCCCATCGTGTTAAGTTGGAGGCCGTGATCCCATATGGGCGGCCTTTAGAATCGACGCCTTGAACTTCCAATGGGCCCAAGTCGGTATTGTAATAACAAGCGTCATTGAAGTTGGCGGAAATGGAGAAAGGACGCGGATCCGCTTGGATGAGGATCGCCTCGCGTTTCTCAGTATCCCAGATCATAAGCTCCTGGTGCATGGATGAAGGTATACAAAAAATTCTATGGATCCAGTCGCGGCCTAGGATCATGCTGTAGGACGAAGCACACTCGGCGACGAAGAATGTGTAGACCCTTGAAGCCGGTCCCACCTTGACCCGTAAGAACAACAAACCTAGAGTCCTGGAGACTTGTCCGGTGAAGTTCTTGACTGTCAAGGATGTAGTTTGGATCATCGAGCGTGGGATACCAAGGAGTCCCATAGTGCGGGTGGTGACGACATTCACTGCAGCCCCCGTGTCGACCATGATTTTGTTGATCATAATCCCTTCAACTTCAGCCGTGATATACAATGGCCTCATGTGAGTGGCCATGTCCAGGGTCGGAATGGAGAAAGTCAGAGTCAACATGCATGTGACGCTGCTTGTGGCGTCCAATGGTGCAGCGTGTTCAGGCTCCGCCGGGACCGGACTCATCTCACTGCTACAAGAGGGGATATGTCACAGACGCTTTCGCTATTGTCTGGAATATCCGCCGCGTTGCATGTTGTATTTGGCGGGAGAGCGTATCTCTCAGATATGAAGAACACCATTCCGACCTGAAAAGAGAATTGTTCGCGGACTGGAACCAGTGGTGTCTCAATGCTCCCGTGTTCTCCGTCGAGCACGGCAAATGCGCCCTCCGCTGGATTGACCTCTTCGAGCTCTGGCCATGCGGAGACCTCAAGCATATTGCAGTTGAATGATTCACCCTGCCCTTCTGCTTGGTCGTCACCCAAGTCGATGCGAGGCTCGGAATGAGTCTCCTTGTTCAAGGAATTCTCGCGGAAGCATTGGGCCATGAGTTCCGCGAGGTTGGGGCTGGAGATGCTACTTTCGATCCCTAGCGAGAAGTTACCCTCTGGCTGCCGTGGTCGCCACACGAGTTTGGTCGAGGGCTGTTTCTCCTCAGCTGAATGCCTATCCACGGCTAGAGGAGCGCTGGCATTGTCCTCTGCCTTAGACGGATGAGGGACTGAGACCTGAGGCTCCTGTTTGGGTTGTGGTCGGGGTGGACCCGGTCGCAATAGTTCCTTGTTAGCCTCAGGCTCCTGGCGAAGAAGCTCTCGAGGACGTGATGACCGAGGCGGCTCGCGCCTTGGCTCAGACCTCGGTGTGGCGTACAGTCTTCGCTTCGTCGGGGAAGACGGTTCTCGTCTTCTTTCAGCCTCTGGCGACTGCCTACGCCTTGGTAGAGGTGGAGGGTTCCTTCGTCGTTCGGCTTCCGGCGACTGCTGGCGCCTTGACCCCTGTAAGAACTCCCTTCTTCTTTCAGTCTCTGATGAAGGCTTGTGCCGGGAGGAATGTGGATCCCTTCTCCTTTCTGGCTCCGGAGATGATCTGTGCCGAACGGGGCGCAGATCCTGCCTTGGTGGTACGGTGAGGCGACATAAGACATTCGCCTTTGGAGCGGGGTCGTCTGCTACCTGCGCACAGACACGTGGAGGCGTGACAGGTGGTCTTTGGAGTAGAGCGCGCAAGCCTTCAGCTTCTCTCCACATCCTCTCGGGTGTCTGCGCGAGCTGCGAGGGTCGGATGAGGCCATCATCGGCCGCTCGCAAGGCACGCAGGATGCTGCCATACTTCTTCTGTAGCTTCCGCTTCTTGGATCTGCTGATGGTAACCGGCTTTCCCCCTTGCTGTGTGTACCAAATCCCTTCCTTGATCGCTGATTTGGATGTCGGGGGAATGTAGGGGTCGGTTAAGACACCTCGCCGAGGGCTTGAAGCCTCGCTGTCTTGGTGTTCGCTGCCGGAGTCGGATATGTCCATCCCGCTTAAAGCTGGAGACGAAGGTATGTCTTTAGTCCAGTGTGATTGGACAAAGGTTTTGAGGCGCTTGATCCTCTGTTCTAGCTCTTCGCGAGTCCTGGGACTCATGGGTTGATAGTTGTCAGCTAGAGACGGTGTATCGTCCCGCACGGTGTATCGTCCCGCCGGTACACTTACAAAGTCAACCTCGCGTACGAGGTCTTAGACGATCTTATTGACGGCGGACTCGTCACTGTATCAAGGGCCTTGCCCTATGTTGAATACAAGGAAGGCCGCGTCCATTGCAAGTTCCACGACAGTGGGGACACAGAACTCGCGATTGCTACCAGCTCCGCGAGCAAGTCCAGGACTGGTTGGACCTCAAGTATATTCGCTTTGAGGACCAAGGTGGCTTCATGATCACAGTTGCTGACATCGCTTGGCCCCGCATCGGCCAGCGCGCGATAACTTTGGACCTATCTCCAGACGCGGGCCAACGCGAACCGCTAGGTCGAAACCGCAAGAGATCGGCGAATGACTACACCTCGTACGGATGATCATCCTCTGGGTGTTCAGCCAGATCCAAGGTGATTCTCCGCTCGCCTGGCTTTGGTGCGCGAGGTCGGTTGTTCTCCTTTGGCTTCTCGTTCCAATTCACCTTGACCATACCAACAACGGCCGGGAATGGATCTACATCCACCAGAGAAGCTGTGCTTCCTGGCGTCTTCATTTTTAGGGCGCCCGAATTCAGCCAAGTTTGCAGTTGGTCGCGGAGTTTGACACAGTCCTTGGTGTCGTGATTGTAGGCGTTGTGGAAACTGCAATACTTCTTGTCCTTTAGCTCTTCCTTGGACGGGATCTTGTGATCCAAGCGCACGTATTTCGCCTCAATCAAGTCATTAAAGACAAGATGGGCGTTCTTCGCGTCATACGTGTACGCCTCATATTCGGGCTTAGTCCATGCAAAGGATTGAATGGTGATTGGCTCACGGGTCATCTTGAGATTCTTCAGTTTGTGAGCTAAAGGCTTCCCGGTTAGTTCGACCGCTCCGATGTCGTCAACATATCCCTGCGCGGCCTCATTCTCCTCCTGCCTTTGGTAGTAAGGGTCGAACGGGGGGGATTGGAGGTTTAAAGCCCCTACTATCCTGTTCCTCCCCGGTACGTATGTACCCTTGGAGGCATTCGCCTTCTCGTCCATTTCGTTGAGGATCTGCTCATAACTGCCGACCTTGTTGATGAGGTCGCCCATAGACGTGATGTCAAGACCCACCCTGAATTTCACCCTGAAACCCGAGGTAAGTCTTGCGGGGACCACCTCCAAGGAAAATTTACCGAAGAACTCGGCAAACCTCCTTTGAAAATGGACAACCCTAACCCGGAAAAATATAGAACATCCTCTTAACCAAAATATTAATCTTCAACTCAATCCAAATAACCGAATAAAAATAATACACAATTATTTTTCCGAAAGTATTCAGAACTACTACAAGAAAAACAACGGAAGCTGATAGAAATCCTAGTGGGTTAAACAGATAACCTACTGGCGGACAGTAGTGGAAATGTGGGTGACTATGCCTCGTCGCCTCCTTCTAGACCCCACCCGAACTCTGCAGACTGGGCATTTAAAAACGAAGGAAAAGCCCAGGGGAAAATATTTAATTACGTGAGAGTGAGTGGACAAAAGTAATCTCGTCAACAAAATAATATTTCCCCAAGAAAACTTTCAATGACACGACTAGTTCCGGCTAGTCTCCAAAACTTAAACAAATACAGCCTCTCAGGCTAAAATTAAATATATCAGTATGTATATGCACTCGTCTATTCCTTGTATGATTTCTTTGAAGGAATAAAAGAAAACATAAATTCATACAAGGCTACTACGCTCGCGTCTACCGCTCACGTTACCCCATAATGGCATTTTTCCTCATTATGGGGGAATCGCACGAGTGGATATATATATACGTGCTTACTCCTTGTACGAATCTAAGAATGAATACGAAAAGAAAATAGAAAGTCGTACAGGGCTACGACGCTGGCGTCTAACGCCCACGTCACCCCATAATGGCATTTTTCCTCATTATGGGGGAAAATCACGTATTGCTAGCTAGCGTTTACTTATATACATACTATTCTCATAAACGTCAATAAATGAGTATAAACACCGAAATTCTCAATTCAGGATAAATTCCAACAAAAGAAATTATTCAACAATAAAACATTATTTAAAAACAAAGGTCCACTCACAACTTAGGCCTAAGCCTGATGTCGGTCGGAGGTCTCCTCTACTCGGGCCTCCTCACGTCCTGTTCCAAAACATAAATAAATCCTTAAATAAAACACCGACGCTTAAAGAAAATAGGCATAATTAAATATGAGCTTCTCGCGCTCAACTATGCCTATCGCCTTAAATATTTACTTCACCGCCAGCCATAAAGCTCTACAATTTTTCCGACATCCTCAAAAGCACCTTCTACCTTCCTAACCATAAATAATCCAAGGGCCGGATTTTTAACTTATTAATCCGCCAAAATTACCAAACTTTAACAATTTCCAAACCTATCCAAAACTCCTCCAAAAATTCTAAAACTCATTCCATTAAATTCCTCATAAAAATCTCCACCAAAAACAATTTTTCAGCGGCGGCGCCGGCGGCCGGCGACTAGCTCCGGTGACCTCCAATGCCCACCAAAATTTGACAGCACCTTCCTCTCAACCTCCTCTACAACATTCCTAACTAGCACAAACTCTAATTCTAAGCCTAACCATGTCAATCGAACGAAAACAACCATAAAAACCCTAGAATTTCCTTTACCGATTTCCCTTTACCGATTTCTCCTTACCTAGCTCGAGAGGGAGCGAATCCTTTGGAGGGATTGGAGCACGGGAGGAGGGCTTCCTTTTGAGCCAAGGATCGCCAGCTATGGCGGCCGGAGGAGGGAGTTCCGGCGAGAAAACCGATTCGGCAGTCGGAGCTTTCGGGCGGCGTCTCTCCCTCACGGCGGCGCTAGAGAGGCTGCCACCGGTCTAGAATGGAAGCTGGGTTGAAGACCGATCAATTGGGACCGGTGCGGCGGTCTGGGGCGGCCGGACGGCGGCCAACGGCGGCGAACGGTGGCCGGAAAGTTTTCCAGGTGTAGAGAGAGAAAAACCGGGTGCGGGAGAGAAGAGAGAGAATCGGGAGGAAGAGAGAATTTTGGGCTTGGCCCAACCGGTTCCAACCCACATATACCCATTCCAAAATTCAACACCCCCAAAATAATACCCAATAAAAATTACCTTTTACTAGCAAAAATTACCATTTTTACCATCGTCACATTTTCTTCCTTCGAATAATTCTTTCGAAATATTCGTCCCTCAACACACCTCTAGGGACTTTAGGACTATAAACTCAATGACGAAGACGGTAAAATTCTTATTACCACAACGCTAGTAATTAAGGTAAAATTTAAGAGTCGGGGCGTGACACTTGAAGCGTTCCCCATGGTGCTTCAACCGCTGGCGGTGCTCGAGGCCACGAACAGCCAACTTAATGGCTTCCTGCTCGGGCAGGAGGAAATCGCACTTGGCCTGTTGGATCTTGAACCGTTGGAGGAAGGAGACGCCCGACTCCATGCTTTGCTGGCTCATCTGGGTGAGGGAGTCAAGGCCGACCTCGGGCTCAATGGTACCGTAGGTCTCCCGGAACAGTTTCTCCATGGTAGGCCAGTCCGCAATGGATCCTGGCTTCAACCTGGAATACCAAGTGAATGCAGCTCCGGACAGAGAGGTTCCGAAGAGTTTGAGCTTGAGGATGTCATTGTTCCCGTACTAGCCGCACTGAACTTTGAAGCGGGCCATATGGGTTGCTGCATCTTCCTTTGTTTCGCCGGAGAAGGTAGTGAACACTACATTCTTGAACCCATGTGGGAAAGGGTATTGCGCCACACTATCCGGGTAGGAGTCGCGATACTGCAAGTTAGCATCACTGTGTCCGGTTTGCTCCTTAACGATGGAGGAGATAAGTTGGCGCCAGTCGGCTGTGGTCACGGGCACGGACTCTACCCCTTCCCCATGGTTTGGCAATGCAGAGAAACTGACGGCCTGTCCGCCGTTCTTGGGAGTAAGGCTGGAATAAACTAGAAGCGGGTCATCTGGTGTCCCGGTTCCCTAGCGTAGAGAACTGTTCAGTCCCTTGGAGGGAACAAACGAGCCATGCGGGAGCGGACTCTTCGACGTTCTTGCCCCTGGCACGAACTGCGGGGCCTTTGGAATCTCGACCTTAGGGTTTCCCCTGGCGCGTTCATTAGGAGGGATGTACTTGGGCGTCCCTTCGTTCGCGCTTGGGCCCGTAGGGTTTAGAGCAGGGTTCTTTGGTGCCTGCGCCCTCATCCAGTCTTCAACTTCAAGGATCCGGAGGTTCAGCCGGTCTTGTTTGTCTTTGAATTCGTCTAGCTTCTCTAGACTGTTCTTACTTCCAAAGAAGGAAGCATTCTGCTGGTCATGCAGCTTGGTATCGTGCTCGTCCAAGCGGCGAGTCTGCTCGTCTACTGTCGCGCGAGCGAGCAACAAGACCTCTGCATGTTGCCTCACGGTCTCCGCGCTCTGCTTCACGGTCTCCGTGTTCTGGTCCAGATCCGAGCGGATCTGCTGAAGGCTTCCTTCAACCAAGCCCTTGGTTTCCCTTGTTTCGCTGACAAATTGGTTGAAGTCTTCAGTGAGCACGGTAAGGTTGTGCTGGTCTGCTTCCCAAAGGGTTTTGTCTCTTTTGACCTGTTCAGCAAGGTCGTCGACCTTACCGGCAAGGTCGGTGAGGCTTTGTTGAGTGGCGGAACTTTGGTTTGTCAAACCCTGGGTTTGGGTTGTCAAACTCTGGATCTGCCCCGTGAGTTGTGCGAACATCTGGAAGACTTGCTCCATAGACGGAGCAGAGTCTGTATATTGGGTCGGCTGAGAGCCTACCATAGCGGTGTCGCTGTAGTCTGGGTTACCAAACTGGACAAGGACCTATTCTGGTGTGAGGGATCGGCAAGCCGTGCTGTTATGGGGCATATACCGTAGCGACCTGTGCTTGAGACAAGAAAGCTGAGGCTTTCGGTACGGCGCTTCCTCTGGTTTCCCTATAATGTATTCGCTTGTACTCCCTGTCTCACTGGGCGTGCCAATGTTTTGGCCACGATCCTTAGCGCGCGGAGCAGAGGTTTCTAGCGAACAAAGAGAGGGGAGAGTTGCGGGCTGCCACCTCGCGGACGAGGAAAGAGGTCGTAGGTGTGCGAGATCTTGACTTCTGATCAGGTGACGGGGGTTTCAGGTGCCACCTCAGACGAGGATTTACGAGCACAAGCGATCGATACTCATGGCGGCACGAGTAGAGCAACTAATAGGGAGTTCAGAGAGAAGTCGGGGGGTAGAGTCCGGAGGGCTCTGGAGAAGAAACCTAGGCGGCGGCGCTTAGGGTTAGGGTTTCGAGGAGCTCGAAGGGTAACTGGTTTGCAGTTTGTGTTTGTATTTGTTTGAGTGTTTTGAGTTGTCCTTTTGTTAGGGTTTGAGCCCCCCTTATATAGTAGTTCGACTTGTGGCGGAAGAAAAGTAATTAGAATCCAAGTCGGACTCTGAAACCCTATAGCACAAGGGCACTGTTCTGTCCATGCGAACCAACCATCTTGTGACACATGTCCAGTTCGCACACTTCATTCCGCATAGGGCATTGCTTCCGCGCTACCAACTGTAGACTCCTATGCGAACTGGAATTAGGAGTATCCTCATCTCGCGGGCTGCTACAGATTGCTATCTCGCGTGCTTCTGTAGCTCGCGTCCACTTCGCGGGCTATTGCAGCTCGCGAGCCTTAAAAGGGCTTTTTATATTAAAAGGGCCATAGGGATTGGCCCGAAGCATGTCAAAGACTTGTAACAGTCTTCGACGTTTGTCGTGGTGCCCGCGGAGTCCGCATGTCGCTGCCTCGCGAAGTCTCCTACGCGAGCCAGTTCGCCAGCTCGCCTCGCCTCGCCTACGCGGAGAGTCAATCTCGCCTACGCAAAGTACATTTGCATCTCGCCTACGCGGACTTGTATCGCCTCGCCTACGCGGACTGGCAAATAGTAATTCCGCGCGAAGTCATTCCGCGCGCGAGCTAAGTGCGCCTATGTCCATTCCGCGCGTGAGCTAAGTGAAGTCCAGTTCGCATGTAAACTCTGTTCTCAGCTCGCGTAGTCTTACTAAAAAGGCCATCACTTGTAAACTTAAAAGAACTTGGGCTCGTCGGTATGACATGGACCAAGAAATAATTAATATTTACATTGACATTTACTGTCCAGTAAAATATTAATTCAGGCATAAACACCGACAACGTATGTGTGGCGGAATTAAACCTTTTATTTTCCGACGACCTTATGACAAAACAAAATATCGTTGGAAAATGACCATTCTTTTCCAACCACATTGGACCTCGTCGGAAAAATAATTAGCGGGAACTTTTGCCGCCAAATTATAATTGTTTCCGACAACCTTTTCCAACAGATTGATTTTCGGAAATTCTATGCTCAATTAGTTTTGAAAATGGAAGAATTATGAGATGTGGAAAGTAATGCGTTGACAAGTGATATTGTGACTCCGACATACGAACTACATGTTACGAAATTTAAATGATCTGAAATTATTAGAACTATTAAAGATAATGGAGAATTACTATGGTGCAATCAGGTCTATAGATTCATCCACTGTTTAATCACAACAGTCCGTCCATTTGAGTTAAATAAGAATGAAAGGAAAGAGAAAGGGGAAGCATTTTTAGATTCGGGGGGAGAGGAGGAGAACTCCGGACCTGTTTGTCGACTCGGCGGAAGCATCTGACCGGGACTTATTATTCCGGTGAAATCAGTGGTTGTATGAGGTTTGAAATTTAATCTTCGCTCAACACTCTACTTATCGATATACTTGATTTCAACCTGAATCGAGTTTTGATCAAGTTCTTATTTTGGGTTTGTCGGCATCTTTTCGGGGTTATTGCGTTCGACGGAGATTGTGGCGCCTTTTGATCCTACGAAGCTGCAAGTTGTGGAATGGTATTGCTGCGGTGGTTTTAGCTAGAAATCGATCTAACTGAGTTTGTGGGATGTGACGAAGAGGATCCCTCTCTATGTCTCTCGCTCTCTCTCTTTCTCGATTGGGATGACCTCACAACTCACGTCTCTCTGCCGATTAGAAAAATTTGTTTTGAAGAAGTAGAGCTAGTCGAGGTTTGGATTGATACATGCACCATCAGTTCACTTCGAAGGCCAAACGCTCCATTTTCACGTAATCAGATGGCTATGACGTCTTCATGAAAGGTTTTTGAAACTGTGTCTTCTAGTTCGTGTTAAAATTCCAGAAAGATCTAACGGCTAAAGCTTCCAATATCGAGGTAAAATTATTGACTTTTCATGTAAAGAAAATCTGTTTTCAGGTAGAATGAACAATTTGTATCAGCTTCGTGATTGCATGTCCTTTACCCTTTTCGAATTTGTAATGTTTGCTTTTAGTTTGGGCTAGGATATGTGATAAATGGTATCAGAGCAAGATCCTTCGATCTGTGTGTTTGCCATGTTGTATTTGCTGAGTTGTTATGTGTTTTAGATACATGATGATGTTATCTAGAAATTGTAGAGGTTGCTTATTTCCCTTTGATTAGAAATTCCTTGCCCAATCAAATAGTGTTTGAATTATAACGAAATTATTTGTGTATTGATTGAAAGCTTCAGATAATGTTTTGCTTTGTGTTCGTTTGAGTGATATGCGATCAAGTTAACTTGTAGTGTTTGGCGCAAGCAAATAAAGTATAATTTTTGTATCTTCTCTGGATTAGGTGGGTAAATGAACAAAATGATGAGACAAGTTTTGTGTGTTGTTTATCTTTCTTGAATTGGCAATTTTAGTTGGTGTTCACTTGCGTGCTAGTTAATTTTAGTAGGAAAGGTTGTTATTAGTTTCTGACCTTATTTTGTGTAGAAATAAGGAATCTCGATTGTGGCTCTTATTTTGCTTGTTGTGCTGGGTTTTTATCATGGTTAAGGGGATATAAACTGTTACATTTTGATCGATTTATGAACAGACTTTAAGAACTTTAACTTGCTTAACTTCTTATTGTTGTAAAGTTATAAGAGATCATTTATATTTTTGAAGGGAAAGTTATCAGTGCAAGTGGTTGCTTTATATTTTCGTCGTGTTATGAGGTTCTATAGTTGAGTTCTAACTTGTTAAATTAAGATTCTGGTGTGATCCAATTGTGAGTGACTCTCATAATTACATTCTATTTGAATTGGCCATGTTGTTGAACTGATCATTGTGTGAATGGGTTTTGGTGCACTATTAGTTCAGTTTTGTCAATGGGTTTTGGTAATGCGCTATTAGCTGTGTGTTCAGCTGGGAACTGATGATTTTGTACACAGAATTTATATTTCTGTTCTCATCATATCTCATTGTTGGTTTACTTTGACGTCTTTGGAGTTTTATAGTTTTGTAGAGTGACTCAGGTAGTATGAAGTACTGAATTCAATGCTTTGGGGAATCCAAATTGCTCTGGTGATTTTTTGCTTGAAAATAGTATCTTTGTTAGGACTTGGCTGTTCAGTTTCTTTTAGAAGCATTATGAATAAATCAAAATTTGGGATATTTATTTACAACATTGAATTTGAAGGCTCGAAATGTTTGAACCATTGTCTTCTTGAAGTGTTTTGGAGTATACTTATAGTTCTTTTTAAGTTGTTATAAACTGAAATGATAAGAATCCAACTGATATGGAGCTTATAGAATTCGTTCTTCTTTTCTTGTCTTTGACTTTGAGAGTGAATTTTCTTGAATTGAAAGCAAGGTATGAGGAATATGAGGTGAGGTTCTTCATAAGTATGATCCTACAATGGCATCTTTATTTTACTCGTAAGTATTGTCATATGTGTTTCAGACAGTATGATCCATACGTCAATTGAAAAGTGAGTTCAGTTAGACTCATTATTTGCTTTGCCAGTTGTTGTCTGAATTTTGCAATTGCATATATAATGCCCATACGTAGATTTGTTATCCTCAGACCAATAAATTTATTTGTGCAAGTTCGACTTAATCTTTTGCATCAATACGTTTTGTATGTCTTTACAAGTGATGTTTCAAAATGTTTTGATTTTGTTACTCCTGTATTAGTTACTTCAGTTTATCAATTAGTCAAACAGCTAGATTTGTGTTTCATTTTGTTTGACTAGTTATGACATACAATGAGAAGTTCAATAGAGCAAAAGTTATTAGGAACAAGGATATGAGAGAGCTTGAAATTGAGTTATCATTGCATGAGTATCTGTTTTCTGCTCACTAATGCTTCTGCTGAGAAGTTGTGCAGATCGGATGGCAAGAAACTAAACTGGCTTTAGACTTGGTTTTGGGGAATTTACTCCCTTTTTCCTTATTTTATACCCAAATGTATTATTCTTCTTGCTGCTATGTGTGATTATTTGTATGTGTATGTAATGTATATAATTATATGTAATTATATATATACATCTGGAGCAAGCCAAGGAAGGATCAAAAGCTAGCCAAGGAGGGATCTATCAATCTCTGCCGCAAGTATCTATCAGGTATTATTTTCTACTTGGTCAATTTTTACTGTTCTGATATGTGCTTAGAATCTGAAGGTTGAATCTATTTGCATGGTTACTCTGTTGGAATCGGATTTTCTGTGTACACTATTTGGTTTTAATTCTAGCTGCTGTCATGTTTCAAACTCAGCAATGAGAATGAAAATGACATCAGTTTGTGATGTTATACAAAGGGAATCAGAGATGTTAAAGTGATGTTAATAAGCTAAAGTTATTCAGTTTTGTAGTTCATATATTGAATCAACTCTGCAGAATTTGGAAAGCAAGTATGTAACCATGCAACGGCTGGTCCACATGTTTGGTCGGAAATATGATGTCTGCAATTTTTTTTTTTTCCAATAGCTAATGGTTGCACAGTAGCATTGCAAATCTGGTTCTTCGAAATAATGGGACTATGAGCTTTCTTCGATCTGCAAGTGTTGGACAATAGGCTGACAGTAATCTCATGGCTCTTGCATTTGTTTTTACTTTCATTGCCTTTTCCATACCAGCATTGGGATTCAAATTTAGTTTATGATTCAGAAACAAAGATTACTCTGTTGTTTAAGGCTATCATTGCAAAAGAATTTATTAGCTGACATGAGCAGTTGCAGCTGTGTTGTGTTTGAAATTTATTACTTTGATAACTCTGATTGATCTGAAATTTTGTAGAGTTGTACTTCTATGTGTGTGATATAACTCTGGACAATTTTGTGTTATTTGACAGAGTAGTTAGATTATGGAGATTCTCTGAAGTTAAGTGCTTTGTACTGAAATTGTTTTCATGTTATGCACTGCAGCTATTTTGATTTTGAATTTGATTTGGATTTAGGATTCGGTTTGGCTTGAAATTTTGTGCAGCTGTTATTTCATGTTGTGAATATTGATCTGTAATTTTTGGTGTCATTTGGTAAGTTAGATGAATCCTGGTGATTTTCTAAAGCTAAGTGCTTTGTGCTGAAATTGTATTCATGTTATGCAGCTGTTCTGAGTCCAAATTTGATCAGGGTTTAGGACTTCATTTGCTCTGAAAGTTTGTACTCTTGTTCTCCATATGTTTACTCTTGATCTGAGAAGTTTGGTGTTATTTGATAGGGTAGGTGAATTGTGGTAATTTTCCGAAGTTGAGTGCTTTGTTCTGAAATTGTGTTCTGGTTATACAGTGCAACTGTTTTGAATTCAAATTTGAGTGTGATTTAAGATTCCGATTGACTTGAAACTTGTGCACATGAACTTCTTCATTTTTGCAACAATAGTGATAAAAGTTAGTGGAACTCTTGTATGTATATATATTTTTGGAGTTACATGTTAAGCAAAACAAAATAAAATTAATTAAAATAAATTATATCGAGAAAATATCGAATATCGATGAAAATTTTATCATATTTTATATAAACATGGTATAAATAGATTAAACATGTTAACGGAATGAAACTTCGGTTATGAAAATGTAAGTTTTTAATAGTTAGGTATAAAAATAAAAATAGCATCATAGTTCGGGTGGTATTTTGTAATTAATCCTAAATAATAAGCGTCCCCCCGTCTGTGGCTAGGCCAGTCACGCTGCGTCGAAGGAAGAGACCACGTGTTATTGTAGCAGCCTGGCTTTAGTAGAGGAGTTGCACTCTGTAGTTATGTAGCATAACTGATAGAGTTTGTAAGTTTACATGGAGCTGTGATGGAAGGGATAGGCTTGTAGGTAGATGAGACATAGGCTTGCTCAAAAAAACACAAAAGGGGTTCTTTGCTTGATGATTGTAATGTACTGAAGAGTCGAAAGTCTTTTGCATTGTGTCTGAAAGCTGCTTTGACTTAGAAGAACAGATCATCACTAGTACCTGCTACCGAGTATATGATCACAAGGTAATGAATCGTGGAAGCCTTGCTAATTATGGAAAAGGCCAAGTTAGTTCTTCACCCATTTATAGCCTCTCAACTCTTGATGTGTTTGACCAAACAAAGTGGAGTCTCTTGATGTTGAGCTTTGACAATGGTTCATTTGCATTATGCACAGGGAGGAAACCAGAGACCAATACTAGACTTCAAGGGCGGCAACTTGTCTTCAACGAGTCATGTAGATGTTATGTACTGAATCTGAAAAACTTCTTATAGCATAACATGAATCCTTTTTGAGAAAATAGACAATTCCATTAACTTGTCCACGGTCAGAAGACACTTACATCAATTTGCCTACTTGCGACCAATAAGTCTAACTAAGAACAAACACTAACAAAAAGACAGGTAACCCTCATTAATTACAAATACGCTCAGTAAAGCCTATCACATCTAATTTTCAACTATTCTTATCTAAATTCTATGTAACGGTAATACCCGTCGCCTGCGGACCTCAATTGATGTACAACAAAGTAAAACCAAAATTTAAGCAAAAATAATCTTCCATCAGATGTCTAGACAAGGAACAAGGAAAATAAACTCCTTGTCCTTAATGTTAGAGCTCACCAACCCTTATCGAAACTTTGAAATGGGTGGAAAACCCCTAGAATCCCCGAAGGGCTAGAAAGGGTTAACCCATCTGGAAGCCCAAACAGCCTCAAAGAATGGGCCCAGCCCAAGCCCAACAGAAGATAATCCGTGATCTGATCCGCCTCCTCCACCATCACCTGCCTCCATCGCCGCCCGCTGCAAGCAAACCCGCGGCCATGCCAAGCCTCCACAAAGCGTGTAGATCTTCCTGGCCACGCTACACCAAGGGTCGACCATGCACGCACAATCCGCGACCCAGAGCAGCCATGCCGCCAATAAGAAGATGAAAGCCTATGAAGACCCCCGTCGTCGCAACTCTGAAGCAGCAAGAATGAGCATACCAGAAACCTGCACAAACCAGCAGATCTCGAATATCTTTGTCTATACTCGAGCCGAACCACATACAAAAGACTAAAAGGGCATATGGAATTCCCATCCGGCAGCGAACTCGACGAGGCTAGGCCCTGAGGCCAGCCAGGTAAGGCTGCTGCCGGACGAGAGGGAGTTCGTGGGTTTGTTGGGGTCGCTAGGGTTTTCTTCTCTGGCAGCTTGGTTTTTTAGCATAACATGAATCCTGTTTTTACCAAAAATGAAACAAACAAATCTCTTTTACACATATGTTACATTGAATCTTTAAACCCAAAACCCAGTCCCAGATCAGAGCAAGTATTCTGATCCATCAACTTGGAAGAACTAAATCCTAGCATAGAAGCACCCAAATCAAAATGTAACAGGGTACCCTCTAACTGATGGCCCCCTAACACAATTGACGTCTTCTGCTCCAAACCACCGTCCAAGAACCCCAAACACCTAACTTCATCACTCACTTGAACCATGGAGTTCCTACCGTGAAGTCTCCACTTCACCATCTCACTCTGCAGCCCCAAATCAACAACAGGCACTCTCGAACCAACCCGAGTGCCGTCGATGTTTTCGGAACCAAAACACAGTCCAAATGGTGCCACTGAAGCCACCCTGGTCATGTTCATAGCCATAGCAGCTTGCTCAAAAGCTCTGACAAAGACAGCATAGACCGAGCTCTCCATAGTAGAGTAGGGAACAATTGTGCTTAGCTTAATCCCTCCAAGACCCTCTTTGTAATTCAGAGCCAATTGCTTCCCGTTGACTCTGATCGACTTCAAGTTGATGAAATACTCATGTGGTGAGTCATCTTTAGTAACCAAGGGCGTGTATGTGAGTGAGTCTGAAACACCAGAGACAAAAGAAGAACCATACTGCGCACTGTCGTGTAAAACGACCCCGTTTGATGGAGACAGGCAGAGGATGAACTGCGGTTTGGAGCCGAATGCTGCAGCAATCTGTGACGCCACCGAAACCCGGGTCCTTCCGAGGCCTAACGTTCCTCTGGCACCAGTTGCTAGGCCTTTCAGAAGCAATTTGGGTGCACAGGAAAATAAGAAATGGGAAATGATTGGCTCTGTTTCGGACCCATCAACGACCGGAAGAGCTATGATGTCTTGTAACAAGTCTCCTTGTGTGGCCATTTGGGTGACTCTGTTTTGTGGGAAAGTCTCACACTTGGTGGACTTGCTGTTTTGGGTGTTTGGGTTTGCTGATAAGCAGTTGATAGAGCTATGAGAGATGAGAGTTTTAGAAGATGAGGACCAGGAATCGGAAGAGCAGCCGAGCCAGAGGGAAGGGCCGCCGAGGTCGATTACCAGGTTGGTGGGGTGGAGTGGGGTGCCGTGGTGGATCTGGGTCACGTACTGGAGGGTTGATACGTCTTTGGTGACATGAAAGATTGCACCTTTTGGTTGTGGGTAAGTAGGTTTGGATTGAGATATGTTGAAGTTGTAGACAAAGGAGCAGAGAAGAAGAAGGAAATGCAGAAAAGCAGCCATGGAAGGAAACCAGAGAGAGAGGAGGAAGAGGATGAAGGGTTGTTGGTAGGTAAGATATATTGATGCGGAGGGTTGCCGCAGTTGGTTTAAGAAGGAATTGACTGGAAAAGAAAGAATAATGGGAATGGATAAGGGATCGATCTGGATTTTGGTGACTTGAGCTGACTAGACTTGGTGTTGGTTTGTGGTCCAATTCCGGCTATATGACTTGGTCGATGTTTATCATCATGTTGGGTAGGCATGTGAGTTTGGATTTCAGCACATTTTTTTTTTCCTTTCTGGGATATTCTTAAGAATAACCACTTGAGAAAAGCTCAAAGAAAAATCCTAGCATTTCACACCCTAACTAACACGGTATCAATGTTATTCAAAAACGTGTGAGCATATGTACATTAAACTTGATCAAGAGTTGCTCTCTTATTTACCAAATGAAGTTTTAAGAACCTAAACTAAGGATCGAGCAGAGCCCGTGCTCAAGTTTGAATCCACCGTAGCATCTAGCTGCCTGAAGCAACTCTAGAATGTGTTTCTGATATGACTACGATGTTGATGTTCATGTAGTTAAGTTTAATTTACGGTAATTTCATGTTTCTTGTTTATTTGTGTGAATATAAAAACTTGTGTAGACTTTATAGTTTTTACGGCCTCTAACCAGTATGTTTAAGTATCATCATATTATAAAAAAGAACTAAACTTTCGACAACTGATGTTGTTCCGTTGGCTGAATACATTGCTTTATGAGAAGGGTTCTTTGTTACTAGTCGAAACTGTAATTAAACTAGAAGCAGAAGAAAATTTTTCCCTTATCATCAATTATGTAAAAGGTTCATATACTATTCCTTAGAAGCTAAAATCTATCATCCGAGAAGCTAAAAGTCTCACCAATTCTTTTTGTCAGCATGTTTTTTTTACATACTTCTAAAGAGATGAATTCTACTATGAATACTCTTGGTTCAATTGGTCATTCTCTAGCCTCACCGAAGTGGTGGTTTGATGGGATTACTCCTCAAACAAAGGCTTCTCTTAAAGGGCTCTATATCTGAAGGACATAAGCTTGGAATGTGACTCTTAGTCTGTGGTAAAGGCACTAAGAGACTCGAATGCTACGCACAACCGGAGGATATCCCCCTTGTTATTGAGGATAAAGAATCTGCTCTTTATATTATGGGCATGTTTACTAACCTGGAATGAAATTGAGAGTGGTGTAATTGATTCCGGGGTGGATGAATTCTGGCGTTTACTAACATGTCAAGGTATTAGAATGGATATGAGTCACACTTGCTTATCATGAATCAATTCCTAACGAAACCCCGTATTTGATACCCAAGGGAGGAGATGAGTATCAGAATCAAGATAATGGAATCAATTTTTTCTTTCTAAAATATCCTCACATAATTATAATATTTTTAAATTATCCGATCTTAAAAATATATATTGTATTTTACGGTAAATTCATTTTTTGTAGGGATATTTTAATAATCAAACTAATTTTAATTTCAATTTCATATAATAAGTAAACAAAATCAATCGGTTCCATTCATGTTTTGATTTTTTATAATAAGTAAACAGTAAAACAGTACGAAATATTCTCCCATCAAATTAAACCAGAAAAGCGTTTTACTCAATTCTCATTTTCCCCCGGTCTCAGGCTCAGCATATAACCAATATTGGTCTCAACGATCTCCCGCCGTGGGAAAGTGGCAGCCGCCGACATTCTCCGAGCAAAGAAAAGCTGAAACTTGTTTTGCTTGCTTTTCGATTCTGTCGGAGGCCAAGCGGTAAGCTTTCTTATGCTGTTTCTCTGTTCAAAGTTCACGTTGGATTTTAGACCGCAAGTTATTGGTGGTGCACTGATATTTGATCATGGATGAATGTTCTTTGTTGGACTTTCGAGCTCCGAAACTGGGTCTGTTAAGGAGCTGTTGTTTGATACTATTCTTCCTTGCAATTTGAGAATATTTGAGTTCGATTACTGTTCACATTGCTCATGTCTGATGATCTTGATGTTTGCTGCTTCAATTGTATGCGAGTTTTACATTTTGTAGGCGTGTTTCGATATAGTAATGTTTGACAAATTCAGTCACTTGAAACCGAATCCATACAAGTGCTGTTGTGTTTAGGCGCTTCAATCTGCTTCAAGGTTGTGCAGACTTGCTTGTATGGTTATTTTGTAATGTCTTTAGGCTCATATTATAGTTTACAACCAAGTTTCAGATAAGATGCGAAACCTTTAAGTCAATGTTGGAGTCTCTTTTACTTTGTTTCTTTATTTATTTTTGAAATTTGATTATTTAGTGTGAAGTTGTTATTTCAAGTAGTCAATGTTACAGTTTTGAGTAATCAGCACTACACGATCAGAGCCCTTTCATCAATGTCTCAGTTTCTCTTCTCATCTGTTTACTTTAAAATCACAAACTCTCAAGCTTGCAGTACTCTCGTGTATCATAGAGATAGTTGATAATCAACTTCAATGAAAGGTTGTTGAGATAGTGGAAACCATAGCCAAAATTTGTAAGTCAGGCTTTGAACATATGCTATCCTAGCCAATTCCAAATGCATCTCAGGGTCCTTTTTTATTTTATTATTTATTGGTTTATCATATGGGTGGTATTTGCCACTCAGCCCGGCTATTTTGATGTTAAGCCAAGCTCATGAGTTGTATAAGATTAGGCTAATCCAAGTATGACTTTTGTTCTTTTGGATGCTTATAGAGTTGAAGACTTAAAGGCTTTCCGTTAATCTCAATACATTTAAGGTTCTTTTTATATGATGAAGCTTGCTGATAAAGCTTTGACGGCTCTTAGGCCAGAATTTGGTTCACATGCACCGAAGCTTTAAGGTCGTTATAAATAATACAGTGTAGTGTTATAATGTTATTTTGTCATAAGTGTAATTTGGATGTGGCTGGTAAAAGAGATGGGTATGGTGGATCGTTATACTTTCTGATCACATACATTGAATGATGAAAGGATTTTGTTATGTGGTTTTGTTGGATGATGCTTGTCAGTCGTATAAATTTATGAAGTAACATAGTTGTTTGCATAAATTTGTGGTGTACTCGCCGCTCCCTGATAGATTCTCTAGGCATGCAGATATGGAGAGAGTGTTGAATGAAATTGGATAGCGAAAGTGGGGATTTTAGTCCTAATGTTGTACGTCTGTGATTCAAATATTAGCTTGGACCGGATAGAAGCTTGTGGTTGTTTCCTTACTCGTGTTAGTTCTTTATTTAAGGGTTTTGTTGCGGAGGAGCAAGTTGAAGAGGAGTATGAGTTGATTGATAGAGTTGTATGAAGCCAAAGTGTTACAGAAATTGATTACTATAGATCTTTTGGTGTGTCTTCAATCTAGTTAGAAGATCTGAGGAGGTGCAGAAGTGTCTTTATTGTTTTGCTTGATAGTGGGATCAAACCAAACAGTTTGATGCATAGAATCATTAACAAAAAACTTTGTTTAAATGATGTTCAGTCGATGATTATTGCTCGTTTCATGAACATGAGAAGATGGAATAGTTATCTTCCTCTCTATGCTTGCTCTATCTTTTCATGGGGTTTTCTCAGCAAAGGTACTTTGTGGCGGTGAAAAGCTTTCAAGGGTAATGCTAAGAAAAGGAGTTAAACTGAAAGCTCCTTATGTTAACAGTATGGCTGAGTCCTGATGCAATCCAGAGAGGAGATTAGGAGTTAATTAGTTCAACAATTAACAAGAATTGTAAGGTGACAATGAAGAAAGATAATATTCAACTGTCTCGTTGGATCTTGTTGGTTGATGAACTGAGTTGTTCAACTGAAGAAGTAAAACATTCTTGTAGTTGGTAGTATTTACAACTGACGAGGGCTTGTTATACTATGAAATGGAATACAGTTATTGGAAGTGGAAGTGAAAATGAGAACTCCTGGATATCTGACTACTATGGGGAATGCAAATCTCTTCCAAAGCCTAACACCAACTCATTGATGAGAGAAAACTTCATTTATGGGAGTTGTTTCATAGATTACAGCATTTTGTGTACTCGATTGGTTTGGAAACCTTAAAAGAAATTGTTAAGGTCTTGGTCATCTTGAAATCTCGGAATGTGACATGAAATATGTGGTGCCTTAACTAAAAAGTCTGCATGATTAAGTGGTGATATGAGAGTAAGTGAAGTTCCATCATAAAGTTATACAGCTGTACTTGAAAGTTCTTCATACAGATGCACGTCATCAGCTGAAAAGCTTCTCTTATTAGGGCACAAGAGATGTACTGTCATACTCGAGTTAGTGAAATTCATCATAAATTTAGTGGATAACAATGAAGAGCTAGTTGTACCAGAATCTGATACAAACCGTAGATAGTTGTACTTGGTAGTCATCATACAGATGCATGTCCTCAGCAATTTTTTCTTGTTCATCATATGGTTAAGTTTTTTTATTTTTATTTTTTATTTTTTATTTTCTTGTTCATCATATGGTTAAGTTCAACATACTCTAGTATAATTAGCTGCTAGAATTTTCTTATTCATATGGTGAAGTTTAACATACAATTGAACTCACTCTAGTATAACTTGCCGCTAGAAACTTTTTGTTTTTTGTTTTAACTTCGGTTTTCCTGCTTTGTTCCTGTTGATAAGTAGTTATTTCCTCAGATACCTTTTTGCGTGAATTTGACTCACTTTATTAGATTGTGAAACTTGAAGCTTATAATATGTCCAAAGTTGAAAAGGCCGCCTTGTCATTTGGTTTCTTTACTTGAAGGGAATAAGTTTACGTGTGTGGAAAGTTTCTGGAGTTAGCACTTAGCAATGAATCAGGTAGATGATTCCCTTAGGAACCAAGCTGCAGAAGTATTGCAATCTATGAATGACAGATACTCTACATGGGACAATGTGCCATGCCAGATTGAAGAGGTTATTAGATTTTAATTTCACAATCAATTTACGCCATTCTCTATGCATTCTCTTTTGCGGCAGCTAATACTTTGTTTTCATTCTTTTCATTATCCAGGGTCTCTTCTTGGGTTCTATTGGAGCTGCAAACAACAAGGACGAACTCAAAAAGTTAAACGTGACACATATTTTGACAGTTGCTAATTCTTTGCCGCCTAAATATCCAAATGATTTTGTGTATAAGGTGTTGAATGGTAAGAATCTGCTTCCTTAATATGGTGAACAAGGTTTTCAGGTTTATATATGTTTAAGGTCTTCTATCTAATCATTCCAAAAAAAAAAAAAAGTTTTCTAATCTGGAATCTAGTATTTCATATGATTTACTTAAATCTATCGTCTCCAAGCTTCTTGATTCATGCACTCAGTTTTCTTGTATGATATAACAATTATTAGTCCTAATGTCTTTGGTATACTCCATGAGAAGCATTGACACTGATTTTGAAGTACCCTCCATCCCACTTTATTAAGTTCTGTTTCACCAACCTGCCTTTAGTTTGCAGTCCCTGGCATTGACCTTTTGACCTGTTCATACAATCATACATAAGATAAGATTGATCGTAATAATTGTTTCAACCCATGGTTATGGAACTGATTTTTTATATATCTTTTGGTGCTCTTTGAAATTGAGGTAGTTACGGACACAGAATGCACAAACCTACGACAGCATTTTGATGAATGTTTCAACTATATTGAAGAAGCGAAAGGATCTGGCGGCAGTGTGTTGGTTCATTGCTTTGTGGGAAGATCAAGAAGGTGACTTTTCTCTCCCTTATTGTGTTGTTGTTTGCAGATTTCTTCTTACTCATAGTGGAGATATATCACGGTTATGTCAAGCACTGTCAATTAGTTGCATAGAAAGTGAATATTTGAAGTGTAATTCTACTTATCTCTTTCTTATCGAAGTTTTTGTATATAACACTCTAGTTTAACCATCCATGACTAATGAATTCCAAAAATAAATACATAACTATGAAACTAACCTAGATTAATTGGAGGATAAGGTTACTTTTAGTTTGTTTTAGCAAACGTTGGTTGAACCTCGATGAGAGTATTGCTTTATACAACCTTCAAAATGAGTCAAGGAACATGCCAATTGGATGGAGAATTGACTCATAGGTTTAGTAGATTCAGGATAATTTGTTTCAATCCATTCTGAATATAACCCACGGTGTTTTTTGGATTACTTTGTATCTTTTTACTGCATCTATGAACCTGCATTAAGATATTAGCATGAAAACAACCCCACAAGAATGTTAATGCCTTGGGACTAAGATGAAGTTGTCCAATGGAATCCCATTTCCAGTATCAGTAGTGTGGAACAATGATAGATAATCACTCCGCAGAGAAGTTACCACTAGGAATACGTATCAGCTCTGCTACTAGGAAAGCAAGCATGAACACGTATATCTGTTGCATTATTGGATTAGGAAGCAAGTAGTCTATCATAATCCCAGTACTATGAAGTACCCTGACCAAGCAATGAAGTTGATCTTAGTGCAGTTAGTAAAAGTAAGAAAGAAGCCATAACCAAGTGTCCAAGTCAATTATCATGCCACAATCAAACAAAATCCCCTCTGCCAATCTGTGATTTTGAATTAAGATAGGAATAATATGGACACCATGCTGTACACTTCATTAAGTAGAGGGCAAGCAGTGTAAATGCAATCCTTACCTTGTAGTGGCCCTAGTCTTGTACCCAAAACCATTATTGGTTTTGTCAAAAGTGTAACCCCAAAAGCTTATTATCATTCCTATCCAATTGAATGCAAATTGCCATAGAAATTCCATAATCTGCCTGCTATGTTGAGAGATAGCAGTAACAGCTTGCAATAACGTTGCCTTTCCTGCAATAGACAAAGTCTGACTGTTCCAAGTTGCAGTTCATACTTTTTGGACCAGATCAAAGTGCTTATTTGTGTTTTTTAAAACTTGAACAGAAATTTGTTCTACTTCAGTTACTGGTTAAACTAACAGGTGAAGAATTGAGTGATTTTATCTTGTACAAGAATCTTGGAATAAAAATAAAAATATAAGTTAGAGGAGCGTCTACACTAAGTACTGCTGGTTGTACTATCTCAACTGACCATCTCCCTAAAAAAGGCTGATCCACTAATAGTCACTTGCTTGAGTAAAACACTTTGTTTGCACCATTTGTTTGTTAGTATCTGCTTCTTGTTTTCTTGTTGCATCTCCAATGTGCCCCTTGAACTTCGTTGTCAACTCGCCTTCCTCTTTGCTTCATGGTTTACAGTATGATGATGCCCCTCACCCAACTTGTGGATTCGTCTTTCTCCTGGGTCTGTTGGTGGCTTATCCGTTCTGTTCTAGTTTGTTCCTTTGCTGGGTTTTCAATACCCCTTCCCCCATCCCCCCTCCAATAATTGTGTTTCAATAGAGTTTCGCAGTGTTTAGCGAATACAGATATTAGTCATCATTTTTCTTGTTTATATATAGTAGTACCTAGAAATATCATAAATTTGTATCCTTTGAGCATAAAGAACTTGGCTTATTAGTGTTTTTCTCATTTGCGCAGTGTCACTATTGTTTTGTCCTATCTGATGAAAAAGCATGGCAGTAGCCTTTCTCATGCTCTTGAACAAGTGAGGAGCAAACGACCACAGGCAGCTCCAAATGTTGGTTTTATCTCACAGTTGCAAGACTTTGAAAAGTCTCTTCAGGTTTCACTGTACAGTAGGTGCTTAAATTACATTATGAAAATGTAAACAAACATTGCTCAAAACTCAGAAGAAAAGGAAAAAAAATGTAACCAAAACACAAATATGGTAGATATGGTAGCTTCTAAAACATCTAGACTCTCTGGAGCCAAACTACTATAGAACCAAATTATTTATGATCCAAATAGATTATTTTCGGTATCTATAAAACATTAATGTACCTTTGACTTCATAATTATTTGACTGTCAGAGAAGTATTGATTTGGATGGTTAATCCCAGCTTCGCATGATGTCCCATGGAGTCATGGACAGCTTCAAACGTTGAGGTGCATGCCCAACTGATACATACATCGCCAATTAGTCCAAACGTACATATCAGTATCATGCTAGAACAAAAGCAGAATCACTGCCGAAAATTTTTTATGCATCTGGTAACATTTTCATCTGATAATGCTTATTCCGAACTTTGTTCATTACATCGCCAAGAGCACGATTGTTAACTCCCATTCTACTGAGAGCAGCTGTCAGATTCTCTTCACTGTCACTGGAAAAATAATGGTAATATACATAATTTTAGAAAATTAATCGCTCTAGTATCTCGAAAATAGAAGTGGCCAGTACAGTACTAGTGAGCAAGTACTGTGGTTCTCAAGAAAGGAGTTGTAAAACTGACAGGAGAAAAGGAAATCCAAAGAAAATGGTTGAAGGTGGAAAGATCGATCATTTGGCAACTCGGGGTGGTTATCCTTATTGGTTATGGTCTAATTTCTTGGATGGTCGTCCTATTCGAGGTTCTTTCTGGCAGATTGGAGATGGTTCTCCAGTCTGGAAGGATAATAATTGGATCCCTTTCTACTCCTTCGATCTTTGGTTAAGTATTCCACATCTACTTGGGATTTGACTTCAATTTTCTGCTATAATTAGGACACTTAGATTGCTTTTTCTTTTCATATTAGATTAGATATTATTTGACCAAATTGGATTAGATGTTCACTCTATAGATATAGATAGAGTACATCCCTTCTAATAAAGCACACTATGATTTACGTAGTATATTAAGTTCAAATAGTGCACTACAAGCTTGAACATCATGGAATCACTAGACTTCTAAAAAAAATTAAAAATCATGGAATCACTAGATCCAAACATGGATTTATCTACGGAAGATCTAGCAATGAAGAAAAAATTGGAGTTATATTCCTCAAATTCAAATGATAATTTTCAAGGGTTTCGCGTTTCAACTAGTTCAATGACTATTCTAAAGCCCTTTAAATATCTTAGACCGCATTACAACGCTCTAAATGCATAGGGTTCAAGATTCTGATGCAGAGTTGCAAATGGTTTGTTTTGTGTTTTGAGTTCGAATTAGTTTTCACCATTATCTCAAAGAATTGATGGTTTTGGCTTTGACTGCAAAAATGTAAAGTAGAAGTTTAATTTGGGTAAGTGTGTAAGATAAAGAAAGATTTAAATTGCATATATACATGACCAATAACTTAAAATGCATGACTTAGGAAATGTTACATGCAATATTTTAGATATGCCAATGTGCATAATGGTTTCATGCTCCACATAAATCATATGACCTATTATTTCAAAGAAAAGATTTTGTTTTTCTCTCTTTTTAATCATAAACGAGCTTCGTTAAAAAAAATCATAAATGGGCTCGAACACATCGGATAAGATTTATGGCGTATAATATCCATATTGACCTTATTGGTTCATTTTTTAGGGTAAAGGATACATTCAATTGATAGAAAATGTTACACACGACCACGCTCGGTCAGTCTAAGGTCTAAGGGATCAAGAGATCACCTATTACAATTTGATGCTTAAACAGTATTCCAACTACAGATATGAAAATGACTCTTAAAAAAACCCTAGCCTATAATTACTTGGCCTTGAATTATAGGAAGCTACAAAATTTAAACAGCCACAAATTAGGTTAAATCGTGTGACCCCCAAATAGGACAAGGTAAACAAGCCAGGCCAGGACCCATTACACCCACCCAAAAAGGTGGAGCATTATTAGAAATATAAAAAAACTAAAATAAATAAAGGCCACAAAGCTCAGACTCAACCCTAGTCAAGACACCAAACTTTAACCGTCGCCACCACGCCTTCATCACATCTACAAGTCCTTTATGTTTAGTCATTTTGAGATGGGTGAAGAAGTGAAGAAGTGAAGAAGTGTGAGACTGTGAGGATTAACGTTATCTAATAAATTTAATGATTATACAGTTAGTCTTCCGTATAGTTGCAAATTTGGAGGTCCCAATAACAATATTCTTTACAAAATTAATGTGTACTTATTAGTAATTTTGATTACACTCGGGTAATATAGTATTTTTATAATTTAAATGTTCGGAAGGTAAAAAAAGAAGATGGTAACACTAAAAATAACTCACCATATTCATATAGCATAAATGAGCAAATTTTTGGAATAGTGATCCCAACAAGCGAAGCAGGGAAGTACAAAGGTACGGTATTTGAAAGTCAAACTCATTTCAGGAAGAGGGTATCAGGTCTCAGAGCTCTGCAAATACAGGAAGGGGAGTTTTTAGGGTTCTGGGTTCGTTGCTTGTCTAGCGACGCCTCTACGCCGGCGCTGGCTTCTGGCCTCGTCGGTGTGGCTTGGGCTGCTGTCGCGCGAACGGGCGTTGCAGTTCCCGTGGATCGAAAGAGAAGAGGTCATCATGGGGTAGACTGAGAAGGTGGTGGGCTGTGTTGCAGTTCGTGTTTGCTCCGACGGGAAGCTTTGTCGCCGTCCATGAGATAGAGGTGTGTTCGAGGCCTGTTCGCGGTGAGGTGGGGTGGATCGGCTGGCTGGAATGATGGGGAGAATACGACGGAGATGGACTACCTGATCTGGGTTGAGGCCATCATGCCTTGTTCTGGTAAGAATTTGAATGGATGGTGGTATAGGCTGCTTCGCCATAGTGGGTCTCGGCTGTGATGCCTTTCGAGTGGCGGCTAGCGTCCGAGTTGCTCCAGGCTGCACCGACCTTCCTTGGGTCTGCTTTTGGGAGGTCCACCGGGTATGGTTTGGGTTTGGGCCCTCTTGAGCCTAGGTTTTAGGTTTATGTTTGTTTTGTTTTTTTAGTTGTCCCTCATCTCTGAGCAAGGGTTTAGGTAGGCCTGGGACGGTTCGGATTGGGTAAAAAAAACAGTAAAACCGTACAGTAAATTTGTTTACTGTAAACGGTTCGGTTTTTAAATTTTTTTACTTAAGAACCGCACCCAAACCGAACCGTTAGGAACCAGTTCGGTTTCTGCGGTTCTGCGGTTCCTGTGCAGCATGATCAGTGTGCAAAATTTTCTGATTTTTGTCCAGTACAACATGAAAGTCTCAAAACATGAATGCATTCAATGCATCAATGTTTCAAAGTTCAAACCAACATAGTGAACATACCAAATTACCAATTGTCAAATGTCAAATAGAAAGAAATGCAGCAAAAGCAAAGTAGCAAACAATAAAACACAACTCCAAGTCTCCAAGCAAAACAATGGAAACATGACACAGTTCCAAACTTCCAAGTTCCAAATAACAACAAGATAAATATTAAATAGATAGGAGGGGCTGGAGGACAGAGGGCTTCAAAGTTGATCAGCAGCATCAGCTAGCACTTGGCAAGTTGGCAGCTTGATTTTTAGACTTCTAAATTCTAATATCCACTCTTCACTATTACAAAGGCTCCAGCTCTAGCTCTAGCAAAACCTATTGCAATAGTAACATTAGTACATACTGTACATTACTTCCTCTCTAACATAACTTACACAAGACACAAGTATATAAAAACTCAAAACTGAACTGCTGAACATAAACAATTAAACATAATGCAAACCTGGGATCATTTGTTTCTTTTTCCAAACTTTGAACTTTTTGAAAATTTGGAAGCTTTTGAAGGTTTCGAAGTTTTTGAAGCATCACTGCTTTTTGAAGGTTTGGAAACCTTTGCAGCCTTTCGGCTTTGCTGAGTGGCTAGCTCCTCTTCTTGAATTGCCAACTGAAGCTTCTCTAATCTTATTCTCTCTTCTTCTGCTTGTTCTGCACATAATATAAGCTCATGTTAGTTGCATATTTGAATCTAAAACGCTGAACAATAAAATGAAAACAGCTACAAGTTAGATACCTTTTTCAACATCTTCAAACCACCCCATTTCCTCAATACTTGGAATATATTGTAACCCCATAATTGCATCAGACTTGAGCCAATTTTGGAGGCAGATTAAGGCCTCAATAGTCCTAGGAGTTAATGAACTCCTATGTGGATCAATCACTCTCTTTCCAGTACTGAATGAACTCTCACTAGCCACTGTTGACACTTGGATTGCTAAAACATCTCTTGCAACAGCTTGGAAGTTGGGATATTTTGAACCATTACACCTCCACCAATCCAAAATACTCCACTTCTCCCTATCTTTAGGCTTCTCTATAGGATCAAGCAAGTATCTATCAACCTCTCCTCCAACAATTACTGCTTCACCTTCAAGTTGCTTGTTCCACGCCTTAAGCATAGCTGCCCTCTTCCCTAATACCCCTTCTGGCTGCACACTTGGTGTTGGTGTGTTGCTGCTGCCCTCTCCCACACTTCTTTTCCTCTTTGCTGCACTGGATTGGCTAGATTCAGCCTTTTCACCTTTTAATGTTGCATATAGATCACACAACTCTAGCAAAAGCTGCTTCACTTCATCACTTTTTCTCCTTATTGCATCACTTCTCATGTTAAGCATTGTATGACACACATGTTCAACATTCTTCAATTTGTACCTCGGATCCAAGACAAGTGCAATAAAAAAAAGCTGATTGATGTCATCTACGGATCCAAAGTATTTTCTAAACTTGGCCCTCATTTTGTTGGCCATACCATGCAACACCTTATCAGTCTCACTTGCATCACTAGATAATGGTTTATTGAACATCTCATCTAACTCTGCTTTGACTATGGCTATGTCCACAAAAGCTTTGTGTGCCGTAGGCTTCAGTTGCGCTCTCACATCCACTGTTGTGTCTAAGTAAACTTTCAGATACTTGACCAAAACACTTGCTTTCTCCCAATCAGATACAACTGGAGGCCCTACCCTCTTCTTTTGCTGTTGTGTTGCAACAACTACTTGAGATTCTGCCTCTTCTCCTTCATCATTCAACTCTTCATCTTCATCAAAATAACTTATATATCTTCCATCTTCCTCATCTGCCATTCTGTTGAAAGCCTTCTTTAACTGTAAAGCCGTATCTAGCATCATGTAGGTTGAATTCCACCTTGTTGGCACATCTAACACACAAACCTTTTTACAAGGTATCTTCTCTTTTTCAACACATGCTTTAAATGCTTCAAGCCTTTGTCCACTACTCCTCACATACCTAACAGCATTTCTAATGCTAGCCACTGACTTGTTCATTATATGGAGACCAGACTTCACAATTAGGTTCAGAATATGAGCCAAGCATCTCACATGCGTATATTTTCCTCCAAAAATGGGCTGCCTAGGCCATCCACTCATTTTCTCTATAAGGTACTCTATTGCTACCTTATTTGCTGATGCATTATCTACTGATATAGTCAGTACCTTATCTAAATTCCACTCCATCATGCAAGTTTCTAATATTTTTCCTATGCTATTCCCACTGTGGTTAGGTATCACACAAAAATTAAGGACTCTTTTGTGCATATTCCAGCCACCATCAATGAAGTGCGCCGTGATCACCATATAATTGATGTTTTGGCATGAGGTCCATGTGTCTGTAGTCAAACAAACAGAATGTGACCTCAGTTCTTTCCTTAACTCCTCCTTTTTGGTATCATACATGCGCAAAAAATTCTTCACTACAACTTTCCTACAAGGTGGAATCCAATTTGGTACTGCTACTCTACAGAAATGTTTAAACCCCGGCCTTTCAATTGAACTAAAAGGCAATTCATCCAACACAATCATAACACAAGCAGCATCTAGACATGCATCTTCTGACCATTTTCTAACAACTACATTCCCATTTGGGTCCAACACATCAGCATTCATTGTATGTTGAGTCTCTAAATCGACTTTACCAGGATAACCTTTGCAAACAGTCTCAGTATGTTTTGCAAGTGAACTAGTACCATTTGCTCTAGAATCACATTTCAGAGTAGTGGGGCAGTACTTACATTGCGCTCTCTTTTCAATGCCAATTTGCTGCTCCTTTCCATCTACAATCCCCATTATTGGTTCGTCATATCTGGTGTAATGCGCCCACACTCTTGACCTCTCTTTAGCAGCAGCCCTCAGCCTCATTCCCCTCGTGTTTCTAGCAGGCTTGAACTTATCATTCTCTTTTGATGAACGAGGAGCTGTAGTTACTGTTTCTGAGCTTGGTTGAACCACTTCTACCTCATCTCCACTTCCTTCAGTTTCTGTTACAGAATCGCAGTCTGAATCATACTCTTCAGACGACATTGCCAACCTGTTAATTCAAAGAAAATGAATCAAACGAAACAGTACAATGATTATAAGTTTAGAACAATGAAGACAACGTACTACAATCTAAACATGAAAACGAACTAGAAACACGAGGGGAAGACGAGAATCAACGAAAACGAAGCAAAAACTACAATCCAACATGCTTACAGTTTATATAAAAGTGAAATTGAATCACATAAACAAAATTACTTACAGTTGAGAACTGAAAATGGTGAAGAGGAAGCAAATCTTATGACTTAATCTTATGAATTTCAATTGAAAAAGAGAGAAAACTCAGAAAATAGATGAGGAAGAGATGAGGCAGACTGCAGAAAAGAGAGACTGCGAGAGAGTGGGAGAGAGTGATAAGTTTTTAGGGTTTTTTGTTACTTCGATCTGACGGTGGAGATTAAAGGTATTAAGATCCAACGGTTCCTACGATTTTTTTTTTTTTTACAGAACCGGAACCGTACCGAGTTAGTTAGACCGGTTCGGTTCAAGCAAAACAAGCTGTAATTTCTTGCAGAAACCGCGCCGAATCGTCTGTTTCGGTCCGATTCGGGCCGGTTTTGCGGTTTACGGGTCCAAAAGTCCCAGGACTAGGTTTAGGGGTGTTGGTGTTGGTGTAGGTGTCGTTAGTCATGTCGTGGGGTGAGTCATGGTTATGGTGTCGTTTCCAGGGACTATGTTAACGTCGGTTAGTTCCTATTGTCAATGTAATGGGGAGGTTACATGTGCATATATGTCGGTAATTTTGGCATGTAGTGTTTGAAAGGGTTGTTTCTTCTTGAGGTTGATTGTAAGGATGTATCAGTGACTTCTGGAATAAGTTAGGTTACGGTTGAACCTCGATCGTTTTTATCCATTGTAATCGCTGGTGTTTCTAGGTAGGCAGGAGTGTAGAGAATTTATTTGAGAAAATGACATAGTAGTACCAGAATAATTATCAAAACACAAATAACCCACCTACCAAAATATTTATACAAATAAGGATACGGGCCTAGAACCAAAACCAACGGTAACAAGTCTGACCCAAATTATTAATGTAAATTGACCAAAATGGTTAATTTAACCACAAAATGACGCATATGCCACATTATCTTCATCCTCTCTCCTACTCCCTCTCACGATTAGATCAGATCTGATTTGATCTCTCTCTCTCTCTCTCTCTCAACCAAAATTAGATTCCAGTTCTGGTTGATGAGCTTGTCACGATCGATGTCGAGGTTGACCATTACGCGTCGGAGCTCGTCAGTCGGACATCGAAGCCGAGAGCCCATATGATGTTGGCGAACTCGAAGATGCAGATATAGCCGTTCGTGATGGTGTCGAAGCTGTTGAAGATGAGGAGGACGTCTTCGCCGGCTACCTTCTGCTGCGTCGAGTTTGTTTCCACGGGCTCTACAAAATGTTGCTCATTATAATCTCGGGCTCCGATGACCTGTCATGCTAAGATTTGTGGTTGTGGATTTCAAGCTTGTGGCGTTGTGACTTGTGAAGGCAGGTGACTTCTGTCACGCCCCGGTTCTTAAGTTATTTTACGGTTATTTACTTTGGTAATATTTTGGTCTTTTACCGTTTTAAGTAACCGTTTACTATTTAAGACTCCAAAGTTGACTTTTTCTTCCGTATGGAATTTGGGAAAACTTTCTTCATGAAAGTCGTAGAGGATGTTATTACGAGTTCGTAGACATGCTACGCGTTAAAATCGGAGTTAGCATGTAAAAGTTATCCTTAAAAATATAAGTTTTATTGGGGTATTATTTTGGGGTGTTAAATTTTGGAGTTGGGTTTTGTTTATTAAGTTGAACCGGGCCTTGTTTTTGGTCAAAGCCCAAAACACTCTCTCCCTCTCTTCCTCCCGTTTCTCTCTCTCTCTTTCTCCCCCGTGAGTTTCCCTCCGCCCGGAAATTTCACCACCGCCGTCCGCCGCCGTCCGGCCACCACCGACCGCCAGACCGGTCTCGTTCGGACCCCCGACATCTCCTCTTCATTTCTGGGTAGGTGGCCGATCCCCTAACACCGCCGTGAAGGAGCAGCCGAGCCCGAAAGCCACGGTTGCCGTGGTTGCACCTTCGCCGGAGCTCCGTCTTCCGGCCACCATAGGTCGTGATTTTTGGCTCAACTTGTAGCCCTCATCTAGGTGAGTAATCCCTCAAAAGGATTCGGCTAAATTCGATTTCGTTAGGGTGGTTTGTATAATTGAAAGTTTTAGGGATTTATGGATGTTTTGATTCGATTACCATAGTTAGGCTTGGAATTGGTGTTTGTGCTAGTTAGGAAAGTTGTAGAGGAGATTGAGAGGAAGATTCTGTTAAAATTTGGTAGCATTTGCAGGTTGCCGGAGTTGGTCGCCGGCCGCCGCTGCCGGCGGAGCCGCCGGCGGCGCCGCCGCTGTTTTGGGAAATTTTGTGGTTTTTGATGTAGAATATTAAGGGGATATTATTGATGTGAATTTAGGAATTTTTGGAGGATTTTTGGTTAGGTTTTGGAATTTGTAAAGTTTGGTATTTTTGGCGGATTAATAAGTTAAAATCCGGCCATTGGATTATTTTTATGAATAGGACGTTGGAAGGTGATTTTCGAAGATGTCGGTATTTATGGAGATTTTTGGTTGGCAGTGAAGTTAAGATTTAGGACGATAGGCAAGGTTGAGCACGAGAAGCTCATATTTAATTATGCCTATTTTCTTTAAACGTTGGGATTTTATTTAAGGAATTATTTATGTTTTGGAACAGGACGCGAGGAGGCTCGAGCAGAGGAGACCTCCGACTGACTTCAGGCTTAGGCCTAACTTGTGAGTGGACTTTTGTTTTAAATAATGTGCATGCAGTTGTTTATTTGGTTAGACCATTTGACGTCATTTTTGTTTGACGATTTTACTCATTGTGATGAGTTACCGAAAATGGGATTTTCGGTAAATTATAATATATTTTTAAGGAGAGTATGTATATAAATGCTAGCTAGCGATATGTGTCTGTCCACCTTAATGACATAATATATAACTGCATTATGGTGTGACGTGAGCGTTGGACGCAAGCGTAGTAGCCTTATATGAGTGTTTAATTCATATAAGGGGTCTGGGCACATATTTATACACCCGTCTGTCCACCTTAATGACATAGTGTATCACCGCATTAAGGCGTGACGTGAGCGTTGGACGCGAGCGTAGTAGCCCTATATAGATTATTATTAATTTATATAGGGAGTCTGGGCGAGTGTAAATATATACATGTATATATTTTAGCCTGAGAGGCTGTTTTTGGATATATATATATAGTTTTGAGCAGTAGAGGCTCGATATTTATAACGATAAGAGAATTATCGTTTAAGACATGCATTCGTTTTCTTGGAAATTAAATTGGGAAAACATAAATATTCTTTTTATTTATTTTTGTCCACTCACTCTAATTATTGCGAATGTTTTTCCCCTGGGCTCTTCGTTTTTAAAATGCCCAGTCTGCAGAGTTCGAGTTAGAACGAGTAGGAGACGACGAGGCATAGTTACCCATTTCTCAGCCACCATTCACCAGTAGGTTACCTGTTTAACCTACTAGAGTATTTTTCCTACTCCTCTAGTGTATAGTAGCTCTGAATACTCTTTGGGATTTATTGTAATGTTTCTGGTGGTGTGCTTGGACTTTTATTGTATTTTTGAATATACGAAGTTTGTAATTATTTACTCACTTTCGTATAATTGTGGGTTGATTTGGAGGATGCTCAAATTTATTTAAAAAAGTAACACTTTAGTTTTCTAGGTTAGGGTTGTCCATTTTCAAGGGAGGTTTGCTTTTTAGTAAATTTTCCTTGGAGGTGGTCCCCGCAGGACTTACCTCGGGTTTCGGGGTGAAATTCGGGGTGGGTCTTGACAGTTGGTATCAGAGCTTTATGTTTCATTTCCTACCTCTTTGGTACTACCATATTTGCCTAAGAAGCACGTAGTTCCTATAGAGTGGTGATCCGACCGCGGCGGATTCACTAGCATTTTATGCTTTGGATGCTATGTGTTATTGGGTATATGTGATAGTTCTGCTAGTCTTGTTTATAGACTACGAAATATCTCTTTCCTTAGGTACTATGCCTCCTAGACGCCGACCCCGTGTGGCTACCTCGACAAACGCGAATGAGGGTGATGAGGTCAGAGGATTAGTTGTTTCCTTTGGGTGTTTAGTGGTTGTGAAGTGCTAGTAGAGGGATTTAAGTTTAAGGCGGATCTAATCCCTTTAGATATTGTGGAGTTTGATGTGATTTTGGGAATGGATTTTTTAGAGGCTTATAGAGCTATGGTAGATTGTTTCCGAAAAGAAGTGGTGCTTCGAAGTCCAGATGGATTTGAAGTTGCATTTCAAGGAGAAAGAGATGTTATTTCGAGTTGCTTGATATCAGCTATTACTGCTAGGAAATTGTTAAGTAAAGGCTATCAGGCATACTTAGCTCACATTGTGGATACAAGTATGAGAGTGTTGGAAGTAGAGGATATTCCTGTAGTAAGGGAGTTTCCAGATGTTTTTCCCGAGGAGTTGCCTGGTTTGCCTCCTGTAAGGGAGATAGATTTTTCTATCGAGTTATTTCCAGAAACTATGCCTATCTCACAGGCACCTTACAGAATGGCTCCAGCTGAATTAAAGGAGTTGAAGACTCAACTGCAGGAGTTGGTAGATAAAGGTTTTATTCGGCCTAGTAAGTCTCCATGGGGTGCTCCGGTGTTGTTTGTTAAGAAGAAAGATGGCACCATGAGACTATGCCTTGATTATAGGAAGCTAAATCAAGTCACGGTGAAGAATAAATATCCGTTACCCCGTATTGATGATTTATTTGATCAGTTAAAGGGTGCTTCTGTTTTCTAAAAAATTGACTTGAGATCTGGTTATCATCAGTTGCGGATTCGAGAGAATGACATAGCCAAGACTGCTTTTCGATCACGCTATGGTCATTATGAGTTTGTGGTGTTGCCTTTTGGACTTACTAATGCACCAGCTGCGTTCATGGATCTCATGAATAGGGTGTTTAGTCCATATCTTGACCGCTTCGTGATCGTATTCATAGATGACATTTTGGTTTACTCAAGAAGTAAAAAGGAGCATGCCAAACATCTAAGAATGATATTACGGACTTTGAGAAATGCTCAATTGTTTGCCAAGTTCAGCAAGTGTGAGTTTTGGCTGGATAAAGTGGGATTCTTGGGTCATGTAATTTCGGCTGAAGGTGTTAGTGTGGATCCCTAAAAGGTGGATGCAGTGTCAAATTGGAGAAGACCTACCACTGTGACGGAGATTCGTAGTTTCTTGGGATTAGCAGGTTATTATCGACGCTTTGTGCAAGATTTTTCAAAGATTGTTGTTCCACTTACAAGATTGACCAAGAAGGGAGTTAAGTTCGAATGGTCAGATCAGTGTGAGCAAAGTTTTCAAGAATTAAAGAATCGCCTGACCAGTGCTCCTGTTTTAGCACTTCCGGATGATAGTGGGAAATATGTGGTTTATTGTGATGCTTCTAAACGAGGTTTAGGCGGGGTATTGATGCAGCATGATCGAGTTATTGCCTATGCATCTAGGCAATTGAAGCAGCATGAGGTAAATTATCCCACTCATGATTTAGAGCTTGCAGCAGTAGTTTTTACTCTCAAGTTGTGGAGACACTATCTTTACGGAGCCAAGTGTCAGATTTTTACCGATCACAAGAGTCTTCGGTACGTGTTCACTCAAAAAGAGTTAAATATGAGGCAGAGAAGGTGGATGGAATTAATCAATGATTATGATTGCACTATTGAGTATCATCCTGGAAAAGCTAATGTGGTAGCTGACGCTCTTAGTCGAAATCCCACCATATCCTTGTCTCACTTGAGGATGGTTAGAGTTCCTCTTCTCTTTGAGTTACGAGCTACTGGGGTGGATTTAGCTGTGGATAATGTTGGTGCCTTGGTAGCTAGTTTCCATGTCAGGCCAGTTTTGGTTGATAAAGTGCGGGAAGCGCAATATCATGATCCTTCCATTGTTCGGTTGATTGAAAGAGCAGCGAATGGAGCCGCCGTGGATTTTTCGGTAAGAAGAGATGGAACTTTATTGTTCAAAAATAGACTTTGTGTTCCAAAGAGAAATGAAGAGTTAAAGATAGAGATAATGGAAGAAGCTCATAGTTCTGCATATGCTGCTCATCCGGGTAGTACAAAAATGTATCGGACTTTGAAAGATTATTATTGGTGGCCAAACATGAAGAGGGAAATGACAGCTTTTGTAAGTAGGTGTTTGATCTGTCAGCAAGTGAAAGCTGAAAGGCAGAAACCTTCAGGATTGCTTGAGCCGTTGCCTATTCCAGTGTGGAAGTGGGACCACATCACCATGGATTTTGTTTTCAGTTTACCTCGTACCCGTGAGGGGCATGACGGTATTTGGGTGATTGTGGATAGACTCACCAAATCTGCACATTTCTTACCGATGGGAAAGAAGTATACAATGGATAAATTGGCGGAGCTTTATGTGAATGAGATTGTGAGACTTCATGGTGTACCTGAATCAATAGTGTCGGATCGGGATCCTAGATTTGCTTCTAAATTCTGGAAAGCTCTTCAGACAGCTTTAGGTACCCGATTACACTTCAGCACTGCTTTTCATCCTCAGACTGATGGGCAATCAGAGAGGACTGTTCAGACTTTAGAGGATATGTTGAGAGCTTGTGCCTTGCAATTTAGGGGGAGTTGGGATAAGAACCTATCTTTGATGGAGTTTGCTTATAATAGCAGCTACCATTCTAGTATTGGTATGGCTCCCTTTGAGGCACTTTATGGGAAACAGTGTCGTATACCTCTATGTTGGAATGAAGTAGGAGAAAAAGAACTTTGTGGTCCTGAGTTAATCCATGATACTAATGAGATAATTAAAGTGGTCAGAGATAGACTCAAGGCCGCTCAAAGTAGGCAGAAGAGTTATGCAGATGTCCGCAGGAAGGACCTTGAGTTTCAAGTAGGTGATTGGGTGTTTTTGAAATTATCTCCTTGGAAAGGGATAGTACGTTTTGGTAAGCGTGGGAAGCTTAGTCTGAGGTATATTGGGCCGTATGAGATAATAGAGCGAGTTGGCTCACTTGCTTATCGATTACTTTTGCCTCCAGAATTGTCCAGGATACATAATGTGTTTCATGTATCCATGCTTCGCAAGTATATGGCCGATCTCTCTCATGTGTTGCAAGAGCAACCAATTAGTTTGACGAGAGATTTGACCTATGAAGAGGAACCGGTACAGATTCTTGACCGAAAGGAGCAAGTACTGAGGAACAAGACAATTCCACTTGTCAAGGTGCTTTGGAGAAGTCATCAAGTAGAGGAAGCTACTTGGGAATTAGAGGAACAAATGAGGCAGCAGTATCCCTACCTTTTTGTTTGATAGTTATGTAAATTTCGGGGACGAAATTTTTATAAGGAGGGGAGAATTGTCACGCCCCGGTTCTTAAGTTATTTTACGGTTATTTACTTTGGTAATATTTTGGTCTTTTACCGTTTTAAGTAACCGTTTACTATTTAAGACTCCAAAGTTGACTTTTTCTTCCGTATGGAATTTGGGAAAACTTTCTTCATGAAAGTCGTAGAGGATGTTATTACGAGTTCGTAGACATGCTACGCGTTAAAATCGGAGTTAGCATGTAAAAGTTATCCTTAAAAATATAAGTTTTATTGGGGTATTATTTTGGGGTGTTAAATTTTGGAGTTGGGTTTTGTTTATTAAGTTGAACCGGGCCTTGTTTTTGGTCAAAGCCCAAAACACTCTCTCCCTCTCTTCCTCCCGTTTCTCTCTCTCTCTTTCTCCCCCGTGAGTTTCCCTCCGCCCGGAAATTTCACCACCGCCGTCCGCCGCCGTCCGGCCACCACCGACCGCCAGACCGGTCTCGTTCGGACCCCCGACATCTTCTCTTCATTTCTGGGTAGGTGGCCGATCCCCTAACACCGCCGTGAAGGAGCAGCCGAGCCCGAAAGCCACGGTTGCCGTGGTTGCACCTTCGCCGGAGCTCCGTCTTCCGGCCACCATAGGTCGTGATTTTTGGCTCAACTTGTAGCCCTCATCTAGGTGAGTAATCCCTCAAAAGGATTCGGCTAAATTCGATTTCGTTAGGGTGGTTTGTATAATTGAAAGTTTTAGGGATTTATGGATGTTTTGATTCGATTACCATAGTTAGGCTTGGAATTGGTGTTTGTGCTAGTTAGGAAAGTTGTAGAGGAGATTGAGAGGAAGATTCTGTTAAAATTTGGTAGCATTTGCAGGTTGCCGGAGTTGGTCGCCGGCCGCCGCTGCCGGCGGAGCCGCCGGCGGCGCCGCCGCTGTTTTGGGAAATTTTGTGGTTTTTGATGTAGAATATTAAGGGGATATTATTGATGTGAATTTAGGAATTTTTGGAGGATTTTTGGTTAGGTTTTGGAATTTGTAAAGTTTGGTATTTTTGGCGGATTAATAAGTTAAAATCCGGCCATTGGATTATTTTTATGAATAGGACGTTGGAAGGTGATTTTCGAAGATGTCGGTATTTATGGAGATTTTTGGTTGGCAGTGAAGTTAAGATTTAGGACGATAGGCAAGGTTGAGCACGAGAAGCTCATATTTAATTATGCCTATTTTCTTTAAACGTTGGGATTTTATTTAAGGAATTATTTATGTTTTGGAACAGGACGCGAGGAGGCTCGAGCAGAGGAGACCTCCGACTGACTTCAGGCTTAGGCCTAACTTGTGAGTGGACTTTTGTTTTAAATAATGTGCATGCAGTTGTTTATTTGGTTAGACCATTTGACGTCATTTTTGTTTGACGATTTTACTCATTGTGATGAGTTACCGAAAATGGGATTTTCGGTAAATTATAATATATTTTTAAGGAGAGTATGTATATAAATGCTAGCTAGCGATATGTGTCTGTCCACCTTAATGACATAATATATAACTGCATTATGGTGTGACGTGAGCGTTGGACGCAAGCGTAGTAGCCTTATATGAGTGTTTAATTCATATAAGGGGTCTGGGCACATATTTATACACCCGTCTGTCCACCTTAATGACATAGTGTATCACCGCATTAAGGCGTGACGTGAGCGTTGGACGCGAGCGTAGTAGCCCTATATAGATTATTATTAATTTATATAGGGAGTCTGGGCGAGTGTAAATATATACATGTATATATTTTAGCCTGAGAGGCTGTTTTTGGATATATATATATAGTTTTGAGCAGTAGAGGCTCGATATTTATAACGATAAGAGAATTATCGTTTAAGACATGCATTCGTTTTCTTGGAAATTAAATTGGGAAAACATAAATATTCTTTTTATTTATTTTTGTCCACTCACTCTAATTATTGCGAATGTTTTTCCCCTGGGCTCTTCGTTTTTAAAATGCCCAGTCTGCAGAGTTCGAGTTAGAACGAGTAGGAGACGACGAGGCATAGTTACCCATTTCTCAGCCACCATTCACCAGTAGGTTACCTGTTTAACCTACTAGAGTATTTTTCCTACTCCTCTAGTGTATAGTAGCTCTGAATACTCTTTGGGATTTATTGTAATGTTTCTGGTGGTGTGCTTGGACTTTTATTGTATTTTTGAATATACGAAGTTTGTAATTATTTACTCACTTTCGTATAATTGTGGGTTGATTTGGAGGATGCTCAAATTTATTTAAAAAAGTAACACTTTAGTTTTCTAGGTTAGGGTTGTCCATTTTCAAGGGAGGTTTGCTTTTTAGTAAATTTTCCTTGGAGGTGGTCCCCGCAGGACTTACCTCGGGTTTCGGGGTGAAATTCGGGGTGGGTCTTGACAGACTTCACTCATTTGATTTCCACTCTAAAGCCTCTATTCATAACCATGTATGCAACTCCACTATGTAATTATGATTTGATTTTGTTTTATAATCCTCTTAATTTTCAAGCAATAGTAGCAAAAGTGGAGAACTGCAATAGGAGAATTGGAGGATAAGGCAGTGGAAAAATGGAGGATTAATCTTCAAGCAATAGTAACAAAAGTGGAGAATTGCAGTAGCAGATGTGGAGGATAAGACAGTAGCATAGTCCACCTTCATTGTCTTAGTCTTCAAGCAGTAGCAGAACTAGAAGATTTCAGAAACATACTTAAAGACTGGTTAGTAGCAGAATTAACCTTCATTATTTTAATCTTCGAGCAGTAGAATAATTGGACTGTAACGCCATGTACTTAATTTTACCAATTTACCGGGTTTTCTACGATTTACTGAGAAATTTAACCGTGCTCGGTAACTTAGTAGTTAATGCTTGAGTTTATTTTCGAGTTTTTCTTGAAATGTCAAATTCTTTTTTTAAGGCCCCGATATTGTAGTAACACGAGTTCACCGGTGTCTTCGGAATATTTTGCGGAGCTTCGGGTTTTTTTTTCTACGATTTATTAAAGTTTGGTAAAACTAAATTAATTTTCTGAAATTAGAAAATAGCTCATTTAATCTGAACCGTCAGATCAATTAGGATTTTGATCTTAACCGTTGATTCAAGTATAAAGATGAAAGAAAGGTTGACTTCGGTGAAGACCAAATTGGGGGGGGCGTTGACCCGAGTCCCTCTCTCTTTCTCTCTCTCTCTCCGCCGGGGCAGCTTCTCCCACCGGAATCTCGGCCGTCCGGCCACCGCTCACCACAAACCCGGTCCCAAAATGTTTGTCTCCTTATCCCCTACATAACCCAGTCCACAAACCACACATTCGTTCACCCTTGGAGGAGATTGAAATCGATGAACACCACTGTGTTCATCGGATTCCGACGAAGACCGGCGAGGACTGCAACTGCGGTGGGTTTGGTTTCTCTCCTCTCTCTACTGCTACTCACCAACTCGGCATACATCGACTCTCCTTTCCGATTGAAACAAGAACCCTAAATCCCCAAACGCGAATTCCGGCCAATCCTTCCTTCTCCGGCGAGGTGATGCTTTAATAAGGTAAATCCATCACTGTCCTGTCAATTTCGAGCTGCCTTGAGCTTCGATTTCCAGTTTAAAGCCCTAATCCGATTTTTTCCCTTTTCTGGGTTTTGTTCGTGGTTTTCCGGTGACGTGTTCTGGGAGCTCCACCGAGCCCTACGGCCTTTGCATGAGGCTTAGACGCCATTTGGAGGAGTTTTTGGAGCAGCTACATCGATTTGGGATCGAGAAAGAAACTTTGGGTGCCTTCCGACCACGAGTTGTCTTCTAATGACCTTCCGATTTGGTTTTAAGCATGATTTTGGACTCGGGGCTGCAAAGCATGATTTTGGAATAAGGCAGCTTGGTTGTTTTCCGGTGATGGAGGCATCCCAGCAATGGCTAAGGTGAGGGAACCTACTATTTTAGCTACTGTGTTGTTTCTGGGTTGCTATTATTGAATTCAGTTATGGCTGAAATCGATGTTTCGGTTGTTGTTTGTCGAGAACTTAGGTATTTAAGAGAATACGGGGAAGCTATGACCATTTTCCGGCAAGTCGCCAGAATCCGGCAAACATTTCCGGCAAGTCGCTGGAGTCCGACGAGGGGCAGATCTGGCAGAAGCGGATGAGGTAGTGATCGATGTTTTCCCTTTTCGTTTTACGTCACTTCGGAAATAGGAAAGTTCGTGTTGTAATCGGAAAACTTATTTAAGTTAGGAAAGTTTTTATTTTGGGAAACCTTCCTTTATAGAAAGTTTCCCAAAATAGAAACTTACCATTTATGGAAACCCTTTTGGGTGTCTTTAGTAATTTAGTGGGTTTTCCAGATTAATGTGTTCCGTATATTTGAGTCCTTGAAATTACACTAGTTTGATTAATCAAAACCGAAGGTTTACCAAAACGATCTATTAAGCGTAAAGGTTGGGTGTCATTAGTGATTCATGAATTATTAAACGACGCCTAAGTGTGTAACGGTTAGTAGAACGTTTGGTGAAATGACTCGGATCGTTAAGTCGAAACATCGTTAGTTGGTCAACCTTAAGTCAATTGGTCAATCCTGGTCAACCCAAGAACCCTAGTCAAACTAGGAAAAGGTCAATAGTTGTTTCGAAGTTCGGTCTAACTGATTTGTCTTACAGCTTATCGTCAGGTGTAAGGTTGATTCGAGGATTTGAATGTTTGGAGGCAGTGCTCGAGGAGTGTTCCGAGCATTAAGAAGCTTAAGCCTAATACTGTGAGTGGACGTTTGTTTTAAATTAAATGCATGTAATGGTTTTATATTTAATGATTGATTTTATTTTATTGAATTATTAATTGGTGGAACTGGTTTTCCTCTCGTGAGTTATAATGTGCGAAGTTACTTTCGGAGGTAAATGTTCTTATTATATTTTGTTAACTTCGTCATTTAGAGAATTACCGAAAATGAGATTTTCGGTGGAGTAGTATATATATTGTTTTCTTTTATATTTGGCGATTTTCTTTAATGTGGAGAGTTACTGAAAATAGGATTCTCGGTGGACATATATATGTATATTTATGAAAGAAGTATGTATATAAATGTTGGCTAGCCATACGTGCCTTTCCGCCATAATGGTGTATCAATTAGCCGCCATTATGGTGTGACGTGAGCGTGGGACGCAAGCGTCGTAGCTCTATATAAATGTAGGAATTCATGTAGGGGGTATTCAGCACATATATACACCCGTCTTTTCCGCCATAATGATGTAACGATTAAACCCCTCCATTATGGTGTAACGTGAGTGTAGGACGCAATCGTAATAGCCCTGCATAAATTCTTAAATTCACAAGAAATTCACAAGAATTCATACAAAGAGTATGACGTGTGCAAATACATACTTATATACTAGAGTCTGGGAGGCTCAATATCATAAAGTATTAGAGACTAGTGGGGCTAGTCGCGTATCTCAGTATTTGTCAAATTCTAAGTTAAAAGTTTTAATATTTGTTGCGTGCATTACTCTTTTCTTTAAGAGATTAAAATGGGAAAGCATAAAGTATTAATGTAATTATTTGATTCTCACCCAACCTTATTTTTGTCTACTCACTCTTACGTTTTTAAATATTTTCCCCTGAGCCCTTCGTTTTCAAATGCCCAGTTTGCAGGATAGACTAGTTGAAGTCGGGCGTACACTGAGTCGAGGCATAGTCATTTTTATAGCTTTTGCTTAATTGTAAACTTCTGTTGCCTTTCCTCATTATTAGAATTGCTCTGAAACAATGAGATGTTGGGTGTGAATTACCCTTAGTTTATTTAAACTTTTTGGGAGGTATTGTGATTGTGGGGAGCGTGGTGGCTCTAGGAGTATAAGGTTGGGGGAGCGCGGTGGACTTCGATTTTTTAGAAGTGTTTGCATGTGTCTTTAGAAAGGGTTGTTCATTTTCAAAGGAGGTTATGTCGAATTTTCTGTAGCATCTCATTTGGAGGTGGTCCCTGCAGGATTCATTTCGGATTTTAGGGTGAAATCCGGGGTGGGTCTTGACATGAACGACGATGAATGCGGTAGTAGCATGACTGGACAAAGACGAGTGGTGGTCCCTGCAAGATTCATTTCGGATTTTAGGGTGAAATCCGGGGTGGGTCTTGACATGAACGACGACGAATGCGGTAGTAGCATGACTGGACAAAGACGAGTGCAGTAGAAGAATTATTATGTATTGACTAAAAAAGAAGAATTAATGTGCTACTTTGTTCTGATATGTGCTTGGTGTAATGGAATAACTTGTGCTACTGTGTTATGATGTGTGGTTGTTGTAATCAAATCACTTGTACGTGTTGCTATGTTTTTATATGAGTTGTTGAAAGAAAGTTAACTCCATGCTACTACTTCTACTGCAATTAACTGTTACTACTTTTACTGGAATTAACTGTTAGTATTTAAGTTATTGAAAACCTAGCATGCTACTGTATTACATTTACTAGAAAATCGTAAAAGGGAAATTTTCTCTTCTAAAAACATATTTAATTAGTTTATGGTTCGTTTGGTAAATTAAACCATTACACATGGCAGACAAAAAAAAATTTGTCTTTATTTGTTAAAAAATGTCTTCATTTGTTTAAAATTAAAAGTAATGTAGATGGATGTATTTGTGTTTCATATCTTTTTAAAAGGGGTATATGTGATTTGCTAAATTTATTTTCACCACTGATATCTCTCATGATTGTAATATTAGATTTTATTATATAAAGTTTACTTTTTATAAGAAATGTACGATATTTGAACTTTTGAAACATCGTTATTTCCAATTCGCGGTGGTTCTTGTTGAGATATAAATCTCACATCGGGAAAATGAGACATTGCATGTGGTTTATAAGGGTTTGGGTCACTTCATCCATTACCAATTGGTTTTAGATGTGAACCTCATACTACTTTATCATGGTATCAAAGCGGGTTACCCACGTCCACATGTGAATGTGTAACGGTCACATGAACTTCACGTCATCCTAAATGTTGTCCATGTATTAGGTTTGAAAAATTGTCACATGTGCGGAGGTATGTTGAGATATTAATCCCACATCGGGAAAATGAGACCTTTCATGTGGTTTATAAGAGTTTGGGTCACTTCACCCATTATCAATTAGTTTTGCAATTGGATGTGAACCCTATACTACATTATCAGACTATCAGTTCTCCTCTCTTGGATGGTCAACCACTCAACCTATTCCCAAGTATTACACTTCTACTTGGGATACAGACTTCAATTTTTCTACTACAATTAGTGTGTGTGTGTGTGTTTGTGTGTTGTGTGTGTGTGTGTGTATATATATATCAATTCCCTTCTAAAGCAGTGTCCTGCTTAGAAATTAAAGTGTGGACCTCCTTATTTCACTAACTTTCAAGTCACATTTCCACATCTCAACCATATAATATATAGAACACAGTGTGTAGATCATTCCTGCAAAGTTTCATCCAATTTGAATATCATTTGGGTACCGAATTAGATTAAATAAATTAACAGAACAAAAACTGTCCAAACAGAAGCGTTCGTGTAAATCATGATTACGGAAGCTCAAGTGATCTTCAAATTGGATGAAACTTTGCATAAATGATCTACACACTGTGTTCTAGACATTGTTTACACCTAAATTAATATTTTACTGGACAATAAATGTCTAAGTGAATATTAATTAAATTCTTGATCCACGTCACACCGGCGAGCCCAAATAATTGGGTTTACAAGTGGTGGCTCGCCGACAAAGTCATGCGAGCTAGGTGTATAGTTCGCATAGAGGACTAGAAGGCGAGGCGAGATGGTTCCGCGTAGGAGACTTCGCGAAGAAGCAAAAGACGGAGTCCGCATGCACGTGATCACATATGCCATATTTATTGTTGAAGACTCTTACAAGTCTTTGATATGCTTTGGGCCAACTTCTGTGGCTCTTTTAATAAAAAAAACCTTTTTTAAAGCTCGCGAGCTTCAAGGGCCCACTAGATGGAAGCAAGCTTCAGGAGCTCGCGGGATGGTTTGAGTTCGCGGCCCGCGCGAGATAGGTTTCCACAAGGACTGTGACACCTTGCGGGATAAGGACGTTCCTAATTTGAGTCCGCATAGGACTCTACAGTTGGATAGCGCGAAAGCAGTAGCCCAGGCGGAGTCAATCACGCGGCTGGACACGTGTCATGCAGATGATTGGTTCGCACGAGTGAAGCAGTGTCCTTGTGGTATTGTGTTTCAGAGTCCGAATTGGACTATGATTATCCTTCTTCTGGCAGAAGGCGAGTCACTATATAAAGGGGCTCGAAGGCTTACAGAAAAGCTCTCTCTCAAAAAAATACAACAACACAATACAAAACAAACTTTCAACCTAGTTGAACCTCTTCGAGCTTCTCGAAAACCCTAACCCTAAGCGCGCCGCCGCCTAGGTTTCCCGGAGCCCTTTTCGGACTCTACTTCGATCACCCCTGATCCCTCCTTGGTTGCTCTGCTCGCGACACCGTGAGTATCGAATCGCCCTGTGCTTGTAATTCCTCGTCCGCGAGGTGGCACCGGAAACCCGCCGCTTGTTTAAGAAGTCAAGAACCGACGCATCCCACATCATTTTCCTCGTCCGCGAGGTGGCACGCCCGCATCCGCACCATTAGTTTACTTTTGGTACCACTAAATACCTCTTCAATCCCAAACTGAGAATCGTGGCCAAAACAGACATTGTACGGTTAAGATGTGGAAATGCGACCTGAAAATGAGCGAAATAAGGAGGTCAACACTTTAATTTCAAAGGGGGACACCGCTCTGGAATGGAATTGATATATATATATATATATATATATATATATATATATATACATGGCTTCTCAGCTGCGGAGGTCCGCACTAATGGTTTTGGTGCGGATTTCCATTTTTGCACCTGAGAAAGGCTATATATATATCATTGTTTTTCTTTTCGTATTAGATTAGATATCATTGTCCAAATTTTATATATATATATTGTTTTTCTTTTCGTATTAGATTAGATATCATTGTCCAAATTGGATTAGATGTTCACTCTATATAGATCAAGGAGTACAGCCCCTCTATAAAAGCACACTCTAGGATTTACGTAGTTTATTAAGTTCAACTATTCCAGTGCACGTTAAAATTAGATAGATAGTTCAACTATTCATGGCATCACTAGATCCAAACATGGATTTGTCTGCGGAAGATTTGGCGCTGAAGGAAAAACTGGAGTTGTATGTGGAGAGGGTTCAAGACCCTGATCCTGGGATTCAGATGATAGCTCTCGAGGGTATGAGGCACGAAATCCGTTCCTCAACAAGTTCAATGACTGCTGTTCCAAAGCCGTTGAAGTATCTTCGACCACATTACACAGCTCTGAAATCATATTACGAATTAATGGGAGCTTCAGATGTGAAGATAAACCTGGCAGATATACTATCTGTTTTGGCACTGACCATGTCTGCCGAGGGAGAGCGGGAAAGCTTGAAGTACAGATTGTCGGCTGGTTCAGACGGTGACATTGGTTCATGGGGACATGAATATGTGAGGAACTTAGCAGCAGAAATTACTCTAGAATATGCCGATAATGAGCTGCATGTTCATATGAGTGATGAAAACCCTAGTTGTGACCTAATGAAACTAGTACGTCAGATTGTTGCTTTTCATATGAGGCACAATGCTGAAACTGAAGCGGTTGACCTGTTGGTTGAGATCGGAGATCACCTTCAACAGTTGCTTGAGCATGTTGATAAGACGAATTTCAAGGAGACTTGTTTATATCTCACCAGTTCAGCAAGATACCTTCCTGCCAGACCGGACGATGCGTACTTAGCTTTGGATGTTGCATACAAGTTATATCTAAAATTTCGAGAGTATCCCAATGCACTTCAGATTGCGCTTCTCATTGATGACCACCAGTTGATTAAGGAAGTGTTTACATCTTGTGATGATGTGCTGTGTAAGAAACAACTTTGCTACATCCTTGCTCGGCATGGTGGTAATTACTCTGTGCTTGATGATGATGATGATGATGCTAACATGGATGGGGATAGCGACAATAACCGAGAGGCAATGCAGGACATTATCAATAACACTAGGCTCAGCGAAGGTTATCTTACCCTCGCTAGAGATCTTGAGGTCATGGAGGCCAAAACTCCACAGGACATATACAAGGCACACTTGCTTGATGGTCAAGTAAGTAGCAGTGTTGGTTCAGCCAGACAGAACTTGGCAGATACATTTGTTAATGCATTCGTAAATGCAGGGTTCGGTCAGGATAAGTTGATGACGACAGTGCAACCACCAAATGATCATTGGCTTTTCAAGAATAAGGAGCATGGAAAGATCAGCGCTGCTGCAAGTTTGGGTATGATTTCACTGTGGGATGTTGAGTCAGGATTTGCTCACATTGACAAGTACCTGCATAGTAATGACAACCATGTTATCGCTGGTGCGTTGTTAGGCATTGGAATTTTCAACTGCGGTGTCAGACATGAATGTGATCCCGCACTGGCGGTTTTGGGGGAATATGTAGATAAAGAAGATCCATCTATCTGCATTGGTGCAATAATGGGATTAGGGATTGCATATGCTGGTTCTCAGAATGAGCAGATAGGTAATCAGTTGACTCCTATACTTCATGACGCAAAAGCTCCACTTGATGTGGTCACATTCACTGCAATCTCATTAGGGTTGATATTCATTGGTTCCTGCAATGAAGAGGTAGCTCAAGCCATCATACTTGCGCTAATGGATCGAACTGACGCAGAGTTGGGAGATCCCCTTGCTCGCCTAATTTCAGTTAGCCTTGGTCTCGTGTTCCTTGGAATGCAAGACAATGTTGAAGCCACAGCTCAAGTTTCACAGACATTTAATGAAAAAATCAGAAGACATTGTGATACGACTTTGCTTTCTTGTGCTTATGCCGGAACAGGAGATGTTCTCAAGGTTCAAACCCTTCTCGGCCATTGTTCGCAACATATTGAGGAGAAGGATGAGGATCACCACGGACCTGCTGTGCTTGGAATTGCTATGATAGCAATGGCTGAAGAATTGGGACTTGAAATGGCAATTCGTTCGTTAGAGCATCTTCTACAGTATGGACAACAAAACATCCGTAAGGCTGTTCCATTGGCGCTTGGTCTTCTTTGCATGTCACACCCAAAGGTCAATGTTATGGACACATTAAGCAGACTTAGCCATGATACAGATTCAGAAGTAGCAATGTCTGCGGTGGTCTCCTTAGGTTTGATAGGTGCAGGAACCAACAATGCCAGAATAGCCACCATGCTGCGCAATCTTTCGAGTTATTACTACAAAAATGCTGACCTTCTCTTCTGCGTGCGTATTGCTCAAGGCCTTGTACATCTGGGAAAGGGTTTATCAACTCTAAATCCATACCATTCCGACCGTTTCTTGCTATCACCAGCAGCACTTGGTGGAATCATAGTCATGCTGCATTCATGCCTTGATATGAAATCCATTATTTTGGGCAAGTATCATTATGTTCTCTACTTCCTTGTCATGGCGGTGCAGCCAAGAATGTTGATGACTGTGGACGAGAATCTCAAACCCTTGTCTGTCCCAGTTCGAGTGGGAAAAGCTGTGGATGTTGTAGGGCAGGCTGGCCATCCAAAAACAATAACTGGTTTCCAAACCCACTCGACACCAGTTGTTCTGGCTGCCGGTGAGAAAGCCGAGTTGGTGAGTCGGAAATATATTCCCCTTTCTCCCTTCCTTGAAGGTTTTGTCATTTTGAGAGAAAATCTGGACTACAAGGAAGACTAGTGTTGTCAAGGATGACACCAGCGATCTACTTCTGATATTGGTGTTTTTCTTTCCTTCGTTTTTTTTGTTTGTTTGTTTGTTTAATTCTACATAAAAGAATGGTGCTATTGTAATCAGTTAGTTGAACACAAACTAGTAGTCTTGTATCTGTTCTTTGTAAGTATAGCTTAAAACTAATTACTTATTTACATAGTTGATCACTGTGTCTATCCGAGTTGTATCACACAGTGCTTAACCGGCACTTGTTCCTTCTCAAGGGTTTCCAAGGATTTACCTTTTGAAGTAGTGTTACAATTGTTCAGTCAGATAAATGACAAGTACAAAATTTATTCAACAGAACTCAAATTACTTACAAAGGTTGGCCAATTTGTTGGTACCCTAGAACGATGATACCTTATAACAGTGAAAATGTCAAACAAATTACTGTTGATGATGTGCAGTGATTTATAGTACCAAGATGAGCATTCCAAGAAGAGCAGCAAATCGCAACATGAGGAAAAAAAAATATCGAGTTCTCAACTACTTGAATAGAAATCAGCTCAAAATTATAAAAATTCTCAGTGAGTCTCTATCTCTACAAGACATATTTCATACACATCGCAGATTACATGATTACTTCAGCCCAATCAGCAAAACATCAAATTTGTGCTGACCTGAGCTGAAGCACAGCGATATGTTGAACCACTTAATGGAGCTCAGACTTCCTGCTCATCAAGAAGATTCTATTTCCATTTGCGTGTCCTTCGCTGTAGATTGATTCTGCAAAAAAAAAAAAAAAAAAAAAAACCTCGGATAAGCATGTAATACAGCTATAAATTTTACTCCCTGAAGTGGGAGTGCAGCAGATTCTTGTCTCAGTCAATACTGTACAACCAAATATTTGCATTTATGATCCAAATAGATTATTTTGGTATCTATAAAACATTAATGTACCTTTGACTTCATAATTATTTGACTGTCAGAGAAGTATTGATTTGGATGGTTAATACCAGCTTCGCATGATGTCCCATGGACAGCTTCAAACGTTAAGGTGCATGCCAACTGATACGTACATCGCCAAGTAGTCCACACATTTCAGTATCATGCTAGAACAAAAACAAAATAACTTATAAAATTTATGCATCTGGTAACCTTTAGCACCTGATAATGCTTATTCCGAACTTTGATCATTACATCGCTAAGAGCATGACTGTTAACTCCCATTCTACTGAGAGCAGCTGTCAGATTCTCTTCACTGTCACAGGAAAAATATTGTCAATACATATAATTTTAAAAATTTATCACTCTAGTATCTCCAAAATAGAAGTGGCCAGTACTAGTGAGCAAGTACTGTGTTCTCAAGAAGGAGTTGGAATAACTGACAGGAGAGAAGGAAATCCAAAGAAAATGGTTAAAGGGGGAAAATTATTTGGCACTATACTAGTACTGTGATGTTAGATGGTCTTTGTAGCAATGTGACTATCAAATAATATTTTTGCTGCAATAGTTCTATCCGATCTAAGATAACCAGTAATGTCCAGTAATGTCGTATATGGTAATGTCGTATATGTCAAGTTTAGAGGTCATTTCTTTATGACTTTTAACTCATGGCCTGTTTTAGTCTTTTTAAACAGCATCCTGAAAAGTGATAAATTGTATCATAGAAAGTACCTGAAATGTCGATATGGGCATCCATGATGATCTCCTACGCCAGGCGTAGATGAGATGATCTTTTGACAGGAATAAGGCGTGTAATCCTGTAATGTCCAAAAGAAACATATTTGATGGTGATCATAACACACGGAACCATATGTAGAGCTTTACAAGGTCTGAAAACAGTAATAACAACTGAAAGTTCGGCACATCTACGAATAACCAGAACAACAAATTGTAATTATGTTGAAATTTCCATATATAGTCAACAAATTCTAAGTATCCTATATAGAGTTAACGATATAGCATCAGTAGACTCTTGACAATAGCAAGATCGATGTCATACCGTTCTTTTTCCTTCTCTTCCATAATTGTGGCGTATGCTATATGCATATTCTTTGTCAAACCTCTCGGCACCAACCTATTGCAAGATTAAGTAACAGGCGTCAAATCAAAAAGTATGGAAATTGCAAGGACCAGATAAGTTGTACCAAAGCATTAAACTTGTATATTTTGCAAATTGAAATGCATGGCGGGTAACATGCTTTATCAAATAATAGTTGAAATTTTGTGCCATTATGGTGATGAAGAATTAGTAGATGAAATGCTCTAAGAACACTAAGGTCACCTTTCGTGAGAACTCAGCTTTCCAAAATGCAAGTGCATCATCCAGCTTTAACCCAACACTCTGCACATGGGAGGTTGAGTAAAACCACATGTCAACAGTTAACTAATTGAGAAACATGGGGTTACAATGACAGATTCATGATTATTATGAATACTTAGTGTGGTGCTTGTAAAATGTCGACTGATAGTTTCAGGCATAGTTATCTGTGCATTAACCAAAATCACCATCAACATGATGCAACTCACATACACAATAAGCCTGTCCCATTTTAGATACTAATAGCTATTATCTTCATTCTATGTACAGAGAGATTAAACTGCCAAAGTAGTCCAGGAAGTACATAATAAGTGTTGTGGGCGACCACGAGTCCAAGAAGAACAATATGTATAGATTCCCAATTGACCAGAAGTGCAAAAATAGAATAAAGGATTTCGACTACATGCCTTTAATTGAAATGGCATTCATGCAAACACAGGAAGCAGACCACAATTCTCATCATCTTATTCCAATTCTATTATGTACACACTTAAACACAGGACGTAATAGGATTCATGGATTACATACCTTGAGAAAGAGACCCAGTTGCATTCTCCCTCCATGCTTTAGGTGATGGTCCTCTCTCAGCTGCAAAGAAATAGCATATCTAAAAATTAAAATAAAATAAAAGGGTCATATAAGAGCATCATGAGAAAAGAAGCAGATAATAAAAAGATGGGTTAATCAATCATCTTTCTGTGTTCCGTCTTTTGATTATCTACATGCAGATAATCAGAAGAGGGAAGAACAGACCAGAAATACACAGAAAGCTGAATGAATGGCCAATTTTTTACCTTTTCAAATAGATGGCGCATGCACATAGGAAACGAGCTCTTAGCTATGTCATCAATGTCTCTTAATGATATCTCAGCAAATTCTTTTGGCTACAAAAACAATCAAAACTCCTAAATTAACTTCAACCTAAACAAAGTTGGACCTACGGGTAATAGACCAAGATAACACAAGGTGATGAACTACCTGAGAATAGTCCGGGCCCAGGTAGCTTGTTGAGAGGGCTTCAACTATCTAAACAGGAATGAAAGAACAATAGAGAGAATGTCAAAGACCAAACCAAAATAAATGCTGCTTTGACATACAAGGTTTGGAATCCAGAACTCACAGGAGTCAACCGATTTTTCTCTTGTTCTACGATAGTTGATGTCCACTTTCTGCAAGCAGAAAGTTTAACTTCAGATAATTACAAAACTTCAAAACCTGATAACCTAGCTTTTGTTCTTTTTGTCTGTCACTTTATCTTGAAAGTACAAAAACAAAAAATTATGCATGTAAATAACTATCAGGCATAACCAGTAAGTTATTAAACATTCAAACAATAAGAGGATATATGCTTTCTGAATTTAAATAGCCAACATCACCTGTTAGTCAAAATCAATGCCTTTGACAGATGACTGCGGAAATGTGTGGCAACAAGTGAGACCACCTATATTTGCAGGAGGGGGAGGGGAAGACAATAAAGGAAAATGATTATTATCCTCACTCTAGGGGTTAAGTGCAAGATTTATAAGGAAGCATTAACTATAACCTGACTCATGGCTATATATGCATTCCCCTTGCTGATGAATACTCTACGGCTAGCGACAAGTTCGGGAACTTCTTCAAATGGTACCTTCATGAGGGGTGGGGGAATAAGACATCAAATGAGATATGTTCTTAATTTGATGACTAAAAGAGCAGGGAGGTAATATTAAACATTCCAAACTATATATTAAGACAACTCTAAATATCATTATTATCAAACATCTACTCTCGTGGCTAACATAGAAAAGGCTTGAAGCCCAAAGCCAGATAGACTTCAATAATTACTCCAATAATTTCTTTTTGTCTTTAATATTTGATGATATCCACAAATTGATACATAGAAGAAATACAATAGAAAATCAGAAAAATCAGACTATATTCTTGAGGACCACCATGGACTAACAAGAACATCGGAAATGGTTTGCGGATACCCAACATACAAAAAAGTTGGAGGTATCCGACATTCCCACTAAAACAAGACCAGTTCTCACGATTCATGAAAAAAGCTTAAAGAATAAGTTTACAGAATAGAAAACAAGTAAAGATGAACACACCTTGTAAAATATGGCATCAACTGCAAAAGAAGGAAAATAAGTCAAAGGAAACAAGTTAGAATGTAGACTGTAATAACAGAAAATGTAGATTATCATTTTAGAAATATTTTTCAGAGAAATAATGTGGATATCCTTAAAACAAGTAGATGAGCATGATAACGCAAGACCGAAGAAATACCAGACACCTCACTACTGCACATACCCAATATGAAAAAAAAATTTCCTCCAATTATCATTGCCATGATTCACAATATAGCAGAGACTTATTATTAACTTAAAAGTATTGTGAAGACCATAAATACTGGACTTATTGAGATACGGTACGTGGCCAATCAAGTGAACAGAAACTCTTCCCCTACCAGTGGGTATAGATTGACTCGTGGAACGCGCAACCTGGGCCAGTTTGTCCATTACACTCTGAAGAGGAAGATAAAAACTTTAGTGATTGCAGCATATACTAAGGTGCTAAAGATTTTAGGAAGTATCTGACTGTAATACATCTCAAAAGGTTCCAAAATCAAATACAAATGCAGGTTTCTGTATGTCAAGCTCATAGCACTACAAATTAATCAGAGTTATGTAACTACCTTGAGTTCTGAACTATCAACTTTCTTGTAGGCAAGACCAAATTCTGCCATGAGTGACCTCTGTAGACCCAAAATAACAAGTTTAAAACTGAAATGATGAGAAACTGAGAAGCAAAATGAGAAACCATTTCAAAAGAACTTTGCCCATTACCTGAGCTTCAGGCCTTTCATTGCGAAAACGGTGGCGAAATAGGGCAGTCTCCATGGAAAGAAACCATTTCCTCAGCTCGTCCCTAAAATGCAGATCAATAAAGTAACAACTAGAAAATCAGATGAAAACCAAGAATCTTTACGACTAACATGCTACAACAAAAAGGCAATGATAATGTCTTACGTTCTGCAATAAACAAGACGCAGAACAAAGTGCGAAATAATGTCCTTGTTGATGGCCTCGGATGCCTGAGGATGCCTCATGTTTGCTTTCCAAAGATCATTTATCAATTTCTCCATTTCATCATGTTTCTTTCCTCTCGATAATCCATCAGATATCCCTTTAAGCACTGCAAAACCCAATAATTTACCATTAACTAAAGCCTTAATTCCAATTAGCAACAAAATTCTATCCATTCAATTTCAAACTAACAGAATTCTATAAATTCAATACAAATCAAACAACTCCAAATCGAACAGATCTAATTGGAGTGAAGACCCGGTGGAATTGAAGTGAGTAAGAAGTTAGGGTTTACCTCGGAGGCGATCGATGGCGAAAAGCTCGAACTCTTCGAGGCGGACATCGAGAGCCGGGGCGGACCGGTAGAGGGGGAGAGTCGGAACGTCGTCGTATCCGACGGGTTTCCTGGATCGGACGGCTAACATTTTGTGGCAATTGGTTTCTGAATCGTCGGCCGGAGAAAGCTTTGATCTGGTTTCTGTCAATTGCTAAAAGTATCAAATGGATGAGCGGCGCTTGTGAAAATTGGCTTTGCTCTCTATCAGGGGGCCCACTGCCGTCATTTCTTTATTTATATTTGCGCGCCAAAACGTAAAATTGGCGGGAAACGTTCTGCCCAGCCACACATAGATTGTGACAGAAATGTTCAGAAGTTGAGGGGCCAAAGTGCTATAAGCTTAAATTTCAGGGACTAAACCCCAATTTCAGTAAACTGGAAGACTCCAGGTTCACAAGGATCAAAATCTCAAATGCGATCCATTAACGGAGGTTTTTGCAGCTCCAGCTATCCAAGTGAGTTTTTCTTCAAATCCATCAATTTCTTTACGGCTGGCTTCCGATCTACGTCAATTTCCTGCTCTTTGTTTTGCAAATCTCATCTAATTTTTCCGGTGTTTCCCACGATTTGAATCTGTATTCAATTTTTTACTTTCATCCAGCAATGATAATGGATTATCTGCATTTGATCCTTGGAATCTGATACATACACACTCGCAGAATATGATCTTAAGCTCAGATTTTTATTTTTTTTATGTGAGATATATGATGTCATAAGCTCTGCTCTGAATCTTGTTGGTTACATTTTGGATCTTTACTTGTACTAGTTTAGGTGATTTCCTTGATTTTATTTTATCGGAAGCGAATTGGATATGTTGAGTCTGACTGTGTTTTGATTCGGTTACTTACCTTGTAGGGAGCGTACAGTTTCAATTCACTGATGGATCCGATACATGACTCCCTTAGGAAACAAATATCTGCTTTATTGAGAGTTATACATGTGACGAGGTGTTGTAAAGAAGACAAAGTTCCATGCCAAATTGAAGAGGTTTATTTGAAATCTCAATCAGTTTTTGTATTATTAACTTTGCATAGTTTCTACTGCTCTATATTCAACAGCAAGGGTCATTTCTTTTATTCTTTATCTGTCGCAGGGTCTCTTCTTGGGTTCCATAGGATCTGCACATAACAAGGATGAACTTAAAAAGTTAAACATCACACACATTTTGACTGTGGCTGGTTCATTGGCACCTGCTTATCCAAATGAATTTGTGTATAAGGTTTTGCATGGTAATAACTTTAATTTTCTCCTCTTTTCATTCAATGTCTATCGCTCTACATGTCTTCTAGGTTACTGAACTACAGTCTACATTGTGAGATCATTTGTTTTTATTTATTGTCTTGAAGTTTCTTGTTTCATTTACTCATTCTACTATGATCTAACCTTTTGTTTTGTATAGTTGTGATAATTGCTTAGCTTTTTTATTATTATGTACCTGCCTCAGCTTAATCAAACAACTATTGCCCTAACAGCATCTCGTCCATATCATAGTTATTGCTCCGAACCAAGATTGTGGAACTGATTTGAATTTTTTGTTTGGCGCTCTTTCAAACTTGAGGTAGTTGCGGACAAAGAATCGACAGACCTGAAACAGCACTTTGATGAATGTTTCAATTTTATTGAAGAAGCTAAAAGATCTGGTGGTGTGTTGGTTCATTGCTTTGTGGGAAAATCCAGGAGGTAATTATCTCTCCCTGCCTGAACCATTTTTTCCAGATTATCTATCGCTATGATTGTCAAGCATTATCCTATTCCATAAGAGTGAATCCTTGAAATATGATTATACATGATCTCCACAATAACTAGCCTTAAGTATTTCTAATTCTTATGAATTCTTAGAATAGAGGATCAGTAAACTCTTTGTGATAGTAAAATAGAACAAGTATGCAGTTTAAATTGCTGGTTTTAACTTTTACGCAATCTTTTGATATTTCTATTTGCGATAATAAAACAGAACAATTTTAGTACATTCAGTTTCTGAGTTTAACTTTACCTAACCTTGATCAAGGTCACAAGTCTGGTAGTTTTACCTTACTTGGTTGAACATGGATCAGAGTTGAGCTATACCCAACGCTCGTTAACTTCTGAGTGAAAACACTTCGATTGTTTATTACTTCATATAATTGGAACTTGGGCACTACTACAATGTATGACTTTTATGAGCTGGAGTTGGACTTGACTATTATTTGACCTTGCAGTGTGACTATTGTTCTTGCTTATCTGATGAAGAAGCATGGTATGAGTCTATCTGAAGCTCTTGAACATGTGAAGAGCAGACGGCCACAGGCATCTCCCAATGCTGGATTTATGTCACAACTGCAGGCCTTTGAAAGGTTCCTTCATGGTGCGTTGTTACCATTACTCTTTTAAACCAATAGGTGTATACTATTACCTAAACTAGCTGGAGTTGTATGCCTACTCTTTTATTCCATGAAACATATGCATTCTCCTGTGCCAAACTCTTTTTAACCAATAGGTGTGTTATGATGAAACCTTGTGGGTTAAAATGTTTTTCATCTAATGTAGCCTGTCCAGTGTAGAATAATGCTTATATTAGTAGATTCTGTTATATGATGTCATGTAAGTCGGGCCATGAAAGAATAACTGATCTAGAGAATAGCATTTCCAGGTAGAATTAATAAAAGGTTCAGCTAGTGCAAGTGAAATATTCTGCAGTTTTCTGACTACAGAATTCATTGTTATCACCTGAGCTGCATGGTGTCATTACTTGCTTGTTTTTCTTTGTTTACATTTTGCAATGAATTTTGTTCTAATTGTGTTTTCCACAATTTTCTTTCTACTTCAGAAAATGAAGAAAACAAGACAAATTGAAGGACTTCAACTATATGAGGAAAGACTATACCTTGAAGCACATAGTCAGTTTACAGTAGTTACCTCGACGAAACATTTTGTGTTAGAATTTCTATAGTTTATCAAATATGAAAAGAATGAACAGCCCTGTTCTGGTGATTAAAAAGTAGATTGTGAATAACTAGGATATAGTTTATAGTTTGATAAACTAGCCATGTGAAGATGATATTATACGCAATGAAGCAAGAAGGGTGAAAATCAGTCTGCATTTACTATGAACAACAGTGTATGGATCTTGTGGGTATACTTAATGTGGAGCAACTGAGACTTCTGGTATTCGTTACATGAATCTGATTTCTGTTGGTAGTGCTTGAAGTTGAGGGAATCTATATATTTTGGGATGGATGTCGATCCTCGGAAATTTTCATTTTTGTAGACATTTACAATGAACCTTGAAACTCCTACAACTTTCTACTGCAACTTATGCAGAAACTTAACAAGAGTAGTTAGCATGCTGTAACGGCTTGCACTGTGTTTCCTTCTCTCTCATTCTTTACTGTATAATAGTTTTGGGCGTGACCCCTTTTATGTATGCCCTAGAGTATTAATATCACCAGAATGTCATACCAGTTCAGTGATGTTGATGGATATTCCCTGTGTCTCTTTATGTCTCGAGGTCCTAGGGGGTCTTACCCGCCCAACCATTTTGTTTTCTTCCTACAGTAGTAAAGGCCTAAAGGGAAAGAGAATGCTAGTAACCTAAAGGCCTAATGTGATCTAATCGTTGGTTACCCTCTTAAGTCTTAACCGATCATTCTACTTCCCACTAATTGTTCTTGGCTACTGCATGCCCCAATATCGTTCAATACTCTTAACGGGGTCATCTTTACACAAACAATCAACTAAACCCAAACAAGTATTTCATTCACTTGCTATGATCGAGAGTAAGGTAGAAAGCGTAACACATCTTTCAAGTCAATATTTGTACCGATGTCTACGAGAGTATCTTAATAAAGCAATCACTTTTATATATCACATTGATCTCCAATCCAATAAACTGTGTAGACACTAAAATAACAACAATAGGAGTCAGATGATCATCCGAAGATGATCATACCATGAAATGAGATCTGATGTAGGACGAGATTGGACCAAATTTAGACAGAAAAAATAATAAAAATCAAGAAGCGGCGAATAATCAAAAAGAATGATCTAAATATCAGTAATTCTCGTGTCAAGAGATTGCTAACCGCTGGAATATTCAAGAAGATGTTGTTTTGGAATTTCCGGATTGCTTGTGCGAAATCTGATTTTCAGAAGCAAATATAACCTGGAGTAACTTTTGACCAGAATGTGAATGTCCGTTTGGAACGCATAATACCTTTCCGGAATGGGAACGATGAGATTTACAAGACTCGCTTTAGTGAGTCTCACTTTAGTGAGTCCTGTCAGAAGTAGGCCAAAAGATATCGTTTTATTAATCTGATTCGGCATTTAGTATTATTTTAGGTTTTTTTAGTTTATTTTGGATTTTGTTTTCTTTTAACCTATGGGCTTTTAGACTTGATTGTTAGTTGCCCTAGGGTTTAGTTTCTCCTACATTAGGACTATTAATCGGTTGTAGTCGTCAGATTTTGAAATTAATAAACTTTTAAGTTCTCTCAAATTCTCTGGTGGATTCCAAATTCTCTCATGGATTCGAGAAACTTCTCGTGAATTCGAGAAAACTAGACTTGTGGATTCAAGTCTATTGTTGGCGGATTCTAACGTTTATATTTCCGCTCCATCAAGATCACAAAGGGAGTTAGAAGAGAAGAACGTAGAAATATCATAGTTACTAGCATATAATATGCTCATTTAATTAAAGCACATGATCAATCCTAGCTAGCTAGCTAGGTATATATAAAGTCGGAAGATCAACTTGCAGCCCACAACCACCCAATTTTGCTGTTGTTTTGGTGTCTCTCGCTTCACTCTTAATCTTTCTGTGGCTATGGAAAACCTAAATATGATCACTACTTCATACAAGTTAGTAGTAGAACTAACAACATGAAGAGGTGAGCATGAGATGCATGATATGTAGAGAAGAGAGTAGCGATATATAAATGTGCATGGGAAATGAAAGATAAGCATAAGTAACTAGTAGTAGTACTACTCTTACTCTTGCTACTCTTGCTGTGTCGATCATCTTCCTTATGTTTACTGCCCACGGGGGCACGTAGTTGGACCCAATCTCATAACTTGAGACGCGTAGTAATATAGTCGTCTCTCTCTCTCTCTCTCTCTCTCTCTCTCTCTCTCTCTCTCTCTCTCTCTCTCTCTCTCTCTCTCTCTCTCTCAAGAGAAACACACACACACACAGAAATGGAGTAAAAATATCTTCACGAGAATGCGACATGGAGCATTTAATATGAACACAACAGGTGGTTTCGGCAAGCCGACCCTAAACTCTTTCCTTGTTTCAATGTATCTTTTGTAGTATAAATAGCAGAGTTTTCGAGTTCAAACAAAGTGGCTGATGAGATAGAGAGGATAAAAGAGCTAGAGAAACATAGAGACAGATCGATAAAGCTTTCATTTGTTGAACCAGACCAGAAACTATGTCTCACATAACTGTGGAGAGAAACAGAAGGAAACAGATGAACGAACACCTCAAAGTTCTACGCACTTTAACCCCGTGTTTCTACATCAAAAGGGTACCCTTAATTACACTTTGTTTTTGCTGGCTTCAATCCTACACAAGACCCTTACAAAGAACCGGGAATTTTTAAGAAAATATATGTTTTTTCTTGTTAATTACTCTCTTATCTGTTAGTATATATGATTCAAACTAAATCAGTTTGTGTTAAACTTGTTGTTAATGGCAGGGAGACCAGGCATCAATCATAGGAGGTGTGATAGAGTTCATCAAGGAGTTGCATCAAGTATTGCAGTCTTTGGAATCTAATAAACGCAGGAAGAAGAGCCTAAGCCCTAGCCCTAATCCAAGCCCGAGGCAGCCACTGCTACTACTGCCACCTACTCCGCCGCCCCAGCTTGATCAAAACCCTAAATTCAATTTTGGGTTAATCGATCAGAATCATGACCGTGCGGTCAAAGAACTAGGAGCATGCTGCAACTCTCCGGTGGCAGATGTCGAAGCGAAAATCTCAGGGTCCAACGTGGTGTTGAAGATAATATCCAGGCGGATTCCAGGTCAAGTTGTGAAGATAATCAGTGTGCTGGAGAGGTCTTCATTTGAGGTCCTCCATCTCAACATCAGTAGCATGGAAGACACGGTCCTGTACTCTTTTGTGATCAAGGTACTAATCTTGCCTTATACAATAAACTAACCCTTTTCTTTTAAAGGAAACTAACCTCTATATATAAATCATGAATTATCATAAACTATCCAGGACAAGCTATAAAATTATATACAGATACTTGATGAGTATTTCCAGTACGTCTTCGACACAAGAGAGTGAAGAGACAATTACTGGAAGACATTTTAGGGTTTCCTAATTAATTACCCTCGTACGTAGTTATTGATGATCGAAGATTATTTGAAGAACCTATTCTGAATCTCATCCTCATCAAGTGCTAAACTAAAGTGATTTTGAATCCGAAAAAGGACTGAACTGCATGGTATACGAATCATGATCGTAGGAATATACCTAAAATTTCTCACTTATATCAGGATCACAAATAATTAACTAAGCTATATTGATTCCATTTTCGATTTTGAATATAGGAGGCATGGTGACGACTCATGATCGTCGTGAAATGTTAGTATGCAAATATTGGTTACCCGGCCTTGAGCATTAATAATATTGATAGAATATTATAGTTAGTAATAAATCAAAATTATATAACGATGAACATGCAATCGTACTTTGATAATTTTGCTTGTTTACTTTCTTGCAGATAGGACTGGAGTGTCAGCTGAGCGTAGAGGAATTGGTTCTTGAAGTTCAACAGAGCTTGCGGTCGGACACTGCTTAACTAAGCAGCAGATCGATCGAGGACATGAACCAAAAGTTAAACAAAATAACCGAAGGACATATAGTTAGTTTGATCGATTCGGTACTGGTTAAGTTAGTTTGATGCATGGTTAATTTGCTATAGTATGCATATGAAACGGGGAGAAAATCGTTTCACTGAAGAATGTTGGAATAAGAAGCAATGCGCTTCTGCCTTAAGTATGAACTATCGTCTTTTGGTCTGGTTATAAGAACTATTTAAAGACTTATTTACTCTTATAGTCTTATTATTACATGCATGATATGCCACCACTTACTTCATCTCGTGGAAGAGTCCGACTGGATCACTGATCAAGTATTCATCATTCAACTATTCACCAACGTTGGTGGGTATTGTGTGATTAAATATCGATCAGATTTGATTCTGCATGTTAGGATGATGATATGTACCGGCTACAATAATGATGGGCAGGAACTAGCAACTCTTTCTCTGCAGTGAAGTAATGGAAAAATGTTCATCATTGTTTTGCCAAAGTAGTAGATCGATGGCATGGAAGGATCTATATATTGATACATTGTCGTCAGGCGCAGCACTAATCACATAAGTTTAAAAAAAAGATGCTGATAAATAAATAAAAGATTAAATTCAGTTTACCCCAAATCTTTGGTGCCAAAATCAGTTCAGTCCTGTAACTTTTTTTTAAATTAGTTCGCCCCTTTAACTTTCGTAAACACATCAGCCGGGTCTAATTTTTAAATTCCTCTCGAAATATGAGGTCAACAAAGCTGTTGAAACTGACAAGGGGACTCATAATTCAGCTTTATCCCTCTTCAGGAGGGTAAAATAGCCAATTTGATAAAAATATTATTATAGATATAGAAGATAAAAAAATGCATCTATTTGGCAAAATGAATAAAAAACAATGAGGATATTTCAAACATTTCGTTGAAAATGAGGCGATAAAGCTGTATTATGAGTCCCCCTTATCAGTTCCAACGGCTTCGGTGATGTCACATTTCGAGGGGAATTCAAAAATTGGACTGATGAGTTTACGAAAGTTGAAGGGGCAAAGTGATTTAAAAAAAAAAGTTGCAGGACTGAACTGATTTTGGCACCAGAGATTTATAGGGTAAACTGAATTTTTTTCATAAATAAAAAGAAGAGAATATATGTGAAATTGCTCTTATCAACCTCTATATATAGAGGATCCCGATTCTCTATTTGGATTAAAGTTGCTTGGATTTGCTTGGATGTCTTATAACCATTAGATGGAGTAAGAATGACATAAGGATGACATGGTGGTCCCCTCAATCTAATGGTTAGAAGTCATCCAAGCAAATCCAAACAATATAAATCCAAACAGAGAAGCCAAATTCATAGAGTCTCGAGTTGAATAGGTTTCTCGGTCTTAATTTCTTGCTTTTCTTTTGGTCTGCTACGAAAGGGCTGTTGATTTATCTCTCAAGATGTCTGTAACAAATTAGAGAAGAAGAAAACATTCACTACTAAACGTACGTCTACACTACTACTATCTATTACTAAACAAGTAAACATACCAGAAAAGTTTACAGTATAGACCAACTTCCTACAGTCGTATCTTCGTAGTTTACCTTAAAAGAATGTGATAAGAATTCATCTTGCAAACCATGCACTTTTGGCCTCGAATCCGCAGAGCCATTATTAACATGCAAGAACATTTCGACCATCCAGCATGCTAACAACTACATCAAACTAGGTAATATGCTATCAATGGCTCAATGCCACTTAATTACATGATCAATACTGCAACAACGAAAAAGAAGCCAATTACATTAATCCCAATCCAAAGTCGAGCCATCAAGATAAAGACGGGATCAAAAGCAGTGGGCATTTGGGGATGAAAGATTTAGGGGATAGAGATGGGTTCGATCAGTTCTTTGTGGGCCTTATCCCTTAGAACAGTGTACTGCAACCTTCTACCTGCTCTTTTGACATTGCAAGTCTTCCAAAACATCCGCACTAATCGATCAGTAAGTGACCAACTCTGTAGCCTCACAGCAACTTCTTTCTTTCTAAATGTCTACTCTTTTGTAGCCAGTGACAGTGATCATGAACCAAATTTTGGCACCCAGACTATATGATTGGATTGCGAAATATCTAAGTGGGTTAATTTGTTAACTAAGCAAACTATAACTAATCTTGAAAAAGCAACAGAAAGTAAAGCATTCAAAAAGCCACAAATCCGTGATTAATTAGCTGCTCATGTCTTTGTCCTTAGGCCTACATGAACTAAAACTAGTAAAACTCCACTTTCTCTCTTCTACTCCACCACCTGCCTTCTGCCGCCGTAGCCGGAGTTTAAGGGGTGCCAATGCGAGCACTCAAGCAGTCGCTCTCAAGTAAACAAGTGAATGAAATATGAATTTCATGCCTCAAAACAAAAAAGAAATATTGATGCATGTATTTTCAAGCATACCGATTATATTAAACCCCTACAAAATCGGTTACATATATGTATTATCTTTCAAGTTCTAAATACAGTAACTTGGTTTAATTATATGTAAATGTGTAAAACAAATGTGTTAAATTCGTTGTTAATGTTTTAAATTTGGTTCAAATGAATTATAATTTTTACCTGATTAGTTGTAAACGAGTGGATATGATATATCTCGATCCTACATAAAAAATCCGGCTAAACGATTTTAAGTCGTGAACTCATCATACGATTAGCTAATGTTTTCTCGAGCCTGCCCTAGATGGGTCCATGCATATTATAGGATTTTGATCATAAAACCTTCAAATTCATGATTACTAATTCACACTTTGACAGGGTGTAGTAAGTACAAATAATCCACTGCATGCTGTGTCTTGTGAATAGTCATTTTCATTTGCTGCTAAATTGTTCTGCATCATATATCATAATGATTGGAACAGCTCAAGAACACATACAGACTCCATAATTGATAATTTCATGATCTGATCAGAATCCTACCACGTGAACACCAGAAGATTAAATCTGAAGCAAGATTGAGATGAAAAGACATGTAAATCATGATTGCTTGGGTAAGTTTTATTTTGGAGGAACATTCATGATTTATTCCATTACAATTTGACCTGAAACACACCCCCATTCATGAAAAGGAATTACCGATTTGATGCATTTTGTTCTTTCTAGCTTTGGCTTCTTTTATGTTTTTACTGTCAACCCAGAACAAGATTTTATTGAGTGAGTGAGGTAGAGCCAAAATCTGTAGCTGCAAAATAAATCCTAATTGTCATGAACACACCCAGCCAAAGTGGTCCAACAGCTATGAAATTTTGCACCCAAATTATTGCGAATAGCAGCCAAAATTTTGTTGAACCATAGACCACTAACAGTACTCCATTGTTTGAATTTATCTTATTCCCCAACTTTACATAAATTACATAACCATGTAGAAGTTCCTAAATATATAAAAGTTCTAAAGATTAAAGTCATTAAACAACTCACGTCTACGGTCTCAGTCTGGCTAACTAACTATCAAGCCACGACTCATCAACCAATCGAGTTATGTCTTCATTCGAAATGTTGCCTAGTTGTAGTTGTGTGAAGATTCTTCTTGTTCAACGAGTCCATGCATATTCGACTCAGAACATAACGTATCGTTTCTAATAACAAAATCTTATCTGTATAATTTGTTGTATATGTAATTCAGACGGTAAATAGGAACAATTATGAATTCAAATGAAAGAAAGAGTCAGACCACAAATTTAAGGATAATTAAGCAGATCCTACGCTGACCTTCATTCCCGCACTGCTAGAGAGTGATGCAAAACCCTAACCCTATCTTTCTGCTGACAAAAAACGATATCATCAAGGCACAGCGGAGCTTCCGCGCGTGACGGCACCCACGTCGTCACCGGCAGGGAAGTCCCAAGTACCACAACCTCATCATCACCGCCACGTGTACGGCCACAGAGAGGGGAGTGGCTTTGAGAACTGAGAAGAGAGAGAGAGAGAGAGAGAGCAATAATGAAGGGGAATGGCTGTGGTCTGGTGTGGTCACTGTGGTGGGGTGCACTTTGGGCTTCTTAAACCCGGGCCGTACAAAAGAAAGAAAGATTCCCGCGGCAAATGGGCTCACCTGACCCGGACCTACTACAATTACTGCTCTCACTACTCTAATCTGTGTCCAGTGACAAGTCGTCTGAAACTCCGCACAGTAACTGACAACTTTGGCCGTTACTTTGCTCACGTCATCCTCCCTCGTCCTCTTCTTCCCCATTATATCGGCTCCGCTTCTCGGCTCGCCGGCTCCTTTTTAAATTACTTTCTTTTTGCTGTTTTGCAATCCATTTTTACAGCGCTGTCCTTGTAAATTTGTAATTACTATATAACCTCAATATGTGAAATTTTCTGGTGTACCCCTACGTTTTCACTTTTCAACCTCGACAAGAGAGTTAATACTTGATACACAGAAACGCAGTTAATCTTCCTCTTCTTGGGTTCAGGTATATTGCATTATTCTAAATTCTCGTTCTCGTCATTTTCCAGAACAGATGTAGACGAGAGTATGCAGCAGATCGGCATTAGATACTGTGCGGCATGTCGCAAATTCATCACCCAACCCAGTACACTGTGTTACGCCGAGAACAATAATTTCTTTGCCAATTTCTTACGCTAAACTCATCTCTTTTCTCTCTTACCTCAACTCCTCTGCCTCTGCAAATCAGGTAAAGCTCATCACTGGATTAAGTATCAAGGTCATTGCCCAAAAAACAGAGGGCCCGAGTTGGTAAATGCATGTAAAAGCTTAGAATAGAATCATAGATTAGCTACCTAGCTTTTGCTTCTGCTTTTCTCTCTTTCTCTGTATAGCTTAGCTGTTGTGTAAGTAAACATGTACTCAGATTTAGAATCACAATGCTTGATCAGATCAGTCAGTACTAATATGCATCACTGCAGCAAAGAAAAGATCGATGCTTTCAGATTCTCTCGTAAATATGAAACAGATTCAGTTGCCGGGGTTAGGTTTGCTTCTTCAGCTAACCGAGCTTCACTAGTCCTTTTCTTGTCTTGCTTTTGGGTCCCCTTTCTCCATTGATGAAGAGAACGGTGCTAGTTACAGATCAGAGGTTAACCGATTGAGATTAATTAGCTGTGTTCGCAGGTGTTAGTATTGGTGTAGAAAAAGAGACAGAGAAATTGATTTTTTTTTTTTGAAAGATTATAAGAATAATTGTTGTGCTCGATGCAGTGTTTCATTTTCAAGAGGAGAGATCAGACATGAGACATGTCATGTGTGGTGTTCATCTGTCATGATTGAGAACACTTCCTAAGTTGGGAGGACTCCAAACTTTTCCATGTCAAGTTGTCAACGACTACAATATCATTTTCTTGGCCTTTCACCTTCTTTTTTGTATCAAGATTGTTTTTTGCTTTTGGAATTTCTGTGCTAGCTCCATCCAATTTCCAATATGAATGTTCTAAAATCACATCCCAGCATGAATCACCAATCACAACCTCTTACGTTTATTTCTTGAAAACAATAAGGGGTGAAGTACAAATAAATACATACTCATTCTAAATAAATACTCTATTCATAAATTCTCTCAAATAAATATCCGGTTATGCAAATTCCTGTAAATTCTTAAGTCTGTTAGACCATTCCTTAAAACAACCGTCAACTTCTCTACGGGGCATGTTTGAGCTTTCAAATCTTATTAATACCATTTTGTTGGCATCTTGATAATAATTCGAAACTAGCAAAGGAGGTACGTGTGCTCGGACAATCGACGGTATCCCTTTATATGTTAAAGTACTATCAAGATTGAATATGGTACCAAGTCATTTTCACATAATTCTGTCTTCGTTATATTCTATACCCCAATTACGGCTTCAGCTCGAAACTTTCGAAAGAAAATTCAGACTAGCTACTACGGTTATGGAACATGTGAACATCAATTATGGTAGTAGGAGGAATATGTAGGTTGTTCAAAATTTGAGGCAAGAATGTACCATAATACATTTTATTATATGTGGTGCATATACAAGACAACTGAAAATATAATTAAAAACCTTGAGAAATTAAACAATGAAAAATATCATGAGCACAGATATACATAAATTATGAACATGGTGTTCCTGTTTAGGTTTAGTATTCAGTGATGAACTATTTGTCTAGTGCGTGGACTATGATTTTAAGGACCATGTTTCTAATCAAAGTTGCCACTTCTTGTTTACTTATGAGACTACAAACTTAGAAATTTAGGGACTGGTGTTGTTGTTGTTGGTCAAAAGTAATTAAAAGATGCATGCCTCAATTTCTTGTAAAGCTAATCATCTATTTAAGTGTAAAATACAAGTACTAGTGCTTTGAGTGGGTTGTATATTCCATATATCAAAGGACAAGCTGCCTAACCTTTCCGCCATCTCTATTAGGCTATAAGCTCGAAACAATGCCATCATGATAATGCAGTTAGTAGCTATAGCTGCTATGCTAATATATGTTGTGCATTATGAGTTTGTAACATCCTAAGTCTGCACTTGCATTACGTATGTTAACGTATCAATACTAAAACATAATCAAAATTATGCATATATTGAAGATGGATAATTTTTTGTATAATAGTATATCAGACTGTAGAATTGTAGATTAATTTAAGATCAAGCTTAATTAGTTAATCTATATGGACATATGGTGTCAGTTTACTTATATGAAAGATATTAACCTAACAATGCATCGCAGATGAAATCATCAAACAGTGTTTCCTACGAATTCTATATATGGTATACACAGGGTTTGTCCATTTATCCCTTTTATGGGGTATCTAGGCCACACCAGATGAAACAAGAGGAAACCTACAAAAAGGGGGCCTAAACCTAGAAGTCTGTTCATACTATACAACACGAAGACATAGAGATTAGCAGTGTGTAAGTCCTCCGAAGTATAAGTATATGAAATTCTGCACTAGTGAAATTCTTGGCCTATGAAAGAGACAATAGTGGCACACATGCAGCAGGAATCAAGGAGAAAGGAGCTAATCAGTGATTAGTATATATAAGCAAAATAGTTAACAATGTATACCTCTCTCTCTCTTGGGAATTAAGTCGAACAGATGGTGTGCATCGTCGTACATAAGCCATATTCCACGCCAAAACCAAGCTTGCGAAACCCAAAACGAGAGTTGCGAGTGCTAGTGTGAAGCCCTGTTCCTCTCTCTCTCTTGCTCTGCCTATATTTTTGGGGTTGGGTGATGGACACTGGGCAAATCCAAAAACACCAACATGGCCACCATGTGAGTAACCTGCTCTAATTCCTTGGTGCCCGTGCTAGAACTTTGAATTCCTTGCTTTGACTTGTGGCGATTCTATATGATAAAACAAGTGATCATGGATGGAGTTGATTCTTTGCTTGTGGGATTGCTACTGTTGGTAGGGTTTTTATAATGATCCCAGATTTCCAGTCTAGTTGTTGTTGCACTAAACAAGTATGAACTAGGTCGCATGAGTCAGCGAATGTGGCTGCTGCAGAGGTAGCTAAACTCCTATGCACACCAAGTTCAAGAACCGATTGGTGTCTTCACTCTCGTACATTCTGCAACGTTGAACATGAATAAGTATCTATTTTAATATTGGAAAAAAAATGGAGCAAAATTTTGCAATTTTAAAAATTTATCTCTTAAATTTTTTAATTTTCATCAATCGTACCCATTTGTTAAGAATATGTCCAATTTGGACATTAAATGCTAATATTGAATCTTACAAAAATGATTCTAAAGTGTGACTTTTGTTATTAAGTGACTGTTTTAGGTTTTAAAATGAGTCGATAAGTGAAAATTAAAGTTCAAATAATTTGACGGAATATTAACAAATAAGCAAAGCTGATAAAAATTAGATTTAGAGAGTAAATTTTCAAAATTGATAGAACGACGACTGAACTCCAAACATCAGGGGGGCGTAAAATGAGTTTAATGCTTATTTTTTTGTCTACTTTAAAAAAAATTATTAAAATCTCTTGACCTACTACACTGTCTACACTCTTGCAATGTCAGTGAGATTAAAAGACATGACTTATACAATGTCAGTACGCTAGCAAACCTACAAACCACGGCTCACCAACATTGTACGGGTAAAAGAAGAAATATAATAGAATGCATAACCTTGGAGATTACTGAGAATTGTTCGAGCATATTATTTAGGACATTGCTAAAGGCTTTAAAGATATTTCACTTAAACATGTTTGCAATGTATCAAACTTTGTCGAGGGATGCATTGGTAAATTACAGCCGCTCTTTTCATATTAATTGATTTTTTTTTTTGTGAGAGATATTGGTCGATCGTGGGTTAGTTTAATTTAAATGCAAAAGCCTTGAGGACACCAGAGTCTACTTGATCAAAATTTGTGACTCCAGAAACATGTTACCTTTTAATATTTATGGAGTTAAAGTTTTTGATCGATTAGGCTCCGGATGTCATTTGTATTTAAACTATATTATTCTCTATTCTTATCAAATGGGAAAAAAAACGAAAAAAAAACTATATTGTACATGTTTAAGAGTACTATTCCATTAGTCGATCTCAAGACCTACTTACAAAAGAAATATTATTGTCACGCTATTTGCTTCTTTTTTTTCTTTTTTAGAAATATAAGATTTATAATAGCTTTATTATAGATTTATTAGAAAAAAGGTAAAAATAAATTAAATACTTTTGTCATTTGAAAAACAAAAGTGTAGGAACATTTTTATAAATTATGCAAGTTCCTTAATAATTGATCTCATACAACTCTTGTCCAAAGTTATCCATCCACATCTAGAAATAGCAGGCGCACTCAATTGCCCGTAAAATACCTAATTGAGCACTGGGGCACTAAACCATGATACAAACTGAAAGAAACCTCAGAACTCTGGAGGCAATCATTCCCCAGATTCAACTATATTTCAATACTAGCTCACTGATGCATATATTTTTTTATGCGTCTGCAAATTATTCTTGTTGCACCAAATTATTAACTCAACCAAATCAGAGGCAGAAAAAGTATGTTCCTCTATACTAGCTGTTATTTAAAACTGAAGCACTGCTGTAAGTGTGTCTTGCTCTCTTCTTTTATATTATCCAATCTCTCACGTTGCAGTGTTGCACAGACGTGAAAAACTCCAAAACTTATAATAAATATTGTTCTAAATTTTTGAATGTATTTGTGAGTTGGTGTCTATCTATACACCATTCATGATTCATGACCATATCTGCAGCAAAAGCTTCAGCTGATCTCATACAAAGATAACACCTATCTACACAGACACCAGATGTTGATCTTGAATCTCTTCTGGACTATTTTATCTTGAACTGATCGTCTAAGTGAACGTAAGATATGGTTTTACCAGTTTCACTTTTTTAGCTTCGATTTATTTACAGCAAGGTTTTCAAATATGTGTGATACAAATGAAATATCAAATATCCATCGACATTTCCATAATTCACTTTAAACCTAGTTTGGTTTGCAGCAAACTGTGATTTGAAACCTCCAACCTACAACTCTTTGTTTAGCTGTTTTAGCATTATAAAGCTACAGCAACCCAACAAGAAATGGTGCTTGCATGCAGGCACTGAAGCCACTCCTTTTGGCTCATCATATATAATTCTAGGTCTAAGGACAATCCATCATTGTCAAGCTAGCATTATATACAGTACCCACTATATGTCCATGCATGATCGATCACTGAAAATTTCTACACATTACCCTCCAACATTGAGGCCCCCTACCCACCAAACACACATACTGACATATACAAACACAACCGTCCACTTATTTTGTGGACTCTACTAGTTCTTCACCTCATCGATCTCTCTTTCTCATTGTGTTTAATTTGCCAGCTTCTACTTGGATTTGAGTTCAGCTGCGAAGCTTTAATCTTGCCTTCTTTTTCGTCAAGACCCTGTGTAGCTAATTAGCTATAGTAATCTTGCAGTGTCCCTTTTCCTTTTGGGGGCCGGGGGGTGGGGGTGTCTCCTCCTCCTCGTTCCTTCTCAAACCCTCAACAGTAGTCTTCTCCAAATGCAATTATTACCAAAAGCAAAATCTGGGAACTTTAGGGGACAGCAGAATGGAGTAGAGTCGAAGAGTTTGACTTGCACAAAAGCACAGAGGGAAGGAAAGAGATGATCAACAAAACCAAACATGACCCCATTGCTGCATGTGTAGCTTTTGTCAAATATCGTGAGCGCCCCCGTTAAAAGTGTATCTGCGACAATAGTCGAGTGAGATTTAACTTTTTCTTGCCGCGTATGTAGTTACAAGAAATTCGTCGACGAACATATACGTACATGTTTAATCCATATATATTCAAATTCTTTCGTGAACTCTAATCAAAGTAATCAACCATAATCCAATGTACTTCAAATATTACAGTGTTTAGCATCTGAATTGGCGGGCATGTCAGCCTGTCTTTATTACAAATAGAGTATTACGAGTGTGTAGTCATGTATAAACGACTGAGTGATATTTAACTTTTATTACTATTTACGTAATCATGTTATAATTTACTGAACAATTTTTTTCCTACACGTTTAACAAAACATATGCAACTTTTCTCAAGAAGATAGATAGAGAGAATTTTGAAAAGAAGAAATGGGTAAAGAAATAGGGATTGAACTATTATAATAGTGCTAAATTCAAGATTCCAATCTTGTTGATGAGAGTTGGTTGGAGTGATCTTTATCAAAGAGTGATGATGATGATCATTTGATACATAGTATCTCTCGAAATCCAAAGGGCACGTGAATAAACACCAATTGATGAACATCTCACACAGTCATCGCCTTTTGTGTGAGGCTTTGATCTCAATCAATCCAAGACAACTCATTCTGTTAAGGTTTCTAGCCAACTTAACTTTAAACCCTAAACAAATTAACTAATAATTAATATTTAATCATGTTTAACAAAATCTTATTCATCTATAATGATACATACACGCATCATATTCAAAACATGCATCTCAAATGATTTGATTTAACGGTACATATTTCATGTTGATCTTATATTTATCCTCAAAATTGCGATAGTTCGTTACGAACCATTTAACCCTAAGATCAACATAACTCTGACTATAAACACAAAATAAACATCGTATTCTGAAGATGGACGAGCAAATTCCACCCTATAAGAGATTTTGAAATCTTTTAACTAATGGGGTCAATGTATACACATTCCATCACACTACTCAAACATGCATATTCAATTATTCCAATGGTTGAAAAAAGAAAAAGAAAACAAGTGCTAGACAAAAACTTTGCAGTAGTTGCATAGGTTATAGCACCATATGCATAATCTACATCGACACCTATCCACTCCAACCAAGGCATTATAAAACATAGAACAAACCCATCAAAAATGTCAAAGACGTCTTGAAGAAGCCCTTCCTTCGATCATGACCACAACAACGAATTAGAAAGTGGTCTCGTGGTTTCTCTATTTGACTCCACTTGAGAGAATACACTAGTAACTAACTGTGACTTACTACTGTATAATACATACAATGAGGTCATTCGGTTCATATTACCCTAATTACAGTTCAGCTTTTCGGGTTATCACTTATCACTAATCTTTAAGATGGTTTAGGACTCTAGGTTTTAATGATTGGAAGGTTTTCTACCTACTACCGTCAGATCCTTCTGGGTCGTCTTGATTAGCTATATTTTCACAAAGTAGGTAAACATAGTTTTCAGTCAATGTTAGTTTGTTTGTAGCACCGCAATAGTGAATAGTGAACCATGTAGCTAGATATTTTAACGGTATTAGGGTAAGAAGATGATTTTAACGGTATAGTTTTAAAGACTATTGTGTTTCAAATTAACTTTCAATCATGATATCAATAGATGATTTTGTGAACTATCCGGCTTTTGAAATGAAAACAAAACAATGATAAACTCTGTTCAACTATGGAGTAATAGCCATTATTAAATTAAGTATGTTGTAATGTTTTAATAGTTTCACAAGTACAACATAATATGACATCGTTCTAACCATTTGTGAAATGAACATTTCTAAATATGATCCATCACTTACTTCAATTCGTTTATGACAAAAATAAATTACTTATATATTAATAAACAATTTCAGAATATATGTATGTTAAGAGAGCTACTAGTCGATGGCGGCCTGTCCATGTTTGGACTTGGTCGTCCTGCTTTGTTTCGTTTCTAATGATGGACAATGGTGTGTTACCTCTCCTGATGGTCGCAAACGATGGTGGTTCTTGGGTGACGATTGACTGTAAAGATGTATTAAAGATTCTGGAATATATTAGGTTACAGTTGGGTTATGGTTGAACCCTTATCAGATCATATCCACTGTAATCGGTGTTTAGGTAAGGAGACGAGTGAGGAAATTTTGTCCACCACCGATATCTCATATAGTTTGTATGTGTGTGTGTGTCTATATATATATCTATATATATATATATATATATATCTATATCTATATATATATATATATAAGGCTCATCCACTCAGGGATCCCTTTTTTGACATATATGAGGGATGGGGAATTACACCAACTTTTCGATCACAAAATCACATCTCAACCGTTCAATATGTAGTTCTATATGAGTAGATCACTTCTGCAAATTTTCAGAAATTTTGGTGATCGTTAAGGCATTCAAAACTACGATTTATAATTATAAGCATGAAGGGTTCAAGTTTGACAGATTTGGTTCGTTCATTGATTTAATCTTGTTCGACACCTTAACGATCACCAAATTGGCTGAAAATTTACAGAATTGATCTATATATATAAGGACTAACAAACTGAACGGTGGAGATTCAAAAATATAATCGAAAAGTTAGTGTAATCCCCCATCCCTCGTATATATTAAAAAAATGAATCCCTTAGTGAAAGGGTCCTATATATATATAATACGTTTTTCAAGAAAAGAGCTATTAGTTTTATCATGTTGTTGATTTGGTTTTCATCTCTTCAGTGATCGTATAAAATAGTAACAACACGAATGCAAAATATCACTCTGAAATATCATGGAATCACAACCTTAAAAGACCACTAAAGAATTCATCATCTATTGTGAACATCAAGGTGATGCAACTCTGTTTGGCCGAACAGTATGGGATCACATCAATTATAGTGAAACTCGTAACACCTTGGTTGACAAGAATTCAACTTCAAAGTTATGATCGAAAGCAACAGTGGACGATCTATCTTATCCTCTCGCCAAACAATTCGATCACATCACTTAAAAGGTTTAAGATCAGGGTCATAGTGAAACGTGATGGAACATCATCATATGGTGCAATATCTCATCTGATTATACAAATATGGTCGTAATAGAACTGTGAAAAGAACTGTGAACTAACTCGACTTATTTCTAGTTAGGACACCCTAGCAAATAAATTTCAATTCACACCCAAAGTATCGTCGTAATAGATAAAACGTCCTAATATTAAAAAGGTCCTAATATTGATATCTGATCGTAATAGATAAAAAGTCGATGATGTGATTTTAGCTTCGTAGTGTTCTTCAGCTTCATAGTGTTATTGGAGTTGGGTGAACGAGAAAATTAGATAGAGGTTGAACCGTTGAGGAATTAATGGAACTCCAAACTCATGAAAATCTTTGGAAGTGGATTTTGTGGCACACCAGGAAGACTAGCTAAAGAATCGCAACTATTTTTCCAGAAACAAATTGCCTTCCATGAGTAAAACCACGTTTGTTTTATGTGTCACTAGTTTCAGAAAATGTAAGAAGTTTCACTTGAATTGTTCTTTCAAAAGTGGGGTGAATATGCTAATCTTATTTTTTGTAGATAAACTATTCTACTTCCTTTTTTTCTGATTTGAATTTCAGTGTGTTTTACGGTTAAACCCATAAATTTTTATTTTTATTTCTTTGAGATCTTTTTGCATCCTTGGTTTTTTAGGTAATTAGAAAAACAAAGCTTCACCAAAGACACCAAAGCCACGCATGATTTTCTAAGAGCATCTCCAACAGCTTTTCTATTTTATTTAATTTTAATACAAGGACTAAACAGCAGCCCTCACGTCATAACCATTAATGAAACCTCAGAATACAAAGAGGGACATTGTGCCTAAACCCCATACTATATGAACACCCTAAATTAACCTTAGGCATGTCTACAAAATCTATGCATTCTAACAAACACCATTTAGCAAAGAGTGCATCATAAGCTACTCAATTTGCTTTACAATTTTGGCGACATACCGGAAAAATATCGCTCAGGCAGAGCCATAAGTTACAATATCTATTAGCTTTCCGACTATGATGCCACTGGGAATAACCAGTGACCCTAAGTTTCATCTTGCCACTAGAAGGCTGCGACCATTTGACAAAGCAAGGAACTCGCCGCCTCATTAGAACAAATATGGCACGCTGTGTGCGCTTACCAGGACATAGCCCACCAGTATCCACTACTGCTAAAAAATAAAAAAGCAAAAACAAAATTGAGAACTGGTATAGCCCTCCCTTCACCATTAGAAAATGGTGACTTATTTCAACGACAAAAAACATAAAATAACTTGTAAAAAACACAACTGCCCTAATTGGGCTTATTTCCTTAAAACATGCCCAATTGGTCAAACCCAAATGGCAACTAAATCTCTTGGCCCAAACCTGAAGTAGCTTCACCCCGTCACCCCACCACCGGCGAAACCCTACGCCTTCGTCGTCGTCCGACCAGCGGCGGCCAACTTCGATCGTATTAGTCCCCCTACCACCAACCATGATGCAGATCTGCACCTGGACTTGGATCAAACCTCGGAGCACCGTTAACCGCACTAAGCCATCGTCAGTCGTCGGCCAACGAATCCGGTCATCCGATCGCTGCGCCGCGCTAACACTGCAAGATCCTCTTCCCTCTCCGATCCCAGCCCACCTCTATGAACCAACCATAGCCTTCCTCCTAGAGAGATTGCCTTTTAAGCCAACCCTTCGAGCCCGAGGACCATCTCTACCAGTAAACACCCATCGGGCCACACCCACCATGGGTCGACTAGGCCAGAGACCGTGGCCGGCGGCGTGGGGCAGCCGGACAGGTAAGAAGAAGAAGGGAGGCAGCAAGGCTATTCTCTAGGTTTTTTTACACTGACTTGTTTCGTTGTTATTTTGTTGTCAGCTTCCCCATTTTATTGATTTTCTCAATTTTGGGGAATGTATAGCTGTTTTTAGATCCAACAGCTTTCATATCTCATTCCTCAAAATGGGGATAGAGAAGAAAGAGAAGCACTCATTCCCAAATTTGCAGTAAAAACTTCATTCCCCAAATTATTGAAATTAGCATTGTCATTAATTCCTCACATGCTCCAATGAGAATAAGAGAAAATAAAATACATTATTGAGTATTTTATTGTTATAATAAGTTATACAATATTTCTTTTTTGTTATAATTAAAATGAAATAGAATATTTAATTGTAGTAATAAATGCCAAAATTTCCAAAATTGGGAAGCTCTTGGGGTTAGAGCAAATTTTTTTTAGAGATTTTGAATTTTGCTTTCCTATTTTGAAAAAATTTTGGAAAAACTGTTGGAGATGCTCTAATAGTAGAGATTTGGGAAAGAAGAAATGATTGAGTCAAACAATGAACTTTCAAACCTTTTCCAATTCTCATTACATAGAGAGATTATAACCCCGTTTGGTACAGAAGCAACAATTTATTTTAAAAGTCACAACAACACCAAAACTAACCATACACACACACAATGCTTTTCAGATACGGAGGCCAGTATCTTTTCAAAAATCCGGATTTGCAACGCTGACTGTTGGATGCTATTAAATGATCTTCTAGGGCTGTAATTAAAACAAACCCAAAACGGGTCGTCTTGAAAGGGAAAACACGAGGGTTTAGTTGTTGATTCGAACCGGGTCAAATCTAAAACCTATTTGCAGCTCTGCAGGTAACAAAGACGAAGAGGAATAGAGGCAGCCAAGAACATAGAATACGAAATCGGAGGAATCCAAGGGTTGGCTCCGTTATGGTCTTAGCGGCGTCAAGATTAACCTCGTTGGGTCTCACCCAGTTGAATCTGCTCACCAATCGACAAGGAAGATCCAAGAAGTGACCAACAGTTACGGAATTACGTTTCTGGTGAGGATGGATTTGAAGAGGCAAATGCATTCGTGATTTCAAAGGCCTACTAGAGCCATACCCTCTCCAATGCTGGGAAGTGATCGGTTATTGTTTTTATCTCAGTATTAATTGATGATTATAGTAGCTTATTGCTAGCTGTGAGGATAAGAGGGAGCATATATTTATATGGCTTGTTTTCAGGAGACTCCTTAGTAATGTCAAATGGCTATGCTGCTACACATGGTCGAGTGAAAGAAGAGAGGCATATGAAACTTCAGGATACAATGGGAAATGGTAGTGCCATTGTTTTACAGAAGTTACTAACAAATTGTGATTTGTATTATACATTAAGGTTATGACTGAAAGAATGCTTATGTGCCTATAAATAGATCTTTCTATCAATAAATGAGTAGATTGTTATTCTCGTTATATGTTCTCCTTTAACACGTTATCAGCCCGTTGTTCTAACCCTGAGTCTATAACCAAAAGAAAACCCTAACCCTAGAGAATCAAAACCCAATATCGGCCAACGAAACTTTCAGCACTTGGCCGAACCCGAAAAACCATCATATAGCCCTTGTTCCCAGGATTCCAAAGTCGCCGGCCTCATCCCAAGAACCGGCCGGAACAGTACCGAACCGGTCACCGGAATACCAGAACTTTCTGTCTCACTAACGCCGCCGGATCAATCTCTTCCCGGAGTCCGATCGCCTTCAAATTTTGTCACCAGTAGCACGTCCTTGTCAGGGTTCGTGTGTCAAAATTGCACTGCAAGAACCGGTCTATAAGTAGGTGAACCGCTCAACAGACCGACCGTAACGCACAAGGAGAAGAAGAAAAAAAAATTCTCAAAACCCTAACATCGCAACGCTACAATTGCGCGCCTCCGTACACGCCGTGTTAGGCGGTCTTCTGCTACATCTTGTCAACAACAAATCCCCAAGGTTCCAAACACTTTCACGCCCGTCTCCGAAAGCGAATTCTCCGGTAATCAAAACGAGGTAATTTTTTCTAAAAGTTGCTGCTTGCGAGTTTTTAATTTCATAGTCGGGCTTCCTAGCCTTCTTCTCCATCTCACATTTCTTTGTAACGTGGGACGATATTGAGGGATTGGGGCCCCTCATATCAAGTTTGATTAGTGACGGCTTTGTCACGGTACAACTCAAAAAAAAAAAGAAAAAAAAGGGAAGAAATCGATTGTGACGGTCTAACAGTCACGGTTTATCTCATCGATATTGTGATCAATACATCTTGGCTCACGTTCTAATTCCATACACTTGATTTTAGTATTCGAATTCTCGATACTAACTAATCTCCCTTGTCTTTTATAGATGACCGAGCCATCTAGGCTAGAGTTCGAAATCCTTGATGCTCAAGGAAAAGAGTATCGTAGGTGGGTGTCGGACGTGACTCACACGTTCGTCGGTAAACGATACACCACCACAATTTTCCCTTCGGATGTTCCCAATACTCCTCCTCCTAGTTTGGAGACCAAAGCTCAAGCCCTCAGGTTTTTGAGGCGTCATATCCACCTAATTCTGAGGAAGCAGTATTTGAAAAAACAGGATCCCAAGGATTTATGGGACGTTCAAAGCAACGCTTCTACAATGTACATGACGTACAACTCCCAGAATTGATTGCGCGATGGGAAACCATTTGTTTGCTGGATTTTGCCAAAGTTGAGGACTACAACCAAGCTATGTTGGACCTCCAGGCAGAGCTTAGTTTTTGTGGAGTCGATAAATCCGAGCAAGACATGATCGAGAAGACCTTGAACACCTTTCCCTCCTCCATGAGCTTACTTGCTCATCAATACCGCCTTGAGTATGAAAACGAAAGAGTTAAGACTTTCAGTGACCTCATGAATATACTTCAGAAAAAAGAGAGGCATCATGAGATTATTCTCAACAACAATGCAAGGCCGGTTGAGACCAAGAAAATCCCTAAAACTTATCAGGCTAGTGGTGGGAGAGCTCCAAGGCAAAAGAAAACCGATCGGGCCGCACCTTATACACGTAGGCAATCTACCCCACGTGGGGGCGGCAAAGGGAACCAGCAACGCGGTCCAAACCGCATCCTCACATGGAAGAGGGACGGCGGCGCCACCGCCAACAACCAAGGAGGGGGCCGGTCCGGCCCTCGCTCTAGTAGAGGTGGAAATCCTCCACCTAACTCTGTCAAACATGGTCGATTTTCTTACTTCAAATGCGGTTCAACTATGCATATGCACAAACAATGTCGTGCAAGCAAGGAAATTCAAGATATCTACAAGAGGCATAAGCAATATTTGGCTCAAGAGGCTAATTTTACTAGTGGAGATTATGAGATGGATAACAGAGATGCAGAGCTCACTATCAATCTCACTATAGAAGATTTTGAGACCAAGAAGAGTGTCTCTTCAGAGAGTGTTGAAACTCCAGATTTTGATTAGTCTATGTATTAGACGGTTCTTCTGCTATGTTATTCAAGTGTTTTTTTGTTTGGCAATGGCCATGTTTTAAGACTTTGGTTTTTCTTAGTCGTTTTGGAATTAGAACATCCTTGATGTATTAAGTTGGTATTAATAAAATTTCTCTTAGTTTTCTGGTTTAAAGAATGGTTGAGAATTTTATTTCCCTTAATAATGCATGAATGGTTCAAATTGCAAAAGCTACAGTAATCTGTCCGCCACCTTCGTACGAGCTTTGAATAGCTCAGGACGAACTAGAATGTGAGTGACATATGTCTGGAAAGCTCTATGAGTCTAGTTTCCAGATCTTCTCACGGTTCGTCTATATCTATTTCTGTGACGAAGTTATGAACGTTTTAGTGAGCAAAGATCATTCTGCGCGGAAATTCTTATGCACTCAATAAGGGTTCACAACTTGATCACAATTCCCTGAAATTTCTCTATGTTATTTAGAGTGTTCGCCATGTCTTAAGTTCAATACTAATTGATTTACATTCTTTTTTAGATGTCTCGCGGCGAAATTGAGTGTTTGGCTGATAGTGGGACTACCCACACTATTCTGCGGAATAGGCAATTGTTTACGGATTTTGTGCCTTACAAATCCTCAGTGACAACCATGATTGGTTCATCGCCGGTTATACAAGGGCGAGGTATTGCACAATTCTTGTTGCCAAATGGCACAAAGATTCATGTCACTGATGCCTTATACACGCTAAAGGCCAATCGAACCTTGCTAAGTTTTAAGGACATTCGCGCCAACGGTTTCCATTTGGAAACTCATCGTGAGAATGATAAAGAGTTTTTGTGTATTACCTCTAATGAATGTGGCCGTAAGCGCATCTTAGAGAAACTTCTGAGTCAAAGTAGTGGTTTATATCTTACTACAGTTCAGATTATTGAATCCTATGCAGTTGCTCGCAACTTCTGCGAATCTGACTTATATAAGCTTTGGCATGATCGTCTGGGACATCCTGGACATGATATGATGATCCGTATTCTTAAAAATTCACACGGTCATCCGTTTTTCTGAGCACAGAGGCGTATGGGAACACACATAGCCACCGAAAATTGTGGCAATGCCGTGAGCACTACTCATGGTCAGGGCTCGGCCTTAATGCCGTCCCAAATGCTGTCATAGCCTTCACAGGCTTATGTGCTGCATGATTCCACTCCTGATGCCTCTATGGCAATCTCCAACGCTCACCGCTCATTTTGCAAAGCTTGTTCATTAGCAAAGTTGTAGGCACGACCCTCTTTTGTTGTAGACACAAAACAAACCATTCCATTCTTACAGATGATCCAAGGTGATATTTGTGGACCTATCAAACCAGAATGCGGACCATTTCGATACTTTATGGTTCTGGTTGATGCATCGACGCGTTGGTCACACGTCGCTTTGCTATCCACAAGGAATGCTGCATTTGCTAAACTCCTGGCTAAAATTATAAAACTCAGGGCTCACCACCCTGACCATCCGATCAAGTCTATTTGATTGGATAATGCAGGAGAGTTTACATTAAAATCTTTTGATGATTATTGTATGTCTATTGGGATTGATGTTGAACATCCCGTTCCCCATGTTCATTCACAGAACGGTCTTGCAGAAGCAACAATCAAGCGATTACAGCTTGTGGCTCGGGCTTTGGTGATGCGCACCAATCTACCTGTCTTTGCATGGAGTTATGCAATTTTACATGCAACTATACTTATTCGTTTCAGACCACCGCCAACCAACCATTTAGTGCGTACCAGTTGGTAACTGGATATGAGCCTGACATTTCACATTTACGCATATTTGGTTGCGCGGTCTATGTGCCTATTACGCCTCCACTGCGTACTAAAATGAGTCCTCAGAGACAATTGGGTATATATGTTGGCTTTGAAGCACTAACAATTGTCTGCTATTTAGAACCTTTGACAGGAGATCTCTTTACTGCAAGATTTGCAGATTGTCACTTTGATGAGACATACTTCCCGTCGTTAGGGGGAGAAAGGAACGGTAATGTTCCGGTTGAACGACAGGAATTGTCATGGTCTGTCCCCACTATGTCTCATTATGATCCCCGCACATCTCAGAGCGAGATTGAAGTGCAAAGAATTGTCGATCTTCAGAAAGTTGCAGATTCGATGCCTGACTCATTTACTGATATCGCGAAAGTGACAAGATCAACTGTCCCTGCTGCAAACGTTCCTGCAAGGTTGGAAGTCCCGTAAACTGGGCAAGTTAATGCCACACCCGGGCTAGGCACCACCGGCGTCGCCGGCGTACCTGATGCCCATGGTGGAGGGGTGGCTACGGCCTCGGCTCCCATCCGGAAGAGGGGGAGACCAAAGAAAGGTTCAATCGATGTCTTGCCGCGGAAAAAGCAAGACATCAAGGCACAAAATGATCCGCTCATCATCAATACTGTGAATCCGTCACATGAGATTGTACTATAGCTATGTCCATGAATCGATATTGAAACCTCTGGGGGACGCCTCAGAATCAATGTTGATGTCAAACAACAAAGAAATCTGGTTAAATTACACAAGTGCGCGCGTTCTTATGGATAGGTCTTCCATGTTTATTGATGATGCTTTTGCTTATTCCGTCGCTCAGGAGATTATTGACGACGATGAAATAGAACCTCGCTCTGTTGCAGAATGTCAACGTAGAGCAGATTGACCAAAATGGAAAGATGCAATCCAGACTGAACTAGACTCCCTATCAAAAAGGCAAGTTTTTGGTCTGGTTGTGCCATGCCCACCAAATGTTAAGCCTGTTGGACATAAATGAGTCTTTGTTCGGAAGCGTAATGAGAAGAATGAAGTCATGCGATATAAAGCTAGACTTATGGCGCAAGGATTCTCTCAACGCCCTGGTATTGATTACGAGGAGACGTATTCTCCTGTTATGGACGTCATTACTTTCCGCTACTTGGTCAGTTTAGTAGTGTCCGAAAAACTGAATATGCAGCTTATGGATGTGGTTACCGCATATCTCTATGGGGATCTTGATACAGAGATATATATGAAAGTGTCCGACGGCCTTTCGTTGCCCAATTCAAGTGACTCTAAACCACTGAGTACTTATGCCATCAGATTGAGGCATTCACTATATGGATTGAAACAATCCGGACAAATGTGGTATACTCGTCTAAGTGATTACTTGATTGGGAAGGGATACAAGAACGATGATTTGTGCCCATGCATGTTTATAAAAAGAACAAGTTCCGGATTTGCAATTGTAGCAATCTATGTTGATGATATGAATATCATCGGAAATCTCAATGAGATCAATGAGACGGTTAGCTACTTGAAATCCAAGTTTGAGATGAAAGATCTTGGGAAGACTCGATTTTGCCTAGGCATTGAACTAGAGCATCGAGGGACTGGAATCTTAATACACTAGTCAGCTTATGTCCAAAAGATGCTCAGGCGATTCAATATGGACAAAGCACATCCTCTTGGCACTCCCATGATTACCCGAAGTCTGGATATTAAAAAGGATCCGTTTCGTCCGAAAGATGACGATGAAGAGATCCTGGGAGCTGAAACTTCATATCTTAGTGTGATTGGAGCTCTGTTATATTTGGCTCAGTGCACTCGACCAGACATTGCATTCTCTGTGAACTTGTTAGCAAGATTTAGCTATGCGCCAACGCATCGTCATTGGAATGGTGTTAAGCACATCTTCAGGTATTTGAAGGGTTCCATTGACTTAGGCCTGTTCTTTCCCTACAATGAAACAAGAGAGCAAAAGATCCTGTCTGGGATCGGTGGATCACAGCCCTCGGCCTCCCACCAAGAGATTGTGTCCGACGCTGCCATAGTCGCGGTTCATGCGCATTGTAGACTAGTCCCCTATCCTGAAACACCGAATAATGTGTTAGTTGGATTTGCTGATGCTGTGTATCTCTCTGACCCACATAAAGGATGTTCCCAAACTGAATATGTGTTCACAATTGGGAATACAGCGATATCTTGGAGATCAACCAAGCAAACCCTTGTTGCTACTTCCTCGAATCATGCTGAAATTATTGCACTACATGAAGCAGTTAAAGAATGTGTTTGGCTTCGGTCTGTAGTGTCTCATATTCGAGAGTCTAGTGGATTACCATCTACTACGGCTGAACCAACTTGCATCTATGAGGATAATGTGGCTTGCATTGAACAGATGAAGTTAGGTTACATTAAGGGTGATAATATTAAACATAACTCGCCGAAATTCTTTTACAATCAGTAGCAACAACAGTTTTTGAATATCCATGTGAACCAGGTGAGTTCTGAAGATAATGTAGCAGATTTGTTCACCAAGTCTCTACCTAAATCTACCTTTGAGAAACATGTGAAGAGCATTGGCATACGTCGTTTATCTGAACTCCAAGATTGAGTTACCAATCAGGGGGAGTCGTTATCTAGACATCAGGGGGAGTCTGCATCACATGTTATCTTCAATTGTAGTTGGTGTGTTGTGCTCTTTTTCCCTTCGTCCAAGTCTTTTGTTTTACCCACCAGGTTTTTGTTTTACTTGGCAAGGTTTTTAACGAGGCAAGATCTTATGCACTATGTCAGATTAGGCACGCGACACAAAAGGGAGTGTTTGAGGAAAACACTTTCATGTTCTTCTGTTATGTGTATTGACCTAATCGTTTCCTTATTAGAATAGATTACAGTATTGATAGATGTTCTATATCCTTCGGGAAACTCTATGTAATGTCTATAAATAGTTATTCTCGTTATATGTTCCCCTTCACAACAAAATCCATGTTAACTAATTTGTTAAAAGAGAACATGTAGGTCTACAAACTAGAATGATTGATTAAACGAAAAAAAAAATTGTATTAATTTTAATCATTACAGGCTTTGTGGGATGAGATTGATGAAATCTATATATGTTTGATTTGAAAGTCAGTGTCCTAAATGCAGAAGTAAAGAATAAATGCTGTGACAAAAAGAACCAATTTGCTTCCCTGTTGCTCAAGTTAATTTGTCACACTTTCTAGTCAGCCTTGATAGTTTAGATCGTAGGTCATGCAATTCCTAATATACATTAATGTCATCCAATGTACAAGAATCTAAACAAATTATACCCACCTGAGGATGTCAGTTCAGTAGTCATAGGATGAAATGTAAACAAACAAAATAGAAAAGAGCCCACCCATGTCTTTTATTTTTTTTTTTTTTTTTTTTTTCATGATTTGCCAATTGACATTCTTCCAAAAAAAAAAAAAAAAGTTAGATCGTAACTGATGATGTGCAAATTCAATCTGAACTAATCGAAACCCTAATAAATTGAGAAAAATAAACTTGTTGACACGATCTATGTTCCACCTTCAGGCTCTAGTGAATCCGATGTCAATCTCCAAATAAAAGTACACTTACTCATAACCAGCACCACTAAAGAAGAAAAACCAACACCTCCATAACCGAAAACCCTAAGAAAGAAAGCTTTGAAAATAGAGCCAAGACCGGAAAGGAGAAGAAACTCACGGCCAGGCCCGGCCTTACCCCAGTGCATCCCGTGTGACCGCACGGGGCCTAGGGCAGAGGGGGCACACAAAATATATATATATATATATATATTTATTTCTTACATCCTGACCTTGTATTTGTTATTAAAAAATTGTGCTATGAGCCTACGACGATTATTACCACTCCAGATTTAAAACACCTGATTTGGGGCTAGGATTAGATAATAAATTAACATATTTATACTGTCATTTATATATACTATAATAATATAGCTTTTGTTATCAGATGATAAACACAACGGTAATAATTATAAAGGAATATTATATGTTTTTCGCACAGAAACAATATTGCTCAACACAATCAGGTTACTTCATTTTTAGTTAAACCTATTCATTACCAAATCTAAAGAGCTATGGAATTTTTTAGTATTTCAAATTTGAAATTGATATGCAATTAGTTAAATAGCCTTCCGATTTTGCGTCTTATGATGTTAGAATCGTAGGAATATTAGATTAGTTTTTTTTTCTTTTTTTTTTATAGACAAATAATGCTTTAGAGCTCCATGTTTCTAACAATTGGGTAATTTTGTTTACAAAGCATGTTTGTTGTTATTGATCAAATTCAGATACTTGGGATTCACTTTGTTTAAATTAAGTTAAAGCGCGTGCACAAGTATTTCTTTATTGATATTTTCTCCAACTACTTAAAGAAAGAAAATATTTGATTTTGTGGCTTGTAGTCGGTAGTTAGTAAACTACCTTCCCCGCCCATAGACCAGTCATGAAACTTGTAGACCGACATCCAGGCTACCTCGCCGTGGTGAAGGATCATCAATGCAGCAACGGGAAGATGCTTCTCCAAGCTCCACAAGAAGACACCAGGAGAATATATATATGTGTAATCAGTCCCACATCAGAAACATGTAATAAGAGGAAACCTTCCTTGTCTATAAAAGGAAGGCTACCCCTGTGTAGAAATGATCTCTCTCTGACTTCCCCACCCCCCACTCCTCTCGGGCGGGATGGATGGATGCTCTTGTAACACCAAAGGCCTATTGGCCATGATAGTTGATTCGTAAGTGGACGTAGTCATGTCCTCCAAGGCATGGTGAACCACTATATGCCCTTGTGTTGTCTACTGTTCATGTTCCACTGTGGTTCCGCATAGCCTACGGGTTCTTGCAGAAACATGGCGTCTCTTTGAAAAAAAATATAAAATTATAAGGGGCCCAATTTTAATTTTTTTTCTCGCACCGGGCCTTAAATCCCTCAAGACCGGCCCTGCTCACGAGATCTGCTCATTGCATGGTCTCGTCGTCTTTTTCCTTTCTTTTTTTTTGGTTGGTAGCCAGTTGCCATGGTAGGCTACAATTTCGTAAGCTATTGATTCCAAACTTTAAGGTCTCTATTATCATGAAAAATGCGAACGATGCATCCATCGTCCTTCTTAACCTACCAATACTGCGTGATCCTTGAGTCCTTCTATCAAAAATGCCTCAAACAAAACCTCAAACAAACTATACACATCACCTTCAATGTGATCTCACTTCCTCACACCAAGCAAAGCTTTGTCAACACTGCTTCACATCTCAAAGAAAAAGGAAGAAGAACTCAAAAAAAAAAAAAAAAAAAAAAAAAAAAAGCACACGCAAACGCACACGAAGCACGATTTTATTTATTTTTGGTCGAAACACGATTTTAGTGCAGCAAAACTGTGTAACTCGACTAGGGTCGGGCATTTAACCAAATGTGTGCAAAAAACCGACCGAATTGAACCGAAAAACCGTATCGGATAACCGAACCAAACCATTTGGATCAAAACAAGTAGTGAACCGAACCGAACCGAACCGACCCGAAACGGTTTAAATCGGATTAGATCCAGTTCAAGCTCTTAAACAAACCGAAAATAACCGAACCGATCCGAATTATATAATGTGTAAATATATATAATTTATATACCTGAAATGTTATTATTATTAGTTGATTTCATCTATACTTACAGTGTACTTTCCCACATTTAAAAAGACAATTTCTCATTCGACTTATTTTTTGGAAAAATCTATTAATGTAGAAAAAATTGGGAATGCATTAGATTGCTTGTTGTACTTTGAGTTTATATTTTTCCTTATAAAAAACATGTTACTCAAGTTAAAAACTTGAAGTTCAACTTTACAGTGAGATAGTAGATGAGCAAATCAAATATGGATCAAAATCGAAACCGACCCGAACCGATCCGAAAATTCAGATGGGCCGAATATTCAGATCAAAGGTTTTAAAATCTGGATTCGGTTGAAAAAAAAAACTTAATCTGAATAATTCATATTAATTTTAGTTTCGTCTTAAAACCGAACCGAACCGAAGATGCCGAGTCCTAAACTCGACTACTCGAGTGTGTGAGCGTTTGGTTGAGATTTATATGGCATGCATGACGGCTGCTCCCTCCTGTTCCTGCCGCGCCCGTATCCGAACAAAACCCCTAGCCCATACCTCATCCCATGTGATAATCTCACCCCTACCTCACCTCATCTGCCCGTCAAAGTCATCCTCATCCTCCCGCCACGTGGAGTGACAACTGGCGAGTGATTTTGTGATTAGATGTGAACCGAACCGGGGAGAAATCCGGCCCGAGCAAATATTGGATCTGGAGCTCTACATGCTACTCGGGGCAGCATTAAATGGCTTCTTGGCTACGGTCACACCCGTGCAACCGTCGGACAGAGAAGCTTGTGATGCACACAAGTAGCAACCCAGCTCACATAGTTAAATACTCGCCAGTCAAAACACTCGGGCAATAGAAGAAAAAAAAGAACCCCAAAGTCAAAGTGTAAATTAAATATATTTTGTAACATAAATCTTGTGTTATGTAGTTAGATTGTTGATCACATTAGTTATAATTTATTGAGTTAATTAACGTTGCATTTGAAAGCACAGTTACAGAATTATACCTAACAGACCAATGATGTAATATGACAGGTTGTCTAATGATACTAAAAGAAGCTACCTAAAATTAATCAGCATCTAGATACTGAAATAAAGACTACAGAGTTGCTCGATCAAATTTTTGAAAGTTAGATATCAAATGCAAGAAGACAAGGACATTGAATTTAAGGAACTAATCGATATTTGTTGGTTTGACGACCTAAATAAATAGGATGTCTCTAACAACACATTTACTAAAATTTAATTGAAGATTGAAACTAAGAGCATTCTAACTGACAATATATCTAACACGTAACATATATCCTATTCACTTAAGATTGTATCATTAATTTTATCCACGTTAATCTAACAACACAATATATTAGATTGAGAAAATTTTAAGAAAAATACATGACAAATGGTCCACTTCTAATATTGGTGTTTCAAATTTCAAAACAATAATAACGGTACATGAACTTGTAATCTCAATCGAAAATATGTACATACCGTTACATTCTCGGTTATCTAACGTATTTTCCGTTAAAATTTTGAGGGGCAAATCCGCCACTCTTTAATTTAGCAGTAATAAATTATTAAAATTAATAATTAATTAATAATTAATAAGGAGAGGGAAATAAGAAAGGAAAAAATATTGTTGTCTCTCTTTTTCGTCCCCGTTCAAACCCAGCATACACCAAAATGGTGATCAAGGTAGTTGATATGGTAAGTTGGAAGATGATTTGATATGGTAAGTTATGGAAGAAAATGTTTGAATATATATCGATGTGTATTGAGTAATGAAACTTAGACCGAGAAAGTTAATGTCCTAGTTTTACTTGGATTAGGATGATCATCGAAGTGTTTTTTTTTTCTTTTCTTTTTTTGATGAATAAGAGCCTTTCATTAAAACTAAACCCAGTAACTTACAAATACAACAAATAGTAGATTTGTAAATGGACCGGATCTTGATCCGGACCCGTTCCAGATCCGTGGTTTTTAAACAAGTTTGGATCGAAAATTTGACCCATTGATCCGTTAAGGACTTGGATCCGTTAACCCGTTTATTAAACGGATCGGATACCGATCGAGGTTGATCTGATTCATTAAAGACCCGGATCCGTTTTAAAATAATTAAATAATATTTTTATAAATATAATATTACTGATAATTATTAAATAATTTAATAATTATTTGGATAACCTAAACGTCTAAATTGCGTCTAAAGTATGATTTGATGAAGTTGATGGTTACCGATGCCTATGTTCTTTTTATGCTCTTTGTTAAAAACATTACAGGTCTAGTATTTTGATTATATTAATTTATTGTTAAAGAGTATTTTGACCATGTAATTTAACTTTTGATGTAAACCTTTATTTTGTTATAATATTTCATTAGTGTTTTATGAAGATTTATGATAAAATTAAGAAATTATTATTTAAAATTAAAAAATATTTATTATTATAAACGGATCTGATTAACGGGTCAGGTATTCGTTAACCTGCCGAATCTGGATTTGGATCGAGCTACCAATGATTGGCGGGTAACGGGTCGGATCCGGATCTAAATTTCAATTAAGGATCCGAATCTGAATCTAGGTTGATCCGCTTCAGATCCGATTTAGGTTGATCCGCTCTAGATCCGATCCATTTACAGGTCTAATGAATAGTAAACAAAGAAACCAGGTAAGGGGAAAACAAAAAAGTCTTTGAGAATATATAGTTTAAGTTTACAAGATTAAAAATATATATATAAAAAAATAAAAATAGAAAACATTATATAAAGAAAGAGAGAATGGAGAAAACTCGAAACCACATTTTAAAAAATAAGAAATTACACAGAATTAACGGTGTTATTGACGGCATATGCTAAAAGTGTGTCGGCTCCTAAACGTCATGTATTATTTTGATTGTTTATTTATTCCTAATACGGTGTGTACTAGACAATTGAATTTTAAAAATCTAGTTCACAATCCTACTTAACCAGTGTATTATAGTAAATCCAAAGCTGACTATATGGCTACAATCTAATGCTCCTCACTAATGACATTGTACAGTCTGGTGGGGGAGTGAAACAGAGAAGTACTTTTGTGAAGGTACAATGGACATCCCATCAATCACTGTCTGATTAGACAGTGGATGGACCTGATCATCTCCATTATATATCATCATCATGATCATCATGTGACAAATCCAACACATCATGTTCTGGGTCCCTTCATCTTCCTCTTAACCACTGTGCTTTGCTTTGTTTTGTTAACAATGGATGCTCTTCCTTTCTGTTTGATAAGACTAGAGTCAGTGAGAGTGTGAGACTGTCCCTCACTTACTGCTTCAGAAGCTGAATTGGTGTCAACGCCGTTGGATTTTCATCCAAAGAAAAAAAAGTTGTTAGGTTGTCTCTGTCAAACACCTTCTCCTCTTTGTTTCTTCTTCCTTCCTCTCACTCTCATGCCCAGAATTTACAGAGCAAAGCTTAGGCCTTTACTCTGTAAAACTCACCTCTTGTGTGTAAAACTTGTATGGGAGAAACATCCTCTATTGGGTTTGTTTAAAAAGAATTATGCTTCTGGTTTTTTTCACCAAACACACTGTGAAAGGAGGAGTGGGGTCAAAGTTCCACTAGCCTTACTCATTGTGTTTGAAGGAGGCTGTAGACCCACCACCAGAACATCCATGATGTCAATCGCATTGAGCAAGAGAGGCAATTTTGTAAGGTAATGAGCAAATGCACATGAGGCTTTCTGGTATAATAAACAACAGAGATGAGAGACTTAAGATTGGAGAAAATGGGATCAGAGAGAGATTGAGAGAGAGAGAGAGAGATGGGGTTGTCTTGCTTCACCCATATTCTCTTTTTCATATTATTGTTGTCTGCAACTTATAAACACATATAAACATCTCATAAAGAAGAGAGTGCTCTCAAACACTATTTCTTTTCCCCACTTACATCTCCATCATTCTCTCCCTAGAAGCTTTAATTATATTATCTATAGATACTCCCCTATTGATAATTAATCCTAATATAACTTAGGATAAAAGTAAGATGAAAGATGAAAATTAAAACTAAAGGAAAAAAAACATTTCCATGTATGATATGGCATCAGATTTCTAGTCCTTGGAACCATGAACTGAAGCACCACCAGACACTCAGCAGCTAACCCAGTTCTCAGCAGATCAAGCACCAATTTCCCGTCGATTGCTCTCGGTTCACATCACATTGCAGCTCGAAGTGTTCTCATCGCTGAAGAAATGAGTGTAATGGTCACCGCCATTTGGAGGAGGAGGGTATGGGTAAGGGTGTGGCTGCATGTAGTTGACTGCTGGAGGAGGCCTAGCGTACATCATAGGCTGGAAATTCCTGTCACCGCCCATAGCTCTTTGCTGGTTCATCATTGCAGCCATGTACTGTTGCTGGTATGGATTACCAGCCATGGCTTCAGGCCCGGCTCCTTGGAAGTAGCCGCTGGGGCCACCACCGCCTCCGCCATTCATGGCGGCAGCCGGCAGACCTTGAACCGCTGGCATTTGACCCATCTGACCCATTTGGCTCATTGGCATGCTTCCCATTGGACCCATTGCCATGTTCATCTGGCTCATCCCAGGCATCTGCTGCCCCACGTTACCTCCAGGCATGCCTTGAGGTCTCCCACCCATGTTCTGGTGGCTCATCATAGCATGTAGTTGAGCCTCACTCATTCCACCACCACCACCACCTCCTCCATTACCACCACCTCCACCACCCTTTTTAGCTCCATTGCCATTATTGCCCCCATTAGCACCACCACCTTGGCCTCCTTGACCATTCTTGTTCTGCGCCCCACCACCACCATTTGGGGGAAACCCACCACAGTTCTTTCCTCCATTCTTGCCAGCTTGATTTTGACCATGATCTCCGCCACCGCCTTTCTTTCCACCGCCACCACCCAAATTCACCTGAGCCGGCGCACCCCCTCCTCCGCCACCTTTCTTTCCACCATTACCACCGCCACCATTCGGTTGACCACCACCAGCCTTCTGGGGATTCATCATCTGAGGGTGGTTCATCCCATTCATCATCATAGGAGGCAGCCCCTGACCACCACCACCACCACCCATCAACGGCTTCATCTTATTGATAGGCATTCGAGGATCATCCAGCTCGTCATCAAAATCGTCGTCGTCATAGTCGTCATCATCGTCAAGGTCATCATACTCATCATCAGTCATGTCATCATCATCCAAGTCCGCGAATTTGACGGCCTTCTGGTTCTGGTTAGGTGGGTTCGGCCCTTTAAAACCAGGCGGCATCCCTTTCAATTGAGGCAACTTCAGATCTTGGAATCCTTTCATTTGCTGAAGCTGTTGCAGCTGCTGTAGTTGCTGCATTTGCTGCTGTTGTTGTTGCTGTGGGTTCGGGCCTTGTTGTCCACCTTTAGGCTGGTTGTTGTTACCTCCTCCGCCTCCGCCACCACCCTTCTGGTTGTTCTGGGCTTTGTTATTCCCACCTTTGCCATTATCAAGTTGCATGTTTTTGAACTGATTGGTCAGGTTGCTCTGGTTCTGATTATTGTCGTTGGCTTTCGGAGCGCCCCAAACTTCTGCATGTTTCCCTGATTTTGCGAGCTTCTTGATCAGAACAGAGGGGTCGACATTGCCGGAAACGGTCACCTTCCCCTGTTCGGAATCTATCTCGGTTGTAAAAACCCCTGGACAAAATAAGAAACACAAGTTAATGACTGATTTCCATAGAGGATAAAATCCAAACAAATAAAAATCTTGGGGTATATCAGTAAAATGAAAAATGGGGGGGGGGGGGGGGGAGCACAATACCATCAATTTTCTGCAAGATTTTCTTGACCTTGTGCTTGCATCCATCACAGTGAATGTTAACTTTGAGAACACATTTCTGCATGCACAAGTAGTCCAAAAAAACAAAAGTAGAGTAAACAAGAAAAGAGACATAAAGAAAAAGAGCAAAGCTTGTTGTAGTGCTCTGTTTAATAATTTGGTTTATGAAAGGCAAAGAAATAAATTTAACACAAAAGACTAATGATTTTGAGTTCAAATGAAGCAAAGAACAAGCAGAGAAGAGAGTGAAAGAGTACCTGGATCTTCAAGAACTCTTCTTTACTCATGGCTACTAAAACTCAAATGCAACAAACACAAGACTACAATAAAAGAAAGGGCAGGTTGGTGATATAGATCTAAGGGAAACAGAAGCTGCAGAAACAGAGGAAAATGGGCGAGCTAGGAGGAATTACAGAAAGGGGTAGTTGCTAGTGTCTCTGTTTCTTTCTTTTTGGGACTTATCTAAGCAAAAACACAGAGGGAAAGAAATGGGAAATGGGTCTGCGTCTCTGAGCACAGAAGTTTTTAGACCCAATAGCAAAGGTTCAGTCTTTGAAGACAGAGAGAGAGAGAGAGAGAGAGAGAGAGGAAGAGGGGCTCAGAAGCGGTGGGTGGACATTAAAGCTTCTATGGGTATCTCTGCTTCCTCTATTTCAGGGTAAGAGAGAGAAGAGGTAGATGTGAGAAGTAGCAAAGCATAAGCCTAAAAACAATGTGAGAGAGAGAGAGAGAGAGCGAGAGAGAGAGAGAGTGTTGGTGCGTCCAAGGCTTTCTTCATTCACTCCATATCTCTCTAGGGGAAGGTTTATTTAATGGTATTTTTTACTAATGTCCAGTAACAATGTGGATCTGGCTTGGCTTGGTTACTGGCTTGAAATATTTGAATGGCTCTGCTACTGTTTGGGTGAAATTGGTGAGCGAGGAGAAAGAGTATAAATAGGGCTCTCACTCATCAGCTCACAGATTTAAAGTTTTAATCTTTTTTGAAAAAAAAAAAGAAGATAATTATTATCAGCAGATGTGAAACAACTCTGTCAGATTTCCTCTCCTCAAATTGGGTGATGCAATAAATAATGGCATTTATTAATTTGGCCTTGTTTCATGTAAATACACATACAATATTTAATATATTTTCTGTACTACCTCTATATTTAGCTGTTTAGCTCAAATTACTATCTTGCTCTTTAGATAAAAGGTAAACTTGACCTGCATTTTTAATCTTTCAAGTTTCAACCATCCAAAACTCCATAAGCACACCATAATAGGTAATGAAATTTTACAATGATCAAGGTTCTTTGATACAAAAACAAAACCCTCACAATGTGTGATTGTTTGCATAAACCTTTGTCTCATGTTATTTTATTGTTATTGATCATGTATTAATTCATTATTCTACTCAAATTTATATTTTCTAGATGCTTAAAACGTGTCATAATTTGCTAATTATTCACTCATATACATTTCTTAAGACACATATGGTTAGCCATAAAATATGTTTGATTTTTCAAACATTATTTGCAAGCATACGAATATCGGGCGTAATAAAAACTTTTTATTTGTTCCACTTTTTCAGCTTATAAATTTTTGATACCTGTTACTATTGGATAATGTTTTGACATTTTTGTTCATGCATACGTACAATGACACATAAATACAAGCGAATTCAAAAAATCTTTGTATTAGTAAAACATTCGCATACAAGGTTAGCTTTTACATTTTATCTTATTATCTCTAAAACGTGTCACTAACTTGTCTTTTTCGCCTTTTGTTTTCATGTATTATCAAGAGACATGTAAAGGCAAATAATTTAAAAATATGGTACGAACTATACATTCCATGTAACAAAAGAAAATTGCAAAATCCTAGTCGAACGCACCCCACGCGCTGAATAGGTTTTGCCAAAGTTTGCGTCCATTCTCGTCCGGCAGCGCTAGTGAAGGCATCTGGCCTTGCCGGCGATTGTCGAAGGTGGCCGGACGGGACGATAGGGTAGGAATAGGCTCTTGTCGGTGGAGGGGGCTGAGAGGATGTTTGGTTTCTTGGTTTCGGTCCATGATGGTGCCGGCGCTAGCGGGGGTGTCGCGGTGGTTCTGATCATACCTCGTTGCAGGCATAGATCTTGAGAGTCGATTTGGGATGTGGGTTGTTGGGTGGATCCATCCGGATCTCGCCGCAGGCACACAAACGTTGGATCGGTGTTCAGAATCGGTGTATGCAGCAGAGGGCGGTGGATGGCATCTTCGTGGGTTCAGGCAGATTGGGTCTGTGGTTGTGGCTTTGCTGCGACGAAGCTTATTCGGCGATGAAGCATTGACTGTGGTTGGGCTTCGAACGCAGCGGAGGCGGCGGCGTAGCGGTCTTGCAGGTTTGCTGGTGAAGATCTGGCTGTTTGTGCGACATGAGTTTTGGGCCTGGATCAAGAGCTGGGCCCGCTTGGGCTTCCTCCAACCGTCGGTTTGTTATGGTCCAATTGCATCTTCGGCCTTGGGTTTTACTCTAGGTCAAAGTTTGTTTAATTTTTTAATTTCTAATTTCTGTTATGTTTTATTATTATTAGTAGTTGTACTAATAACTGGCTGCCTTTTATGGGTAGAGGGCTTGGTCCCGGTCTAAGCACCTCGTGTGCCTTATCTGTTCTACGTGTGCGACAAATATTTTGTTATGTTAAATGGTTGTTGTCTCCTAGTGGCAGGATGAAACTAAGTGTCATCAGATTTATTCTCTGGCGGCAACATAGTAGGAAAACAGGTTTATTAGACATCAGGATATGTAAGCGTGTTACATGTTCTTTCCATTATGTCACCGCTGTGACAAAGCAAATAAAGTCGTCATTAGAGTAGAACTCTTTGTTAGTTGGTGTTTTTAGAATACAGGTACGTTGTAGAGATTCTCGTTATTATTTCGGGTCTTTGTAATCATGGATTTAGGCTTCATGTCTCCCTTTTGTATTCGCCGGTTTCATTAATAAACGCTTGAGGGCAGCCGCACCAGCCTTTTGTTTATAAAAAAAAAATTGCAAAATCAGCATATCTTTTAACAAATATGTTGGCAAATCCCTAAAAAACAATAACAATCATGTATTAATTCCACGTATCAAAAGAAAATTGTCACACCAATACACTCGTACATTTCACTTATTTTTTTAGATGTTGTTAGTTAATCAGTGTTCTAACTCATGTATTTTTATTAAGACACAAATTTTAACAAATATAAGAAAACATTGTATTAGCAGTCACACATTCCATGTAGCAAAAACAAAATGCTTTAATGGATTTGATCCTTCTTCCGATTATTTAGTGCAGTTATGTTTACCATTGCTAATTATTCTTACTTTTTATGGTTGAGATTTTTCAAGCTTTTTCTAATTTTATTTTCATTATTTATTATTTCCAACATTTCTTCAGAATAAATTCTGGTTGCATTGTCACAATTCAACAAGAGATATACTCCCATGTTTTTTGCCAACACTATACCATTTTTGGTGAAGTCAATTCTAGACAAATTTAACTCATTCATAAGAAAGAGCAAGCAAAGTTACGTTCTTCAAAAAATTTGCTTCCATTGATGAAAGAGAGATCAAAGTTTTGCAACAATCACTAGTTTTCCAACAACTCTCAACCTCACATTGCGAGTTCCAATATACTACTTGAGCTCTCACTTATTTCCTCGGATCCTATTTCCTCACTCCAATCTTGCACACTATTAAAGGCACTCACTCTGCTTTCATGTACAAGCAATTAGGAGTGAGAAGATGATTTGATGAATACTTTGCTTGAGGCTAAGAAACTTCTCCAATACAAACCTCAATACTTTACTTGAGACTAAGAAACTTCCCAATACAAACCCAATATTTATGTTGGAAAACACTAAAACAGGATTCAACCACATTAGATAGTAAAATTCTACATTTGTCGTCTCTATCTACCTTCCAAATTTACTGTCATTCAGTTATTAGTTTGTAGGTGACGTCCCACATGTACCACATGTAGGAACTAACAATATAATCATATTGTGCATAAAATGAAAGAAGTTGAGAAAAAGAAAAAACCAGTCAAGTTTTTTTTTTTTTTTGTGTGTTTTTTTTTTTTGAAGGAGACGTCAATGCATTAAATAGTAAAAGTTACATATATAGAAATAACTCAAATACTAAAGGGGTTCTGACAAAATTGAGTCATCCATATATAACCCTAAATGATCTAAGACCAAGATAAAACAATACAAATTATGACAACCTAACATGCAACTAGAACTGAAAATGCACATAGAAACTCAAAGACGATTTTCATGTTGTGCATAAAATGAAAGAACAAAAAGAAAAAAAGAAAAACAAATCAAGTTATTACTTAATCAAGTATTGGACATAAAATTTCTTCTAACCTAACAGCCGCTTTGGTAGGGTTTATCGTAGGCTTCTTGTCTTCGACAAAATCTTCAAAATCTATGGATCTAGTCGTTGTTGGCATGATCTTGATCTTTGTGAATCCCATGCTGAGTGAGGGCAGCGATGTTTTCTTCCCCGGGGTGTTCTCCCTGTTTGGGGAGATTTCGCTTCTCATGCTTCAAATTGGAAGAGAATTCTCAAGGCCGACTTGGCTTCAACAAGTTCGATGGCTTCACTAGAGTTTCTGGGATCGCTGGCTAGACTCACATTAGGTGCGACCTGGTCTGAATCTTCGTAGGAGTGTGGAGGTGCTGCGGCGAATTCAGATCAAGATATATACAAACATGTCTTACTATCATGATTTATGCGGTGAGAGAAGACGAATTCATCTGGCGTCCTAGCGATCTCGGAGGCGATAGTCTGGTTCGGAAGGACGGCGACGATATGCCGATGGCTTCTAGTTGTGTTGACGACGGCGGCTTTCGGCATTTTGGTGGTGTTTGGAAACCTGGAGATTCCTTTCTCCTCACTCATGACGTCGACATTAAGATTGGGTCGGTTGCTGGTGTTGGGTTTCACAATGTGAGCACAGCAGCGGCGGAAAGCCCTGCCGTGTTTCATAACTGAAGGGCGGAAAGCCTTTTAATGTTTTTCCCATATAGACTAGAGCTTTCCCCCCTTAGGCGCACCTATATGTACAATTTTTTAACCTTGTCTAAATCTTAAATTTGTTGTAGAGTATGAGAATACGAGAGAAAAATGTCTATTCATTCATTGATAGATTGACCTTTATATATGCATTACATAGATAATCCCTGTACATCAGGGATAGATATCTAAGAGATATTCTAGTCTAATAAGGAGAAGATTCGGTCAAGACACATCATCAAGGATATGAATGTAAATTTCTTCAACACTCCTCCATGTGTCGCGTACCAGAATCACATGGCGCATGAATGTTGCCTCGATAAAAACCTTGTCAAGTAAAACAAAAACCTCTTGGGTAAAAAACAAAAGACTTGGTCGAAGGGAAAAAGAGCACAACGCGCCAACTACAACTTGAATGTAAAACATGTGACGTAGACACCCCCTGATGTCTACACAATCAACTCCCCCTGATAATTAAATCAATTTTGGAGTTCAGATAAGCGACGCATACCAATACTTTGCACATGCTTCCTAAGAGTATATTTGGGTAGAAACTTGGTGAACAAATCTGCTACATTATCTTGGGAACTCACTTGGTTCACTTGGATATTCAAAAGTTGTTGCTGATTGTAGAAGAACTTAGGAGAGATATGCTTAGTATTATCACCCTTGATGAATCCTAACTTCATTTGTTCAATGCATGCCGCATTGTCTTCATAGATATAAGTTGGTGCATCAGTGGTAGATGTCAACCCACTTGACTCTCGAATATGAGCTACCACAGAGCGAAGCCAAACACTTTCTTTGACTGCTTCATGTAGTGCAATAATCTCTGAATGATTCGAGGAAGTAGCAACAAGGGTTTGCTTGGTAGATCTCCAAGATATCGTCGTAGTCCCAATGGTGAACACATAACCAGTATGGGAACGTCCTTTGTGTGGATCAGAAAGATACCCAGCATCAGCAAAACCGACTAACACATTATTCGGTGTTTCGTAATAGGGGACAATACCGCATTGCGTCAATTTTGAGCTAGAAGGAGCTTCAGAAGCTTGATTTTGGTTGGGGAACAAAATCTGCTCGTTTGTGGCATTGGAAGCTCTCGAGGACACGCAGGGGTGCGACAGGGGATCGGCTGCAGCGTTGCAGCATCTGCAGGAGCGCTCAGGGGCGCGGCAGGGCGAGGCAAAGGCGCGCTGGGGGCGTAGTGTGTGCTGCCTAGTGCTGCCGAGGCAGTGCTGGGCACGGCAAGGGCCCTTAGGGACTCAGCCAATGTGCCGGCAGTGTTGCTATGAACAGGGACATCAACATTCATGTCTTCTACTTCAGTTTTGTAAGGAAAAAACATGCCCAAATCAATTGAACCCTTCAAGTACTTGAAGATGTGTTTAACACCGATCCAATGACATTGCGCAGGCGCAGAGCTAAACCTAGCTAACAAGTTTACTGAGAATGCAATGTCTGGTCTTGTACATTAAGCCAAGTATAATAGAGCTCCGATAGAGCTTAGGTACATTCAACCTATAAGAATTTCTGCTCCAAAGACTTCCTCATCGTCCTCTTTAGGACGAAATGAGTCCTTTTTGATATCCATACTTCGCGTGACCATGGAAGTACCAAGAGGGTGAGCTTTGTCCATATTAAATCACCTGAGCATCTTTTGGACATAATCTGACTGATGAATTAATATTCCAGTCTCTTGATGCCCTAGCTCTAGGCCTAGGCAAAATCGAGTTTTCCCAAGATCTTTCATCTCAAACTCGGATTTCAAGTAGGTCACGGTCTCATCAATTTCTTTGAGACTACCGATGATGTTCATGTGATCAACATAAATGGCTACTATAGCAAATCCGGTACTTATTCTTTTAATGAACACGCATGGGCAAAGATTGTCATTCTTATATCCCTTCCCAATCAAGTAGTCACTTAGACGATTATACCACATTCGTCCGGATTGTGTCAATCCATATAGTGAACGCCGCAATTTAATTGCAAAGGCACTCCGTGGCTTAGAGTTACTTGACTTGGGTAGTGAAAGTCCATCAGGTACTTTCATATATATCTCTGAATCAAGATCCCTATAGAGATATGCGGTAACCACATCCATAAGTTGCGTGCTCAGTTTTTCGGACACTACTAAACTGACTAAGTAGCGAAAGGTAATGACGTCCATAACAGGAGAATATGTCTCCTCGTAGTCAATTCCAGAGTGTTGAGAAAATCCTTGCGCCACGAGTCGCGCTTTATAGCGCATGACTTCATGTTTCTCGTTTCGCTTTCGAACAAAGACCCATTTATGTCCAACAGGCTTAACATTCGGTGGGCATGACACTACCAGACCGAAAACTTTCCTTTTTGCTAGAGAGTCTAGTTCAGCCTAGATTGCATCTTTCCATTTCGGCCAATCTGCTCGACATTGACATTTTACAACAGAGCGCGGTTCAATCTCATCGTCGTCAATAATATCTTGAGCGATGACATAAGCAAAAACATCATCAATAGTCGTGGAAGTTCTTTTCATCATACCGTGCGGATCGATATACTTTAGTGATATTTCTTTTTTCTCTAACATCAACATTGGATCCGAGGCGTCCCCCAAATACGCTAACATTGATTCTTGGACATAACTATAGTCAGAGACAATCTTATGTGAAGGATTCACAGTGTTGATGATGAGTGGATCATTTAGTGTCTTACTGTCACGCCTTTTTCTAAGCACATTATCTGTTGAACCAACATGTCTCCCCCTCTTCCTGGTGGGAGCAGAGGCCGCGGCCACACCTCTACCGTGGGCATCTGGCGCGTCAATGACGGCATTGCCGAGCCCGGGTGCGGCCGGAAATGTCCCTTTACATGGGACATCTAACCTTGAAGGAAAATTTGCAGCAGGTATAATTGATCTCATCACTTTAGCGATATTGGTAAAAGAGTCAGGCATCGAATCTGCAACTCTTCCAAGATCGAGAATACGTTGAACTTCTAAATCACTGTCAGAAGTTCGGGGATCATAATGAGACATAGTGGGGTCAGACCACGTTAATTCTCGGCGTTCAATTGGAACAGAAACAATCATGTCTCCCCCTAACAGCGGGAAGAATGTCTTATGAAAGTGACAATCTACGAATCTCGCAGTAAAAAGATCTCCTGTCAAAGGTTCTAAATAGCGGACAATCGTAGGATGTTGATAGCCAACATAATTACCTAATCGTCTTTAAGAAACCATCTTAGTACGCAGTGGAGGCGTAATAGACACAAACCGCGCAACCAAATATGCGTAAGTGTGAAATATCAGGCTCATATCCAGTTACGAACTGGTACGCACTAAATGGTTGGGTTGCAGTAGGTCTAAAACGAGTAAGTGCAGCTGCATACAAAATTGCCCGTGCAATCAATTGTAAGCGCTTAATTGTAGCTTCTGCAAGACCGTTTTGTGAATGCACATGGGGTACGGGATGTTCTACTCTATTGTGAATCCCAATAGACATGCAATAGTCGCCAAAAGACTTAGACGTAAACTCTCCAGCATTGTCCAATCAAATAAATTTGATTGGATGATCAGGGTGGTGAGCCCGGAGCTTAATAATTTGAGCTAGGAGTTTAGCAAATGCAACATTTATTGTGGATAGCAAAGCAACGTGTGACCAACGTGTTGATGCATCAACTAGAACCATAAAATATCGAAATGGTCCGCACTCTGGTTTGATAGGTCCATAAATATCACCTTGGATTCTTCATAGGTGTTTTGGCCACGATCCTCAACGCGCAGAGCAGAGGTAAATAGCGAGCAAAGAGAAGGGGGAGTGCTGCAGGCGTGCCACCTCGAGGACGAGGAAAGAGTTGATTGTGTGCGCTTGACTTCTTGATCAGGCGGAAGGGGTTTCCAGGTGCCACCTCAGAGAAGGAATTTACGAGCACAAGGCGATCGATACTCACGGTGAGACGCGAGTAGAGCAACAATAGGGAGGTAAGAGAGGAATCGGGGTAGAGTCCGAAGGGCTCTGAAGAAAGACCTAGGCGGCGGCGCTTAGGGTTAGGGTTTTCGAGTAGCTCGAAGGATAACTGGGTTTCAGTTTGTATTGTGTTTTTTTGTGTGTTTGTTTTAGTGTCCTTTCTGTTAGGGTTCGAGTCCCCTTATATAGTAGTTCGACTTGCGGCAGAAGAAAAGTAATTAGAATCCAAGTCGGACTCTGAAACCCTAATAGCATAAGGGCACTGTTCTGTCCATGCGAACCAACCATCTTGTGACACATGTCCAGTTCACACACTTCATTCCGCATAGGGCATTGCTTCCGCGTTGCCAACTGTAGACTCCTATACGAACTGGAATTAGGAATATCCTCATCCCGCGGGCTGTCACAGGATGCTATCTCGTGTGCTCCTGAAGCTCGCTTCCATTTCGCGGGCTATTGCAGCTCGCGAGCCTTAAAATGGCTTTTTATATTAAATGGGCCACAAGGATTGGCACGAAGCATATCAAAGACTTGTAAAAGTCTTCAACGATTAATGTGGTGCGTGCGGACTCCGCATGTGTCTCCCTCGCGAAGTCTCCTATGCGAGCCAGTTTGCCAGCTCGCCTCGCCTCGCCTACGCGGAGAGTCAATCTCGCCTCGCGGACTGGCAAATAGTAATTCCGCGCCCGAACTCATGTTTCCACGCGAACTGTGTAGTTCGCGCGAAGTCTCGTTTGCACGCGAACTCTGTAACTCAGCTCGCGTGGTCTTACTGGCAAACCATCACTTGTAAATTTAGAGAAACTTGGGCTCGCCGGTATGACATGGACCAAGAAATAATTAATATTTACATAGACATTTACCGTCCAATAAAAATATTAATTTAGGCGTAAACAATAGGAATAAAATGTTTTGTTTAGAATCACTAGCAAAAGATGGTCTTGCATTCAATTTGGCTAGTGAACAAGCTTTGGAAAATGAGCGGTGAGCATTATAGATAGTCATAGAGGCATTTGGAGTCTCGGCAATGGTCTTAAAGGCCGAGCCTATGGCAGGTGCATCATGCACAGCCGCATCACCGATTTCGGTGGAAAGAGGAGCTCCAACACGCTTTAGTGCTCGGAAAAATGGATGTCCATGTGAATTCTTGAGAATTCGAATCATCATGTCACGTCCGGGATGTCCCAAACGATCATGTCAAAGCTTGTATGAGTTAGAGTCACAAAAGTTGCGAGAAACTGCATATGATTCGATGATCCTTATGGTTGTAAGATACAAACCGCTAGTTTGAATCATGAGCTTTTCTAAGATGCGTTTACGGCCATAGTCATTAGAGGTGATAAACAAAAACTCTTGTCCATTCTCATTGAACGTTTTCAAGTGAAATCCGTTGGCACAAATGTCCCTAAATGATAACAAGGTTCGATTAGCCTTAGGACCGTAAAGCGCGTCAGTGACATGTATCATTGTGCCATTTGGCAATAAGAACTGCGCATTACCTCTGCCTTGAATTACAGGCAAGGAACCAATCATGGTTGTCACTGAGGATTTGTGAGGCATAAAGTCCGTAAATAATAGCCTATTCTGTAGAATAGTGTGGGTAGTCCTACTGTCAGCTAGACACTTAATTTCGTCACGAGACATCTACATAAAGGTGTGAAAATAATTAGTCTTGGATCAAGACAATGCGAACACTTTAATGAAATATAGAGGGGTTAATCGGGAATTGAACCAAGTTGGAATCCCGAATGAGTGCAATTACACGGCATGCAAATTAATTTCATGAAGTTAGAGCAATTTGGCCGGCCAAGAGGCTCGGTTGTAGCATCAAAAAAAGGCATTGGGAGTGCACTTACAGCGCTGGCAGAAAGCAGAAACCCGCTGGAGGCTCACAGGGGCTCGGCAGCGCGTAGGGGAGCGGCAGTGCGCGGTCGAGGGCCTGTCCATACGCGAAGATACACAGGGGTACGGTCAGGGGCGCAGGAGTGCAACGCGGCAGGCAGGGGGGCGCGGCAGGGGCCTGCCGCCGGCATGGGCTTGGTAGGCTGTGGCATGGGCCCTCTAGGGGCACAGGCAGCCACCCAGCGCGCACATCGCGTGGCAGAGATGCTCAGGGGCGTTGTGACAGTGCCAAAACACGGTAGTTTGCTGCCTTAGTGTTTTTTCGCCGTTTTTTTCGCAATTTTTACATATGTTTTGCCATTCTTTATGCCATAACCAATTGTAAGACCCCAAAAACATGTGGATTTAGTATATTTTCCATGTAATGAAGCTTATAGCTTTGTGCAATTTGAACCATTCATAAGGGAATAAATTCTTAATCAACTGAACATTGTGAAACGTAAATGAGATATTTTATTAATGCCAACTCAAAAATACATTAAAGGATGTCTAATTTCATAAAAACTGACTACAAAGTCGAAAATAATTGTGGCTAAACAAGTGCCAAACAGAAAATAGCAGAGAAAAAACATCTAATCAAAAGAGTTTAATCAAAATCCACAGCATCCATGTGCGCAGGACCAGCTTGCTTCTTAGCTTCGAAATCTGCTATGGTGAGATTGGTGGAAGGCTCAGCACCAATGTCATCTCCCCCAGTAAAGTTAGCTTCTTGAGCCAAGTACTGCTTGTATCTTCTGTAGGTATCAATAGCTTCTTTGCTAGCACGGCAATCATGATGCAAGTGAGCTGTAGATCCGCAAATATAGCATGGAGATCGCCTCTTCTGGTTCGAGTTAGAGGGCTGATTTTGCTCATGTTCATATGGTGCAGGTTTTCTGTTTCCTATTTTCCTTGGAGCTTTACCTTCACTAGTTTAGTTAGACTAAGGAATCTTCTTAGTCCAAACCGGCCTTGCATTGTTATTGAAGATAATCTCCTGGTGCCGCTCTTTCTTTGCTAGCAAGCATATGAGGTCACTGAATGACGTAACGCGGTTCTGCTCATACTCAAGGTGATATTATTGGTTAAGTAAGCTCATCGATATCAGAGAAGTGTACAAAGTCTTCTCAATCATATCTTTGTCAGTCTTGTCGACGCCACAAAAGCTTAGTTTTGCTTGGAGGTCCAACATAGCTTGGTTGTAATCCTTAACTTTAGCAAAGTTCATTAGTCTAATGGATTACCAACGAGTAGTCAACTCTGGAATGAGTACATCATGTACGTTGTTGAAGCGTTACTTCAAGACATCCCATAGATCTTTGGGGTCTTCCCTTTTCAGGTATTGTTTCTTCAGAATTGGATGAATGTGGCGCCTCAGAAACATGAGGGCTTGTGCCTTGGCCTCGTTACTTGCTAGAGGGCCATTCGGCGGCAAAAAGATGGTGGTTTTCAACCGCTTATCGATGAACGTATTCGTCACATCGGACACCCATCAGTGTTATTCCTTACCTCGGTTATCGAGGATCTCGAACTCGGGTCTGGATGGCTCAGTCATCTACAAAAGACAAGAGGAACTAAATTAGTCAATAAACCAAGGATGTGGTCATAAAATTGATGCAAATAAAAGTAAGTGACGCGTTAGCGCAGTCACAATCGATTCTTCCCTTGTAGGTGACGCTCACAGCTGTCGCAGCGACGCGTAATTGCAGTCGCAAATATATGGTGACGCGTATGTCGCAGTCACAAAGTTTAATAGAGGATGAGAGCCCTAACAAAACTCTCAAACCCTATTCCCCCCCCCCCCCAAAACCCAATCCCGTCATAGAGAGGAGATAAATGGAAAGGCTACTAAGCCCGAACTATGAATTGAAATTCGGAAAGCAGTAACCTTAATTAAAAATTTACCTCTGATGAGTTTGAGTCGATGGCAGGCTTCGACCGAGGGTTGGGAACCTTTCTGGCTTTCCTTGGAAGACGAGCAATCTTGAGATCTTTGGTTTCTAGAGACTACCGAGAGGAGAAAACAACTTTTCACCTACTTCTGCTTCGATTTCGGAGCGGAAATTTTGACAGGAAGAGTACCACTAGAAGATAAAGCTGCTGTCCAAAAATCAGGTCGATCGGAGCACGGGAAGGCGGTGAACCGGTGGTCGGTGGTAACGGCGGTCTGGAAAATTCCAACGGCCGGTTTAGGTACTTTCCGGCCGGTTCTTGGGGTGAGACCGGTGGGGTTGGAACCGGGACGTCGAGGGTTTTCTGTGGATATGTAATTCCAGCCGTCGACATAAGAAAATCCGGCCGGAAATCGGGAAAAACGAAACGGGCAGATTAGGGTTTTGGAAAAAAGTTTGGGTTTTCGAAGGTTTTAGGGTTTTAGGACCTATTATCTCTTAGTTAGGGCACCAAGTCTGATAACCAGTTGTAGAGTATGAGAATACGAGAGAAAAATGTCCACTCATTCATTGATAAATTGACCTTTATATAGGCATTACATAGAGAATCCCTGTAAATCAGAGATAAATATCTAAGAGATATTATAGTCTAATAAGGAGAAGATTCGGTCAATACACATCGTCAATGATATGAATGTAAATTCCTTCAACAAAATTTTAATTTTTTATTATTTATTGATAACCCGCCCCCCCCCCCCTAAAAAAAGTAAATAGCTAAAACTCACTAGGAAAAATTACATTGCAGAAGGGATGGTAAAAGAGTGCATGGTCCAAAATTCTGTGGAGAAATGCCCCTTAATAGTAATTTTACTTATCAATAATTTCACTCACTAGGAAAAATTACATTGCAGAAGGGATGGTAAAAGAGTGCATGGTCCAAATGAAAATTCTGTGGAGAAATGCCCCTTAATAGTAATTTTACTTATCAATAATTTCAGGAGAAAAAATTTCTATTTCAAAATATAAAAAGAGAAAAATTACGTTGGTTTTCATTAATTGTTTTTTTTTTTTTTTCTGAAAAACTGTGTGCTATAGTCAGAAAGAGAACTTAATTTTCTCAGCTAAATGTAGCAAATGGTTTGGCTTAATGCCAAGGGCCATTATTACAAAATCTGGGAAATTCTGGAAAAATAAAAGTGGTAAACGCTTACTACCAAAAAATATCTGATTTTTCCTATAAAAGCAGATCCCCATGGCATGAAAACTCCTATGTATTAATTGTCCTAATTTGCTTTTCAGTAATTAAAGAAAAAAGAAAGAAATTGCTGTAGGTGATGGGAAGGAAATTGAGATGGAATTGATAAAAGTCACTTTGGCTTTGATGATCATATCTTACTTTAACAGCAAATTAGGTCCTTGAATTCAGATGAATCATGTTTTGGGGTAGATTTTTCATGAGTTTGGGCACTTGTTTCCTGGGCATGCAAATCATTACTGTCCCTTCTCAAAAGCCTAAATACCATTTATAATAAAACAAGCCCTTTTTGGCTTTTGTTACCTTTAATCCCTTAAGAAGAGGAGGTTAAAGTTAAGCTGTAACTTAAAAAGAGGTTTGAATGGTGCCAATGCTCCTGAATTGGTTTTGGCCCTTTCTTTGCTCTCAATGAATTCAGAGAAAAGGTGTGTTTGGAAGCAGTTTATGGAGATTAATGGCCACTGGGTTGGACAAAGGTTGAAGCAAAAACCATGTTCTATTGCATGTTGATTCCTATTGCCAAATGTGTTTTAGTTAGGAGGTATGAACACCAACACCACGGCTACACTTGATAGCAGAAACTAGAAATGTGCCCGCGCTTTGCAAAATCGCCCACGCACTGTAGCATATGAACAATAAAACCACTGTAGCAAGTGAACATGACCACCCCGACAAAAAATAGTATATGTTAAATGGTGGTGCTTTGCGTGTGTCTTTACAGCTAAATTAGGGCTATTTATATACAAGTGTCCGGAGCTTCGTAGTATTTCAAAATTATATATTAATTATGAGAAGTTTGTTTTTTTTTTTTTTTTTTTTTTTTTTTTTTTTTTTGAAAAAGAGGAATAACTTCATTGGTATAGAGTCATACGACCAAATATTGCTAGGTTAGACTGGAGTTAACTCCGTTACAATTTCTATAGTAAACTCTTTGCTTTTATACAACTAAAACTAAAAGAATGGAAAAACCAAAATGTCGTCTAAAAAAGTAGACGATTACACAAAAAAGCAATTAACATACACAAACTGAATCAAAGTACCTAAAAATCAACATGCAGCCTAAAGACCCAATTGTGTACCTGTCCGTCAAAGAGTATGGTGTCACCCTGAACAATTTGTGTAGGGATCTTTATTCCTCCCCAAGAAGAACTACTCTCCACCTGCCTTAGGAGAGGCTTCCAACTTCGACGTTCCCGACCCAGAAGTGGAACGTGCTTAGACTCTTAGAGCACTTACCTGCCTCAATGATATCCTCCTCCCCAGGGCATTGCACAATGGGAACTCTGGCACTACACGAATTTGCATTGAGCGTTTTTCTCTAGGGAATAGGGTAGAGACTAGAGAGTGACGACATCAACGGTGCATGAGAGATCAAGGTTGGCAAGTGTGTTGGCCCGTAACACAGGCTGTGCTGGGGTTTGGGTCGTAGTTGGTGCTGTCGATGCTGCCTCCTCTTTTTGCTCACGTGGGCATGAACGACCTCCATGGTTGATCATCCAACACACTCTGCAACAACCTAGAAGTTGTTCATACTTGTATTTTCTCCAACAAAGCATGTTGTATGTGGGAGAAACCTCAATCCTATGTTCTGGCCTCACAAGATGGTTGAGAGGTAGGGTTAGCCGAACCCTAGCCACCCCCTTGTTGAAACCTGCGTCGTCCACCTGCAAACTGAGCCGATTGTTTTGACGATCAAGCGGGCGGTGTTGTCGTTGTCGTTAGAGCCTGAGCTATGACCAAACACGATTAAAGTCAAATAATACTATAGTAATATATTTGATTTTCACGAAATAGAGTTAAAGTCAAATTAATAACTAATATTGTAAAATTATACAACCAGTAACTTTAACTGATTCTATAGTTGGTGTATAATATTTTTAGAGAATATAACTTTATATATTAAGCAACTTAGATGATCACGACTTATATAAGTATGTTGAATAGTTAACATGGTTTATCAACTACCTAATCTTGAAATGCAAGAAACAAAAACACGTTTCTAACTACTGCATGCGCTTACTATAGTTGGTGTATGAAGTTGAAATACCCCAAACTAGGGATACTATTTTGTAACCAACCACGACATTACATAGGGCTCTAAACTTTTACTAAAGGATGTCAACCAGGTAGCTATATTTGGGGGGACTTGGAAATTACTATCTCTTTTGTCCCAAAGAGTTTCAGAAGGGGGAATGACTTGATCACCCAGAAAATGCCATTGCCGTTTATTGCAGAGGTTATCACATGAAGCACACCGCATGGCCTGTAGATAGTGATTGATGAGAGAAATGAAAAGAATCAGAGATTTTGAGGTCATTTCCAGCAATCTAAAATGCTTCATTGCTTCCATCCCACATGGTTTCTGCAAATGTTTCTTTGTTTTAACTCCCGACTTTTGTCTCTGTATGTGATCATAATGGAGGGTATAGATGTTGAGGTTTTGACATCTGACTATGAAGGATCCCTAACACCCTATGCTTTTGTACAATGTTGTTTCGGGGATGAGGTAAATGAATTAGTGTATCTAAATACGGGCATGAACGTGATAATACACAGCATTGAAATGTCACCATGTCTTTGAAATCGACTTTAAACTCTTGAGTTACGGAATTGTTTCTCAATGATTTTGCAATTTTTGAGTGACACAAAGATAGAAAATTAAATGCTTCCGTAGACGAGCATCAATCCATCATCATCACCCACAACCCTCCATGATTTCCATGTCGAACTAGGTCTAACTCCAAACCCTAAAACCACATCTACATGTTTCATTGTTCTTAGGGTGCAAGAAGACGACAGAGCAACTAAACGACCTACAGTTTATAAAGAGGAAAGTGGTGAAATGGCATTTTATAACTAACTCGGGTCTTGGGGAATTCTCGTCGAGAGCTTGGTGTCCTAGCCTAAACGAGACTGTAACACTTGTGATGCACAGCAGGACAATCATAGTGGTAGGTTACCATCAATCAGTACTATTGTAACGTGGAGATCATTATGAAGCTTGGCCTCACTTTCTTTCCCCATGAATTTTCATCATGTAAATAAACCAAAGGTCTCCTAATTGGCCACCATGTTTATCCTTTTGCTTTCTAGTCATAAGCCACCTCTCCTAAAGATAACAAAGAAGCAGTACTAAACAAATCTGAAGCGTTCAGAAACTTTTGACCATGGTGAATTCGCAAGGGGAGTTGGGGCCTCAAGAGCACTAAAGCTAACTGTAGAACTCTAGTCTCTCCCAGAAGAACAAGAATAGTTTAAAAGACGCAACAAACAATTGCAAGAAAAGTAAGATCCATTGTGATACACTGTGTTGAGTGAGGAACAATACAGAAAGGATGTTCAATAAGATGCAAGAAACATCCCCTTACGGCCTACTCAAGCTTTATAGATTCTTAGCAAACTTCACCGGAAAATATACCCTCCCAGATTTTCCTTTGCTGAATTTCAGAGTGAAAAAGATGCTTCCACATGCTTTCGTTTCTAGAAGTCCCAAGATCTAGAATGTTCATTATGCTCAGATATAAAGAAAAGGGCATGGAAATGAGAGCTTTTGATTCCATACTATATACCTGAAAACCTTCAAATTCGATCCTGGTAAATAGGGGCAAGCAAGGTCTGGTGGAGAGTTCTATCTCTGATATATGCAATTTAAAGAGAATGTTCCTTCAATACTTTACAATGGTTTGTATCAAGGAAATCAAAACACACTGCCAACGGCAAAAATGATGAAGAAAGCTTGTGGTTCACACACACTCCTAGTATGTTAAGGTTAACAAAGTTCATTCTTTAGAAGATTGATTAGATTCAACTATGTAAATCACATCAAAATCATAAACGCAACAGATCACTTAGAATATACAAAAGAAAAAGATGCATTTATACAACAGCTGCCCATCAATAAAGAAAAAAATATATTTGATATTCATACCACAACATCCACATAATGGAGAACACAAGTCCATTGCTAGCTTTTATTCATCTTTATCTCTATAAGTTCTTCAATGGGTTGACGGCAAATGGGGCATTTATTGGATTGAATCCTCAATTCTTTTGCACAGTCACTGCACATACACTGGAATAAAAAATAAAAATAGAAGATACTAAAGTTAGCAACTTATGTCATAAGACTGAAATCAAGGGAAAACAGAGTAGCAATTATCTTAACTTGCTATGCAATACACGGTTCTAGTATAACCAAGCAACTAAATATTTCAGTCAAAATCCAATTTCTGAGTCCGTTAAAAGGGAAATTCAAAAGAATTTCAGTCAAAATCCAATTTCTGAATCCATTAAAGGGAAATTCAAAAAGAATTCTCACCATATGTCGACAAGGTAACACAGCAGTGTCCTTCGGTTCAGTCATGCATATTACACACTCCTTCCCAGGGTCATTGTCATCAAAGCCCACTGCTGACGTTGCAATTCCATATATCTCACGTAGCTCATAGCGAACTTCATCAATCCATAATATCTGCTTAATAACTTTCACTTGGAAAGGGTCATCATTATTCTTTTCTAGCACAGATTGAGTAATCTGCATACGAGGAGATGCATCTAGGACAGGCTCACCAATATGATCGACCGAATCAGGTGGTGAACATGTTTCAGCAGATATTACAAGCGGGAATACATCTTCTGCAGGTGAAGGTTTTGAAAGATCATCCAACTCGAAGAAGCCTAAATCGATGCCGGTTCCTGAGGGCTGACGAAATTTCTGGCCTACTCCTTTCTGAAAGGGGACTACCACTGGTGTAAATGCTTCAGGAAATAGTGGAACAAATCTACAATCTGTCTCTTCCTTGGCAAAGTAGAGAATAGTAATGCTGTCAACAAGACATGACTCAGATAATTAGAATAAGTATATATGATTTACCCAATAGAAAATGAAGATTGTAGATCTAGTCAAAACATATATATGTATTGATAGTGCTAGGGATAAAAAAGGCACCAACAGCCTCTGAAAACTTTTAGCATATGAATCTGGAGTACAAATCTTCCTCTAACTAGTTGACAATCATGACCATGGCCAAGGCGATCTAAATAGAACCCACGTACTTTCTCTATGCTCAATATATGCATAGGTAGAGTGCCACATGCATGCTCAACAACCAGAATAATGGTTGCCATACTTTTGTTTAACCCTATTACATAGTTCTACTTTTAGCCTGCAACTCTTATGACTCATAAGAATGTTATTGCACATAAAATGTATATAGACACCTCTAGAAGTAACCTAGGCACCTACACATGAAATTTCTACAGACACCTATAGAAGCAACCTAGGCACCAACCGATATGACCTTCTAGATCACACAAGAGGCATCAGTCTAGAAGAACTTTAAACATACACTATTTGGTAAGAACCAAATAAATTATGCAAAATACTCTAAATTGTCACACACAGCTTGCTGCTTCAAACTGCAGTTTTACCTTTCAACAGACCTCAAATATGAAAACAGATTAAATCTCTACTTTCAATTGCATGTATAGACCAAAAACGCGGGCAAAGGAGGAGAAACAATTAAGATACTTGGTTCTACAATTCCTGAAAAGAACAGTGGTCAAGAGTAATTGAAAAAGAAAAACCGACTCCGACAACTCTTTCATACAACACATAAAAATGAAAGCACAGGAGCATATAGATGACAGACAATTAGAAAATTGTGTTACTTTACATAGTGTCCCTTTGCTTAATATAGACATCATATCTTTCAGAAGTCATAACATAAATACAGTAATGCAACTTTTCAAAGAGCTTATAGAATTATAATTCTTATATCAGAAACTCCTCTAAAGGGCGATAAAGTTTGCATATCTTAGCATGACCATTTCTTTATAGAATACAATATAAGTTATTAAGGTGGTGTAACCATGACCTTGCAAGAAAGTCGAAAAACAGCACGAACAGGCAGGAGCAGATGGAAGATCCTTGTTCACTGTTACCTCAATAGTTTAAAACAAATAACAGTGTTCTGGAAAAGACTAATAATACACCAATTCAAACACTAGTGTGAGTAAATTAGTATGTCATATCCCCTCCATTTTCTACTTCCTCTTAAGAGTAGCTTTACAACCAACAAAGGCAAGAAAATGTAACCCTTGTCTATGTTAGAGAACCTTCCACTGAAAAGGGATGGCACCACATATATACTCCTTGAAATAGATAAAATTGTAGTGCTTCAAGTGAAGAGCTAAACTATCTGTCAATAAATTTCCGGCCAAAGGAACAAATGAAGTTATGAACTACATAATCACTATTTCTAAAGGGCACCTCTAACGGCCGTAGCTAATTCTGGTCATCTCTACTAATACCATCCTCCAACAGAGGAAAAACAGTGAAAGGCAAACTGCATGAGCTTGATTTGTTACAAGGTCTACCATCAGTAACATCCAAAGACTCAAAGATGAACATCAAGCAACTATGTACATCCTACTTCGTATCATAATACACTAGTGAACACTGTAACTGAAAATCATTTGTGAAAAATCTATAAATTGTTTATACCTCACTATCTTCTGGTCAGCATTCCTAATTCTAAGCATAGCTGCTCTCTAACCCAAATTCGAGAATTTAACCTTAAAACTAACATGATCAAAGCTTCTTCCCCACTCAGGTCCTAAATGCTGATACCATTGACACCAAAAACCAACCAATTTGTTGTCCACAATATTCAAAACACAAATTCAACAACACTCAATCTATCAAAAGCAACAAACACAGACACATAAAACCAAACCAAACAATCCACAAAAGAGCCCGAAAATGCTCACCTCCCATCATACAAGGCATCGAAAACGAAAGAAACCAAATGCTGATCAGGGTTCTGCTCATCAATCTCCACCCTCAACGTGTCCTTATGCACGTTGACATCATTCTTCACCTTCTTAGCATTCTGGTGCTCCACGTACGGCGGCGGAGGCTGCACCGGAGCCACCGGCGGCCGCATCGCCGGCCACCCACCAACCTGAACCTGATTACCATTGTAAGGCTGGTAATTCTGGTTGTAACTATACCTCCCCATCATCTGGTTGCATGAATTGTACTGTCCATAGCAGTAATGGGTCTGCGGCGGCGGAAGAGGAAGAGGGTAGGCCTGGTAAGCAGCAGCCCTGGGCGCGGCGTAGGGGATTATTGCGGAATTGGGCTCTGGGTAGTTGACGGAAGAGGAAGACGAGGCGGAGGAGGAAGAGAAAGAAGGCTCCGGCGGCGGAGGAGGACGAGGCGGAGGCGGCGGAGAGAAAGAAGGAGGGTCGGAGTAGTAGTGAGGGTTGGAGAGGTAGTGGGGCTGAGGCGGAGGAGGAGGAGGTGGTGGTGGGTTTTGGTAATAGGGGTTGTTGTTGTTGTAGTTTCGTCTCCGGTTGCTGCTGAAGGAAATCCCCATTTTTTGTGGGGGGTGAGAGAGAATCGGAGACGAAGTCTACTGCTGTAAGGAAAAGAGACGAAGAAGAAGAAGAAAGAGACTGCAAAGCAAGATCGCGTTAGTTGAAGCGTTTGTTTTTTTTTTCGGCAGGATTGAGTTATTGGCGACGATTAAACGCGCGCTTGCCACGCCATTTTTGAGTTGATTATTTCCAACGTGAGGTATTTAATGTTAAAACGGAGAAGTCTATGAAGAATTTTATATAGAGGAAAAATGTGTGCTTTGAATCCTTTTGGAATGGTGAAAAATAGTGTGCCAGTTTTTGGGGTTGGTGGGTTGGTAACTTTGATCGTAAATTGAGGTCGTTTAAATTTTTTAGAAAATTTCATAAAAGTTTCATTTTGAACATTTTCTTTCGCATAAGTCTAGCTTAATATTTTTGGCTACATAAGTTCATTTTGTGACCCAAATTCATTAGTTTACTTTCATATTATATATAAACTACCATCTCATTCATATTAACCCAAATCCATCCGTTTCTCTCATAACTCTCTCTCTCTCTCTCAACTTCCGGCTCATCTCCGATTCCGTCGACAACTGTATTTCTGATTCTTTCGACGACAAGTAGGTTTAAAATTTTACACGAGTACAAGTCGGTTTGTTCGAGGATTTACGTTAATGGAGTTTGATTGGTATGATGATGGCAAGGCGATCTAAGTTATATATGAGTGAATATTGATTGTATAGCTTTAGGGTCATCGGCATTAGGGCGGAGCCAATGTGCTAATTCAAGTACGTGCCAAAGGCTGAAAAATATGTACACTAAGACAAAAGTCGGCTGTAAGTGGTGTCATATGAGACAACTGTCTCATGCCACGACTTCTGGTTTTAGTATATTGGGTAATCTATATAAAATTTTGAGCATTGGCTACATGTGATTTGTGTTAGCATAGCGATATTGTGGTCTCGATTGTTGCCAACTAACATTTGGTGTTCTAACCATAATTACCACTTGACAAAAGTCAAACTCGGGTCGTATGAAGTTTTTTCACTTTGACAGATAGCAAGAATCTAGCATTCGGGTCTTGTGATGACCCAGATTCTTTGAAAGTTGGCACTTTCATCAGTGTCAAAGAGGTCTTCTAGAAACCCAGTAGTCTAGTACTCAGCAACCTACCAATAAAGATATGTGAACATTGAGACTTAAATTTGGGTGTGGATTTCACTTAAGCAAGTGTCTTGCTATTTTTGCTATTCTCATCGGCTATTTGATGTATCTTCTAGTTGTTTACCTTACATTCTATGTAGTTCTATGTTTCATAAGTATTTTATTTTTATTGGAAAGCTGTTTTGTAAGTATTTTGGAGCAAAGAATAAGAAATAAACAAGTCTGCTTATTGCTTATGCATTAGTCAATTTTGTCATAGCATTGAAGAGTATTTCAAGAGGAACCAAATAATGAGCTTTATGATTAATGTTATGGTGAACCTTAGAGGTTGTAAGATCGGTTTACAATATCTAGCTTATAAATTTCATATTTTCTTCATTCGAGAAGAAGTCATGGTTGATTTATTGTTCACGGATCAGAATTTTGACGAGACTATATTTCAAGGCCCAAATTACACCAGCAAATTCAAATACCATTTTTTTGTTAAATTTTCAACTTAGTATGGGAAAATGGTACAAACTACTGTAGGGGCACGTTTGTTACCCCGGACAGAACATGATTGGACGAGAGTGGGGAAGCCTGTGTTTGGCAACGACACGGGTTAAGTTAAATGAGGTTATGAAGTCCTGAAAGCAGCCTCCACAGTTCACATTTTTTTTGGGGGGGGGGGGCGGCGGGGGAGGGGGGGTCTGTGGAAGCTGGTCATTGTTTTCTTCTCTCGCCTCAAATTTATGGGTTTCTATGTTATGATTTGTAATTTCAGGTTGGAGGTTTGATTTTTCTTGCTTTTTATCTCTGTTTTGTGATTGCAGGTTGGAGGTGTTGTGGTGTTTTTTTGTTTTTTTTGTTTGTTTGATAGGTGGTGTAGTGGTGTTATCTTTGATTGCTGCCACTAAACATGGGTTAAGCTTACTCTAAAATAAGGAGTATTGAACTATGATAGAATTTAAGTCTGGGTTAGACAATCCCGAGTAACAAATGTGCCATAGTTATTTGTAGGGGTAGACTCGGTCCCAACGGTTCGGTTTTTAGGCACTAACCGAAACCGAAGCTTCAGTTTTCTATTTTCTAGAACCGAAACCGATAAAAATATATAAAAGACCGCACTCGTCGGTTAACCTAACATCGGTTCGGTTTCAGTGCGGTTTCGGTTACAAAACCTATTATCCATAATATTTTTTTACACTTAACCAAATAACATAAAAAATAAAAATATCAAAGTTGTAAACTATCAACACTTCAAATAAGTTAATCTAATGGGTTCAAATAAGTAATCTAAATGAAAAGGGAATCTAAATTTATACATAATTCATTTGAAGCCTCCAACATTCATATATAACAAAAGATAAAACTACATGAGAAAGATTTCGGTTAGACTTAAACACTAAAAGACATAATCATGCGTGTGAAAACCTACTATTTGTAACCCATAACCGATAAGAACATGACACGTAATGTAGAATTAAGTATTAATAATTAATATAAGAATGAATATATGTCGGTTCGGTTCGATTTAATCGGTTTTTAGGATACACGGAACTGCAAACCGACACCGCACTACTCGGTTTGTGTGGTTTCCAAAACCGATTGCCTCGGTTCCATTCGGTTTCGGTTACTCGGTGTCGGTTCGGTACAGTTTTAACCGGTTTCGGTTTTTTCAATGCCTAAAAGTCTACCCCTAGTTATTTGCAGTGTTTCATCAACTTCAAGAGCTAGCATAAATTATGTATCTGAAAATGTAAACTGTTTTGCAAAACGTTATTATCAAACACATTCTTACATTTTAAGTTTCTAATAAATTAGAGTTTTATGGTTTCTAGTCGTCCTTAGTAAAACTTACATAACAATTCATAGTCTTCTATGCATTAGAACAAAGGCGACTATGTATATTGATTGAAATCCAAATTAATAACATTGTTTGTGTTAGTTTTTCCTCAAAGTGATTTGTGAGAAGTTGTGATCTCAAAAGTTCTCAGTGCAAGGCCAAGAATCCTTGTTGTGCCATTACAAAGTTAATCACATATCTCTTCTTGTACATTCGATGAGACATACGGGTGGACAACAAAAATGTGGTCAGCAAATTTGTTTTCGATTTCTAACCACAACACCCGTCCACCCAACATATTACAACCCTAAATTCACCCTTCTAACGAGTCCTTCAACTCTAGATTGTCCTACATCACTAACTCAAATTTCTAACATGATGTACCAAAAAAGAAGACTAAGCATATTAAAATGCTTGAATCAAGTAAAGAAACCTTATTCAACTATTTCATTAAGACTTCCCCTGAAACAAAAATTTGATTTGACAAAACAAACTCATCAAGAATCAACTCAAAGCCCAGCAACCTGTTCAACACGCAGCATACCAGGTGCCCTTGAATTCAACAAGAAAGAACGTCATTGGCAATTTCTACACAATAGATAAGTAATGCATTTATCATCTATGTTCACTAAGATTCAAAAACTGAAAAACATATATCAGATACATAACTTATATAATCGCGGTCCTTTCTCCAAGCCGATCATAATTGTGATGGCAACATTGGCGAGTTGGGAACCAAGATCACAACATCTCAATTACAGTAAAAGCTTCTGCAAAAATTACGAGGGTCATGTTGCATTCCTTTTCTTCTTCATGATCAAATATCACATAAAGAAAACCACATCCAACTGCTAGCAGTAACTCCATCCTCTCTATCTTATGTAACATAAACACATATAACATCTGAATCCTTCAAATACTAATATACCATCAAAGAAACCCAAACAAAAAAAGAAGATAAAATTAACACACTAATTACCAACCAACAAATAACACACACACACACACACACTCTTCATCAGCAAAAGTCTGGCCTGGGTTTTTTCCGGACCGATAAGCAGCCTCGATGATGATCCCTAAAGATTCTGATCTCACAACAATCCCTCAAATCCTCAAGGCTGATATATTGCTGCTTAACCATCCTCATGCTATCACCACCAGTCTCATGAATCCAAACATAAGGGTGACAAGTCTCATCATAGTAATACAGCAAGCTCTTCATACCTGCCTTGCCATTCTCTCCAGGCATATAAGTTTTGTATATGCTCTTGCATTTCAGTCTCTTGGAAGAGCCTGGTTTCAAAGTGTGGACCCTCTTCAATATGGAACCAACTCTTATCTGAAGCTCCACAGGCTTGTCAGTCAGGTTCCAAATCCTTGTGCCAAACCCTGAGGACTGCTGAGTGTGGTCTCTGCACCCATCGAAACATCCCCCAATTGGGAAAATGCACAATCTGGGCATTTTTGTTTTCAGGGACTTCAAGTGTTTGGTGACCTTAGACTTGAAGAAAACATGCATTGTTTATGTGCAGCAGAAGTTTCACTAATTTCACTTCACTGATATAAGCCCCCTCTATAAAGTCAAATCCTACTTTCTCAGCCACTATTACTTAGCATGCCTTGTAGAATATAGTAGCAAACCTGGAATACTGTTAGCCCTTCCATTAAGGAACTGGTAGGGTCTTAAAAGGAAGGGTCCAAGATTCAACACAAGACAGTGAAAAAGATAATATCAGAGGAAACAATTACATATAAATATGATAAAGACTGGCTTTTCCTTTGTTTTGGAGGAAGAAAGAAGTAAAGGGTTTCCCCACTGCTTCCAAAGGACTAATAATGAGGTATCATGTTAGTAATATGATGTTGCTTCCCATTGTGTCTCAAGCACTTTGCTTTTCACTCACTCCTATTCAAGTGTCCAACAAACACCTTTCCTTCAAAATCTGCTCCCATTTATATAAGCATATAAGAAACCTAGCAGTTTGAACCACAAGCAGATTAGAGGACTTCTCATATGGATTTTTGAGTTTGCGCTGGCAAAACAGAACACAAGGACTGGGGTGTTACAGGAGGAGGCTCAGTCCCTGAGTTTCTCCTTTCAAGTCTAGTATCAGTATCAACCCTGCATATCAACCCTGGTCTGTTTTGATTGGGTGGGGATTTGAGATTGGAGTTTGGAGGATTAAGGAAATTGAAATCGTTATCTAGATTCGGTTATTTGTGGAGGGATTTATGTTTGGTGGGGATGATGATGCTTCTGATGACTATTTGGTGAGTTGTTTCCGGGTGCTATTATGGGCGGTGCATTGCTTTTTTCAACTTTGGGTAACTTTCTTTTCTTACATATGGGAAACGGATCGACTTTGTTATTTTTCTTTGGTTTTCTTATTTTATTTTTCTTTTACCGTTGTTTTGAGTCTACGAAACTGCAAGAATTAGTGTTAGGTCCGAGTGAGTCAAGATCCATCTCTTCCATACATCAGATGATATAATGTTGAGTATTAGTTACCCAAGTTTGGCTTATTTCGGTTATGTTCATTTGCACAAAAAAAACAAAAATGACAATAAGATTTTTAATCTCAATTGAATTAGAAATTAACTTATTTGTGCTAAAAAACACAGATATTTATTAAATTTATAATAAAATAATATTTTTGAGACATTTTTACTTTTGTGTCTTATACACATTTAGAGAGAGAAAATGGAAGAGATAGAGGACTTTGCCAGAGTCTTGCCAGACTTCGGTCATCGATCGCCGGAATCCAGTAACCAGAATATTACTGACCCCTAGTGAACTTGTTATCCTTGTTATCCACCCCACCAGAATATTACTGACCCACAGTAAACTTGTTATCCACCCCATAACATATAACTGACCCCAGTAAACTTATTATCCACCCCAATAACATATTACTGACCCCTAATAAACTTGTTATCCACCCCAATAACATATTAATGACCCCCAATAAACTTGTTATCGACCTCAATAACATATTACTGACTCCCAATAAACATGCATACTTTGACCTAAACAATAGCTAGCGACACAATGCAGCCTGCTCAGCTCCATATTGCAACTGGAATCAAACTGCTAGATTAAAAAGCCAGAGTGCAACGAACCCTATAATAGTACGATATTATCATATACTGACCAATAGAATATATAGTTCTTATCTAGAGCGAAGCTTCGTTCTGAAATTAAAGTGTGAAGTTCTTTGTTTGACAAACTTTCCGGTCATATTTCCACATCTCCACCGTTCAGTTTGTAGAACCAAATACATAGATCACTTATGCAAAGTTTCATCGAATTTGATGATCGTTTGGGTGTTCATAATCATGATTTACACAAACAGTTCTGATTAGACATATTTATGGTCCGTTCATTGATTTAACCTAATTTGGTACATAAACGATTATCAATTTGAATGAAATTTTGTAAAAATGATCTATACATTAATATTAATAAACTGAATGGTGCAGATGTGAATATATGATCAAAAAGTTTGTCAAACAAAAAACTTCACACTTTAATTTCAGAGCGAACCTTGCCTGTGGATATTAACTGTGTATATATACACACATACAAAACACAATTCCACCACATACATTATACAAACCTTAATCCCCTGACCAAGAAATTGACCAAGCCACATATATTGACCATATCACTGTATGATACAAAGCGCAGTACACGATTGTCAAGGTTCTCGAGCCTCCCCCTCCGATTTCACCTTCATCAATTCACCTGCACCGAAATCAACGCCCCCATCCACTTGGATTTGAAGACCAAGGAGACCTCTACAACCTAGTCTTTCTCGGACCTTCAACCATGTGGACGAAGCCGGAGCGGGCAAAGTTGATGAAGCCGGATCCGAAGAGCAGCGCCTAGTCGTCGGTGGACGAGAACGGAAGGTGATGGTGGTTAGATCGGGCGGTGAGGGATCTAGCCTCGTCGCTCGTCGGCGTCGAGGCCTCATCACCAGTGCTTCTCGTCGTCGGTGCATCGCGACACTAGTTGTTCGTGGCGGATCGGCAAGCTCTGCTCGCAGGCAACTCTAACGACGAAGTCTCCTGCCGGTTGTGGTGACGGTCGCCGGCGTCGAGCTCAGATCCGGAGGAGAGAGAGAGAGAGAGAGAGAGAGAGAGAGAGAGAGAGAGAGAGAGAGATGAGATGGTTATTAGATGTATATCATATCTCAAAGTTAGAGCAATGACCTTTGTTCTTGATCCTGTGAAGCTATCTCAAAGGCTTCTAAAGTGTTGGTCATCTCCAACAACACCCTACTGCACCTTAATTACCCATTATATATCGTGATGTACTTTTCTGATTCACAGGGGTTTACCACGACATATTGCCAGAAATGTTGGCCAAAATGCCTTCCTTGAAAAACATGTAGTGTCAAACAACAAAGGGCAAACAGTAAGAAATTGCTTGGGATGCTTCATCGTTAGTGCTTAGTATGCTTACTGCATCAAACTTGGTTTGTAGGAAACTACCGTTTCTTTTTCTTTGATTGAAGTAATAGTTACAGGGAAAATATGGAGAAGATTTGAAGGAATCAACAATCAAGGTAATAACTTTTCCAGACCAGAAAAAAGGATGCAACTCTTTTCTTTTTGGAAGGGAATCAAGTGAAATGATAATGATTAAAAGTCAAACACAATGATTCTTGTATAGAAAGTTTCCATTCATGAACAGACGAACTCCATTCTAGTTAGTAATTATCAATCTAATTACACAATCGATTTCATACCTTTGCATGGTTTCGTTCACCTTTGCAAATCAGACACTAACTTGGTGCCAAACCTAAAGGATTGCTATGTCTAGTCATGGCAATTGCACATGTGGTTTCCTTTCTTTGTCGACCTTTTCTTTCTTTCACGTATCTTTGTAAAAACGAGCTATTGACATTTGTTCGTATATCAAATTAACAATGTAGGCAAACAACTACTTAAACTGTCAAACATATAGGAAAACAACTTGATCAGCAATTCAGCATTAAAATCGACCAACATCATTGAAACTTTTAAGGCAAGGAAGCTTCTGTCTAACAATTTAGCACTTAATACCCAACAGCTGTACTGTTTTTCCTTTCAACTTTGGGGTTAAGGCTTTTGACTTACCCACAAGTTGGAGGGGTTAGAAAGTATTTGGGTGGTGGTGGCTGTTGCCTGTTGGTGTTTGCTCTTAAACCCAAAAGCTGCGTAAAAGATATACAATGCAGAATGGTTATGCTTAAATATGTGATATGCCATGTTGCAGCATATGAAACAACAAGAGGAAGGGCTATCTGCTGAAGAAGTATGTAAAAGAAATACAATACCTTGAGATGATGACAGCTCATACAAAAATTTCATTATTTTCTTGAAATTCTAGAACCTCTCCTAATGTACAACCTGTGGGAATGATTTCACTCTAACCATATATAGCTATATATAAACAATTAAAGAATATGCCAAACTCAATCTAATGAACAATATGGATGAAAACTATGAGTGCTCCACCTTGTACACGTCAAAGGCCTTCAAGCCCCTTCATTCTGGCATTCAAGGATGAGCCTGCATTTCAGATTCTCTTGATAGCTCTGGAACGCCATTGTTGAAAAGTTTCAGAGAAAATTTGAAATGCTTCACATGTTTGCAGCAGCTTCCTATCTAGTTGCACATAGTACATTCAGCAGTATATGATCCAGCCATTGTTGAAAAGTTTCAGAGAAAATTTGAAATGCTTCACATGTTTGCAGCAGCTTCCTATCTAGTTGCACATAGTACATTCAGCAGTATATGATCCAGCATAAGGTCCACAAAATAATAGTGTCCAATGAGGCCATCCCTCCACTTTGCCTTTGCAGGAGCTCGGCCGTAGTGTACTCCATCGTTGCAACGGTTATCAAAATGCCACGGGAAGGTCATGTCAAAATTGTCAATCACACCAGAAATGATTCCAGCTTGCTTCAATTTCTCAACGAGTATCCAATTGAATGCCTCCATTTTATTAGGATTGAACGCCATAGTTCGCGCATACCCACCAGTGGCTATTGTGGTGCGGTAGAAGACTTTTGGCATCACCAAACCTCTCTGCCGTATTGACTCCATGATTTCCACCCAAAATGATGTTGCATAGCTTGCCCCAGCAGAAAAAGCTCTTATGTTGGACCAGTATATGCCATCGTGTAAGCCTGAGTTCATGATTATAGTATCTGGAACTTTATCTTCCGAGAAGTACTTCTTGATCAAATTTCTGAATCCTTCATCTTTCAAGGAATTCAAACCCTGGTAATTCTGTGTTTCATTCCAATGACCATTGAATAGGCTTGTTATTCGAACCTTCTGTGAAGGGTCTCTCGGGTTTGTAAAGTGCATATCAAACCGTCTAGGAACTGACTGTACTTCGGGCATATCCAAGATAAAGTTGAGAATGTTTCGTATCGAATCAACATGATTGGAATCACCCCAGAAGAAAAGCCATCTGTTATTCAAACACTTCCAAGCAGAATCAGCTGAAAACAATCTGAACGAACAATGTGTGGAGTAAACCCAACCATTACTCTCCAAAGCCCCCAATGAACCATTACACCAAGGACTCTGGCAAGGAAAACTTGGGGATAGGCATTTGTATCGACCATCATGACTAATCTCACACTCATCATTCTTACCATGCCTAGTCCACCTTCCAGACCAAACATCTCTTCCAAAATCTGACTCTTTGCAAACTTGTAGCTCTGGCAATTGAGCCAAGCCCTTGTAAAACCTGATTGGAATTCTTCGAATCTCCCTATCGTATGCAAACCGGCTAGGTGAGAACTTAAGACCCTCAAAATGCCTAAACAGTAGGATTATAGTAAGATTATAAGATCCCGCAAAGTCTGGATGAACTTGAAGCAAAACAGAATAAGACCCATTACCAAAATCTTTCACAACAGGCCTAGATTTCCATGACTCCCCTGAAAGATCAGTCTCAAAATAATCCCCACCCAAACACCTAGGCTGCTTACTCTCATCCAAAGCCTGAAACCCAAACTCATAGATTTCACCAGCAGACAACTCAATCAGATCCTTACCATCCAATCCAGGAATAGCAATTTCAACAGTCTTAGCATCTCTACAAGCCTCTCCTCCTGGAGCTAACCATTTAGCTAGGAGATTCTTTGTCACATTAGGCTCTATTTTAGCAGAAACCCAGTCCAAAGTAGCAGGAACCACATAAACCCCACTTGAATTCTGATCAGAAAGTGACACATTCTGGGTATCATTCACTGGGTCCTGAGAATCCATCTGGGTTTTCAACTGGGTCAAGTTGGGTTCTTTTTGGGTCTGATTAACTACAATGCGGGCAGTGCTAACTTCCTTATTCTCATGGTTCTGAGCTATATTATTAGCAAAAGCACTAACCTTTGTAGTCAAATAGCCTTGCTGAGTCTTGGTGGCTTCCACCAAGTTCCTCATAGTTGTTGCATCCATGCTCCAAATCAACACCATTCCCACAAGAACAAGAGATGTGACTAACCCAAGTCGCCATTGAAGCAGAGGAGGACTTGGTTTTGACGATGTAGGCCAGCTCATAGCTCCCTTCTCTGGCATCTCAGGCAGTTACTACTAAAAACTACTGCAAAACAATAAGAGCAAACAATGAATAAACAAAACCCAGATTGCTAATTACTGTGAAAAACTGTTAGCTTTGACGACAAGAGTGTTTTTATCGATTTTGATGATGCCTTTGTATATAATAATAGCAGCCATAAAGAAAAAGATTAAAGCTTTACTTACTGGGTTGTGTGTTTTTGATGAGTAGTAGTACTAAGGTTCTGGGATGGACAATGCAGCCAAGCTTTTTGATTGTTCAATTTTGTATATGGAATCCTAAACCTAAAAACAGAGACTCTGGAGAAAAGTGAAAGAGAAAGGCTTGCTCTTTCTTTGTTTCTAACGATGGCAGTTTAGTGTAGGAGGAGAGAGAGGTTGTGTTATTATTACAAGGAAAACTGGTGATGCCTTGAAGTAGGGAGAGGGGCAGACAATTTTAATGTTGGTACACGGATTTGCCCTTTGGTGTGGTGATGGGATTGGCGGTGAGGTTGATGAGGATTTGCACCGAATAAGGCGTCGGTGAGTGCGAGGTAGGAGTATTTAGGTCAATTGAAGGAGGGTGGGGAAGGACACGAAAGAGGCCAAAACCTAGAGACCGACCCACATGGGCATGAGAAAAGCTTCGGTGGAAATACACCTCGTTAGCTCTCACATGAGAGCATCACAAAATAGTGATGTCAAGATGCTTGTGTTGAATTCTAATTTTGAAAGTCGATGACCGTCCATATTAACTTATTCTGTTAGTAATTTTAACTGTATATAATGAAGATGTCGATAATTTTAACTGTCTGTCACAGTGAATGTTAACTTTGAGAACACATCTCTGCATGCACAAGTAGCCCAAAAAACGAAAGTAGAGTAAACAAGAAAAGAGACATCAAGAAAAAGAGCAAAGCTTGTTGTAGTGCTCTGTTTAATAATTTGGTTTATGAAAGGCAAAGAAATAAATTTAACACAAAAGATTAATGATTTTGAGTTCAAATGAAGCAAAGAACAAGCAGAGAAGAGAGAGAAAGAGTATCTTCAAGAACTCTTCTTTACTCATGGCTACTAAAACTCAAATGCAACAAACACAAGACTACAATAAAAGAAAGGGCAGGTTGGTGATAGAGATCTAAGGGAAACAGGAGCTGCAGAAACAGAGGAAAATGGGCGAGCTAGGCGGAATTACAGAAAGGGGTAGTTGCTAGTGTCTCTGTTTCTTTCTTTTTGGGACTTATCTAAGCAAAAACACAGAGGGAAAGAAATGGGAAATGGGTCTGCGTCTCTGAGCGCATAAGTTTTTAGACCCAATAGCAAAGGTTCAGTCTTTGAAGACAGAGAGAGAGAGAGAGAGAGAGAAGAAGAGGGGCTCAGAAGCGGTGGGTGGACATTAAAGCTTCGATGGGTATCTCTGCTTCCTCTATTTAAGAGAGAGAGAGAGAGAGAGAGAGAGAGAGAGAGTGTTGGTGCGTCCAAGGCTTTCTTCATTCACTCCATATCTCTCTAGGGGAAGGTTTATTTAATGGTATTTTTTACTAATGTCCAGTAACAATGTGGATCTGGCTTGGCTTGGTTACTGGCTTGAAATATTTGAATGGCTCTGCTACTGTTTGGGTGACGCTTGTTCTAGGAAGGTTAAAATGAAAGAATTCTTAGACTAGGGAACCCGGATTCCCAACAGCAGGCAAGGGAGCATTTCATCATGCATTTGGTCTGCTGCTCGACTTTTAATCTTGGCTTAGCAGTACATATCCTGTCAACAGAATGGATTAGGAGCGGCTCGATTAAATCCAGATCCATGTCAATAATATATGAGATTTTCAAATCCCTCTAGATTGACGGGACTATCCACACTTACTCCTAATCCTATTTGCTCTGTGAACTTTGATGCTCATGCTAGCCATATGCTGACTGCAGATTTGGATTTGTGGGGAAACAAAAATGAATTCTTGGATTAAGATGAATAGAATGCAGCAAAAAAGCCAAAAACTTACAACTCTGGCTACAAATGAGGCAAGCAAAACTAACACAAAATAGAACAACTAATTTATTGTCTGTTGCTACAGAAAGCCATGGTAAAGAACTCAATTTGTGTGCTCAAATGATTTTTCTTTTACTATTTTATTTCAACTTAGAAAAACAAACTACACTTAAATAACACAATCATAGTAGTCAAATAAGTCGTGTTTGTCCAAAGTTACAATCTAGAAAGATGGGCAGAACTGTACACGTTGTAGATAAAAATTACCACATCCTGGAATATAAATTAGGCATAGCACTGTGAGAGAAGGTAGGTTAAAGAATTTACACAGAACATGGATTTCATTTTTCATGATGGTCTTCAGGGGGATCTATCTTGATCAAAAGCGGCTCGTTGAGATGACCAGGAGTATCAGAAACAGGTAACTCTGGTGGCTCTATGATATCAAGATCCTCATTTTCAGCCAAAGCTTTTTCCAAAGCAGCCTTGGCAACTCTTGTTACAAGAAACATTAGAATCACTGCGAACAAGCCAACGAGAAAGTAAGACAACTGAATACTGCAAAGTCCAATAGAGGTACACACATTTTGACACACCACTAATGTGTAGTGAGTAAAACTGAATGTTCAACAAAAGTTTCGGCTATTTCCATTATTTCAGGGGAATTGTCATAACTTGCACAGCGCATGAACCCTGACCGAATTTTAGTGTCTCCGAAGCTTAATGTTGATTAATATCACACTATCGTTTCAAAGATCACATTTATTTCCACGAACCATCTTCGTTATCTCAGATAACTGATCCGTTGTGCATGAAAAGCTCATGAACACATGTTAAATCGCATCTCAATCCACAAAAGTGATCAATAATGAGTGTCGGACATGTTAACCGTTGCTAAAAGACAATACGCTTCAAAACAAAAAGGTTCGCTCTCCTTTTCTCCTCTGCCTCCAACTACCACAGTTACCCACCTCCATTTTATACTCTCCAAAAATAAAGAAATGTGCATTATATTGATGATGCACAAGTAATTTCATGTATGCCACTGTCAGTTTCTCAGAGAGACATCACCCGCACATCCGCACTCCATCAATTTTCCATGGTTTAAGTAAACTAAAGGAATTACTAAAAATGAATACCAGGTTCAGAGTCGACATTGATCAATTTTACATGTAAAGACAAATCGGAAGTCAATTTTCCGGAGTTCTTGCATAATTTCCGTTTCCCATTTTCTTCCTGTTTCAATTGGTGAACTAAAAATTGACATCCCTACGAAGTCCAAAAATTAGATTTTCCTGTCTAAGGCATCACATGCAATAACCCTATACATATGTTATGCTCATTTGTTTCTTTTGTTCTTCTGCTAGTGGCATAGATTGCTGTGTTAATCTGGAAAAATGAGATCAAGTCTTCATAGACACAGACACAACCCAAATACTTGTCTGGGCATAGGAAGTTCCTCTCTAACAAAGCCCAAAAATTAGATTTTCCTGCCTAAGGCATCACATGCAATAACCCTATATATATATGTTATGCTCATTTGTTTCACTTGTTGCTCTGCTAGTGGCATAGACTGCTATGTTAATCTGGAAAAATGAGATCAAGTCTTCATAGACACAACCCAAATACTTTTGTCTGGGCATTCCCCAACTCCCCCCCCCCCCCCCCCCCCCCAACCCATAGGAAAGAAGGCCAAAGAAAATATAAAGGTGCGGTATGCATGTCCAGAAATTGCAACTTACCGGATACAACAAGGCCCAGTATGATGACAGCCTGCACACACAACATTAAAGAGTGAACACATCAGAAAATGAAGTAATACTCGTCCATACCCCAAATTGTAAGTATAAGTGCTCTTACACAACGGATAACGGATGAAGAAAAAGGATGAGTTTTCTCTTACCCAACGGGTCTTTGAAAAGTCACCCCAACCATGGGTCACATCAGAAAGATCCTTGAGAGTCGTTCCAACATATACTAGTGCAAATGTTATCGGCTGTAAGAGAACCAATTTTAAACACATTAGCATTGGTTTGAAACAAACACTGGTCAATCAGTTTATATGTATCAAATTTTCAATAATGTGGTGGTGGCAATAGAACCCTCCCGTTAATGCAATCAGAATCTATGTACAAAAGATGTCGAATCAGTGGTATTTGACCAAACAAAAGATCCAGGCACAGCACACCAGGAACAACAAACGGATAGCATGTATCAGGATGACTGCAAATCCTTATGATATGGAAAAAGCTTGCCAATGACGCAGATAATGCTTTCTTATAAAGACACTAAGATAACCATCTTAATGAAGTTCTAAATTAAACATGGTGATAAGCTATGCTAACATGCACTCTGTATTTTTTATTTTTTTTAATGTGTTCATCACTAGCAATCATATGGAGCACAAGTAACATAGAAAAATAAAATAAGAGATAAAAGATAATCGGGGGTAAGAAAAAAAATACCATCATTCCTAACCATGAAGCAAGCATGTATTCTCCAATTGGAACAGGAGTCACCGACAGGAGGTAATTTAACATGTTAAATGGAAGTAAGGGAACAAGACGAAGCAGCAAAACAATCTGTGGAACGATGAAACAAGCATATTCCCAAATGTCAATATAAAAATACCACACCTTTATTAAGTGACTATTTAAACTAGAAAAGTAGGAGACAATTAATTGGGGTAAACTAATACAATAATATGTGCATGGGAAAACCACCAACATAATGGAAATTAAATATATCAGACCACTTTATGAAGGACAGTTATGAATCGTGCCAACCTTAAATCCAGATTTTCGGATTGCAATTGCAACTGCATGAAACTGAGGATAATCCTTCAACCTGGAAATGACGAATGATCTCCCAATCTGTATAGGAACTCTAAAATAAGATACATGGAGCAGCACAGAAAAGAAAAGCTTATATTACATATATGACCAATAGGAGGCAAACAAAGCAAACAATGACAACTCCATATGTATGAGAAAGAACAAGAATAATAACATAATACACCAGTTGGGTATAATTACTCTATTCCAGATAATGTACTCTTTCAGGAACTCAAACACTTAGAAAGCAATGATGACTTTACAAACTTACAGTTCTGCCAAGAAGGAATGCAGCCCCTGCACCTACAGTGGCACCAATTGAGTCGGCAACAAAGCCGATGGGCAGGCCAAAAAGATAACCACCACCGAGCTGAAATAAATAAGATGGGCAATCACATTAGGATGCAAACTTGCGAATATATCAAAATTTTATTTGAAACTTTCTATATTTTCTCACTCTCCTCTACTTCTGTGTGCAAGTTTCTATCCTAATTACCAGATTTGCTAGTGATAAAAAGCACAAGGTAACAAAATAAAGGAAAAAAAAAGGCAAAACCTTTTGGAGCATGGACTAGATCTTAGGAAAACATTATGTAAAACACAAATTTTAAGCTACGCGGACAAGTAAGCAATAGCCACAATAGGTCATCGGCCATATCCTTACAGTGAGTACTGAAGCTGGTACTGCCAAGACCGTTAAAGGAATGTACGCAACAGCCCTGCATGCAACCAAAAGAAACCTAAGTTAGAAATCAAACAAAGTCCCTTCTTCCACCCCCAAAGTAATCTTTGAGAACCAATATAACATGTCGGCAAGTAACTGATTCTAACAATTCAAAGTGTTACGACTTCAGGGCTGCAATTTACTTACAGCACAAGCGGACCCCAAGGGCCAAGATCCTGTTCAACCCATAATAAGAAGTCCTTCAAAATCTGCAGGAAGCAGTTACCTTATCAGTTAACCGATATAACCATATTCAAAAGTTCATGTTATCAAAACCTCCAAACGCAGCTGATACAATCAACGCAATCAAGAAACTCAAGTCCTACAGTCCTCCCGCGTTACCACATTTCATACTAAAACCCTTCATCACCATCAGACAGCAAAGCCCCATCCAGATTAGAAATGAAAACCACCCCTCAACACAAGTGGGAACTATCGGCCTAAACACCAACCCACCCTATTAGACAAACAATATAACCATAGCTTCAAATCAACTTCAGCATTACAGTTAAGCTTAAAACTATAACCCAAGCTTCCCAAACCCATCAAAACCGGGTTCTCCATCATACTTTCTACATTCCAATACTGTTACAACGAACCCAAAACTCTCACAAATGATCAAAGCAGCTAAATTCACCTACCCAATCAACACTAAACCAATAAAAAGAAAAATCAAACAATGCAGAACCAAAAACCAAATATTGATCGAAACCTAGAAAAAAGGAGAGACCTTTTCAACAGGGAGAGTGAAACAGGCGGTCGCAACGGCGGCGAGAAGGAGGAGGAGGAGAGTGATCCTTAGCGCGGAGCCCCAGGAAAGAGCCATAGAAAGCCTGCGACGCCAAGGCCTATCCTCGTCGTCGTCGTATATATTGTTGGCTTGCTTCAACGGCAAACGAGGCCTCAGCCCTCCAAAGTTTGCCAGATCTTGGGTACACCTCCCTCCAAAACTAGGTGACCTTCCTTCTCCCAATCCAAAAACCTTTCTTCGTCTTCTGTCTTCCGTCTCTCTGTTTTGGAGTTTTGTGCTCTGTTTTGAGTTGTTTGATTGATTGGGGATTTGGGATTGGAGGATTAAGGAAATTGAAATTGTTATCTGGATTCCGTTATTGGTGGAGGGATTTATGTTTCGTGGGGATGATGATGCTTCTGATGACTATTTGGTGAGTTGTTTCGGGTGTTATTAGAGCATGCTTTTCCAAAATTTCTCTAAAATGAGAAACAAAAAATTTATGTTTAAAATCCAACGTCTTTTTTATTTTAGAGATTTTAGTATTTAATACAACAATATAATATACAATATCATTATTAATTATAACAAAATATCATTATATATTTCATTGTAACAATAAAATATCTAATAAAATATTCTATTGTTGTCTTGAATTCGTTGGAGCACGTGAATAATTAAATTTTAGGGAATGAAGGTTTTGCTGTAAATTTGGGGAATGAAGGCTTCTCTTTCTTATTCATCCCCATTTTAGAGAATGAGATGGGGAAACTGTTGGACCTAAAAACAGCTATATATTCCCCAAAATTGAGAAGTTCAAGAAAATGGGGAAGTTGTTGGAGATTTTCTTATAGGCGGTGCATTGCGTGTACTTCTCTTTTTTCAACTTTGGTAACTTTCTTTTCTTACATGGGAAAAGAAATGGTCGACTTTGTTTATTTTTCTTTGGTTTTTTCTTTTGTTTTAACATTGTTTTGAGAGTAATTTTAAATACACACCCCTAATCTCTTAATACACACATCTTACTTAATATACTACACATCTAGTTTTTCATTTCAATATTATACTAAATACACATCTCAAACTGCCTAAAATACCCTGAATATCTAAAATTAATAATAATATGTTATTTAATATAGTTATTATATATTTACTATTCAATTCAAAACTCTCTTTACGTATTCTCTTTTATTTTCTATTAGATTTTTTTGATCGGGTTATAAATTTTTTTCTTGATATTTTTCAATTTATAATTAAAAGAGTAATATTATATTCGAACTCCAAATCTTCAATATGACATCAATTGGCTAGAATTTGAAGAAAAAAAATATTGAACATACATAATTTTTTCAAAGTTAAGAAACTAGTAGAAGTACAATAGCATAAAAACTAAAGTTGATAAAAAAACCAAATAAATCGGTAAATAGTACATGTGATTACGACAATAAATCGAAATTCAGGTGATGAATTTTGGAGAAGAGGTTTTTATTTCTTTTATTTTGATGTGTAGTAATAGTGGAGAAGAGTTAGGTTTTAGGGAAGACAAAGTTTTTTTTTTCTTTTTTTTTTCTCTAATAATTGATGGATGTTTTTGTAATTAAACATATATATATATATATATATATATATATATATAATCTGATGTGAAATATAAAATAATAGGGGTGTGTATTAAGAGATTAAAGGTGTGTATTTAAAATTTATCTTGTTTTGAGTCTACGAAATTGCAAGAATTAGTGTTAGGTCCAAGTGAGATCTAGCTTGGAACAACTTCGCTTTTAAAAAAATCAGTTTTTATTCGAATTTTTAGATTTTATAGTGTTTGGTAAATGAAAGAAAAACCATTTTTTTAAAAAATAAAAATTACAGGTTACTGGCAGCAGCTTTTAGAAGCAACCTGAAGGTTACTTTTAAAAGCAGTTGTCACTAAAAACACTAAAAATTAATAAATTTTATCTTTGAAGCAATTTTAAAACTAATATTTACCAAACACAAAACTGTTTTAATTCACAGCTGATTATTTTCGTAGTACAGCAGCAATAGTTTTTTTTTTTAAAGTCACAGCAATACCAAACTAGCCCTGAGTCAAAATCCATCTCATCCAAGAACAACAAAATCAAATTACATAAATAAGATGATATAACATTGAGTTGAGTATTAGTTGCCCAAGTTTTGTGGATTTGGCCTTATTTCGGTTATGTCGATTATTTTAAGGTGTATTTGTTGTCGTTACATTTCTTTGTTCTCGTTACGTTGAAAGTATTTTACACTATTAGGTAATGAAACACATGTTATGTTTTCGAAAACGGTTATCAAAGTTTTACTCTAGTTATTTCCGTTATATTAACTCTGCAAAGTGGGAGTCGGTGTTGGGGGTTTCTTTATGCTTTGGCTCCAATAAAACAGGGTGGTGACATCTGTATCCTAGTAGCTCATTGGACGCTCTGTTGTTTCAATGTCAGCTTTTATTTCGATTGTTGTTCGATTTTGGTGGTATGTCGCTGATGTATTAACGTGAGTGTGTGATTAATGGAGGGACATGGAAGAAGACTGGAAATTAGAGACATAAGATTTCAGGCCGAAATTTATGAAGTGGAAGTGAGTGCAAACATGATTTTCACAAGACCTCTTGATTGACCCGCATTTTGTTGTTCTCATATGAGAAATTAGTCCAAATAGTATGTCACGCCCCGGTTCTTAAGTTATTTTACGGTTATTTACTTTGGTATTATTTTGGTGTTTTACCGTTTTAAGTAACCGTTTACTATTTAAGACTCCAAAAGTTGACTTTTGCTTTTGTTTAGAATTTGGGAAAACTTTCTTCATGAAAGTCGTAGAGGATATTGTTACGAGTTCGTAGACATGCTATGCGTTAAAATCGGAGTTAGCATGGAAAAGTTATCAATTAAAAATGTAAGTTTTATTGGGGTGTTAAATTTTGGAGTTGGATTTTATTTTGGTTTGTATTTAAGTTGGACCGGGCCAATTTTGGTGGTCAAAGCCCACTCTCTCTCTCTCTCTCTCTCTCTCTCTCTCTCTCTCTCTCTCTCTCCCGCTCCCGATTCCCTCTCCCTCTGCCGGAATTTCTTTCCGTCCGTCCGCCGCCGTCCGGCCACCGTTCGCCACCGCACCGGTCCCAAACGGTCGGCTTCCGACCCAGCTCCCATCCTAGACCGGTGGCAGCCTCGCTAGAGCCGCCGTGAAGGAGAAATCAACACCGGAAGGTCCGACTGCCGTGGTGGTTTTCTCGCCGGAACTCTCTCCTTCGGCCACCATAGCCAGAGCTGCTTAGCTCGTTGGAAAGCTCTCCTCCCGTGCATCAAACCCCTAAGAGGTTTCGCTCCCTCTTGAGCTAGGTAAGGAGGAATCGGTGAAGAAAATTCTAGGGTTTATTAGATGTTTTCATTCGATTAGCATAGTTAGGCTTGGAATTGGTGTTTGTGCTAGTTAGGAAAGTTGTAGAGGAGATTGAGAGGAAGATGCTGTTAAAATTTGGTAGCTATCGGAGGTCATCGGAATCGGCCGCCGCTGTTTGGGGAATTTTTATGGTTTTAGATGTGGAATATTTAGGGGAGGTTAATGATGTGAATTTAGGAATTTTTGGAGGAATTTTGGATAGGTTTGGGATTTTTCAAAGTTTGGTATTTTGGCCGTTAATTGGGATAGAATCCGGCCGTTAGATTATTGTTGTTTCGGCCGTAGAAGGTGGATTTAAGGCCGCCGGTATTTGTGGTGAAGTTTGGACGGTATCAATTTTAAGATTTGCAAAGTTGGGCAAAAATGAGAGTAGATAAGACCACATTTAATTTTGCCTATTTTTATATAAGCGTTGGTATATAGTTGAGGATTTAATTATGTTCTTGGATCAGGACGTGAGGAAGCTCGAGCAGAAGAGGCTTCAGACCGACTTCAGGCTTATGCCTAATTTGTGAGTGAATTATTGGTTTAAATAATGTGCATGCAATTGTTTATTTGGTTGAAATATTGGACGTCATTTTTATTTGACGATTTTACTCATTGTGGTGAGTTACCGAAAATGAGATTTTCGGTAAATTATAATATATTTATGAGAAGAGTATGTATATAAATGCTAGCTAGCGATATGTGTTTGTCTACCTTAATGACATAGTATATGTAATACCCCGGAAATTTAATATTAGTTTCTAATATTATTTGGGAATTTTCAAGTTAGAAGTTAGTGTGTTTTGAGATTCGAAGGAAGAGCGGAAGAGTTCGGTTGCATAATTTACCAAAGCGGTATTATGGTTTTGAAGGGTCAAGAGATGACATTTTAATCTGTTGGGTTTCTCGAGAAACTTACTTCACGAAAGTTGTAGAGCACGACGATACGAGTTTGTAGACACGTGACACGCGTAAAACGGACTTCGTATGGGAATGTTATGGTCAGCAGAAGTTCGTGGCTTACGAGATTTTTGGGTTAAATAAGAAAAGTGTAGAGTTCCTTTTCTTTTCCGGGAACCCATTCTTCTCTCCCTTTCTTCTCTCTCTCGCGATACCTTTAGTATCCAAAATTCCCAGCCGACCTGACCCGGACCCGGCAACTCGACCCGGACTTTTCGGCGCCGTCCGACGCCGCCTGACCGCGCCACCGGCCCGAATCGCTTCCTCTTCTCCTTGCCTTCATCCCTCTCTAGCTGGTTCACGCCGATTCGACCCTGAAGTGGTGACCCGAAGCTAGGAAGTTCGGCTTGGAGACCGGTCAGGATTCTCGCCTCCGACGGCGGCGACGTGGCTTCGAAACGGTCAGGGTAGAAGCCCCTTGGCGTCCTGGTTCGTCTCCGGGTAGTCTTGAAGCTCGACTCACGGCGGAGAGTGGTGGTGGCGGATTCTAACTTCCCGACGTGTTTTCCGGCCAATTAGGGTGAAACCTCAGGTATAAAAGATGCTCCCCTCTCTGCAATTTACAAGTTTGATGTTTTGAGTTTGCCCAAATTCGGATGTTTTGGGGAGGCGCGTGGGGCCCACTCGCCGCCGGCTGTGGTGGCGTGTGGCGGCGCGTCCGGCAGGGGTTGGGAGGTTAGGAGTAACTGTTAGCTTGTGCTTGTCGATACGAGCACATTGACTTGTCATGAGGTTATGTTTGATCAAGTTTTGCATCCTAGGTTTAAGACTAAGTTGAGAATCGTGAGAGGTTGTTAAGCCTTGGTGTTTGAGCTTTGAAAACCTTGTTAACCTTTTTCAATAGGTTGGTCGAGGGTTCCTATGACCTTGGGAGGTCTCGGAAGAAGGTTGCCCCTTTTTGGGCAAATCTTGGATTTTTTAAAAAAAAAAAAAAAAACTTTTTATTAATAACTCACACACCCTACATATGTCAGTGAAGTTTGAACCCATGACCTCAAAGTTGTCAGTTAAACACCTTAACCAACCAAGCCACGGCTCACCGACAAAGCAAATCTTGGATATAGGCTTGTTATGGATGCTTTGTTCTTTTATTGAAGTGGTTATTAAAGTTATTATTTGTGTAATTTTAGGTGACTTGTGAAGTAAGGTTGGGATTGGTTCTTGTGTTTTGTTGAAGACGCAGCGGGATTTTTGAGGTGAGTAAAATCTCACCAAGGTTCACTTTGTGACCTTGTTACTTATGGTGGTTACGATGATTATATGATGATGATGATGATGATGATTATAATGTTGATGATTTTAGTGATGATAATGTTGATGAAAATGTTGGTGATTATGTGATGATGATAATGATCATAGTAATTATATGATGATGATTAGATGATGATCATGGTAATTATATGATGATGATTAAATGATGATCATGGTGATTATATGTTGATGATTATGATGAGTAAATGATGAAGATGATGTTTTGATTTAAAAAAATTATGTTTATCTCTTGTTTGTTTTAAAATATATGAGTTTGATCGCCAACGGCTCATGGTAAGTGAAAACAAGTTTTCTTTTAAAAATATAATCTTTCAAATAGACTTTTGTTCATGTTGGTGCCTTAGTGGTGAATGTGTCTATTTGTTGTGAATTAGTGTCTTAGTGGTGAATGTGTGTTTTTGTTGTGAATTGGTGTCTTAGTGGTGATAATGTGTCTTAGTTGTGAATTAGTGCCTGAGTGATGATTGTGTGCATTCGTTGTTGAATGGTGCCTTAGTGGTGATTGTTTTGGCCACGATCCTCAGCGCGCGGAGCAGAGGTATATAGCGAGCAAAGAGAAGGGGGAGTGCTGCGGGCGTGCCACCTCGCGGACGAGGAAAGGGTGATTGTGTGCGCTTGACTTCTTGATCAGGCTGAAGGGGTTTCCAGGTGCTACCTCAGAGGAGGAATTTACGAGCACAAGGCGATCGATACTCACGGAGGACGCGAGCAGAGTAACAATAGGGAGGTAAGAGAGGAATCGGGATAGAGTCCGGAGGGCTCTGAAGAAAAACCTAGGCGGCGGCGCTTAGGGTTAGGGTTTTCGAGTAGCTCCAAGGATAACTGGATTTCAGTTTGTATTGTTTTTTTTGTGTTTGTTTGCGAGTTGTCTTTCTGTTAGGGTTCGAGCCCCCTTATATAGTAGTTCGACTTGTGGCAGAAGAAAAGTAATTAGAATTCAAGTCGGACTCTGAAACCCTAATAGCACAAGGGCACTGTTCCGTCCATGCGAACCAACCATCTTGTGACACATGTCCAATTCGCACACTTTATTCCGCATAGGGCATTGCTTCCGCGCTGCCAACTGTAGACTCCTATGCCAACTGGAATTAGGAATATCCTGATCCCGCGGGCTGTCACAGGATGCTATCTCGCGTGCTCCTGAAGCTCGCTTTCATTGCGCGGGCTATTGCAGCTCGCGAGCCTTAAAATGACTTTTTATATTAAAAGGGCCACAGGGATTGGCCCGAAGCATGTCAAAGACTTTAAAAAGTCTTCAACGACTTAAGTGGTGCAAGCGGACTCCGCCTGTTGCTTCCTCGCGAAGTCTCTTACGCGAGACAGTTCGCCAGCTCGCCTCGCCTCGCCTACGCGGACTGGAAAATAGTAATTCTGCGCGCGAACTGTGTAGTCCGCGCGAAGTCATCCCGCGCGCGAGATCCGCATCTCGCGCGAAGTTCATTTAAGCATGCGCGAAGTACGTTCCACGCGAAGTCCGTTAACACAGTCCGCGCGGTCCATTCCACGCGAAGTTCGTTCCGCGCGCGGACTGTGTAACTCAATCCGTGCGGTCTCACTGGCGGACCATTATTTGTAAACCCAAAGAATTTGGGCTCGCCGGTGTGATGTGGACCAAGATTTAATTAATATTTACATAGACATTTACTGTCCAGTAAAATATTAATTTAGGCGTAAACAGTGATTGTATGCATTAGTTGTGGATGTGTGTGCCTTAGTGGTGATTGTGTGTATGAGATTAGGAGGCTTCGTGGTGGACCGGGAACCAAGCCTTGGCCGGGTGATTGGTTACAGTCAGTATAGAGCTCTAGTCTGTCTGTTGGTACTTCATGGGGGATGACTAAGTGTTGATGAACCCATGAGTACGCGTTTGTTTGGTTACTTATGGGGGATGACTAAGTGTTGGCGAACTCATAAGTAAGAATAGAGAGTTGATTGTGTGATGTTCTTATGTGTTGTCATTTAAATTCCTTGCTTTGAGTATCTCTTGAACTATGCTTGTCTGCAGGAGATTCTTAAATCTTAATTGTATGATTTTGAGTGGAATTCCTGAACTATGCTTTTTGCAGGATTTATTTATGATTTGAGTAATTGTGATTTGTTGTGTTTCCTTAATTAATTCTTTTGAATTCTCTTGTTTTTCGGTGATTCCTGAACTAAGCAGCTAATGCAGGAATTATCAGCTTTATCTTTTGTTCATGTGTTTTACCTTGTTGGTAGAAGTATTTAGTTATTTTTCTTGGGTTTTACTCATATGGGTTTTTTAGCTGACCAGGTTTGTTGTTTACAACCCGGTGCACCATTTCCTGGTGTAGGGGTTAGACCTGCAGGTATTGATCAGCAGGGTTAAGGCGGAGTCATAGTGGCAGGATTGTAGTTCCTATGCACTTTATGTTTTGTGTTATGACTATTGTTTTAAGCTCATGTGAGCGACTTAATTATTACTAGATTTTTAAAGTTCATGTAATTAAGTAGGATTAATGTTCAACTCGATTTACGAGTTTGTTGACTTGTACACTTCCAGTATTGTTTTTAGCTTAGAAGTTGTTAAGCAGGTTTTTGGTTATTAAGATTTTGAGTTTTATCACGCCCAAATTTTTGAAAATTTATCCTTCGAAAATTGGGGTGTGACAGTATATAACTGCATTATGGTGTGACGTGAGCGTTGGACGCAAGCTTAGTAGCCCTACATGAGTGTTTAATTCATATACGGGGTATGGACACATATTTATACACCCGTCTGTCCACCTTAATGGCGTAGTGTATCACCGCATTAAGACGTGACATGAGCGTTGGACGCGAGCGTAGTAGCCTTATATAGATTATTATTAATTTATATAGGGAGTATGTGCGAGTGTAAATACATACATATTTTGATATATAGTTTTGAGCTGAAGAAGCTCGATATTTATGAGATAAGAGAATTATCGTCTGAGACATGCATTCGTTTTTCTTTGTATTAAAAATTGGGAAAGCATAAATGTTGAAAAATATTTTCTTTATTTATTTTTGTCCACTCACTCTAATTTTTGCGAATGTTTTTCCCCTGGGCTCTTCGTTTTAAAAATGCCTCGTCTGCAGAGTTCGGGTTAGTACGAGTAAGAGACGACGAGGCATAGTTACCCATTTCTCAGCCACATTTCACCAGTAGGTTACCCGTTTAACCTACTAGGGTATTTTCCGGCTCCTCTAGTGTTTAGTAGCTCTGAATACTCTTTGGGGTTTATCGTATAATTTTTCTGGTGGTGTGCTAAGACTTATGTTTTATTTTAGAATATACGAAGTTTGAAATTGTTATATTCTCACTTTTGTATAATTATGGGTTGATTTGGAGGATGCTCAATAATATTTAGGAAAGTAACTCTTTAGTTTTCTAGGTTAGGGTTGTCCATTTTCAAGGGAGGTTTACCTAGCTTTTCGGTAAATTTTTCTTGGAGGTGGACCCCACAAGACTTACTTCGGGTTTCAGGGTGAAATTCGGGGTGGGTTTTGACACAGTATCTCAACTTTTGTTTCTTATAAACTTTAATATCTTAAACTTTCATCCCGACCGAATTTTGATACTTTTACCGTCAAGTCTGTTATGGAGGCTGATAGTTGGCAATTATGTCAGAGGTATTTCTGTCCATTCACGTCTTAATCCATTTTTATTCCTTTAGAAATCCAGATCTGATGTGGGCACCAACAACTTTCTCGGGCACCCAATTCTGGGTGTGAAGACCTGTCTGGGTAGATCAATACAACGTGGTGGCCAGATAACCCAAAACCTTTAGTTAAGTTTGGATATCAACCCAAAATCTACAAACCTTTAGTTAAGTTTGAATATGAGAGAATCTTTTGTTTTCATCTTCTCAATCTGGCTTTACGTATTTCATTTGGTCTTTGCATATGCAACTGAAATTTGAAACCAATGAGATTCGAAATCAATTATAGAAAAATCAATGTTTAATTGATTCCAAGCATAATCGTTACATCAAGATGGGGGTTGTAAGAAAGAGGAGAGCGGGTTTCTATGAGTTTAGAAAATACCAAGCTCTTTTTGGGCTAAGATGTATAAACCCAGCGATTTCATAACCCTCATCCTATAAAGCAGGCATATATGTATGCATAACTTTTGACTTGTTTCTTCTTCTTTCGTTAATACCCATAAACCATCTCAGCCTAAATCAGAACGAAATCAATATATATATACACACACAGTCTTTCTCAGGTGTGGAGGTCCGCACTAATGATTTTGATGCGGATTTCCATTTTTGTACCACTTTTTGATCGAATTTCCGCATCTCCATCGTGTAGTATCTAGATAATATTGTGTAGATCATCTCTGCAAAATTTCAGCCAATTTGGTAATCGTTAAGACCCTCAAACTCGAAAAACAAATTGACGGACCGAATTTTATCAAACATGAACCGTTCATGTTTAAAACAGAAAAACGCAATTTTGAGGGCCTTAACGATTACCAAATTGGCTGAAATTTTGCAAAGATGATCTACACAATATTATCTAGATACTAGACGGTGGAGATGGAGAAATTCGATCGAAAAGTGGTGCAAAAATGGAAATCCGCACCAAAACCATTGGTGCGGACCTCCGCAGCTGAGAAGACCTGTATATATATATATATATATATATATATATATATATATATATGTCACACCCCAATTTTCGAAGGATAAATTTTCAAAAATTTGGGCATGATAACTCACAATAAAACACTTCCCAAGACCTGATCAACAATTTAAAGAAGACCAATCTAAATTTCAGAAATGAAATGTCAACACTACTCAACAACGAGTTAATATTACATTTCATTATTTACATGAACTTGAAAGAAATGAAAGCACTCGAATGAATTTAATGCTGCTTACCAAAAAAAAATAACAAGTATACAACAAACTAAAAACCCTGTCACTAAGCCTCCGCCACAACCTGCTGATCAACACCTACAGGTCTAAACCCTACACCATGAATTGGTGCACCGGGTTGTAAAACAACAAACCCGGTAAGCTAAAAAGCCCGTATGAGTAAATCTCAAAATTAACACAAAACCTCCAACAACCAATTATATCACAAGAGCAAAATATATCAATAATTAAATCCACAATATCCAACATTTTTTCAATCAACATGTACCCATGAGTCCCATGTATTAATAAATACCCCTCATGACCTACAACAACAAAATGTGTACCCATGAGTCCCAGATATTAATAAATACCCCTTATGACCTATAACAACAAAATGTGTACCCATGGGTCCCAGATACCATACGGTATCTCCCATGACCTACACTGACAGACGGACTAGAGCTCTATTTCTAACCGCAACCAATCACCCGGCCAAAGGCTTGGAACCCGGTTTAGCTGTCCAATATCAAAACACAAAATAATAAATAGCATCAGAACCGTAACCAATCACCTTATTAAAGGCTTGGAACCCGGTTTGGCTATTTATCCAACAATCACAATATCACAACATAAATTATATCATTCCACATAGATATATTTACCTGAACAATTATAGATATTCCACAAGAATAATCTATTCAATAACCAAAGACATTATGATCACATGAACCTTAAAAATAATCATAAAATAGGAAAACTTGTTTTAACTTACCTATGAGCCGTTGGCGATCAAGCTCATATATTTTAAAACAACAAAAACAAAAATTTTAAATTAATCATCATAATCATTATTATCATCATCATCAAAATCATTATAATAATTTCCATAAGAAATTGGTTCCAAGTGAACCTTGGTGAGATGTTACTCACCTAAATACTCCCGCTGCGTCTTCATAAAAACACAAGAGCCAAGCTCACTAACAACTCCACAAGCTACCTAATTAACACAAATTAAACCTTATTAACCACTTAAAAGAAACAACGTACCCTTAACCAACCCTTAGCCTAAAGGTTGCCCAAAAGAGGCAATCCTTCCTCCGAGACCTCCCAAGGTCATTGGACACTCAACAACAACTAACACTACCTCCAAGATCAACCTTTTCAAGGTTTAAGACCTAATAACACCAAGAACAAAATATCACCTTAAATGCCAAAATCAAAACAACACTTAGCCTTCACACACAACAACAAACTAGTAACTACAAGGACTAGCTAACACTACATCCAAAGCCCCCCACACTGCTCGGACGCGCTCCCACGCGCCGCCACAGGCGGCGGCGAGTGAGCCCCACGCGCCACCACCAACTTCCGAATTTGAGAAAACTCAAAATATGAAACTTGTAAATTGAAGCATGGTGAACAACTTTAATACCTAGAGGTTCCACCAGTTCGGCCGGAAACGGCCGAAAAATGCCTCGAACACCAAAACGGGTTCAAACTTCAATCTGCAATTCATGGCTCAAAACCTCAATATCTTGCTTCAAACTAAGCCTAGCCACAACCAGAAGGAGGAGATGACAAAAACTCACCTATCGCTGCCCCTCGTCGCCGCCGCAAACGGCAGTTCCGATCGGTGACACAGCCGAGCTCTTCTCCGGCCAAGAACTTTGTCTGTGGCTTGCAACGCCATGCTACACCAGCCTAGGATTGAAGAGGGCGCCCGTGTGAGTCGAACGGGACCGGCGGCGTCTCGATTGGTGGCCGGAAGAAGAAGAACGCTGGCGAGACCGTAACAGTTCCTCCACCTCGTGGCGACGTCCAGGCGGCACGACGACAAGCGGCGCTACCCCAGGAAAACAACTTAAAATCGACCAACATCATCGAAACTTTTAAGGCGAGTAAGCTTCTGTCTAACAATTTAGCATTTAATACCCAACAGCTATACTGGTTTTCCTTTTAACTTTGTGGTTATGGCTTTTGACTTACCCATAAACCGGAGGGGTTAAAAAGTATTTTGGTGGTGGTGGCTGTTGCCTGTTGGTGTTTGCTCTTAAACCCAAAAGCTGCATAAAAAATATACAATGCAGAATGGTTATGCTTAAATATGATATGTCATGTTGCAGCATATGAAGCAACAAGAGGAAGGGCTATCTGCTGAAGAAGTATGTAAAAGAAATACAATACCTTGAGATGATGATAGCTCATACAAAAATTTCATTATTTTCTTGAAATTCTAGAACCTCTCCAGATGTACAACCTGTGGGAATGACTTCACTCTAACCATATCTAGCTATATATAAACAATTAAAGAATATGCCAAACTCAATCTAATGAACAATATAGATGAAAACCATGAGTGATCCACCTTGTACATGTCAAAGGCCTTCAAACCCCTTCATTCTGACATTCAAGGATGAGCCTGCATTTCAGATTCTCTTGATAGCTTTAGAACACCATTGTCAAAAAGTTTCAGAGAAAATTTGAAATGCTTCACATGTGTGCAACAACTTTCTATCTGGTTGCACATAGTACATTCAGCAGTTTATGATCCTGCAAAAGGTCGACAAAATAATGGTGTCCAATGACGCCATTCCTTTTGCCTTTGCAGGAGCTCGGCCGTAATGTACTCCATCGTTGCAATTGTTATCAAAATGCCACGGGAAGGTCATGACAAAATTGTCAATCACACCAGAAAGGATACCAGCTTGCTTCAATTTCTCAACGAGTATCCAATTGAATGCCTCCATCTTGTTAGGATTGAACGCCATAGTTGGCGCATACCCACCAGTGGCTACTATGGTAGCAGCTTTTGTGAGTAGGTGTTTGATCTGTTAGCAAGTGAAAGCTGAAAGGCAGAAACCTTCTGGGTTGCTTGAGCCGTTGTCTATTCCAGTGTGGAAGTGGGACCATATCACCATGGATTTTGTTTTCAGTTTACCTCGTACCCGTAAAGGGCATGACGGTATTTGGGTGATTGTGGATAGACTCACCAAATCTGCACATTTCTTGCCGGTAGGAAAGAAGTATACACTGGATAAATTGGCGAAACTTTATGTGAAAGAGATTGTGAGACTCCGTGGTGTAGCTGAATCAATAGTGTCGGATCGGGATCCTAGATTTGCTTTTAAATTTTAGGGAGCTCTTCAGGCAGCTTTAGGTACCCGATTACACTTCAACACTGTTTTTCATCCTCAGACTGATGGTCAATCGGAGAGGACTATTCAGACTTTGGAGGATATGTTGAGATCTTGTGCGTTGCAGTTCAGGGGGAGTTGGGATAAAAACCTATCTTTGATGGAGTTTGCATACAACAACAGTTATCATTTTAGCATTGGTATGACTCCCTTTGAGGCACTTTATGAGAAGCAGTGTCGTACACCTTTGTGTTGGAATGAAGTAGGAGAAAAAGAGTTTTGTGGTCCTGAGTTAATCCGTGATACAAATGAGAAGATTAAAGTGGTCAGAGATAGACTCAAGGTCGCTCAAAGTAGGCAGAAGAGTTATGCAGATGTCCGCAGGAAGGACCTTAAGTTTCAAGTAGGTGATTGGGTGTTCTTGAAACTATCTCCTTGGAAAGAGGTTGTATGTTTTGGTAAACGGGGAAAGCTTAGCCCGAGATATATTGGCCCTTATGAGATAATAGAGCAAGTTGGTTCACTTGCTTATCGGTTAGTTTTTTCTCCAGAATTATCCAGGATACATAATGTCTTTCATGTATCCATGCTTTGCAAGTATATTGCCGATCCCTCTCATGTGCTGCAAGAGCAGCCGATTAGTTTGCAGAAGGATTTGATCTATGAAGAGGAACCGGTTTAGATTCTTGACCGAAAGGAGCAAGTGCTTAGGAACAAGACCATCCCACTTGTCAAGGTGCTTTGGAGAAGTCATCAAGTAGAGGAAGCAACTTGGGAATCTGAGGTGCAAATGAGGCAGCAGTATCCCTATCTCTTTGATTGACAGGTATGTAAATTTCAAGGACGAAATTTTTATAAGGAGGAGAGAATTGTCACATCTCGACTCTTAAATTTTTACCTTATTTACTAGCTTGATATTAGCAAGAGTTTTACCGTATTCGTCATTTAGTTTATAGTTTCAAATGAGCCTAGATGTGTTTTGAGGGACGATTATTTGGGAGAAATTATTCGTAGGGGAAATATTTGACGACGGTAAAAAGGATAAATTTTAGCTAGTAAAAAAGTAATTTTTATTAGGGTATTATTTATGTGGTGTTTTTTTTGTGTAGTTGGGTTTATATTTGGTATGGGTAGGAACCGGTTGGGAAAAAGCCCAACACTTTTTTCTCCCTTTTCTCTCTCTTTCCTCTCTACTCTTTCCCGAGCTCTCTCCCTCCGCCGGAAGTCCCGCGCTCGTCCGCCGCCGTCCGGCCGTCTTAGACCGCCGCACCGGTCCCAATCGGTCAGCCCTCGACCCAGCTTCCTTCCTGGACCGGTGAGAGCTTCCCTAGCGCTGCCGTGAGGGAGATATCGCGCTCGAAACCTTTGGCTGTCCGTGGTGCTCCGTCGCCGGAACTCCCTTCTTCGGTCGCCATAGCCGAAGCCGCTTGGCTCGTTTGGAAGCCCTCCTCCCGTGCAGCAATCCCTCAAAAGGATTCGCTCCCTCTTGGTCTAGGTAAGGAGATTTAGGTGTTTGAATTTCTAGGGTTTCTTGTTATGTTTTTGTTCGATTGACCTAGTTAAGCTCGAAATTAGACTTTGTGTTAGTTAGGAAAGTTGTAGAGCGGGTTGAGAGGAAGATACTGTTAAATTTTGGATATGTGTTAAGTCTTCGATTATATTTTGGAATACTCAAAGGATGACATATGTTATATTAGTTGAATATTTATGTGATGGATTGGAGGATGGTTTAAATGTTATATTGTGATGGTTGTTTCGTTATAGGAGTGTTATTTTGAATTTTTCAGATTAGAGTTGTCCATTTTCAAGGGAGGTTATGCCGAATTTTTCAGTAAATTTTTCCTTGGAGGTAGACCCCGCATGACTTACTTCGGGTTTCAGGGTGAAATTCGGAGTGGGTCTTGACATAGAAAGTGACACATTTTGGGTATCATTCACTGGGTCCTGAGAATCTTTCATCTGGGTTTTCAACCGGGTCAAGTTGGGTTCTTTCTAGGTCTGATTAACTACAATGTGGGCAGTGCTAACTTTCTTATTCTCATGGTTTTGAGCTATATTATTAGCAAAAGCACTAACCTTTGTGGTCAAATAGCCAAGTTCCTCATAGTTGCATCCATGCTCCAAATCAACACCATTCCCACAAGAACAAGAGCTGTGACAAACCTAAATCGCCATTGAAGCAGAGGAGGACTTGGTTTTGACGATGTAAGCCAGCTCATAGCTCCCATCTCTGGCATCTCAAATAGTACTAAGTAAAAACTAGTACAAAAACAATTAGAGCAAACAATGAATAAACAAAACCCAGATTGCTAATTACTGTGAAAAACTGTTAGCTTTGACGACAAGAATGTGTTTTTATCAATTTTGGCGAGGCCTTTCTATATAATAATAGTAGCTATAAAGAAAAAGATTAAAACTTTATTTACTGGGTTGGTGTGTTTTTGATGAGTAGTAGTACTAGGGTTCTGGGATGAACAATGCAGCCAAGCTTTTAGGTTTTGTTCAGTTTTGTATATGGAATCATAAACCTAAAAACAAAGTCTTTGGAGAAAAGTGAAAGAGAAAGGCTTGCTCTTTCTTTGTTTCTAACAATGGCAGTTTAGTGTAGGAGGAGAGAGAGGTTGTGTTATTATTAGTTTATTAGAAAGGAAAGCTGGTGATGCTTTAAAGTAGGCAGATGGGCAGACAATTTTAATGTGGGTAGACGGATTTGCCCTTTGGTGTGGTGATAGAGATTGGCGGTGAGGTTGATGAGGATCTGCACCGACTAGGGGACCAATGGCCAATGGAGCAGAGCGTCGGTGTGTGCTAGGTAGGGGTATTTAGGTCAATTGGAGGAGGGTGGTGAAGTGATATATGGGGGATGGGAATATTGGTGGCGTTCACTGGTTTTGGGGATATGGTGCCACCTTGAATTCACATGGTGATGTTTTAAAATTGAAAGAATTGGTAGTGTGGACTGTGGAGGTGGGAGGGACACGAAAGAGGCCAAAACCTAGAGACCGACCCACATTATTATTATGTTTTTTTGGTCGTGAAACAAATATCATAGAAGCCAAAAGGCATAAGGAGGCCCAAACAAAGCCAAGGGCAAACAAGCCTCTCAAAGTCATCTCTAAGAAGATTAAGACATGAGAATGACATTACAAAAACAAAGCAAACTAAAGGCCTAAAAGCCCAAAACATTCAAACCCTAAACAAAATTTCTTTTTCATCTCTAACTTGCAGTCGCCATGGAATGTCGTCACTGGAGCTCCGATGAAAATCGCGAGCAAAGATTGGTACCTAGATGTGGTCTGCAGAGGTGAGGAGGAGAGAACCTCCGTACATTCTCCCGTCGACCAATTACGAGAAAAACTCGTATAAAAGAGTGACAACAACCAAGCCAAAATAGATCTCAATAACCAAGCTTGAGATCTAAAGAGGTGGTTGCAAAGGAGGACAAAATCTTCCATAGCAGAACAAGGTAGAGAAGAAGGAGGAGCCTTAATCACGGTTGAAAATTTTGAGGAGCAGAAGAAGAACAAGATCTGAGAGTCAACATGAGAACAAATATGAGAATATGCCTTAGGGATTTAGATCTAAGGACTAGAAACAGATTTGATCTATGGAGACCAAAATAAGATGCAAAAGAAGAGAAAAAGCAAAGGAAAATCACTATTTGGGGTGAGGAATCAACACAAAGGATGAGGGATCACCACCATGGGGGAGGGGAAACAGAGAAACAAAGGAGAGAAGGTGAGAGAAGGATGCTGGTGAGATCTGGAAAATTGAGGAGTTTAGAGAGAGAAGTCAACTCTCATTGCAGGAGCACTTGTGGTATTCGGTTATTATGAAGTGTTTGACTGAGATCGACCCACATTGGGCATGAGAAAAGCTTCGGTGGAAATACACCTCACTAGCTCTCACATGAGAGCATCACAAAATAGTGATGCTAAAATGCTTGTGTTGAATTCAAATTTTGAAAGTCCGTCGTATTAATTTATTTTGTTAGTAATTTTAACCGTCGATAATGAAGATGTAGAAGTGTGTTTGAAAGCCAATGTTTTTGTTGGATTCACGTGTCTATAACATACCACTAAATACCAGTTAATATACGTTTAGTGAAAGATTCGATCAAATGATAATAGTTAAAGATATATTGAATAGGGAGAAATCGAATCTTAAAATGCAACATAGGATGAAAGTAATGAATGGGTTGGATTGGAATACAGATCTATTAATGACAAACTCTTACATTCATATTAAAGACGTCAAAGAACTGAAAATACGAATTGAAAGAACAAGAACAAAATCCAAGACAATAAATTGAATTAGATATAACAGCAAAACTATCACATGTATAACAACAACTAAGTAGCTGCTCACCTCTTCATATGTAATAGTAATCCAACTCTTCCTTAGTATGAGAATCACACTGATCGTCAAGCTGAAAAAAAAAAAAAATAGTCGGAAAAAGAAAATAAGATAGTCAGAAGTACTTGAAGTACGGTGGAATCTGAACAACCAATTTATAGAAGAAAAAAGAAAGACATAAAAGATAGAGAGCAATATATTTTCCCTTCCAGGTCAAAGGGATAATATATATGGAACACATACAACTTTATTTATGAATTTGAAGTCCATACTCTCCTTCTCCAGTGGTGGAATTGAATTTCATTCGATTATTTTGTTAATCATCATTCAAGGATCTTTGTTTTCTTACCAAAAATTGAAATCGAAGTCATAAATTTGCCGTCGTTTTCCTTATCTACAAGCTGTATGGATTATGGATACTCTTCATGCATGCTCCTCATATGGTGACATTCTATACATTTTCTATAATAAACTTCTCTAAACTTTTCTTTGAGTATATATGTGAAAATTTAATCGATCAATAGAATACACTTCCTAATTTACGAGTAGGTAACTTGATAAATAGGCCTTCCATAGATTGTAGGCTAGAGTTTAGTTGTAATTTGTTAGAGTTGGTAAGCTGTCAAATTACATGAGGACAAGATTAGGAGAGAAAGAAGTTTCGTGAGGCATTCGATCATTACGTTAAGAAACATGCAGTTTATGATTGAACTAATAATTAAGCACATTTTGTCAACCTAATATATCTTCTTGGTACATACCACATTACGACATGATCATGAAGGACCAGCAATAATCACATAATCTAAGTTTTGTGTAGGCAAACCCTAGCCTATACTTCATTCCAACTCAAAGTGCCTTTGAGAAACTAATCAAACAACTAATCAAGGACTATTTGACATGATCCATCTACCTCTATCATGTGCATACATGCAGATATGGCCTCTCGTCTCAGGTAGTTCATACCTTTGTGCTGAGTTTGATACATAGTTTCAATCGCAAATGAGATGCTCCTCTCCTTGTTATTAATCGAATCCAATGAAAAATATGTGATGATCTCTGGGTATATTAAAAAACCAGACACATTTGGAAGGCACGTCACATATCACAATATTCTACCTACTAGGATGTGAAAATTAAAAGGCCAATGCGAACTGATTTACTTACTCAACACCGGGGGTTCCTTTTTCGCTAATCAAACGAGGTCGTGTTCTGTTTGGTTTGAGTCTGATTCTTTGCGAGTAAAAGACATTCAGATCAATTTCAACTCAGAAGACTAACACGCAGACTTGATCGTTGCTCTTTATTTAGTACTCCTAGTTATAGATTTTCTAATCTACCTAAATTACCTTCCTCTTATTTTGACTGATTTGAATATTGAAATATTGTTCGGTAACCAAGTGCCATCGCTTGTTTTTCAAAAGAAGAAGAAGAAGAAGAAGAAGAAGAAAAGGGATAATGAGTGGGAGTCGTAATGGATGTTGAAGAGACAGCAAAAGGGTGAAGTGATGTTGAAGTGTGTGAAGCTCTAACTGGCTTTTGGCTAAGAAATATGAGCATCTATCTGGGAGTGAATATGTGATCTCAAAGACATTCCCATGATCTCTTCTCTATGCCAGAAAGTTGTTCGTCAATCATGATTTTTTGACATTCTTCAAAGAAAAATTGCGCCAAAACTAATGGTGGGTACCAACTACCAACCCCCACCATCCATCCACCAACGGTTCCATTCCATCTTTCCTTTTCCTCCTCATAGTTGTTGCTTCAACAAACGACAAGCTATAGCTAACAGCTAACAGCTATGTCTCAGATACGCCTGAACCTTCAAAATCCAAAAGATAAAAGACAAGCTATAGCTAACAGCTATGTTTCTTGTTTTCAAAAGGTACAGCCAAACTCAAATCTTGGACAAATCCCAAAACATCTGAGGACTAAGGAATGTTTGTGTACGATGTTACTCAGGAATATGTAGATGTAAACGAGGCTATTGTAATTGACAGTAAACCCAATAACTGCAACACTCGAAAACGTTGAGCGATGAACAAAAGATGATAATATGATCACATTTTCTTATAGGAATAATTAATTATGCTATTCACATAAGTTCCATTCGAAACTGCTAAAGTCGGACAAAACAAGGATGTGCTCTCTTTTCAACAATGTGAGCAATATATGATTACAATTCACTTGACCTCTGGTATAAAAAAGAAAAGGCTAAGAAACCAAAGAGGAAATAAATAAGAAAGGAATGAAAATAAATAATTTGGAATTGAAATTCGATTATAAATCACCACACTAATTCCAAGGATCATCCCACCCTTTAGGTCCGTCTCTCTTAATAAAATCAATTATAGCTGCAACAACTTCTTGAACTCTATTAGAAAGGGAGTGATTTCCATGTTCAATTTCAACTTTCTCTGCCCCACCCATTGCTTTGCACAATCTGCATGAGTTAACCAACATCACCCATCATGCCCATTTTAAAGACCTTAATAACCAACATAACACATATTTTTTCTTTTTTCAATCATAATTTGAACTACTCTCAAATGGTTCTTAAACAACATGAGAGATAAATACCTTTGAACTAATGCCTTCTTGTCAACATAGTCTGGCACATACTCATCAGCCATGGAATATATAACCTGCAAAGATTTTTGACTTGACTTAAGTTTTACAATTGATGTTAGGATGCTCAAAAAGAGAAAGAAGCATCATTCTCGTTTATAAGGTAACCAAAATGCATGCTTGTCACCAGAGGATGACTATCTATCTTAGTCAGTTTTACTTAGCGTTATCTATAAGACCATTGTCCTCCACTATGGTATCCTTTACCCATATTTTCCTGTTAGATTTTCTATTATTATAAACTTGTCTAGCAGATAATATGGCACTGTCTTTATAAATTTCAAAAAACCAAATGCCCCTTTTTTCAAAGTCCTGAACTTTAGGGATGTAGCAGATAAACAGTTACGCATGTGCTACTTAAAGTTTGGCAACTCTACCTGGCAAGGTGTGTTAGACATGTGTCCAAGTCTCAATCTCAGCTGGTCATCAGTAAGGTCGGAACTAAACATGTCATCATCGCCGTTGTATGCACAAAGCGAGTGATACCTGCAGGAAAGTTCACTCTTTAGACAAGGAAGGATAACAATATGGTATTTTGTGGCCAAATTCAATGACATGGTGCAGATTGTGAGCGTGTGTTTCCATATCGATGTTTACAGTGCCTTTATATTATGCATGCAACTCAAAATCTGTAAATGTGATATACATTTCTTTCCAATACATGTTATCCACAACTGGTAATGATTTCTTCCGTTTTTGTTGTATTACTTCAGAGAACGATCATATCATTGTGTACGCACCGATAGGCAGTTATGGGAGCTAAATCTGCTTCACTTGGCATTAATTCAGATCCACGGCCTTCATTTATCATGGTTGAAGCCAAATCAATCATAGCAGCTGTTTCAGGAAGTGTTGCTCTATATTCCCGATCGCTGACCGGAGCCTGAACATTTTGATTGGTGTTATGCCAAAAGTTCAAGTAGAGGTTCAATTGGTGGACAATAAGGAAGATGTGCGACACACAAGAATAAGAACATTGGGATCAATCACCAAATATCAAGTATCAGTAACAAAAACAAACTTCGAGTGTACTACCTGTAGAATGGCAGCACGAACAGCTCTAGAGCATGCAGCATTTGTGCGTATATAATGTACAATGTCCTGGAGTCATAACCAAAAGCAAGAAACTCAAATAATGTCCTAGAGTAATTAACTTAAAAGCTCATACCTAAGGTGCAATCGACACAAACCTGGCAGCCAGTACTATGGCCAATCAGTACAACACCCTCAGAATCTTCTTTGTTTATAAAATAACTAATAAGTTGATCAAGTTCCATCGCGTCCTTTTATACATAAGAAAATGTTATCTTGTTAGTAAAAGCAGATATGTTTTGTGATTTGACCCCCAAAACCCCAAAAGAAGGAAACATTAAAAAGATTCAAAATAAGTAAAAGCCACGAGAGGTCATCATCTCCAAGCCCAGAGCAGCCAAACACAAAACAGAAAGCTTAAAATAGGTATAATCTTGAACTAATAGAAAACATGAAATAAGCCATGACCTTCAATACATACGCACGCACGCACACACACACACAAAACAGAAAGCTTAAAATAGGTATAATCTTGAACTAATGGAAAACATGAAATAAGCCATGACCTTCAACACGCACACGCACTCGCACACACACACACGCACACACACATATTATATAGAAGATGGATGTAAAACCAACTAAATTGGAAGTATTTCTCACTCCTAAAGCGCACACACACACACATATTATATAGAAGATGGATGTAAAACCAACTAAATTGGAAGTATTTCTCACTCCTAAAGTACACACACACACACACACACACACACACATATATATATATACTACACACACACATATATTATGTAGAAGATGGATGTAAAACCAACTAAATTGGAAGTATTTCTCACTCCTAAAGCACACACACACACACACACACATATATTATATAGAAGATGGATGTAAAACCAACTAAATTGGAAGTATTTCTCACTCCTAAAGTATGTTAAAAGATAGGAATACTAGTATAAAGAATAACCATATGATAGGCTTAAGATAAGTTACTTGTTTCAAGCTGGAAGTGCCATATCCATTGTATGAAGATGACATGAGTAGCTGAACAAGTGACCATTTCTCCTTGTCCAAAGCAATTGCAAGAGGTTCCAAGTATCTGAGAATCAGAAAAGAAAGATGAGATAGTAATAACTTGCTTTAAGCATCCAACAATTCAAGACAGTGAATTTGATTATTTTTTGAAAATGACAGTGAATTGTAAAGAGAGCATTTCTTAGTGGAAAATTGCATAAGATGAATCTATCGACACCAAAATCTACCAATGATGATAAATGGAAGACAAAAGGGCACATCATAAATGTTACGAACACATTGATTACATACTCTGTTGCTAGAAAGCCATCAGTCAGTCCCCCAATAAAGATAACTTGCTGTCTATAATCACCTGTTTTAAATGCAACCTGTATTGTAAGGATATTATCGTTAAACACATCACATAAACCAAAATCTATAAACAGAGAAGCTAGTCCAAAAGCGAGCATAACCAAAGAGACTGAGCTAAACTTGACAGCTATAGAAAACAGCAACTACATAGCATTTGGATGATTTCTCATTAACAAAATAAGGAACAAACTAGAAAGACAGCTATACTTTAAGCTCTTCAACCTAACTTGAACTTAAAATTAGTTTCACATTTAATTCCTACAAACCTACAAAAACACTGTTCTATGTCATGCACTTTCCAACATTATCCAAATTGAAAACAATGCTAGTCATTGATCGAAAGAAATAGCTATACATACAGAGAAACCAAATCTTCCAGCACTCGAAAGTCGAAACCAAGTAACTTCTCTTCTTTCAAAACCCTATCAATCTCAAATTGCTATACTCTCACAGGTTCCACTGCACTAATCCTAAAGCGAAAACTAGCTTAACCTTCATATTCAAGTTCCAGCATTTCATAACCAATAAACCAAAACCAAAATTCAAATCTTTAAAGCACCACACTAACACAGTTCAGTCTAGCCAGCACATAAAGATCACAATTTGCTAATAACAATCACACATAACCAGAGATCAAATCCTCAAACTCCGTTTCCGACTCAAATTAACCACAATCTCTGATTCAAATCTAACCTGAATCGGTTTGGGGCCGTACTTGAACAGCGCCCCTCGATACTGATTCTTCCGCACAACCGGGCCGGAAAACTCACCGGAACCACCGGAAGCAGAGTCGGATCCCATCTTGACGGACCCGGCCCGGTCGGACCGGCCGCGGACGACGCCGGAGAACCAGGAACCGGCGGAAGTTGAATGCGAAGAAGTCGGGGAAGACGAAGAAGACAGCGAGGGATTCATTTCAGACGCTCTGATTGAATCCCATCATTGAATCAGAGGGATTTGAAAAGAAGAGGTCTCCAGAATCTGCATCGCACAGGGAGAGGTAACCGTCAACGAGATTTTACTACTGCTTGGTCTCCTCCGTCGCTGTTACTTTTCACTGCTCTTAGCTGACGTGGCAAACACGCGAGGGTGGGATATTTTCTTTTACGGTTTTACCCGGGTTCTTTCCTTTTTTTTTTGTTTTTTTTTTCTTTCTTTCTAGTAAATTGGGGGATTCTAATCGCACCTCCATTTTGTGCCGAGTATTCCTCAACTGTTACGGAGATTCTTCCCTCCACAGAGAGAGGGTTCAACAAGGACGCATGTATCCATTTAGGTTTTGTGAAAAAAAAAAAAAAAACAAACGAGTTCTCTGACACCCTTCCGATCACTCCCGACCTCTGCAAATCTCTCAACCTCCTCAAGTCCCACGCCTCCAAAGTGGCCATCTTTACCTTCCAATGGCAAGACCCGACAAACACCTCCGCTCCATCGACGACTCCATCCATTTGATAGGAGCTAAAGTGAATGAGGAGGCAGCGAAGCTTGCCTTGGAGTGGAAGGGAAAGGCTAGAAAATAAGAGAGAGTGTAACGTTAACAAAAGAAAATCGTTTAATCAGACAGAATTGTTGACTGTATATATGTGGTTCTCATGACGCCACGTCAGCTGGTGATTCTTCACTATGTGGAGGGAAGAATTTTCGTAACTGGTATAGAGTAAATTATAGAATAAAGAGATAATCATTATCTTATTCTAAGGCTGGCCATATGTCGGTCTGGGTCAGGTTTGGGCCAAAACCGATTTCGACCCGTCTTAACCAGTTTGGAGAAAACAACAACCGATAACCGCTTTTTAATGGACTAGGCCGAAAAAACTGATTTAAGTGAATCTCGGTTCAAGTTGGGTCAGTTTCGGTCATAACTGGGTCAAATTTTATTTTTTAAATTTTCAGGCCCAACTCAGAAGAATTGGAGTCCAAACATGTTTTCATTTACATCATTTTCAGCAAATTTATCCAACAATTCAATACTTCATACTTTTACAGACCTGCATAACTTCCAAAAATTTGAACAGAAGCTGATAAACACAAACTAATTCATCCATCATACTTAGAAACTTAAAAACATCACAAGTACCATAAGTTCAATAGATAAAATACCATAACCATCACAAATCCAAAATTTGGTTCAAATACCAAATGACAACCCATGTTCAAAGCAAAAATGAAACTTATAAATAATTAAACATAAATGAAACCAGCAGAATTGCAGAAATGTTGCAGACCCTCTTATTCAATGGCCACCAAAATGCGATCAGCAACATCACTTATACTTTAGTCTTCACTCCTCACATGTAGAAATTGAGGAAGTCCCTAGTCACAGAAAATAGAAACAAGTATTAGATTTGAACTTATAAACGTTTAAAACTGAAATTATTCAACATTTCAAAACTAACTTACCAGCTTCAAGCTTTTCTAATTCAGCATATAGAGCAAGCTCATTTTTTGTGGTCTCTTTGTACAGAGCAGCAGAACTGTTGCCTCTTAGCCAATCTGTCACATCCCAGGACCCGCTCCGCCGTAACACGATATTGTCCGCTTTGGAGCCCACCGGCCCTCACGGTTTTGTTTCCGACAGCTCAGGAGCAGCTTCCCAGTAGGTCACCCATCCTGGGATTGCTCTAGCATCAACATGCTTAACCTCGGAGTACCCATCCCCTCCGAAACCGCTGAACCACCAAAAGGCCTCGCATTAGATTGGAGGTGGGCATGTACATATACAGCACATAACCCCTCTCCGTTTGGCCGATGTGGGATATTACACAGGGGGGCAGCTTTCATGGTTGACGAAACTCAGGAGTTTCTCAGTGATTATGGGATCAAGTTCTTACACTCTGTCCTTTATTATGCTCAATCTAATGGTCAAGCAGAAGCCAGCAACAAGATCTTCTTGTCCATTTTAAAGCGAATGTTGGCAGACAATCCACGCGACTGGCACAATGAGTTAGACAACACACTCTGGGACTATAAGACTTCCAAACGGACTCCTACTGGAACAACACCCTATGCACTGATGTTTGGCCATGATGATGTGCTTCCACTCGAAATTAATGTGCAATCACTGCGAGTCCGGGAGCAACATCAGTTACTTGGGGATGACTATGTACAAGCAATGTCGCAGGAACATGAAGATTTGGATCTCCAGTGAATGGCTGTCTTGGACCATCTTGTGGTTGAAAAGAAGAAGGTAGCTCGGATTTATGACAAGTGTACTCGAAGGCGTAGTTTTGGGGTTGGAGATTTAGTCTGGAAAGTTATACTTCCCCTCGTTGAGAAGCTTCATGGTCGTGGTAAGTGGTCCCCTAAGTGGGAAGGTCCTTTTGTAATTGATTAGATTTACGGCAACGGTGCTTACAGACTTAGGGATGTTGATGGCGACATTTACCGAAACCCTTTCAATGGACGTTACCTTAAGAAGTACTTCCGCAGCGTTTGGGAATTGGATGATCCGCCTCCGGCGAACGCGACTGGGAGGCAAGATTTGACCATTTAGAGTTCAACCATTGTTTACTCTTTGAACCATATCATGGGTTCTACATTCGCCACATGGTTGAACTGGGGGGCAACACTCTATACATATTCTTGTAGCGAAATTTCGAAACTTTGAGGGTTTTGATTTACTTTACAAACCGATTCCCGTGGTTTTAATTTTTTCTTCTGTTTTCTGTTTTGTGACAAACATAATGAAATACATACAGTTGCAGATTAGAATTTGGAATAACAAAGTGTTCAGAAAATAAATTTATTATTTGGCTTTGTGGCCATAAACTTTACATAATACAAAGAACCAGAAAGTGGCTCTGATACCATACCTACCCTATTTTCTAACACTATTTGGTCTTCTCATCCAGCGTCGCTGCCAATTTCTTGCTTCCACAGGATGACCCCCTAATTCGCCGAGGCGGATATCTGGCATCTCCTGCGTCAGGAGGTCATTCTAGAAGAAAACACCTCTCCAACCATGGTGATGGTCAAATTGGTGTTTCCCATTATCCTCCTATGCAGTCCCTGACAAGAATCAAGCATGGAGGCATCCATCTTTCTTGCCAGTTTGTACCAAAAGGACCACCCAAGGTTAAATCTTAAAGACCTTAACCCGGGTTCAAGGTTAGATCTTGAGACTTAAGGGTTTCTATGGGAAACTAAGGAAATCTGGGGGAAAGAACTTCAAGGAAAGGAAGAAAATGAAAGGAGAAGAAGCCATTACGTTTGGTTTTTGCAGAAAGAGCCTTACCATCCTTCCTTTAAATAGAGGGATATGTATGGGTGTACGTGGTTTGAAATGTTGCGCGGTAATTAAGGCTGAGTAAACGTTGCAGTTTTCAAAATCGTTATATTGGTCAGTTGTGCAGGCGCGAGAGGATCAAGGTGATATGATTGCCTTTTCAGATCTCAGTCATAACTGTAGAGTTAATGACTTAGGCCTGGGCCTGGATTTGTTGACTGAATCATTTAGGGTTTGAATAACATATTGAGCTTAAAGAGAGAAATTTCTTATAAATAGATAAAGCCCAGAAAAGGCTCATAGTTTATATACATATTCATACAAGTTTGCCCAGAAGATGAATGTCAAGCGAGGTACGCTTCAGGTCGGTCCTGCTGGCTTCAGTATCATCCTTAGCCATTTTGGTTGCTTGAGTAGCAGCAAGGGTCGCTTCCTTGAGTTTCTAGAGCTCTGGGATCTTAGTTTTAACAGCTTAAACATGCCGAGTCTTTCTCTGCTTAGCAGCTTCAATTTTAGCTTCTATATCTGCTCGCTATTTTTCTAAGGATCTGATTTCAGCATCAATTCCAGTAAGGATGCAACTGTGCTGAGAGCCGAGTTGTTCCTTTTTGTTCTGAAACTTTTCCTCCAAGATTGCTTGTTTGTGGATGCATTCGCTGGTGACTTGCTGCTTTTGGTGCAAGATTTCTTGAAGATCAGGAATCTGCTCAAGGTGAAACTTAAGGTCTTCTAGGTGCTTCATCTCTAACTTGTTCGCGCAAGACCGCAGGGTTGTTATGGCTTTTGAAATCTGAGGCATGCATTCTTCATCTGCTAGGTCGATTTGTTCCAAGTTGCTCAGTAGATCTCTGGCAGCAACCACCTCTGGAGCAAGTGAAGGCATCTCGAGAGCATCCATCAAAGCCGCCTCCATAGAAGTTTGGGGTGATGATACAGTAGGAAGGTCTGAACAAGTAGTGTTTGGAAGCTCACTATTCGCTGGAATGGTTTCTTCTCTTACAGATGTTGCTTCTGCTGCAGCATTAGCATCAGATGTTTCCAGATCAATTTCCTGCATATTTCAACAGTCAGTGTTGCAATTCATGGATAGAAGTTATGCAGGGAATCTTAAGAAGTGTACCTCAGTGGCTTGGGGGGCAACATTTTCTCCTATATCTGTTTCATCCACAGCAGTTGTAGCCCTTGGCTCATTAGATTCAATTTGAGTAGTTGTGATCTCCTCAGATGCAGACACAGGTGTTGTTGTTGGAACCAGGGGAACATTATTGCAGTCAAGAGAAGAGGTGTTCACGAGCAATATCAATGACCCTTCTTCTTCAACAGCAGTTTCACTTTGTTATTGGTTGACGTCCTCTTCCTCAGGAACATTTGAAGCCTCAGCTTCAGAATTTCTACCAGTTTCTTCAACAAGACCAAAAGGAATTCGGTTCCCTGAATTATCCATGGTAGCTATAGGAGTGGCATGACAAACTGGTAGGCTGTTGTGAAGAAGCTCGTTTAAGGTTATGTGGTCGTCTTCTTCAGGATCATGATCCAGAACATTGACACCCTCGTCAGTTGGAGTTGCATTCCTTCGCCTACGAACCTGTAGAGTTCAAAAAGTCGTTAAATGCTTAAATGCAACACAGAATGAGGTATTATATCTTTTCTCAAGGATACCAATGGAACTTCTAGTTCATCCTCTGAATCCTGGGGTTCCTCTCTTCTTCTTTTATGAGGGGTTTGTGTGGATGAAGGTTAGCAGGGTTCTGGAATGTCATCTTCTTCCTATACAATCAGATAAAAAACGGTTAGTGTTTTTTCAGACAGGAAGATTTTTGAGGTTGTTCAATAAATCATCTTTACCTCATCACCCTCAGACGGTTCCTGGTTTGCTGTTAGTGTCTCTGCCGGTACATGACTAGCAGAAGTACCCTCGCCAAAAAGAGCTTGATCTTGTGGAGGCAGCAGGGTCCGACCATTAGCAAAAATGATTCTGAAAAGATGCAAAGGATCTATAGTCCAAAGTTCGCCACAAATCATAGACCACCATGCATTGTACGTTTGACTGACTTCCTTGCTGGTGAACAGGAGGCTAATACTTCTAACCTTCACCTTGAACTGAGTAAAGTTAAGCTGAAAGCGAGGATCATCAGTTTGTTTCTTTCCTTTCCTTTTCAAGCGCCAAGAGGTATACATGTTTACACTCTTAAATAGAGGGAAGGGTATCTCCTCCTGAAAACCAAGTTGGCGAGCAAAGTGGTTTACTACGTACAGTTCAAAACCAGCATAATTAGGAAGTCTTAAATCAGCAATGGAGATGGCTTGCTCAAACAGATGCATGGCTTCAGGGGAATGAGTTGTGCACCACATAAACTTGTTCGCCAAGGCTTCTGGATACATTCGGTTGAACATCAGTTCGCTAGCATCTAGTGCAGAGGCATCCAAGGTGTACAGATGTTGGAAACAGTCTGAATAATCAAGTGGATCATGGGCTTTAACTTCAGCGAATGTCATTCTTAGTACTTGATTATCTGGGAAATCTGTGATTACGGGATGCCTGAACTGAACAAAATAAATCTGCAGCCAAAGGTCCAGTATCCAGAGAGGCCCAGATATAGTGCTATAGTTGAACGGGTGGAGGGACAGATCATAAAGGGCCCGATATAGCATAGCTAAGGTCATTTGGGCTAATCCTAGTCTATGACCATTGAACAGAAGGGTAGCCGTGCGAACCCAGGCATCAGTTATCTTTTGAGTACTAGTGCAGACTATGAATTTAGTGAGCCACAATTCTAGAAATGCAATGCCACTAGCCTGACCGCTCTGAGAAACATAATGATCAGCCCAAAATTCATAAGACTTACAGAAATTGCAGCGATTAGGATCAACTTCAAAGGCCACTGCTTCTCCTTCAAAATCAATTTCTTGGTAAGGCCTGTCAGAGACCGGAAGGCCTGTGATCGCGTACATGTCCAGCAAAGTGATGCCCATTTGCTGCCATCATCAAAGCCATGTTCGTCCCTGTGCTCTAAAGTTGGAAGCTTAAATCAATTGCGTTTGCAATACCAGCTTGCTGCCACCTTTTCAAATCCAGGGCTCTGGGATTCTGGTACCACAAGAGCATGCGCGCGGAGGGATAAGCCCACACCCTTATTCTCACAGATTGATGGCTTATCTGCCATTTCCTGAAGTTTGCTGCAGAATTTCTAAAAGCCAGGATTGGGATTTGGGTTGCATGCTGATAATCCACGCGAATCAAATGAGGTACTGGGTCTATTTGATAGCTAAATTAAAAGTTATTTATTTTCCTTATTCTCCTGCAAACTTATCGATTGTAATATAGAGAAATAAGGGTCTCCCGCAGAAGATTAAATTAAACTAAAAGCTTCAACAAATGTCACAAAACGTGACTGCAGCTCCTACTGAAAAACAGTCGAAAAATAAAAGACAAACTAACCTAGAATGCTCATAAAAATACGAAAATTTACAGAGGTGTACCAGACACAGAGCGTCTAGCACACAAAATTTGAGATGATTTGGAGTTGATTTGATAGGAAAATAACATACAGTAAGATGACGGACAGAAGATAAGAAAACTGAAAACTGATTTCAAAGTAGTTGAGAATCAAGATAATGAGACTAGCTAGGGAGAAAGTATCCACCCCCGACAATCACACACAACACACTTTGTCCAATTTGTGACCAACTAACTCAATTAAAGATGCTCAGATTGACTCGGTACATTTGAGCATAATCTAGTACTCTTTCTTACTTTGTACGTTAGGCAGGAAGTGCTCTACACCTAAACTATTCTCAAACATTGTAACCTAAAGGTACATTTATTAGGCTAAACAAGCAAAGATCAATGAGCATGAAAAGAGTTTAAGCAATCACTAGACATCGCAATAAACTTAGCGCCTTGCTAAACCTAGGGTTTCATCTACTCGCTAGTGAAAATTACCAATTACTTCTCTAGACAATTTGAGGGATCCAATATTGACCCAGGCATCAAATAATCAAAGTATTAGAACCTTAGCATGTATACTAAGTAGGCCTCCAAAGCACACACACAAAGAATTCATCGATGAACAATCGGTAAACAAAACCTCAATCTTATTAATTGGAAAAACAAACTGAAAATCAAAGCATGTTATGAATCATGTCTAGAGGCTTCAACAGCCCCCTAGCTACTACGAATTTAGTTGCACATAATGAAAATTGAAAACACAATAGAGTTCATGGAAGAGGAAGACAACAATAACCGAGCTTGGAGAATCCTTGAGAATAGATCAATCTTGTTACGTCTGATTGCTGCGTTCTTTTTCTTCCCTCCTTCTTCTTCTCTCTTCATATTATGTATCTGATGATATTAGGGTTAGAGAACCCTCAATTTCTGTCCATGGGCTAGCTGATTTGGATTGGGCCTTGAAATTGAAGTTTCGGTCCAAATCAGAAATTCGGGCAGACTGACCTTCGGCCACTAAAATGATCATAACTCCTTCTCCAAAATAGGTATTGACAATCCGTAAAAAGTTATAGAAAGTAGACTCTTGTAGCTTTCTATTGATATATAACTCATCATCTGGATCATTGTGAGCTGTTCACAATCCTCTATCTAAATTAAATGATAATTTCTGGCAGATCTTCACAATTCTTTCCTTCCTCAACATGCCTTCCTTTTCTTTCAAGATTTCTCCTCTTTTGCTTCATATTCCATTATTTGCTCCAAAACACCTAATAAACATAAAAATAACTAAATTAAATGGAAAATATGATAAACTAACAAAGTAAAGAGAGGAATTAACCATTATATCGTCATATATTTATGCTCCTATCAAAGACCCCCACACTTAAGCTTTGCTAGTCCCTAGCAAACACAAGGACTAACTAAACAAATGACACAAACCTAACGTCTTCCAAACATCTTAGAGAACTTTTAACGCCCACACTAGTCAACAAAAATTCAAGCTATCATGTATCAAAACTCTCAATTTCACTTAAGAGTTAATTTATTTTAACAATTATGATGCTCAAATCATTATGCAAAGATGATCAAACCAAATACAGCAAGTATATGCCTTTTGAATTCATGGGTGAACAAGTACCAACTCAATTTCTCACAAAGATGCACTCAATTTCTTTTCACTCATGATATTTTGGCTCAGTCTCTCAATTGTATGCAAGTGAAAGTAGCTTGCATACTTATATGAACAAAAAGCACATGACAACATAAATAAACCTCATGAACCACACCATATGCTCAACTCTTGGAACAAACTCCACAGATCAATTTTACTCATCTTTTAGATCAAAATGAACTTTACAAGGTAATACTTGGGATAGGCTAGGGGTATGAGTTGAAGAGTAAGGAATTGCAAAATTCCTAAAGACCTAGCAGAGCATTGAAACACTCCTTATATCGCCAAAGAAAGGGCCAGACATCATCATGTTGGGCCCATCGTCATTACAACCTCCTTACAACATTGTGAAAAAGAACAAAGGCCATATATTCAGTTTTTGGGCCTTCAAACATACACAAAACTCCAAATTCACAAACAAGGGACTTGATCCGATTTTTTTTTTCTTCCTGCCATTTCTTTTGATTTTTTTTTTCTTTATTTTTTATTTTTGTGGCATTTTTCTTTTCTTTTGGACAAGTCACCTTCCCTCACACTTGTTTCTCATCATCATTCCACACAATACATCACAACATCATGCTCTACTAGACCCAAAAGACAAATGTAGAGATATCACTACACTAAGCTCAAGGTATGTATTTCATGGGTGATGAAAGAAAAGGCTTAACGTAGGCTCAAAGGGGTTTAACTAAGGGGTGTGCCGCGCACACAAATAGGGACACATGGCAATCTGACAATGGTGTTCATCCTAAAAAGTTTCATTTATCCTTTCCAAAATCAGAGTGTTTTATGATAAAAAATTTCGAAAGTCCACAAGAGTGAGTTCTAGTCATCTAGAGTTTATTAAAAGCTATGGTGAGAAATCAACCAACAAGAAAGAATAATGAGGTTTTCGAAAATTTATAGCAAAGAAAACGAATCAGAATATTTTCAATAACCACTCAGAAAGAAATGACATATATAAAGCTCAAAAGCTCACATAAGGGTCATATGAATCAAGTTGAACTCATCTTAGCATGAATCAATCAATCTCATTCATCACATTAGTCTAATCATCAACGCACCCAACTCAAATAAAATAATCGTTAAAATCTATTAACAATTATTTGAAATCAAGAATTTGACACATGCTTGTAATCCTTTTGTGACCATAATATTAATCCGTGAAAAGTTCATGCTCATCATAGAGTTGGAAGACACCTAAAGACTAAACGAAAAACTAAAAACTAGACAAAACCTAAAACAAGAACACAAAAAGAAAGAAAGGTTTGCTTTCCCCCACACTTATTTCTAACATTGTCCACAATGTTAAACCAATTCTAAGCATGCAATGAAGAGAGTAAAGTATGGAAACAAAGACACATTCACAAAAACACACCGACACAAAACAAAGCAATAAAAAATTGAAAAGGAAAGCAAAGAGTAAAGGTTAGAGAAAGCAAATCTGGTTTGACGACCCGTTGACGCCTCTTCCAATCCTCCATTGTTGGGTTGCCTCCCAACCAGCGCTTGGTTTTGACGTCCTCAACCTGACGGTACCAAGAAATTTACTCAAGGGAAGCGGGTTCATGGAGAGGTACTGTCACACCCCAGTCCTTAGGTTATTTTTACGGTTATTTACTTTGGTATTGTTTTAGTCTTTTACCGTATTAAGTAACCGTTTACTATTAAGGACCTTAAAGTTGACTTTTTCTTCCGTTTGGAATTTGGGAAAACTTTCTTCATGAAAGTTGTAGAGGACGTGATTACGAGTTCGTAGACATGCTACGCGTTAAAATCGGAATTGGCATGGAAAAGTTATCCTCAAAAAGGGAAATTGTTGTGTTGGTAAATTATGGGTAAAATTTGAAGTGGGTTTATTTAGTTGGGTTTAAGTGATGGACCGGGTAGAGGGAAAGCAGCCCGAGCCCATCCCTTTCTTCCCTTTTCTTTTTCTTTCTCTTCCTTCTTTCTTCCCTGAGCTCCTCGAGCTCTCTCTCTCTCTCTCCCGTCGAAAAGCTTTGCCGCCAGCTGCCGCCGTCCAGCCAACCACCAGCCGCCGCTCCAGCCCAGATCGGACCCCGTCACCTACTCTCTCTCCCCGGCCAAGTGTCCGAGCCGGTAGTGCCGCCGGAGAGGAGAAAAACTCGCCGGAGCTCCGTCCTCCGGCCACCATAGGCCGAGATTTTTAGCTCAACTTGTAGCCCTCATCAAGGTGAGTAATCCTTCAAAAGGAATCGGTCTAATTCGATCTCGTTAGGATGGTTTGTATAATTGAAAGTTTTAGGGATTTAGGGATGTTTTGGTTCGATTACCCTAGATAGCGTTAGAATTGGACAAAGTGCTAGTTATGAAAGTTGTTGGGTATGATGAGAGGATTATGCTGTTTAATTTTGGTGGCCATAGGAAGTCGCCGGAAAACGGCTGCCGGCCGCCGGCCGCCGCTGCCCGCGGAGCAGGCGGCGGCGCCGCCCCTCAGGGGCTGTTTTTCATGTTTTTAAGATGGTATTAAGGAGAGGAGTTTAATGGAGTATAGTTTGGAATTTTTGGAGGAGTTTTGATATTGTTGGGAATTTTTCAATGGTTAAGGATTTTGGCGGTGATTAGGATGAATTATCGGTAGTTTGGTTAACCGGTTTTAAAAAGCGTAAAGGGTTAATTTTTGGTTATCGGTGAAGGTGGTGAATTTTGAGTTATATTGGATTAAAGATGAAGAAAATGGGCAAGGAAGAATAATAATTTTAGACCCTTAATTTTATGAAATTATTTATTGAAGTTTTAAATATTGGTTGGGAATTAATATTAATTATTGTTCAGGATGTGAGGAAAATCTTTTGGAGGAAGCTTCGGGTCGTCGGCAGGCATAGCCGAGCACTGTGAGTGGACTTTTGATTTGAATGCCTTGCATGCAATAAAGTTTATTTAATTTTCAAAGGCATATTGAAGATTTTATAATTTCTTGGAGTAAAGAGTTCCATTTATTTTTGGGAACTCTCTTGAGCATTTTATTTGACATGTGGGACATGTCAAGTGACTTTATGTTAATTTTTGGGGAAGTGACATCCTGGATATTTGTTATTTCTTTTATTTCACCATAAAGGGTTGATATATAATTTTTATTGCTAGCTAACCATTATTAGCGGCTACTCACCATAAGTGAGTAGTGCGCTTAGCGTGGGACGCTATTATAGCCTGAGAGGCAACCAATCGGTATTTATATATGTTAGCTAGCCATTATTAGCGGCTACTCACTATAAGTGAGTAGTGCTTAGCGTGGGACGATATTATAGCCTGGGAGGCTCCGACCCTAGCCTGGGAGGCTCATCGTTATGGTGAAACCGCTTCCCCATTTTTATTAATTAATGAGAACCAATGGGATTGGTTCATCATTTTTATTTGTATATATTCATGGAGAATTTTTCCAAGAATGACATGCAAAAATATTTTCCTAATGGAAATTATGGGAGAGCATGGTTTTGATTTCATTGCTCCATATTATTGATATTTATTTTTTGTCCACTCACTCTAACGTTTTAAATGCTTCTCCCCTGAGCCTTTCGTTTTTAAATGCCCAGTCTGCAGAGTTCGGTTCGGCGAGGATAGGAGGCATGTCAAAATCCCCACTTCACTCAATTTTCCCATATAGGTTATTAGTTTAACCTATAGTGTTGTTTCTCTCATTTTCCTAGTAAATGCTCTGATAATTATGGGATGGTCTAAGTGTGTTAAGAGCTATTGAAAAGATTCATTTGTTTATGTTTATTTGAGAGATCATATTTATGGTTGTTGTTTGGGAAATATTGTGAGTTGGGCTTGGTGATTTTTCTTTCAGGTAGGGTTACTTATTTTCAAGGGAGGTTCTATCAAGAATTTTGGTAGAATTTTCCTTGAGGTGGGTCCCGCAGGGTTTATCCCGGATTTCGAGATAGGTCCTGACAGGTTCATCATCCACTTCTTGCTCCACAAAAGACTCATAGTAAGGTTTGAGTCGATGACCATTAACCTTGAAAATCACACCGGTCTTGCCACTTTGGATTTCCACTGCACCATGATGAAACACATTAGTAACCACAAAAGGACCAATCCAACATAAATGAAGCTTACCAGGGAATAATTTGAGGCGGGAATGGAAAAGAAGAACTTTTTGTCCAACAACAAAAGTTTTCCTCATTATCATCTTGTCATGGAATGCCTTAGTCTTTTCCTTGTATATCTTAGCACTCTCATAAGCCTCATTGCGGATTTCCTCAACTTCATTCAATTGAAGTTTTCTATGTCCATGTTAAATTTCTTCACAGCCCACCATGCTCGATGCTCCAACTCCACGGGCAGGTGACAAGGCTTACCATACACAATCCGGAAAGGTGCCATGTCTATAGGAGTCTTGAAGGCAGTCCTGTAAGCCCATAAAGCATCATCCAATCTCAAACTCCAATCCTTCCGATTTGGTGCAACGGTCTTCTCCAAGATTTGCTTGATTTCACGGTTTGACACTTCTGCTTGCCCACTAGTTTACGGGTGATATGGAGTAGACACTTTGTGAGTGATATGGTATTTCCGAAGAAGAGCTTCGAATGTCCTATTGCACAAATATGACCCTCCATCGCTGATTATAGCTCTTGGTGTTCTAAATCTAGAGAAGATGTTAGCTTTAAGAAAATCTGAAACCACTTTAGCATCATTAGTCCGGGTGGCTTTTGCCTCCACCAACTTAGACACATAATCAACCGCAAGTAGAATGTAAAGAAAACCATAGGAAGAAGGGAATGGACCCATGAAATCAATGCCCCAAATATCAAAGATTTCAACACTTATGATTGGGGTTTGAGGCATTTGATCCCTTGGACCTAAGTTACCTGTACGTTGGCATCTATCACATGTCTTGCAAAATAGGTATGCATCCTTAAAAATAGTAGGCCAATAAAACCCACACTCAAGGACCTTCAAGGTAGTCCTTTTGGCTCCAAAGTGTCCACCACAAGCATAAGAATGGCAAAAGGTTAGTATAGATTGAAACTCAGATTCGTGAACACACCTTCTTACCAATTGATCCGCACAAAACTTCCACAAGTATGGCTCGTCCCAAACATATTGCCTTGCGGTTTTGAACAACTTGTCCTTTTGAGCTCGAGTGAAATTATCCGGAATTAGCTTGGTGACCTTGTAATTAACGATGTCTGCAAACCATGGCTCAAAAGAAGAAGAAAAAAAATTTGATCCCAATTTTTGTACTTCAAACAGTTGCTCATCTGGGAAAGCTCCCTTCAGCGGTAAAGCGTCTTCTTCCTCTTTTGAACTATGCACAAGTCTACTCAAGTGATCAACCACTACATTCTCACATCATTTCTTGTTTTTGATTTCCAAATCGAACTCTTGTAGGAGGAGGATCCACCTAATTAACTGAGGCTTTGCTTCCTTCTTTGTAAGTAGGTACCTAAGAGCTGCATGATCAGAATAGACAACAACTTTAGTACCCAATAGATATGAACAAAAATTTTCTAAAGCAAAAACAATAGCTAAAAGTTCTTTTTCTGTGGTGGAGTAATTCAGTTGGGCATCATTGAGTGTCCTTGACGTGTAGTAGATGACATGAGGGATCTTTTCAACTTTTTACCCTAGAACTGCTCCAATTGCATAGTCAGATGCATCACACATGAGCTCAAAGGGGAGACTCCAATCTGGTGGCATGATAATAGGTGCCTCAGTCAACATCTTCTTAAGCTTTTCAAATGCCGCCATACACTCCTCATCAAAAACAAAAGGCACATCTTTTTGAAGTAGGCGGTATAATGGCCTTGTGATCTTGGAATGGTCTTTGATAAAACGTCGATAGAAACCTACATGTCCAAGAAAAGAGCATACCTCCTTCACAGATGTGGGAGGTGGTAAAGAACGTACAAGATCTATTTTTGTTTTATCAACTTCTATCCCTTTAGCAGATATGATATGACCTAGCACTATACCTTGTTGTACCATGAAATGACATTTTTCCCAATTAAGTACAAGGTTAGATTCTTGGCATCTCTTAAGAACTAAAGATAAGTTAAATAAGCAAGAGTCAAAAGAGTCACCGTAAAGGGAGAAGTCATCCATGAAAACCTCGATGATCTTTTCAACCATGTCGGAGAATATGCTCATCATGCACCTTTGGAATGTTGCAGGGGCGTTGCATAGCCCAAAAGGCATCCTCCGGTACGCAAATGTCCCAAAAGGACATGTGAATGTCATCTTTTCTTGATCCTCCGGATGAATGGGTATCTGGTTATAACCCGAGTACCCATCCAAAAAACAATAATATGCATGACCTGCAAGTCTTTCTAACATCTGATCAATAAAAGGCAAAGGAAAATGGCCCTTACGTGTAGCAGTGTTGAGTTTACGATAATCAATGCAAACCCTCCATCCAGTTTGAACTCGTATAGGGACCAATTCATTATCTTCATTCTTCACAACTGTGAGGCCAGAACGCTTAGGTACAACTTGGACCGGACTCACCCATTGGCTATCAGATATGGGATATATAATACCCACGTCAAGGAGTTTGAGAACCTCTTTCTACACCACCTCCATCATAGGTGGATTAAGACGCCTTTGGGCCTCTCTTGATGGTTTTGTGCCCTCTTCCAAAAGGATACGATGCATACACATGGAAGGGCTTATTCCCTTAATATCTGCTATGCTCCATGCTATTGCTGACTTGTGTTCCCTCAAAACCCTTATCAATTTCTCCTCCTGCAAAGAGAGGTTGGCTGCAATAATGACCGGCAACGTCTCATTCTCTCCCAAGAAACTGTACTTCAAGTGTTCCGGCAAAGGTTTGAGTTCCAATTTAGGTGCCTGAACCACAGAAGTGATAAGTTTTTCATCAATTAATGGAAGAGGAATGAAATTAGAATTATACTTAGCTGGCACATATGGTGACGCATCAAGGGCAGCTGCCATCTCAAGCAAATCCTCATGGAAAACCATAGAACAAGAATCTGAAATTTTCTGAGTAGACGACCAACGATCCATCCTTAGATTCTCATCGATTGATAATTGTTGAGAAGTCAAACCGAGTTCCAAAGTTTTCTTCAGTGCATCTTCCCCCACACTTGCATCAAAGTTATCCTGCACCAAAATATCGAAGGTATCAATAGAAAAACAAGAGTAAACATCAGAAGGGTACCTCATAGCTTCAAAAATGTTGAAGCTTATAATTTCTCCATCGAACTCCATTGTCAAGGTTCCTTCAAAAACATCTATCTTGGTGCGTGCCGTTCTCAAGAATGGACGACCTAGGATGAGGGGAAGATCATACGGCATAGGTTCAGGTTCCATGTCAAGCACAAAGAAATCCGCAGGAAATACCAAGTGATTCACTTGAACTAGCACATCCTCCACAAAAACCTTAGGAAGAGCTATTGAGCGATCCGCTAATTGGATAGTCACTCGTGTTGGCTTGAGCTCACCTATATTCAAAGACTCATAGACAGAAAAAAGCATTAGATTAATTGAAGCACCCAAGTCTAATAAAGCCTTACCAAACTTTTTATCCCCAATTGTGTAAGGGATTGTGAACCTTCCCGGATCCTTCAATTTTGGAGGCAACTTCCTCAATAGAATAGCGGACACTTCTTCACTTAGAGCGATGGTCTCCTTCTCCTTGTACTTCCTTTTGTTGGTGCATAGCTCCTTGAGAAATTTGGCATATCTCGGTATTTGCTTAATAGCATCCAAAAGAGGGATGTTAACTTGGACTTTCCGGAAAGTTTCCAGGACATCCTTCTCATCTTGTTCCTTCTTGGAGCTCATGAATCTGCGAGGAAAAGGGATACATGAAGTATTCAAAGTAGAAGAAGCAATATCGTTTACCTTGGAAGGAGAAGAAACTTGAAGATTTCGTTTTGGGTCTGAATGATCGATCTCTTTCTGCCTAGTTTTGCTTTTTTCGCCTTCTTTTATTTCCAGCTCATCCTTCTCATCTTGACCACTCTTGGACATCTTGTGAAGCTTAGTAGGCTCCTCCAATTGTTTTTCACTTCTCAAAGTGACTGCATTAAGCTCAGCCGTGCTTCCATCCTTAGGATTTGGAACTGTTGTGCTAGGAAGAACACCTTGAGGTCTCGTTTGCAACACTGTTGCAAGTTGCCCAACTTGCCTCTCCAAGTTCTTGATAGCTTGTACATGTTGCTGAGATTGAGTCTCGGTTCTTTGCATGAAAGCTTTGGTGTCATTTTGGAATGCCGTGGTGTTGAGAGCCAACTCTTTAAGCGCATCTTCTAGAGACTTACATGAAGCTTGTTGAGGTGAAGCTTGTTGGTATGGTTGTTGCCTTGATTCTTGTTGAAATTCAGGTGGTCCATTGTATGCACCTTGAGGAGGTCGAAGCACGTTGTCATTGTTACTCCAACGAAAGTTAGGGTGATCTCTCAATCCGGGATTGTACGTGTTCGAGTAAGGATCATATTTAGGCCTTTGTTGTCCCGCATAATTCACCTGCTCCTCAGACAAAGAAGACATAGGACATCTATCAGTAATATGGTCAGAATAAGAACAAATAGAGCATACCTGAGGAGATGCTTTAGAGCCACTGCCTATGGCATTAACCAACATGTCAATCTTTCTCTCCATTGCCACCATTTGATTCCATGATGATGAAACCTCATATACTCCACGGCCTTTAGGTCGCTTGTCCCTTGTGCTAAATTGCTTGTTATTGTCAGCCAAGTCATCAATGAGATTGTATGCTTCCTGACCGGTCTTGTTCATGAATGTGCATCCATAAGCTGAGTCCACCATGTCTCTATTACTCGTGTCCAGTCCATCATAGAAAAATTGAACCAAGTCATCCAAGTCATAACCATGATGGGGACACTTCCTTTATAGCTCTTGGAACTCCTCTCATGCCTCATATAAGGTGGCACCATCTTTCTGAGTGAAATTCTGAATCTCCCTCCTCAGTTTCTTTGCCAGTTGAGCTGGAAAGAATTGTTTCAGAAATTTCTTGACCATTCCATCCCATGTAGTGATGATACTTGCATGCAAAGAGTAAAGCCAACGTTTAGCATCATCTGTCAAAGAAAAGGGAAACAAAAGCAACTTAAGCCCTTCAGGAGGCAAATTTGCTATAGTTTGCAGTTTGCATATGTCTAAGAAATCCCTAATATGAACATTAGGGTCCTCAGAGGGTGAACCCCTATACTTGGGCAATTGTCCAAGTAACTGCATAGGGATCGAAAACGAATGATTGCCCGGTGGTGTGTAATCGATGCATGATGGAGAGTCTGTAGCGGTTGGGACAAAGGAATCCTTCAATGCCATCTTAGCTTTTGACGGTTCCTCTACTTTCTCTTCCTCGTCCTCGTGAATTGAATGTGTAGGTGATGATGGTATTTGCTCGTGTTCCTCCTCTTGTGAAGAAGTAGAACCCGCCGTTATATCTTCAATTGACAACCGAGAATCTTTCGATTGCTTCTTGTTCAACTTACAAGTGCATTCTATCTCCGAATCTAAAGGGGTAAGTTCTCCTTGCACAGTTCTTCGAGTGTGTATTCACCTTAAAAGAGGAACAAAAAACACTAATTAAAAACTAAAACACAACAAGAAACAAACACAAAACAAAAGAAGCTATTAGATTTAAAGTAATCCCCGGCGACACGGCGCCATAAAATTGATAGCTAAATTAAAAGCTATTTATTTTCCTTATTCTCCTGCAAACTTATCGATTGTAATATAGAGAAATAAGGGTCTCCCGCAGAAGATTAAATTAAACTAAACGCTTCAACAAATGTCACAAAACGTGACTGCAGCTCCGAACTGAACAACAGTCGAAAAATAAAAGACAAACTAACCTAGATTGCTCATAAAAATACGAAAATTTACAGAGCTGTACTAGACACACACAGCGTCTAGCACAAAAAATTTGAGATCATTTGGAATTGATTTGATAGGAAAATAAAATACGGGAAGATGACGGACAGAAGATAAGAAAACTGAAAACTGATTTCAAAGTAGTTGAGAATCAAGATAATGAGACTAGCTAGGGAGAAAGTATCTACCCCCGACAATCACACACAATACACTTTTTCCAATTTGTGACCAACTAACTCAATTGAAGATGCTCAGATTAACTCGGTATGTTTGAGCACAATCTAATACTCTTTTTTACTTTGTACGTTAGGCAGGAAGTGCTCTACACCTAAACTATTCTCAAATATTGTAACCTAAAGGTACGTTTATTAGGCTAAACAAGCAGAGATCAATGAGCATGAAAAGAGTTTGAGCAATCACTAGGCATCGGAATAAACTTAGTGCCTTGCTAAACCTAGGGTTTCATCTACTCGCTAGTGAAAACTACAGATTACTTCTCTAGACAATTTGAGGGATCCGATATTGACCCAGGCATCAAATAATCAAAGTATTAGAACCCTAGCATGTATACTAAGTAGGCCTCCAAAGCACACACACAAAGAATTCATCGATGACCAATCGGTAAACAAAACCTCAATCTTATTAATTGGAAAAACAAACTGAAAATCAAAGCATGTTATGAATCATGTCTAGGGGCTTCAACAGCCCCCCTAGCTACTACGAATTTAGTTACACATAATGAAAATTGAAAACACAAAAGAGTTCATGGAAGAGGAAGACAACAATAACCGAGCTTGGAGAATCCTTGAGAATAGATCAATCTTGTTCCGTCTGATTGATGCGTTCTTTTTCTTCCCTCCTTCTTCTTCTCTCTTCGTACTGTGTATCTGATGATATTAGGGTTAGAGAACCCTTAATTTCCGTCCATGGGCTAGCTGATTTGGATTAGGCCTTGAATTTAAAGTTTCGGTCCAAATCAGAAATTCGGGCAGACTGACCTTCGGCCACTAAAATGATCATAACTCCTTCTCCAAAATAGGTATTGATGATCAGTAAAAAGTTCTAGAAAGTAGACTCTTGTAGCTTTCTATTGATATATAACTCATTGTCTGGATCATTGTGAACTGTTCAAAATCCTCTGTCGAAGTTAGATGATAATTTCTGGCAGATCTTCATAATTCTTTCCTTCCACGACATGCATTCCTTTTCCTTCAAGATTTCTCCTCTTTTGCTTCATATTCCCTTCTTTGCTCCAAAACACCTAATAAACATAAAAATAACTAAATCAAATGGAAAATATGATAAACGAACAAAGTAAAGAGGGGAATTAACCATTATATTGTCGCATATTTATGCTCCTATCACTATCCATGGCCCTAAGTCTGCTGTAGCATCTGTGAAAAGTTTGAGACTGGATTGCAAATCGTAAGGTTTCAGGCCATGCATTTTTGCCTTGAATTCTTGATCGCTTTCAGCGGTCAAGTGTGTTGGAGCCATTTCTGGGTTTCTGTGTCTGAACAGTGAAGTGTTTAGGGTTTTATAAAGAACTAAAAGGGTTCTTCGAAAAGTTGCGTTTTAATTCAGAAGGACACATTCGTGTCTCTTCGCGAGAAGAGGTTTCATTTAGTGTCTTTTACGGATATACCCTTTCGGGGTTACATAGCACCTTTCGTGGGAGTTGAAGGGTTAGCCCTCTTCAATCACGTTTGGTAAACCGGGCCTAGATCTCGAGGCCTAGGGGGGAATGTTTGGGCCCAATTTCATATTGGTTATCTTATGAGTAAGTTAGCCCACGGACCGATACCAGCGGTCTAAATATCTTTATTTTCTTTTCTTGTTACATTAGGTAATTACTGGCAGAAGATTTACAAGATATCTTGAAGATATGTCGTCAAAAGGCTCAGTTAGGAAAGTATCTTTCCTGGTTCAATTAGAGATTCGATCGCCTTGGTATGCAAGTCATTCGCGAACCCTACCCGCTCAGTTCCCTATATAAGGAGGTTAAGGCAAATGAGAAAAACCCCCCGACAATTCAAACAAACTCTGCATCACTGCAAATTGGACACCTCCCAGGAGCACCCAATCTACCAAAAAGGCCTCTCTAGGGAGCACCACCAAAGCCTCATCGCGAGCAAATCCCGCTTCACTCACCAGCCTAATCACGAGCAAAAAGTCCACCCCTAGTCCATAAAGCCTCATCGCGAGCACAAGTCTATCCCATTATCAAGGAGCAATCCTTAGCAAATATCCCTTTATGTTATTGTATTTGTCACTGAAGTAAATCCTCAGGAGCCATCCTATGTCGTTGTGAAGAACCTGGCAGTAAAACCGACCGTTTCTAGTCACAATTGTTTGAAGAGAAGTCAAGAGAAGCGCACGAACCAGACAAGATCAGACAGGCACACTTCCTCAAGGTGTTGGCACTCTCGCACCAGACGGTTGTTCGAAGGACCTAAAAATCCGACCCGAACAATAATGATGAATGACTTTTAGTTGAGACATCGTTTATAAAATTTTCTCTAAAGATTAGAACCGAGTGAGCATGTATAGCTGCTTCTTCATTTTAAGAGCCAATTGTCCAAAAGAATAGCTACAATCATATTAGTCCTAGTTTTACTAGGACTATTACGTGCCTTTCAAACATCATGATATTTAGAAACTAGAATAGCCAAATATCATGAGTTTTGCCTAAATTTGCAGAATTTGGGTTTGAAACTATAAACCCAATTAGTTCAAACATTAATGGCCTCATTCTGCAGAACCTTGCATTTGTCCTAGAGATTAATTTAAAATCTACCTTAATCGATATTATATGCAGCAAGAGCTAATCACGCGCGTTCTCATTAGAGCATTCTAGTTTTGTGCCTTAGCAGGTAGCGAGGGAGTATGGAATTATTGAGGTTAATTAGTTTAACAAACGAACAACAGAAGAGTAAGAGGCCTAGCTTGTAGATAGGATTTGTGATGAAGTCTCTTTTCTTATAAGTCTAAGGTGCTATGCTATATGCTATGTTGTGTTTCTCTTAGGGGTGGGTTCGGTTTTGTTTGGGAAACCAAACCGAATATAAAATTTGGTTCGGTTCGGTTTGACATTTTTTGAGACCTTGAACCGGAAACCAAACCAAACCATGGTTCGGTTCGGTTTCAGTTTTTTTTTCGGTTTTTCTTCTTCCTTTTTAAAATAATTGTTCTTAAATTTGTACGCTTTTAGGTTAGTAAAAAATTATCGTATTTTAGGTCTTTTTTTTTCTTCCATTGCTTGTTTTTATAAGCATATATATATATACATATATATATATATATCAATAAAATTTATAACAATGATTCTCCAACAAACCAACAATCTATAAACCAAATAGATACTTTGAAAGTTTAATACTCAATAATTTCGAAAGTATTGGGAATTGACCACACTAGCACACCATGAAACCATAATTTTAAAACTTCTAAGTTTATCTTGAACACAAAATATAGACTCCATAGTTTAAAGTCCATCCAAATAGATTCCGAATTTTAAAGTTTAAAAATTATAAATTTGAATAAAGAAGAAAAAAAGAAATTAAATATTATTGTACATCATCTAAAGCTCGCAAGAATGAGGTCTTCGATTTTAGAGGTAACATATCACTCCATATACTTCGCATACATGACACCTAGAACATTTCTATTTGTACATAAAATGAAAATAAAAAGCAAAATCCGAGCGTGGGGCTGAGCCTCCCAGCTAGGCTGGGTTCCATACTCTTTTTAAAAAATAATAATAATAATTAATAAATAAATAATAAAATAAAAACAAAATATTAGAAAAGATAAACATATAATTATATAGAACATAAATCAAATATTTGATAAGAAAATAAAGACAAAAAACGACATCGTTTTAGAGGGATTCGGTTTCTCAGTTCGGTTCGGTTTTTCAAGGGCCGAAACCAAAAACCAAACCAAACTAATTAGGTTCGGTTCGGTTTTTCTTAATTCGGTTTAGTTTTTTTCAGTTTCGGTTTGATTTTCAGCTCGGCCTTTTTCGGTTTTCAGTTTCAACATTCCACCCCTAGTTTCTCTCATAGGAAAATGAAATGAATTACATATACACCAAGATCACTACTGGAAAAAATCACTACCGGAAAAGGTCACTTAAGAGACGAAATAGTTTCGTCTCCCAAGTAACAAAATTCGTCTCCTACGTACTTAGATGACGGAATATCAGTCGCATAAGTACGGTGAGGTAGGTGTCGGGACGACAAAAAATTGTGTTCCGTCGACTGAGAATTACTTAGGCGACGGAATGTGTTCCGTCTCCTAAGTACTTAGGTGACGGAATGATTTCCGTCTCCTAAGTGGTTAGTAGACGGAATTTAAAATTTAAAAATAGTAATTATTTTAATTAATTAATTTCATTTCTATTATTTAATAATGTTTTTATAATTTCTTTTCTTTTTCTTTTTTTAGTTTCTTTTTTGTTCTTTTTAGTTTCCATTTCTTTTCTTCTAGCTTCACCACCACCTACCACCACCACAATCAGTACCACCACCGTCACTACGGCGGCTCTTTAGAGAGCAATCTAGCAATTCAATTAAGAAACCCATTGACAACACAATCCAATCTACTATCAACCAGCTCCACAATCCAACCAAACCAAATCGAAACCCGAACCCAATTTCCAAAAAAAAACCATTGACGCCAACATCATCGGTGACAGTCCAAACGAGCACAGCAATCTTGTCCTCATGGCCCTGCATATACCGATCGAATCAATCCGAGAGAGAGAGAGAGAGGGGGCTTTGTTGTGGAAAGGTGAGATGCTCACCTTGATTGTGAGCTTGTGGAAAGGCAGTCGAACCCAGAAAAAGCCAGAACTAGCGAAGCTCGACCCAGATCGATCTAAGAAGGCGAGGGGAAGGAGAATGGAGGGGACCCAGATCTGAGGGCCGGTGGTTGAGGTCGCTTGCGAAGTAGAGGGGAGAGGACAGATCACAGAAGAGGGAGAGGTAGAGATATAGAGAGATAGGAGAGGGGAGAGAACAGATCGGAGAGGAGAGGAGAGGAGGAGGAAGAAATAGAGATTAAAAGTTTTTTTTGTTTTGAGAGAGAGAGAGGGAGCTCTGGTAAGCTAAGCAAGGAGCATAACCACTTAACGCGGAGGAGTGGTTTGAATTTTCGTGAAAATTTGGTTTGAATTTTCGTGAAAATTTGGTTTGAATTTTCGTGAAAATTTGATTTGAATTTTTGTGAAAATTTAGGCGGAAACATTAGCGCTCAATTTTTTAGAACCTTAGGCGACGGAATATTATTCTAAGATATTAATTTTAAATTTTTTTTTTTTTTTTTAAATAATTTCGTCTTCTAAGTAAAAAATTTCGTCTCCTAAACTCTACTTAGAAGACGGAATACCATTCCGTCTCTTAAGTGGTTAATGTTTTTTTTTAATTTTTTTTTTTAAAATAATTCTGTCTCCTAAGTAAAAAAGTATGTCTCCTAAGCTCTAGTTAGAATACGGAATACCATTCCGTCTCTTAAGTAGTTAATATTTTTTTTAATTTTTTTTTAAAATAATTCCGTCTCCTAAGTAAAAAAGTCCGTCTCCTAAGCTTTACTTAGAACACGGAATACAATTCCGTCTCTTAAGTGGTTAATATTTTTTTATTTTATATTGTTTTAAAAAATTCCGTCTCCTAAGTAAAAATTTTCGTAGCCTAAGTAACACTTAGGAGACGGAATATTATTCCGTCGCCTAAGAGAGTACTTAGGCTATGGAATTGTATTCCGTCTCCTAAGTGGAACTTAGGCTACGGAATTTTTTAAATTCTGTCTCTTAAGTGACTTTTTCTAGTAGTGGATATAAAACAAGACACAACTGTTTCGCTAAAAAGAAAAAGAAAGAAGGCACAACTGTAAATGTTAGAGAAATACGAAGAACATGTCTGGTAACGCTTTTAAAAGTTATTTAAAAACTAATTTTTAAAAATAACAAATGTGAATGTAATTTCAATTTCAAAAATGTATTCGGTAGTTTATTATGAAAAATATCTAAATTATCAGAATGAAAAAGTGAAAACTCATAATAATTTTTTATATTTTTAGAATAAATGGCTGGTGCGGCTGCCCTAAAACCTGCATTTATGAAACTATCAAATACAAATGGACACTACTAACATTTTTTTAATATTTTTTGTCCATTGATTTGAAGCTATAATGACACAGATATATGCATTCTCTTGCCAACTCTAGAATTAGTTGAGCCTAGTACCATTTAGTCTAACGACATAGTCTCTCCTTAGTAAATGGGAGGTTATGAGTTTGACTCACGAAGTTGTAATATTTGAGTTGTTTATCTAATTAAAAGAAAAAAAAAGTTAATGAATTGGTATGCTAACATTATTTATTACATATTCTCGTTCACTTATTTCTAACAAAAGAAAGAAATATTGAAAAATAAAAAAAGTATGCCGTCTATTTATGGAACAAAACCACAACAATTATTCAAAGTTCAAAAATTTAGAAAAAAAAAAAATCAAATATCCTTGCCCTTGTGAGATGGGTTAGGAGGTTAAGGGAGAGAGCCGAAGATAAACTCCACTACATTGTCAACAGTCTTTGTCTTTGCTATTGAGCGTTCTTGTTCTTTTATCTAATAGGTGTTCCTCTTTTTTTTCTTTAGAGCTCCTTTAATATGCACATTTTCTTTGAGAAGTAGTACATTGCCAAAGGTAGCTACTAATCTGAAGGATCTTGATTGAAACTTGATTTGAATTGCAACATTTTTAGCTTCATTTTATGGTACATCCTCAAAGCATGATCTGAACAGAGTCGGCAGGGGAGCTTGTAGCTTCAAAGGGGACTTTGCAGATGATGGAGGCTAGTGCCTCTTTGCTGCGGCATTGTTACCAGTATTGGCTTTCGATTTTAGAGTCCCCATTGTTGTTACATTCTCTTCCGGAACAGAAGGCACAAGTGGTGGTGGCGTAGTCTCACTACCTGTCTTTAGAGTAATTTGATCATTAATTATAATGTCAGATTGATGGTGATTATCTGTTACAACACTATCTCCTATATCGGCTTCTGCCTACATCGATGCGCTTCATCACTTTGAATCATTTCGGTACATAGGGCTTGTAAGGGTCCTTGAGTTGCTCTATTTCCTTACTGTTCAATGCATGGGTTGGAATAGCTACCAAAGCCAAAGTAGTAGAGGACACGGCACAACAACAGCTTACTGGATTGCTGCGCTAAAATCCCTGTCATCGAGACTGGCAAAGAGAATAACACCAATATCTAAAAGGATTGACTACCGACGGAGGGAAATTAACCGAGCTCAAGTGGCCGGTGTGGCACGTTTACTTTTATATAAAAATATAAATATTATGCTTTATTAGAATGAAGACAGCCATGCTGCAAATATTTATGCCTTCATGAAGCTGAGGGAAGAACAACATGTGGTGGAGATAAAATCTGAGGTTGACAAGTATCTGTAGGAAGCACCCGAAGACCCTGCAAAGAAGAACTTTGATATTTTGGGTTGGTGGAAAGAAAATGCACCTAGGTACCCCATCTTATCGCAGATTGCAAAAGATGTGTTTGTTGTTCCTGTATCAACAGTTGCATCAGAGAGTGCATTTTCTCTTGGGAAAAGGCTGATTGATCCATTTATAGCAAGCTTAACTCCCAGAATGGTGGAATGCCTAATCTGTTGCAGTGATTGTGACAAGACCCGCCCCGAAATCACCCAGGAAAACAGGCAAGTCTCGCGGGGTCCACTCTAAAAGAGATCGTACCAAAAATTTCGGCATAATCTCCTCTAAAAATGGACAACCCAACCTGCGAAAAACAAGAATATTTATTTCCTAAATCAAATATCCAGATCTTCTAAGTTCCTTTCATTCTCAATAATAACACTAAACAACCCAACCAACAATTTATCTTCATTACTTAAACAAGAACATCACCCGAATTCAATTCTCTACTTGAGTCATAACCCTTAAAACAAATCCAACTAAATTCACATATTCCCACGGTTATCAGAGCACTACAGAGGAAAGAAAATGAAATAACTACACATAGGTTATCAGGTAACCTACGATCAACAAGGTGCAGCGGGAGATACTATGCCTCAGCTCCTAGTGATGTCGAACAGGAACTCTGTAATCTGAGCATTTGAAAACAAAGGGCCCAGGGAAAAGCATTTAAAACGTTAGCGTGAGTGGACGAAGATACACTAATTTATGAATATCCAAGAACAAGCTTGTACGAAAATCCAACTTGATATGCTTTCCCTTTTTATACGGAAATAGAAATTTCCATGCATGCAGAAGGTAATGAGCCCATTATAAATTCATGCTAGCTCCACTAGCCGTAAAACAACACCAAGAGGAAAATAAACACTTCCCATAAGAAACTTCCAAGATTAATGGACTAGCCCCGCTAGTCAAATTAATAACTCAAATAAGGAAAATCTATATGGCCATATAGGTGAGTCTCCCAGACTCGGTTGCCTCCCAGGCATAGTACTCCCATACTCCCTGTACCTTCACGTCGAGTTGACGGAGGGGGCACAGGGCTTGCGTGATGCCGCCGGCAACATCACATCACCCCTAGGGTGGAAAGGGCTTGAGTGACCCATTTGAAACGTGAAAGTCACATCACCTCGAAAGGCGGAACGACATGCTAACATCGACATCATGTAATCCAACAAATACGGCATAAGAGGGAAAAATATATATATATATTTATGTGAGTTTCCCCGAAACTCATAATAAAAGCTTAAGTACGATTCCCAACCGTACTCCGAAAAATTCAAGAGAAAGAAATAAATTAAATTTCATAACGTGTCCCACACGTTAAAATGCTCAATGTATAATTAAGCCAAATAAATAACATCTCCCCAATCCAAAAGCGGAAATTCGAAATTTAAACTTGGAAAGTATGGAGAACCACTTACTAAACCATGCATGCATTTAATTAAAACCGAAATGTCCACTCACAATATATATGCGGCTAAACTTGACGTCGGTCAGAGCCCTCCTCACGTGGTGTCTCCTCCCGTCCTGTACCAAGAAGAGATTTAAGGCTCGACACTAAAAACACACATTTACCAAAAACAAAGGACAACACCCTAGCATTGGTCTCACTCGCCCAAACTTTCCAAAGTCTAGCCATAGCTCTACTTAATCGCCAATTCCCTACAATCCGACAAAGAGCTCTAGTGTATATTATGATAAATCAACTAATGAACCTCCTCAATTCCCCTCCTTTCACAACTAATTCCAACATCAAATCCCTAATTCCAAACAACCATCAACAACTAAAATCACATATACTAATTCATTATTTATCCCCTCTAGAACTCCTCCAAAAATCCTCAAACCACCACCAAAATCGGTAGTGGCCACCGGCAGTGGCGGTCAACCGCCGGCAGTGGCAGTCAACCACCACCACCATGTCAACTTCGACCAAAACCCACAAAGCACACATCAATCCCTTCCTCTTAACAAGCTCTACAACAATTATGTCTAACACAAAACCCACAAATCAAAGGTTTGGCCGGAAAACACCTCACAAGCTCAAGAACACTAATAATCCGATTTGCTCCTTACCTCAAATCGAGCTTCCTCTTGTGGGTGGATGAACGACCTATAGGAGAGCTTCAAAACCCCCCAAAGATTTCTCGGATCGGCGACCGGAGAAGGGAGTTCCGGCTTAGCAGACCGGCGGCCTTGACAGCACTACCGCGAGCTGCTGCCGGCGAGACGAGGCTGGCTACCACTCCAGGAACGACGAGTGGTCTCCCAGCTGCCGAACGGGACTGGTGCGGCGACCAGGCGTGGCCGGACAGTGGCGCTCCGTCAAGGAGAGTCGGACGGGTTCGGGAGGTCGGGCTCGGGGAGAGAGAAATAGAAAAGGGTTGTCTGTTTTTATTTCTTCCTTCACCGCATATATATATATATATATATATATATATATATATATATATATATATATATATATATATATATCTCCCCCCTTAATAATACTAACCCAAAAATGGAACTAGTATTATTTAGCTACCCCTTATACTAAAAACTCCCGTTCAGGTAAATATAACTCAAATACTCGACTAAATTACCTCGCACCAAAAATAGCAATACCACTCTCACTTAACTTTTCCACCATTAAATAAGAGACTACAGCATAAAAAGAAATATTAGGTTCGGGGCGTATCACCCTGTCTGCCACCAAACATTCTGGAATATCGTATCGGCAGATGATGTTTCTGAAAATAAATTGGCAAACAGTTTTCGCTGAAGCTTCCTTGACAGGCTATGCTTCTACCCACTTGGTGAAAAACTCAGTTCCTACTAAAATGAACTTATGTTGCTGGGAAGAGTAAGGGTGAATAACACCAACAAAGTCAAGAGCCCATCCGCGACCCGGCCATGGTTTGATGATAGGTTGCATAGGGATGTTGGGGATATGCTGAACTAGACCATGTACTAATTGGCACTCTAAGCAACTCTTGGCAAAACTGATACAATCTTTGAGGATGGTAGGCCAATAAAACCTATGCTGGCGACTGAGCCAACGCATCTTAGGACCAGCCTGATGTGACCCACATACTCCTAAGTGAACTTCGAGCATAATCTGCTTAGCTTCGCGTCCAAAGACACAAAGGAAATCAACACCATTTTCTCCTCTTCTCAACAACTCACCACCCTTCAACACGTAATTGAGGGCAAGGAACCTGACCCGCTTATCGGTTACAGTAGATGGGTTAATCAAATAATCCATAATGGGTTGCCTCCAATCCACATCCAACGCATCAATCGTTACAACTAACCATTCGTCATTGTTCTCCTTCCTGGCTATAAACGAGGGTAGGGTTCGCTTTACAACTTTCAATATACTCTCGCGAATGCCATCAGCTAAACTAACTCCAGTTGCAATCTGAGCAAGTTCGTTGGCCGCAAAATTCCGTTCGCGAGGGATGTGTTCCAGAGATACAGTAGCAAACCTTTCCAACAACTCCAAGGCTCTTTCCAGGAAGGGAACTAAAGTGAAGCTGACACACTGGAACTTTCCTTGTAACTGATTGATGACCAACAAAGAATCACCAAGTATATCAACGTCATGTGCTCCGAGGTCTAGTAACATCTCAAGTCCGATAATGACAGCTTCATATTCTGCTTGGTTGTTTGTACACTTCCACTCCAACTTTAAATAGGAATATCTACCTCCAGATAGACTGACCAAAGAAATGCCAGCTCCAGATAGTTTGTCAGTATTGGAACCATCAAAATACAAAGTCCAAGGCTGAAGATAGACAACCCCAATTTCCAAATCGTGAAAATAATGATCCTCAGCAATAGGATGGTGGAGTAGAAAGTCAGAAACCGCTTAATCGGTATGTGCTCGAAGTGGTGTATACTGTAGAGAAAATTTTGACAAAGCGAACATCGACTTACCAATTCGGCCTCGAAGAATAGGCATTGTCAAGATATATTTGACTAGGTTGGTTTGAGCTACTACCACAGTTGTAAAAGAGAGAATGTAATGCCGGAGTTTACAACCCGCGAAGTACAAAGCTAAACACAACCTCTCAAGGGGCGAATACCTGGTCTCAGCATCCAAAAGGGTCCTACTCAAATAGTAGATGGCGCGTTCGATGGTTCAACCCTCTTCGTTAGTATCGTCCTGAGCCAAAAGGCCTGCAATGGAACTCTCAGAAGCTGAGATATAGAGCTTTAAAGGAATACTGGGCTTAGGAGGAACAAGAACCGGAGGGTTCGCCAGATACTCCTTTATTCTGTCAAAAGCTTCTTGATGGCATGGTTCCCAGACAAATTCCTTGGCACCCTATAGCTTCAGCAAAGAAGAAAAAGGCTTGACTTTCACAGCTAAATTTGAAATGAATCGTCTAAGGAAATTAATCTTGCCCAATAGCTGTTGTAGCTCCTTCTTAGCCTTTGGTGCAGGCGCATTAATAACAGCTTTGGCTTTATCCCCAGGCATCTCAATGCCCCTCTGGTGGACGACGAAACCCAAAAAGTCTCCTGCTTGTACCCCAAACACACATTTGGCAGGATTCATCCTAAGTCCGTGTGTTCGCATGCGTTCAAACACCTTCCTGAGGTCCACAATATGGTCTTGTTTGACTTTTGACTTCACTACCACATCATCGATATAAACCTCCAAGATCTTACCAAGAATGTCATGGAAAATCAGGTTCATAGCTCGCTGATATGTGGCTCTGGCGTTTTTCAGACCAAAAGACATTACCACGTACTCAAAAGCTCTTATGAAAGCTGGACACCAGAATGTTGTTTTGTGTCTGTCTGCTTCAGCAACTGAGATTTAAGGATAACTAGTGGTACCATCCATAAAAGAGAGCATCTCGTGTCCAGCGACAACATCAATGAGCATATCCGCTATAGGCATGGGGAACACATCTTTCGGAGTAGCCTTGTTCAGATCTCTATCATCCATGCAGACCCGTATCTTACCATTCTTCTTGCGAACAGGGACTATGTTGGACAGCCATTCATTATACTTTGCTACTCTGATGATACCTGACTTGAACATCTTCTCTACTTCCTTTTTCACGGTGTATGTTGTTTCTGTCTTTATTCGCCGCGGTTCCTGTTGCACCGGCCTCTCCCCTGGTGTGGTAGGCAAACAGTGACAAACCAACTCAGGTGACAAACCCGGAATGTCTTCGTATTTCTCTACAAAACAGTCTTTAAACTCTAAAAGCAACGCAATGAGCTCCTGTGGTTGCTCGGGTTCTAACAATTTACTAACACTACAGGAAATCTCATCCTAGGCGACGGAAACAACTCGTCTCCTAAGACAAAAAATTCGTCGCCTAAGATCTCGGCAGACGAAGTATCCGTCGACTAAGTTTCGTGAGGTAGACACTTAGGCAACGGAACTAAAGTTAGTCGTCGACTAAGAGGGATCCTACCCGACAAACTTTTTTCTGCCTTCTCGACAAACTTTTTCGTCGAAAAAAACCTATGCTGACGGAACGTTTTTGTCGGAAAGATTCTTAGCCGACGAATATGAAATTGTTCTTAGCCGAGGAAATTGTTGTCGGTATGTATGTTTACTGACAAACATTGCGTCGACCTTAAGCGACGAAATATTCGTCAGCAGAGTTTTAAACTGACGAATGCATAACAGTTCTTAGTTGACAATTGATCTTTGTATTCGTTGGATTGGTGGTTTATCTTAGGTGACGAATATTACTGGTTCTGTCGCCTAGGTAGTTTATCTTGGGAGACGAATGTTACTGTTTCCGTCACCTAGGTGGTTTATCTTGGACAACGAATGTTACTGTTTCCGTCACCTAAGAGATTTTATTTAAGGTAAAAAAATTGTAAATTTTTTTTTTTACCTTATTCACTGTTTCCAAAAATTACAAATCAGTAACAATAATCAAACACATACAGATACAGCAGGCAAAAAGCATTGGATTTGGAAAACATATTTATCTATTGATCATGATAACTAGATGGACAAATATTGTTCATATATACAAAATTAATGAACTAGGTAGAAAATTGTTCATACAATCTAGCTAAACTATGAATGAAGTACTACAAAATCAATAATGTCAATTGGCATTCTCATCCAATCCTATGTTGTCGCCTCTATCATCATTGTTCTGTGGGGAAACTTGTGGAGGAGGAGAAGATTGTGGAGGAGGAGGTGGTGGCATACCTAGGTGCTCATATATGGCCGCAACTTGGGACTGCACAACACTATACAAAGACTCGGCACGCAGGGCACGCTGCTGGACCTCTTGGATTTGCTGCTGGGCACGCTCCTCTGATTCCTTTAGTCTCTGCTCATAGCGCTCTATTTGAAGAATGGCTCAAGTCTCGCTGCTCATCAACTCTAGGAGGACGACTGTGTGAAGTCGAACCATTTAGAATGGCTCAAGTCTCGCTCGCCTCCTCGCCCCATCCCTCTGATCTCTTTTCCTTTCCAAGTTTTGAGCACCGTACCCAACACCTCAATTTTTTGGGACTGAACACATTTCATAATCTCCTCCTCCGTCACGTCAGGGTGTTGTTCCTTAAATATATCCTTTCATTTATTGACCTCATCAACCATGTCATTCTGCATTTAAAATACATCAATTAATAAACAAAACATGCAGCTCAATATTTTCATAATAAACTTGACATTTTGCATAATATACAGGGAAGCTCCACTTATTAGCTAGGTACACCTGATCAAACAATACAGGGAAGCTTAATAAACTTGACATTTATTAATAGACCTGATCAACCATGCATCATAATAAATGTCAAGTTTATCAAGTGTACCTAATAAACAGGGAAGCTTCCCTGTCAAGTTTTCCAATGCATGGTTTGATCATAAACAGGAAAATTGACTATAAAATGTGCAAGTATTAATAGACATGTATTAATAATAGACAGGGAAGCTTTCCAATGCATGGTTTGATCATAAACATTTATTAATAGACCTGGTTTGATCATAAACTGGGAAGTTGACAACAAAATGATGTCAGACAGCGGTCGGGAAAACGGGCGGCGGCGGTAGTCTGCAGAGGAGCCGAAAAACACTTTTTAGGGTTTCAGAAAACAAATGGTGGGCTATTAGTTCTTGGGTTAGAACAAAGTGCATGATAACGTGATGAATGATAAAGTGTAGAGACAAAGATAACAAGAGAATCATTATCTTATTCATTGATAGGAGCCCTTTATATAGGGAATTACAAATTACCAATATGGTAATGATAAGGAATACATAGTCCTATTCTAACTACATATCCTGATGACATAAGGCCAAGACACACATATGGAATATCCTAGAACAACATCTTAATTAATGATAATGATAATAACACTTTTTTTTGTTTTGGAAGAAGCAAGAAAACATGACATTCATTCAACTTATGATCATATATATACCAATAGCCGGATTTACACATGCTTGACTAATCACTAATAAGCTTACATAATAGTAAAAAGAGAGACACTTACATAATGCTTGGTTGTAACTTCATCACCCTCCCTGACATAGGTCTTCTCAAAACCTTTGATTATTAGAAGCTGCTCGCCTTGTATTCTGAGTTCCTCCAGTGTTAGATGATAGGAGAAGACCCTGTGTGGTGGTGCATAGTCTTCTCCCCACGGTTCCGCTTGTTTGCCAAGGAGAGTCTCTAATTCACAAAAAAATATTAAATAGATTAGTTCTAACATCTTACACATTTCACATTTCAAGTTATAAATACATAACTATACATGAATGAGCTAATAATAAAATACAAGGGAAACAATGAAGGTAATTAAAAAAAATCACCTTGAACACATCTGACTTGAAGTGCTCGCATAGAAACTCCCACTGGTCCTCTCTCCCAATGAAATCTGAAGGCATGCCAAAGGGCCCTTCCTTTAGATAAGCTTTGTGACACTGGTACTTCCAGTTCGTGTACCTCTCATGTGCCCTCTTCAGTATCCAATTGAACATTGGCTCATCATTTTCATCTGACTCGTACTTCGGCTAAGTAAGAAATAAAAACAAATTCTCATGTTAAGCACTGAAAAATAAAATAAAAAAATTAATACACCCAATTACTATCACAAAACACATCTTTCAATTCATATCAATACACAATACTTTACACACATTCAATCATACTTTACACATATCCATAACATTTTCACTTTATAAGAAAACTCAGTCTTATGTAAACATATCCTTAGACATGAGATTTTATCAACAGAGAGATGTCAATTCAGTTAGTTCATGTATTCCAATTACATAAGCAATCATATATATATATATATATATATATATATATGATTGCTTATATATATATATATATATATATATATATATATATGTTATCAAACAAATGTAATTAAGCAAATTTACTTTTCATATACTTTTCAGTTACTTACCGACATTGCATTCCACACCTTCCACTTCTCGGTCTGATCAAGGTCGTAGAACGTCCTTGCCCTCATTCCCACCAGACTCCATATGGCGCAACCGATATCATGTGCCACCAAACTGTTTATCCCCCTCACGCTAGGGCCTTTTACACGGGGCCAATACTCCAACTTGATCTTCTGCCTCATTTGTTGAACGATATCCTCCACCTTCTTTCCATAACATAAACCCCGCTTCTTTTTCAGAGCCGGAGCTACAATTAACATGTGTAAATACAAGAGGATATATGTTGTGTGTATGTGGCATGAAAATGAAAGAGACATATTGTACTGCAAGTTTACTGACCCCCAGTAGAAGTTTACTGGGGGGTAGTAAACTTCTGCTAGGTTTACTAGGGGCTAATAAAGTTGTTTATTAGGATATCTGTTGTGTGTAATTGGCATGAAAATGAAAGAGACATATTGTACTGCAAGTTTACTGACCCCCAGTAGAAGTCTACTAGGGGGCAGTAAACTTCTACTGGGTTTACTAGGGGCCAATAAAGTTGTTTATTAGGGTATCTGTTGTGTGTAATTGGCATGAAAATGAAAGAGACATATTGTACTGCAAGTTTACTTACCCCTAGTAGAAGTTTACTAGAGGGCAGTAAACTTCTACTAGGTTTACTAGGGACCAATAAAGTTGTTTATTAGGGTATCTGTTGTGTGTAATTGGCATGAAATTGAAAGAGTGATAATGTACTGCAAGTTTACTGACCCCCAATAGACGTTTACTAGGGGGCAGTAAATTAATACACATACCTGTTAGGCTTCTAACTTTGATTCCAGTGCTGCCGATGATGCGTCTTGCAGATTTGGGTGCGGTTGCAGACACCGATGGAGATCCCATTGAACTACTGTCAACTGTAGGGGGCCGCACGATCAAGGGGGAGCCCCTGGTGGTACTGTCCCAGCTGGCATAAGGGTAGGGTGGCTGCTACTGCTAGTTGAGCTGACGCTCTGCCGTATTGACTCCATCAAAGCACTGGCCTTAGTGGCTCGGTCCTTCCTCTTCCCCATGATCACCATATCTTGCACATGAATAACACACAATTGTTAGTAAATGAGTGAGTAATAGATAAAGATTATGAAAAATAGTCCGTAGAAAAGCATATAGGTTGATCAAACCACTTATCTTTCTTCACTTTTTTTTTTAGACTTGATGCATTGGGGATACAGAAAACACTAACAAAAGCTGTGAACCACTTAAGCAGAAGATACAATGTGATATTGATATTTTTTTTTTTTTGATAATTAAAAAAAAAAAAAAAAAACCTTTAAGGACTGAGGCAAATCTAATGTGAAGTGTATTTGGATAATTAACAAATTCAGTTGGTACACATAACAATAACAGGTCAATAATTCATCATCAACATGAAATCTTCCCTCCTTACCCTCACCACACTCATGCTCTTTCTTCTAAAGGCTCTAATGTCACCACAATTCGTTCTCCTCCTCGTTGGACATTCAAGACTCTTTGTCCTCCTCCAACATACAAGACCCTGTGCCCTCCTCCTCCCTGTCCAACTCTAGAACCCTCACACATAAACTTAGGAATACTAGCAGCAAGCTTAGCTATTTCCTCATCCTCCTCATCGAAACCACAACACTCCCTAACATCCAAACGTTCAAGATCCTTGCAGCCTTGCAATAAAGTAATAAGACCCTACCTACCAATTCTCGCCCTTCTCAACCACAAGTACTTAATCTTCGGCACAAACTTGACAATAGCCAATGCCCCCTCCTTCCCTATATTGTTATCACACACATTCAACCTACAGAAACTCCTGCATTTCTCCTTCACATGTTCAAGCCCTACTTCTAAAGCATAAGAGCCAGTAGGCAGCTTAAAAAAAAACTCCTAGCTAGCCATTTTTTCCTTCAAAAACATCAACCATAATTCCAAATACATCAACCTAGCTATACTTTGTTCAATCCTCTTATATTCCTAATCCTAATGTATGAGATTTGACCACAAACGAATTCACATATGATTCAGAAGTAACAAGCAAGATCAATCTGAGAAGAGAGAGAATACGGACCTGAAAAAGGAGCGGTGGTGAGAAGGTGAGAGCAGCGAGATCGGAGTGGCGGGTGGATGCGGTGGTGATGAGTGGAGGAGGTGGGTAGATGCGCGCACTTGAATCGGTTGCCGATGCGTGGATGGGGTTTGGTGGTGCGAGGCGGTGGCGCAGCTCTGGTGGCGGTGGTTGTGGCGGTGGCGCAGCTCTGGTGGGATTTGGGACTTGTGGGTGTGAATTTAGAGAATGTGGATTGAACGAGGCAGTTAGTATCGATTTTATCTTAGCCGACGAATAAGTTCTGTCGCCTAAGACACATATTCGTCTCCTAAGTAATATGAAATTTCAGGGGAAAAAAAAGGCGCAAAATTCACCCACCTAATATTTCGGGATCTTAGACGACGGAAAAGACACTTTCCGTCGTCTTGGTTATACCAAGCCGACGACTTATTCAATTTCCGTCGCCTATGTAACATAAATTTTTTTTACCCACCTAATATTTCACTGATCCTAAGCGACGGAAAGTAGACTTTTCGTCGCCTTACAAGTACTAAGGCGACGAATTCTTCAAGTTCCGTCGACTAAGTATATTTAAAAAAAAAATTCATTTTATTATATTTACATCCGAGCATTTTCGTGTAACTTTTCAAACTAAACTCAATTGTAACTCCACATAAGTATTCGTACTTAAAAAAGCATACATATGCATTTTAAAAATTACACATGTAGAAAAATGGAAATTTGCATGAATAATTAATGGTTGGACGTATGTATGTACGTACGTGGTTACAAATTTAAAAATACATATCCGAAGTTATGCCAAATTAATACAAGTAGATTAGACCAATCGAAATCCACAATAATGATTATATTAATCGTACTCATGATAATCTGAGTCGTCTGAATCATCATCCGCCTCAATTTGGTCAGAATACTCATCATCCTCTATGTATTCGGCGTCATCATGATTGGGGTTGCGTTGTAGCGAGTTCAGTTCAGATGGTGTAATTGGAATGTAACCTATGATAGCCGGAACATGTTGGTTGTTGACACGAATATCCTCAGAATCAAGGACTACATATAGAGATTCCTCTTGATATGGTTCATTCGGTTGATCAGTTGTTGGTTCACTGGGCCCACTCTCATCATCCCCTCCCAGTGTAGCTACACTCCAAATATTCCTATGTGACATCACCTGCACCACTTTCCAACCTTCACCCATAGTCGGATCATCAAGATAAAACACTTGTTTCGCCATGGTCGCAAGAATAAACGACTCATTCTCATACCATACACTGTTTGGTATGAACCATTTGCACTTGAACAACACAACTGGCATACCCTTGCCATAGATTAGTTCGATGACACTGACAAGAACCTCGTAGTAGTTTAAACCCACATCCTCAACCATGACTCCATTGTTTTGGGTGACATGGCCTTCATCTCGTTCTGACGTCACAAACTTAACACCGTTCACAAAACATCCAACACGAACTCTATGGCTTTGGGGTCCTCCAGCCAAGGAATATAGGTTGACGGTTACTCGATAATGAGTGCTGAAGAGAAAAGAACAAGAAGATGGATGCTGGACCAAAACTTTTATGAAGCAAGATACCAGCTGATTGATCTCTTATCCTGCCCGCAGCAAAAGAAAACATCATAAGTACATTTAAACTTCCTTTAAATTGTTTTATTGGGGTTAGAAATTACATATATGTTTTATTGGGGTCAAAAATTTAGTAACACTGTTTCTTAATACATTGCAGGTCAGACTGTGGACCATTTTTCCTCCACTTTATAGAGAGCCTATGTCATGGGAAAAAACCGACAGAAGATGGTGGTAATGAATTGAGGAAGAAGATGCTGCTAAAGTTCATAGACATCAATATAGAAAAAAGATTAGTGCCACTTTAGATGTAGGATCTTGAAAAATGTGAAAATATGTAGTATTTTGGTAGTGTTGCATGAACATATGAATTATCTTGAATTTCAGTGCCAGAACTTGTTCTTTTATTTTGGTCTATTCCTTTAATCTTTCTGTCAGTTTCAGTTATCTTTGGTTGTCAGTTTCACTTTTTTTTTGTTACATGGTGGTTAATGGGGGTCAATAAACTTTGGTTGCTCTGTTCAGGAAAATTACTGACCCCCAATAATTTTTCATACTTGAGAGTTTACTACCTCATTATGTCATTACAGGATGCTTATTGGTCTATTCTTTTGATCTTTCTGTCAGTTTCAGTTATCTTTGGTTGTCAGTTTCAGTTTTTTTTTTTGTTACAGGGTGGTTAATGAGGGTCAGTAAACTTTGGTTGCTCTGTTCAGGAAAATTACTGACCCCCAATAATTTTTCATACTTGAGAGTTTACTACCTCATTATGTCATTAGAGGATGCTTGAAAGGTATCTAAGTAATAACAATCATCCAGAAACTTTGGTTGCTCTGGTAAGGAAAATTACTGACCCCTAATAATTTTCCACACTTGAACATATATGAGCATAACAAAAACTGGAAGCATTCTAGAGTAAAGAAAAGACTTGGAAAAGAGTAAAACAAACATCCAAGTATCAAACTGGAAGAAAATCAAGGAAGGAATGTGTTGTATCAAGTAATACAGAAAATTAAATAGAATCAAACCGAGAAGGAACTGAAGAGCAAACTAAAACCCGATCTCTATCTATCGACTAAGAGATTATGATCTAGATCTATTAATGTACGTTGTTCATATCGCTTAATCTTCACCTTATACCTCCGGTTAGGGCCCTAATCCCGTTTGAGAGCACATGACATTATGATTTTGTTTGTTGTTGGGGCGTTTTGAATTCGCATATGTGAGCAAATTTTGGCAGCATCTCCCTACAGTTCCCCAAGTGCACGAATATCTATACCTAGTATGCACTTGAGGAACAATAGAAAAAGATCTTGTCGAAATATATATACCCACAACCAAAAACGAAAAGCACTAACAACAAACGAAATCTCAATGTCATATGCTCCCAAACTGTCCAACTATGGGACAATTCGAAAATCATTTTGTTAAACACATTCGTAACATAATGGTTCTCGAACGAGATTTCTAAGTGTAACAATATATTGATGAATGTATAAGAATATTATAATTCTTAATTACATGATTCATCATTTTATTTTTTATCATCCCTAAACATATTATTCACATAATTATTAATCATACATACAAAAGCTAAAGATACACACACACACACACACACAAACATAATAATATATATACACACATAAATAATATTATACGTACAAACATATTATACACACATATCCAGTAATTATATTATCCTCACAAGCAAGCCACATTCTATCAAAATTGGACCGGCAAAGTCGCCGGAAAATATGCCTAAATGAAGACACTAGATTAATTAAAGTAGTTACATACCAATTAGGAGAGAAGCAGCTCTTGAAGATCGATCAAATTCATGAAGAAAAGTTTCCAAAACTATATTTGGATCGGATGATAAATTCTGTGAGGGGGGGGGAGAAACTATGCTTTTCTTCTGCGTTCTCTTCTAAGCAGAAGTTGTATAAATGATGTTTTTACTTAGCCGACGGAATATTCCGTCGCCTAAGACAAAAGGCGTCAACAAAAATATTCATTTTGCGTTGTGTCAGGCAATAATGACATTTCTTAGGCGACGGAAAAAATCGTCGGCTAAGAAAGACATATTCGTCGCATAAGAATTACCAAGCCAACGGCACAGCGTTCGTCGCCCTATACCTACTAAGCCGACGAAAAATGATTCGTCGCCTAAGACATCCTTACCGACAGAAATGTGTCGTCGTCTAAGAAGATCTTAGTCGACGGAGTGTGTCGAAAGTCAGTTTTCGTCGCCTAAGAGTCACTAATTTGACGAAAGACGATCGACAAAAAATATTCATCGCCTATGATTTACTAAGTCGACAGAACTTAGACGACAAATGCAGTTTCGTCGCAGAGAAATATCTTAGTCCACAGACGTCGCCACAGTCATTTTTCGTCGCCTAAATAGGTCTTAGGCGACGATTGTGGTGTCCTATACGACGGTTGTTTTTCCATCGACGAAGATGATCTTAGGTGACAGAATTTTTTTTTTTCGTCACCTAAGATGAGATTTCCTGTAGTGTAAGTCCAACCTCCATGGGTTCCTCTCCAGTTCCCAAGTTGACTTTCTCTGCTGGATCTTTAACTTGAGGTGAAGTGTCATCTAATGCAGCCAGAGCTGGTAAAATAACCTCTTCTTCTTCATCAATCACCTCCAACACATCTTCAGTACACATTCAATAATTGCTAGCCGTTTGTAAGCTTCCCTTTCTTCCATATGTACTGCCAAACGCTGATGCAGAAACTCGAACGCCTGCAACTCTTCTCCTTCTAAGTGTGTTAACATTGATCACTGGTTGGGTTTGGCACCATGAGGCCAGGTCTAGATGTATCAAATTTGACCTGAGAGAGTCCCCATTGTGGTAACTCGGTGGACGTAACCCTAATCGGTTTTCCACTTTGGTCGATGCCGACCACTGTTAAAGGACGCAAATCGCTGCTGTAGTAACCTGCACCTATCTCATTTGCAGATACAGAGAATGGCTTAGGGTCAGCCTTAACCAACTCTGCGTGTCCGGTATTCTAATCTCACATAAGTAACTCCTCATGCATTGATGAAGGTACACAAGCAGCTATGTGGATCCAATCTCTACCTAGAATACAACTGTATGGAGCAGTACAATCAGTTACAAAGAAACCCTGTATAATATTCGAAAGGCCTACCTTCAGTCTAACCATCAGAATCCCCAGGGTTTTCGTAACTCCACCAGCAAAGTTCTTGACAGTCATAGCTGTCTCAATCACAGATGATTTCTTTATTCCAAGCATGGTCATTGTTCGCACTGTCATGATACTCACTGCAGCTCCAGCATCTACCAAAATCTTGTTGACTTTCATATCATCGATATCCGCTGTGATATACAGAGGGCGAAGGTGTTCCATCATTGCAGGCGAAGGCCTTAAAAACATCATGTACCATTCTTGCATGGCGTCCGTGATCTCTGGAGGACCATTCGCTGACGAACCTGTTGTTGGATCTATTGTGACCTTCTCTAGCTCTGCTGCTACCTCCTTCACCGTCTCTTGGGTCTCAGTGGCAGAACATACCGCTCTTGATTTTGGCAAAGCATATTTGGAAGAAATGACATAAACCATGTTGCATTGCATTCGCACTTCTCCCTCCTCTTAATCTGTGGAAACGTCCTCATCTGTAGCCAGCTTTGGTTCATTCTCCACCACCAGCACAACTGGTGTTGCATCAGTGTCGCCGAAGGTCTGGACCATGGCTGTAACCAACGATGTATCCGTTGTGTTGTCATTTTTAGCCTCAGGTATAGGCTCTTTCACGTACTTGCTGATTTTAAAACAACCTCAGTACTAGGTTGAGTCGGCTTAGGCCGCCACTGGAGTCTTTTCTCCTGCACCCCTTTTTTAGGTGTAGGATCTTACTTGATTCGTTTCGCTTCAGGCTCTGTAACAACTGCTTTGGTTCCTGAAGTAGAAGGTGCAAACTTGTCTACAGGTACCGGGCCTAATCTTTCCAGTATAGACTTCCGTTTTGGGGAACCTGGTGTATGAGACAACCTCTTGAAAGCACTTTCTCTAGGAGGTGCGAGCGGTTCTGCCCATCTGTTTCTTTTTAATGGTGCATAGGGTTAAACAGTGAGCCTATCGACTGTCCTTTGTAACTGCTCTGGTGTCTGACTCAGATCTTCTGGTTTAATCAAACCCTGCTCTAGAGCTGTCAGCTTTCTCTTTGCTGTGCCATACCTCTTCTGCATATTTCTGATCTTAGTATGGCTGATCTCGACAGTTTTACCCTTCTCCTTGATGTACCAGGTGTCATCCTTGATTATGTTCCTTAATGCTGGAGGGATATAGGGTTTCGCCAAGATATCCTTTTGAACCTCTGGTGTAGGTCCAACTGTTGATCTCCCTGCTTTTGCATTTCTTTTGTACAAGTTGGATTCGCGGAACCTGAATCCGACCTCTGCTTGTTTTAATGGCTCAGTATGGCTAGCGAGCTGATAGTGATCTGGCGACGAATGCATGTCTTTCGCTTCAACTGCCTTAACCGCTGTTTCAAATTCATTGTAGGAAACCGGGATCCCACATTCGACTTTGCACCTAGAGCATAATAACACTTTCGAATCTTCAAGAACAGCTTCCTGCTTGCCCTCCTTTGGATTCTCGCCAACATCATTGTCTTTGCCCGATTCCTTCGTTGTTTTCCGGTTAGATTTCTTCTTCCAGACAACACCCACCATTGATACATGAAAACTCACTTCTGGTGGTCCTTTCGTATAGCCTTCTTCAATGACCAAATGCCCTTCGTTAAGCCACTATTGCACGTGGTCTTTGAGCTGCACACACTCAAAAGTATCATGGCTCCGTGCATTATGAAATTTGCAATATGTTTTACCTGCCAATTGTTCTTCTGAAGGGTATGCCCCCAAGGGATGTTAAGTAGGTTCGCCTGAATTAACTCATCCAACAAAACATGAGCCAAGTCTGCATTATATGTGTAGAACTCATATTTGGATTTAGCTTTGTTTTTCCGTACCGGGACCACATCCACCATGGCAACTGTAGGGAAAGGATTCTCATCCACCAATGACACAGTTTTCTCCTCATCCAAAGTCATGACCCCTTCATTGATCCAGACCTGGATTTGATCCTTCAATTTAACACAGTTAGCGATGTTATGATTCCACATATTGTGATATTTGCAGTACTTTTTCCCTTTCAGCTGTTCTGGTGTTGGAAGTTGACCAAAGTCATGCTTTATCAGCTTTTGCCTGAAAAAATCATCCAGCACGTCGTGAGCCTTGTTCGCATCATAAGTGTACGACGAAAACTGTGGCTTAGTAAACGCCGTTGCCGAGATCTTCACTGGACTCTTGGCGAGCCTCAAAATCGGTGACCTAGCAGGCTTCTTGCTAACCAACTCCAAAGAAGCTAGTTCCTCCTCGTCATCATAGTCCATATTGTACCGATGAGCAACTAATGCAGGGTAATATGGATCCACATGCAAATAAATGGCTCCCACAGTTCTATGTCGGTTGGGCCCATATCTTGGTTTCAAAGTTCCGGGAGTGTATGTACCGCTACATGTGTTCTGCCTTTCATCCATGTCGTTCAGAACTATTTGGTAGCTCCCAACCTTGTTCATTAAATCAGCCATGCTGGCAAACTGTCTGTCATGATGTTTGAGCCTTTGTCTTGGCTCCAAACCCTTAATTGCGATGAGAACGGCATCCTCCTCTAAGATAGGAGACCTGCACTTAGCGTGCTGGACCTTCAACCTCTTGAGGAACTCAACTAGAGATTCTGTAGGTTGCCGGTACATTGAAGTTAAAGAAGAAAGGTCGACCTCTGGCTCGACTGTACCAAAGGTCGTTCTAAACATTCGCTCCATAGTGGCCCAATCAAGAATGGACCCAGGTACTAATTTGGTGTACCATGTAAGAGCTGAACCTGCCAAAGATGAACCGAACACCCTCAGTTTCAGCAAAGGATCGTTCCCATAGGGACCGCATTCACTTTGGAACCTCAAAATATGTGTTGCAGCATCTTCAGACCCTTCCCCTAAAAAGGGAATAAAACGGATATTCCTGTAATTCAGTGGCTAATCAGCACCTGCCACATAGTCCGGGAAGGGGGTCTGGTAAGTAAGGTTTACCCCAGGCTCCCTCAACTCAGTCCTGAACTCAGTTCTAAGTTGCTGCAGTGCACGGTCGTATATACCCTGGATATCTTCTGGCCGTACTATACCGTTCGCGGTTGCATACTGTGCAACAAAGTTCGCGGCCAAAGGCTATGCTCCATTTGGAACGACTGGCTCGTTAAATTGCTTGAGCTGGTTTCCACGATCTCCCTCGTTATTTGGTGGGACCATTTTGACAACTATCCTCCCTGCTGGTTTCATAAGAGGAACTTTAGCACCTGAAGTTCCTTCCGGTTATGGGCTGGCGACATCATACTCGACCTCTTTCTTGCGCAAGTATTTGTCCACAAAGAACGTGTCCAACTTCTGAGTAGTTTCTACGACATGTGCAATCCGGTCAGCCTGATCACCTGTTTTCTCCCACAACTTAGCGAAAGTGGAGTCCATATGATCCTGTAACGCCTTTGCACTTGCGGCGTTTGCAGTCACGCTTGCGGTTATGCTCGCAGACAACTTTTCGAATGCGTCCGTGAACTGTTCCTGAGAAACAAACTTTTCAACTCCAGATTCTCCAGTCATCATTTCTATATCAAAACGCTGGTTAACTAGCTCAATAGTCAACCATTTGCACCTCAAAGGATTGTGAGGTTTGCAATGCAAATGTTCCGGCAAGGAACACTTAGGATATTGCTTACTATAGATATCTTCAGTCGCAATTTTGCCACTGATGTGTCCCGCTGACGGGCGTGCCAATGTTTGGCCAGTATTTTTGAGATGCTGGCGTGCCAAAGCTTCTGGGTTCAGCGTAACCTTCTTGATCCTTCTTGATCTGCTGTTGCGCACTCTTTCTTCTGACTTCTGCTCCAAGCAACTGCTGGGGCCTTTTACCAAACCTAATATTGCTCTTAGGGTGCTTAAACAACGAAAATAAAAGGGACTTGTGCAAATATCCCTAACCGAAAGATACTTTTTAAACTGAGCCTTCTGACGACATATCTTCAAAATATCCTGCAAATCTTCTGCCAGTAATTACCCAATGTAACAAGGAAAGAAAATAAAGATATTTAGACCGCTGGTATCAGTCCGTGGGCTAACTTACTCATAAGATAACCAATATGAAATTGGGCAAACAATTGTAGCATATCAATTTTGAAAACTATCATTTTGCTCTCCTAACTTTAAAATTCATACCACCTTTTGTACTTGCCGTCATAACGGTGTTAAATCTATATTTTCTTTAGGGATATTGTTGTCTCTCCACGTGTCAACTCCATTTATCTATCTACTCAATGTTGAGAAAATTTTCTTAATCTCTTGTGCTCCCTCCACAACCATCATCCATCACTAAACCCTTCATCAATGAATTCACCACCCAACCCGAGTCTCTTCTCCTCAATTTTGTCAAATTTAACCCCAAAATGTTGAATTATCTATATCAATTCAATCCGAAACTAAAATTCTCAATCCAATTAACCTCAAAACCCAATGCCCCTCCAACCGAATTCCAAATTTCTCAACTCCAGAACCAAAAGGTCATTGATGGGAATTAAATACCACTTGTAGACAGACCGGAGACGAACATAAAAAGATAGAGAAAGAGATATTAGGGTAAGAAATGCTTACTGCTGAGGATCCTTGTTTTGCAGTGCCCAAAAGGGTTTTATAAATTGCTCATACCTATAATAACTGGGTCTATATCAATTGTTTGCTTTACTAGAAGCAAATCAAGCAATGATTATTTGACATCCTCATATAGCTTCTGATTCTATAATCATCTTCACATCTTGATAAAGAATCTTCATCTTCTCCGATTGAAATTGTTTTGGCCACGATCCTCAGCGCGCAGAGCAGAGGTAACTAGCGAACAAAGAGATGGGGGGAGTTGCGGGCGTGCCACCTCGCGGACGAGGAAAAGTTTGATGGGGGTGCGCTTGACTTCTTGATCAGGCGAAGGGGGTTACAGGTGCCACCTCGGAGGAGGATTTACAAGCACAAGCGATCGATACTCACGGTGGCGCGAGCAGAGCAACTATAGGGAGTTCAGAGAGAAGCTGAAAGGGGTAGAGTCCGGAGAGCTTTAGAGAAAGAAACCTAGGCGGCGGCGCTTAGGGTTAGGGTTTCGAGGAAGGCTCGAAGGGTAACTGGGTTTCAGGTGTATTGTGTTTGTTGTTTGTATTGATTTGAGAGAGACTGTTCTGTTAGGGTTCGAGCCCCCTTATATAGTAGTTCGACTTGCGGCATAATAAGAGTATAATTAGAATCCAAGTCGGACTCTGAAACCTTATTCGCACAAGGACACTGCTCCGTCCATGCGAACCAACCATCTTGTGACACATGTCCAGTTCGCACACTCCATTCCGCGCTACCAATTGTAGACTCCTATGCGAACTGGAATTAGGAGCATCCTCATCTCGCGGGCTGCTACAGGGTGCTATCTCGCGTGCTTCTGTAGCTCGCGTCCATTTCGCGGGCTAATGCAGCTCGCGAGCCTTAAAAGGGCTTTTTATATTTAATGGGCCACAGGGATTGGCCCGAAGCATGTCAAAGACTTGTAAAAATCTTCAACGTTTGTCGTGGTGCGCGCAGACTCCGCCTGTTTGCTTCCTCGCGAAGTCTCCTACGCGAGCTAGTTCGCCAACTCGCCTCGCCTACGCAGAGAGTCCATCTCGCCTCGCCTCGCCTCGCGAAGTACATTTCCGCCTCGCCTCGCGACGTGTTGAATAGTAATTCCGCGCGAAGTCATTCCGCGCGCGAGCTAGGTGTTCCACGCGAACTGCGTAGTCCGCCTATGTCCATTCCGCGCGTGAGCTAAGTGAAGTCCAGTTCGCCTCGAGCTAAGTGAAGTCTAACTTGGCTCGCGTGCGTTCATTGCCTACGCGGACTATCACTTGTAAACTTAGAGAAACTCCACCTCGCCGGTATGACATGGTCTAAGAAATAATTAATATTTACATAGACATTTACTGTCCAGTAAAATATTAATTTAGGCGTAAACAGAAATTCTAAAAATTAAGGTAAAAATTCACCCTTCTTGCATCATTGGTATTCTTAACAATCAATTAGCAACTGCGTCAAATCCATCAATGGTTCATATTTCCTAGCTAGGATTCACTTGGGTAATGATAAAAGTATTATTGTGAGAGATGCATACAGGGTTTTTGAAGAGAGAGATAGAGGTGGGAGGCACGAAGAGAGAGAGAGAGAGAGGTAGATACAAGGGAAGAAGAAGAATAAAATGATTAGCCTACGAAAAGAAAAACAACAAAAAAGGAAAAGACCGAAATGCCTATAAGATAACTCTCATTACAGTAGATTACTAGATTTAATGGTGTTATCGGCTATGGTATGAAAATTGTGTTGAATTTAAATGTTGAGGTACCAATGTGATAGTTTATAAATATGATGTATTGAGATGATGAATGGGCTTTACTTGGGGTATCGTATGTAAAATTCTCACTAATCTTTATAAGGGACTTTCTGACCCTTCGATAATTAACCTGAGTTGATTATGACCGATCATCCTATATTAAAGGCTTCGCAAGAAAAGGAAAAGGAAAAAAAAGCTCCCTACGTACTATCGACAACAAACAGAAAAAGACTAGCTATATATTGTTACTCTGATCTTTCAAATTCAAAATAATATTTGCAGTGCAATGCTAGCTCTATCTAATTGAAACCCTAGAAACGCCCGATCAGCAATTGAATTTCCCCCTCACAATACAGACAATTAACTTATTAAGAATAATCTACCTATAAGCTGTAGTACGTCCTCACCTAGTATAAAATTCAAGATACCTAGCTAGCTGTAGCTGATTGAGTACATTACCGATCTGAAGCTGAGGCAGGTTCAGACCTAATATATTGAATTATTGACCGACAATGATGCGGGTTCGAATTCTCACAATGCCTGAAGCATGAGGAGGCAACCAGCTGCTAGTACGACGAGTTGACAAAGGCCGAAAAACACACAGAATTACTAATTGTGTGATAATGTAAATCAGAATATTGTGGTACAGTGTGTTTAGTTACACCCAAATTAATATTTTAGTGGACAGTAATTTTCTATGTGAATATTAGTTAAATTTATGACCCACGTCACACTGGCGAGCCCGAATAATATTAGGTTTAGAGGCGGGTTACCTCGCCTGTAATATCACGCGAGCTAGATGTATGGCTTGATTGCACGAAGACCTTCACATATGAGAAGAACTGCAATTATCAGGCGAGCTGAGGAGTTCGCACATATCAAAACAGTGACATGAGTTGCATGCGAGCTGGACGCATGAGAAGATGTGGTGAGAATCTTTAGTTGTATATATTATGTGTTCAGGATGCGCACGTCTCTGATGCAATTGTCCATTCAATTAACAAGATGTATATATATTATATGTATACATATAGTTGTGCACATCATAGAGGCATGCATAATTAAGGAGTCTTCTCCTTGAGTTGTGTTCGGCTTCGTGTAGGAGAAGGACTTCATGAAGGATCAAGAAGAGGAGTTCGCATACAAAAAGGAGACTAGATGAGGCGAGCTCCGCATGGTTGTTTGATTGGATAAGAAAGCAATTATCTTTAATTGCATAAAGGGCTATATGTGTGCGGCTCGCCAGGGGAGGAGTTTGCATGTATTAAGGTTTATATTCCTTAATCACATGTATGCAAGTGTATGTGCATCCAGTAGTATGAAGTCCTCAAGGTTCGCAAGTGTTAATGAGGTGTTCTAATACAACTCTTCTACATAGGCAGTTAGTTACTTCGCCGAAACATAATCATGTCAAGCAAGTGGTTAATATTGCCTGAGCTACATTTATCGTTGAAAACTCCTACAAGTCTTTGACATGCCTTGGGCCAATACATGTGGCCTTAAATAACTCTATATAAAGGAGTTCGAGGAGACTCTCAACACACTCAACAACTCAACAAAAAAACAATACCTTCAACACAGTTGAACCTCCAGACGCTCCCCGGAGCTTTGCTTTCGTTTCTCTGTACGCTCCCCGGAGCCTTGTCTTTTTTCCTGTTTTGACCACGATCCTCAGCGCGCGGAGCAGAGGTTTCTAGCGAACAAAGAGAGGGGAGAGAGTTGCGGGCGTGCCACCTCGCGGACGAGGAAAAGGTTGTAGGTGTGCGAGATCTTGACTTCTGATCAGGCAACGGGGGTTTCAGGTGCCACCTCAGACGAGGATTTACGAGCACAAGCGATCGATACTCACGGCGGCGCGAGCAGAGCAACTATAGGGAGTTCAGAGAGAAGTCAGGGGGTAGAGTCCGGAGGGCTCTGGAGAAGAAACCTAGGCGGCGGCGCTTAGGGTTAGGGTTTCGAGGAGCTCGAAGGGTAACTGGTTTGCAGTTTGTGTTTGTATTTGTTTGAGTGTTTTGAGTTCCCCTTATATAGTAGTTCGACTTGTGGCGGAAGCAAAGTAATTAGAATCCAAGTCGGACTCTGAAACCCTATAGCACAAGGGCACTGTTCTGTCCATGCGAACCAACCATCTTGTGACACATGTCCAGTTCGCACACTTCATTCCGCATAGGGCATTGCTTCCGCGCTGCCAACTGTAGACTCCTATGCGAACTGGAATTAGGAGTATCCTCATCTCGCGGGCTGCTACAGGATGCTATCTCGCGTGCTTCTGTAGCTCGCGTCCACTTCGCGGGCTATTGCAGCTCGCGAGCCTTAAAATGGCTTTTTATATTAAAAGGGCCACAGGGATTGGCCCGAAGCATGTCAAAGACTTGTAACAGTCTTCGACGTTTATCGTGGTGCGCGCGGAGTCCGCATGTCGCTGCCTCGCGAAGTCTCCTACGCGAGCCAGTTCGCCAGCTCGTCTTGCCTCGCCTACGCGGAGAGTCAATCTCGCCTACGCGAAGTACATTTGCGTCTCGCCTACGCGGACTTGCAAATAGTCATTCCGCGCGCGAGCTAAGTGTTCCACGCGAACTGCGCAGTCCGCCTATGTCCATTCCGCGCGCGAGCTAATTGAAATCCAGTTCGCATGTAAACTCTGTTCTCAGCTCGCGTGGTCTTACTAAAAAGGCCATCACTTGTAAACTTAAAGGAAATTGGGCTCGCCGGTATGACATGGACCAAGAAATAATTAATATTTACATAGACATTTACTGTCCAGTAAAATATTAATTCAGGCATAAACATTTCCTTCCTTCCCAATTGAAGCTCTGCTCGATCTTGCGTCGAGTATCGATATTGTGACGCTCAGGCGGACTACTGTAAGTCCTTGCCCAGTACGCAAGGCGAATCTGAAGAACCCTGCAGTGGAGTTGGTGCTCTCGCCATCCTCAGTCGCTTGATTAGTGGCAGAAGGCTAAGCATACCCCGCTACTACAACCACTACATTCCGCGTCCGCGAGGTGGCACGCCCGCAACGACTAAAAGAGAGTACTTTACATACCCAGACTTACTGGTGTGGCCAAAACACAGTGATGGTTAGGTTCTACAAATTAATTACGAATAGGATTAGGGATAGATAACTGATTAACTGGTATACATATAGCTCCAGTCTTGTTAAACCATCGTTGCGATCCTGATCGACTTGGTTATATATTATATAACATTAACGGCTGCAGCCTGCGTTTTCGATATGAAGGCTTTAAAAGTTTCCTCCTAATATGGCAAACGCAATTATGCAGTTCTGAAAATTATTGTAGTCATAATATTCTGTAAGACTAGATAATGGCGCATATTATTGGCCACAAAAATGGGTAAGATTGACCTTAAAGAAAATCCCCAACCCACCATGGCCAACTTGTAGATAGAGACTTGAGTGCTTACTTCATTTGACCTTGAAGAGAATTTCGAGCTCAAGTCAAGTTAAATGGAAGCAAGTCCAATCCCACTCAACTAATCATCAAATCGATCATTAGTAGAGATTTCATGGATCTGTAATATGTCAAGCTCAGACTTAAGTAGAAGCTTCTACTTCTATACATCAATGATTGCTGAGAAATAAAAGAGTGAAATTATTGATCTGTACTCACGCCAACAATCATGCGTTAGGAATCCTAGGATACAGTTTTACATACTACGTCGAGTAAAAATTAAATTGATCGGATGCTCGTGTAGTCCAACAAAATCAAAATTTGCAGCAAATTAAAGGGTGAAAAGTTCATTGGATGCAATTAGCACTGGTATACAGATACTTGTGCCTAAAGATCGATGCAGTGGTTTCTGGAAAAGGTTGCAAACTTCTTCAAGACTTTGCATGCTTCTCTTTTCCACAATCCAACATAACCTATATGTTACTTATAATCCTAATCTCAGGCCTCAAAATATTTTGCTTCAGCTTTTGAGTCAGAAAACCACCCATGAGTCCATGAACCGTAGAGAAGCCGCGGCCGCTCGACGTTTGAAGAGGATGATTTCGTACATGTGGATACACATTATGACGATTCTTGCTGCAATTTGTCATTTTATACAAGTTTTAAATGATTAGAGATGGCCTTAACTATAGTTAAGCTCTCAAAGTATATACAAATAGTAGCATGCACTTATCAGTAGTGCTTCTGAATGGAACAAGCAGGGTCAATTGGAATCGAAAGGTGGGCAAAAATGAAAGAAACAACCCCAAATAATACATTTATAAATTCGCATGGATATGAATCTACATCATGCTCCCCTTAATTTAAAGTCGTGATTTTGTATCATGATGATTGTATATTATGGGTTTCTTGCGCACGGGGGCTCCTTTATTGGGTAGTCAGGAAATTCTACTATATCGTTAAAGACATTATAGTTATTGACTTGCTTATGATTGCCTTGAAAGGTAATGTTTGGTAGATGTGGAAGGAGGAATGTAATCATTTGAGGTTTTGGTGCTCTCACTCGATCTCTAGCTTTTGCTCTCAAACCCTAATAAACTCATGGTTTATCATTTGTGACACGGGGTCGAGTTAAGTTCGGAGCGGATTTTACGCACCAAATGTGTACTTGTACTATTAATGTGCAAGTCCTCAAATCGCCGTATGCGAAAATCGAATAAAAATTAGAGACATTAAATTCCTTCATTTTATTTTCATTTTTGATCCGATCAAATTAAGCGCCCATAATAAGAATACATCTTATTCGACCTCAGGTCCTCACCTCCTGTGTTGGAAACACTTAAGACTATTTTTTTGGGTTTTAATTTTGTTAACAATATTATAATACATATAAGATAATGCGATGTGGATGATCGGATTAAAATATTACATATTAGTTGCTCGATTCATTTACACCGGATGCGTAGAAGAATTTTCGTGATACACATGGGTTTTAATTTGAAAGTCTACACGGTAACGAGCACTTACAGAATATGAAATGACATGGTGACAGTGATTGATAAACAAAAAATTATAGATAGTGATGATCATATTTCTATATTTTTGTTTACTATAGGCAATGTGCTTCAGACAATAACTCGTTAGATTTAGATTTATAAAACAACCTAGTTTAAGTGTTAACACTATATCAACATAAACAATTCTCATCGAGGGATCGATGCAAATGATGAAAGAAGGAAAGGCTAACCAAAATTATTGGTCACGCTCGAGTAAAGTACTCTAGGAAATAATGAGTAGCTTTTGTAGGTTGATGAGTTTGAATATTCATATAAATGAAAGACAAGAGCAAAAGGTTTTCCTCCATGCCAAAAGTATGTGATGACTGATGACTGATGAGGTCCTTTTTATCTCGTTCTACTTATATATGTATATTTTTGGGTGCACCAGCATTTGAATTTCTTATTTTAAAGAACTTGGGCACTCGCGAACACCAAACTCATCATTACCGATCAAATCATGAGAAAACAACAGGCTCTAGTACAACTCTCACGCTCTTCGATCTGCATATATACTTCAATTCTCTTTTAAGCTTAATTTGTTTGACAATTTGATTTGCATCTTTTTGACATTAAGTTTATGACAAGTTGGTACTCGAGATAATGTTGATTTTTATTCATAATGTATCATATGTCCTTTTGTGCTGAGTGCCAATATTTGGTTTTGGACATGGGAATTCTTGATTTTCCTAAACGACACACGAGCATGCATGTAACAAATGCCAAATTGCCAATATATATGCCATAATACTGTTCCCTGGTTTTTTTTGGTTCCTCTTCAAGAGTGATCGAGCATGCAATTAGTATAACATACTCACCTCTCTTCTGGAATCTAAGGAAGTTTGTTGGTTGTGCCCTGCGCCCCTGCCTAGCTATCTAGCTTGTGTTTACAATTAATTTGATCATTGTCTTTCAGCTGCCAGCCTACAAACAAGCACATATAACAAAGTAAGGAAGCCTAACTTGATACTTATTAATGGTTATGGCGTGTCAAAACAAGCCTAATTTGATACTTATTAATTACCTTCAATCGCCAAAACTATAGTGGTTAAAATTAACATAACCTGAAAATCATTTAGAGGACATGGATTTTGGCGATATAAGCTAGCAGTCCTCCACCTAGAGAAGAGAAAAATCCAGGATATTGGGCGCTCCACTAAAACGGGGTCCAAACAAAGTAAGTGCTTACTAATTCAGGAATAATTATGTGTGTGTATATATATACATGTCTTTTCAAATAAGGACCTTCTTATCTTAGTTAAGGTACAGATTTCTTTAATTTGATTCACTTTCTGATCATATTTTCACATCATAGTCGTTCAGTATTTAGATATATATGACTTGATCATCTTTGCAAATTTTCAGGTAATTTGGTAAATCGTTAAGATATTAAATCAACGAATGAATCGAATCTGTTCATCATGAAACGTACATTCTTATCACAGTTTTGAATTCTTTAACGATTATCAATTTGATTGAAAATTTGTAGAGATGATCTACTCATATATACCTAGATACTGAACGGTTAAGATGAGAAAATATGATCGAAAAATAGGTCTAATAAGGAAATCCGTACTTTAACTAAGGTAAGGATATCCGTATTTGAAAAGGATTATATATATATATGCGCTTAATTAAAACAGATATTTACATTAGTTGCATGTATGCATGTCGCGTTTGCATATATTATCTACACATCTAACACTCTAGTTCAAGAAGGATTCGTGGTCAATGCATTTCAACCAGCAATTTACGATGATATTGTCATATTGATATAACATGTACATATATACATCTTTTGCATATAATCAGTTAAAAAGGATAAAAAGAAATTTCAAGATACTTTTTCAGGATGATGGTTGTTTTTACTTACTGAACGATCCTCTCAACTTCCTGTCAATATTTGTTCGAGGTTAATGAAAAATTAACTTCAATTTTACTAGGAACCAAAGGCCATTTACTAAACTAAAAGAGTGAATCCTCATAAACATATATATGGCCTACTGTGCCACCATATATTTATGGAGGAATCAAAACCGCGAAAAAGAAAATTCCATTTGCCCACAGCTTTCGTGAAACCGACGATCCCATTCCATTACCCACCCATACAATTTTCAAAGGGAATAAGGACATAACCTAAACCCCATATTAAGAAAAGCTAACCTCACTTAACTAATGGTGTTTAAGGGAATCATACACTACTAAACCCCCCACTTCTTCCTACTTCGAGTTCGAGTTCGAGTTGACTACCATTAACATTACTTTTACTTATATTAAGTGATGTAGCTACCTTCTTGAGACGATCTCTAGCTATAGCTAGATATATACGAATACATTTCTTGAAACAGAGCCTTGCTTTATTCGGAAAGGTCCAATGTATTAAAGACAAGTATTAGATTTTGAACCTCAAATAGAAAGATAAAAAGAGACGAATTATGAGATTACAACAAGAATTTAGCAGTATAAAAGGTGTTAAATATATATTAATATATACATATGGGTTTGGTCACACACATATTCAAGTCACTCTACAGTACACACCTACAACCTAAAATTCTAAGTCGTTCTCTCTCTCCCCGGAACACGGCCACCAAACCCCAAAAAGCTTTATCTTTCATCAGATCTTCTTGTTTTCAATCATTCTCATGGCCTCTTTGCACCCAAATTTTGATATCTCACCCTCTTTGAAAGGATCGAAGAGTAAGTTTTCCATCACTCCATCGTCATCTATTGGCCAAAACCCCAGCATAGCCAATATGCTAGCATCATTATCCTCTTTGGGTATTCAAAACCCTAGTCAAGCATATGCTTCCTCCTTGGCTTTCGCTAACTCGAAGGTTATCGAACTCTCAGATTGTGTCTTTGCTTCTCCCAAAAAGAAGAGAAGACGCCCTATGGGTTCACGGAACACAATGGGTCAGAAGAAGATGCAAGAGGAAGAGAAGCCTCCCATCACCCATGAACCAGTTAAGATGACATCGGTTGCAACTGAAGGTCAAAAGAAGAAGCGAGGACGTCCTGTCGGCTCCAGATGCCCAAAAGAGATGCCAATCAGGAAGATCTGAATCCTTCCTCGAAGCCCTAACTTGAAGGGCAAGGAGGTTCTTTGAAGTCTTTTTTTTTTTTTTTCTATTTCCCTTTCTGCATTTTCAGTATTGCTGATTTCGGAATAATTGCTCTTGGTCCATACTTTTCACATGGGGAAGCTTTTATTTTCTTGCTTTTAGTTTGTTAGAAACAATTGTCTATGATCTATATGCTATTAGATTATAGGCTCCTTGTGAGCCGAAATTTGTAATGAGGATACAACCCTCGTACGAATCAGATGATCTATGTCCTCTTACAGCCTAATCAATCTTCTTAATTGAATGGGCGATTCAATTGATCATGTTACCACAACAATGATGGCCAGAGGCCACATTTGCTTTACCACATATATTTGTAAATGTGGGAACTTCTACTGTTTAGGGTCGAACCCATCCCTTTTGGTATTGCAAGTGAGACACTGTCCCACAATGGCATGCAATTGTGGCTAGGGAATATATTATTGTTTTTTTTTCCTACTCAAACCTGACAAGGCTCTCATCTCTCTCCTCTCTCTCACCGTCCCACACTTGTATCTTATCTAATTCTTTTCCAATTCTTTTCTTATCTCTCTCCTTCACTTAGGTTCGTCCGCCTCTCTCTCTCTCTCTGTGCAAGACCAAAGCTCCGACCGCCTCCAACTTTCAACTTCGAGCCAACGACCGCTGTCGACATCACTTTCGTTTGGTAACTGACCAAATTCTCGGTGCTTCTGTATCTTTTTCCTTCCTCAGTATTATATAACTTCCTAATTCTGGATTTAAGTAAAATTTGGTTCTTTTTCAGACTTGAAGAAGAAGATGAAGCTTTGAGATTTGGGGTCCAGACTCTTCACCGTCAACACCCACCCATTCTGGATTTGGGATCTTGTTCAGCCTCAGCTATAGTGAAGAAGCCCCAGCTCCTTCTCCACTAGTGATAGTGCTGCTAAATAGATCCAGGAATTGCTTACATCGGTGATTGTGATTTTTGGGTAATTCAAACCGAGTTTTTGCTTCAAGTATTCATCCTTTTCTCTTTATTGTGATTAAATTGGGTGAATTTTGATGTCGTATATTTAATTTTTTGAGATCAGATTCGACCCAGAAGATGTTAGTACCTTGAAATAACTTGGTGCAAAGAACGGGAGCTAATCCTTGACCTGATTCTCTCCAGGTAAAGATGTCATTTTGTATTCATATTACTTGGTAATCGATTTCTATTGTTTGTTTTCTTGTCCGATTAAAAGAATACTAACTCCTTGATGAACTCCTTGTAGGAATTGATATTAGATCTCTACGAATACTGGAATCTCCTTGAAGAACCATCAAGAACAAAGATAAATGGACTCAATTCAGAATTTAAGCCCCCCCCCCCTAATCAATTGAGGATGAATTTATAAAATGAGAATAATTGATAAATATTGAGATTCATTCTGATCTGTTGAAATTCCACACAATATTATATTTCAAACCTGACCCACAAATGTCAGAATTCAATCAAAGTCACATTTTGATGTAAATGTGGGTTTTCTCTCATTGCCACACTTCTAAAGCGCACACACCGAAAAAATGTAGCTGCAGTGTGGCAATGGGTCTTCGCCACACACGTGGGTATTCAGTCTAATTTTGCCACACTTTAATGTGGGTGTTGCTCACATTTGTAGTGGTGTTAATACCTTTGAAGACTTAACTCACCTGGGCAAATCTAATTCTTTGCTTGTAGAATATATAGAAAGCAATCAAACACTATCATACTGAACTACCAATCATCCATATATAAACTCTTCTTTAGTCATTTTTTTTTTTCAAGAAGATGGCGGTCTTAGACTCTTGGGATTTATTTGAAGTGAAGCACGTACACCTCTTTGACAATAACCTGGAGTTCATTTGGTGTTCTTCTGCACTCAATCTTGCAAAGATTTCATTTTGATTTTCTTTATGAGATTTTACTTTAATTTTCTTTATGAAATCTTTTAAATTTTAAAAATAATATCATTGTCATGTCACTTAACTAATTACATCAACAGTTAATAACAATCACTGAATTAACTTAGATCTAAGGGATTAAAATAGGTGTAAAAAATAATGTCAAAATCTGTGTCCCTTGAACCGGATCCATATACATATATATGTTAGAATACTAGATACATATGTCCAACCGGCCATATCCAGCGACACTTAGGTCAGACATAAGCGCCATATTATCCTAAAATACATACACCATGACCACGTTAGCAGCAACAGCTCTCGATAGCTACCAAGCTTCACATAAATGACTACTTACCACTACTACGCATTTTGTACTTACCTATCGTTACCTTATCAAGATAAATACATTGACTGACTTAGGCATCGGAGTATCGTAGACCGCCAAGCCGCGGACTCTTCTCCTGACGCCACTTTGTATTTCCTTTGACAGAGTTAGGGTCTCATTCGTGGTTCTTGCCAAAGCTACAGTCGGGTCCTTACCCGCCAGAGACAGAGAATAAGTAGCCCATAATCCACTGCATTAACATTGGCGCCATTTGTGGGAAGATTTTGTCACATAAGTCATTTCATTTACATGTTGTTAATCATGTTAAGGAAAAATAGTTTTAGCAGCATTTTAAACAAAAATCGAAGTGCACGATGGACAAGAACTAAGAAGGGTCCAACAGTAACCTTGTAATCACTAGTTTAGGTAAGGAGGCTAGGAAAGTGAGGAATTTATGTCTACCACCGAAATCTCATGATTGTAACGTTGGATTATTTTAATATAAAGAATTTACCACAGAAAAAGTGGAAACTGCAAAAGACCCTTCTAAATTGCAAGCGGAAATACTAAAACAACACTTCATTTTATAAATTAGTAAAATTGTATATATAGTTAATGTAACATCTTATATCATCTTTGTCAGACTCTCTATTTTGGTTTTTTAGCTATTTTAGAAAGCGTGTTTAGCTTTTTAGGTATTTTAAGAGCTCCAGCAGACTAACCAAAGTTTATGATTTTTAGCTATCTTGTTAGCTAAATATAGAGAGCGAGATGATGCTCTCTATAATTTAATGCATTCCTTTTAAGATATTTGATATGATATATAAATACATATAAACTATTTAATCTTCATTTTATAGAATAATGTTAATTTAATACTAGCTAAAGTAGAGATCATTGACATTTTAACTAATTTGACTAAAATTTAAATAAAAAATGACTAGCATTGGTAAATATGCTCTTACAAAATTATCAACAATTTTTGTTACATTAATTAAATGAGAATAAGTAACTACTTTTTTCTAACTCAATTTTTCATCCTTGTGTATTATGGCTTGACCCCAAGGTGATATGATCAACTAATGTGAAAATTACCTATCAAAAAAACTAATGTGAAAATTAAGGTAGGACCGGCCTTGAGATTTTCAGGGCTCTAGGCGAAAATAAAAATGGGGCTGAAATATATTTTAAATTTTTTTTCTTTAAAAGTAATTTAGTAAGTTTAAATAAAATTCACTAATAAGGTTAACAATACAGCAATCCCAAAATGATGATGGTAGTGTAATGCATCAAAGAAAGAAATCTAAAAGGAAAACATAAAGAAAAAAATTGATGTATATAAGAAGAGAAAGAATAATAAAAATAAAATACATGCATATAAAAAAAAAACCAAAGATGCGAGCGCGTTTCAGACCAGAGAAGACCTCCAATTGTAACATCTGCTTCTGCCACTACGTCAACAACAAATAATGTTTCTTCAAAGAACTTCTATTTATATATTGCGGTTAGTAAATTTATAAAATTATAAAACTTGATTTTATTTTTCGGGGGCCCGTAAGTTTTGGGGCTCTAGGCACAGGTATTTTGGGCCTATAGTCAGGGCCGGCCCTGAATTAAGGCACACACATGATGTGTGTTTTCCTTCTAGTTATATTTAAAAATAACTGATCGATACTGGATGACGTGACTGAAAAAACATTTCTAAGAACTCTGATATAATTCTGTCAATACAACATATCACCGAAAGTTTAAGCTACTATAAAATGGAATTAGCAATGTATATCCATAATTAACTAGCACAGAAAACTTGGTGTTCAACACTTTCAATGTACTAGTGTGTGGCCCCTCCAGGCCTCCACAATTTCCTTTCCATTTCGATTAGAGGTCCTTGCGCATTACTATAAATAAGACATTGATTCTGCACAAAGGCTTCAACTTAACTTGCACCACGCTTGTCCATGTGTCTTTGCCTCCATTCGAGTCAAAGCCAAAGCTTACACCAACAATCCTCTGCCTAAGTATTTTCCATCTTCATCCATATCAAAGCTCCTCGGCTCTTCTCTGCTTTGGCACTTAGGTAGTGTTTCAGGTCCAAGACAGATCTTACAGACCTCCCTAAACATTTCCACCAACAAAAGAAAGCCCTCAGCCTTTCTAGCTTCCCGGTGGAAATATCGAACATATTTGCATACACGTTTGAGGATAATTGGTATATGTGGTTCTGAACATAAGAAGCTAAGCGAGCCTTGCATGTACCTATCGAGCTACAAAATCCAAAAACCTCCCAAACCCGTTTTCAACATCTAGCTCAATTACGTAGTTTCCGTTATTCTATCTATCTCCACCCTCTCGATCTCTTTCTCAGCAGCTAGCAAGGAACTAGGTTGTGAAGAGCCAATTTTTTTATCGACAAATCGCCGCGTTTTTCGTTGTTAAAAGGTAAGGTGGTCCAGAAGATTTAAGCTTTGATTAACTTTGGATATGTGATTTTCCATTAAAATTGCTTATATATACCTGTATGTATGTGTTTTAATTTTGGTTTTGGGTCAACTTGGCAGGTTTCAATAATGCAAACTCTTTTCTCCATGTCTGCCTGCCAACAAGTAGTTCAAATACAGCCGATGATAAGATTCCAAGGGCCGCCAGCCGGACTATCCATCGATCGGTTTTTCAGTCGGAATAAGGATAAGGTTGTGATAGTAATGGGAGCTACCGGAACCGGTAAGTCCAGACTTGCCATAGACCTTGCCTTAAAATATTCGGCCGAGATCATAAACTCAGATAAAATGCAAGTCTATAAAGGCTTGGACACCCTCACCAACAAGGTCACTGAGGAGGAGTGCAAAGGTGTACCACATCATTTGTTGGGCACAGTGGATCCTGACTCGAACTTCACTGCTAATGATTTCAAGCATCATGCTTCTTTGGCCATTGAATCGATATTGGAGCGTGACCGGTTACCGATCATCGCCGGTGGGTCAAACTCTTACATAGAGGCACTGGTGGACGAGCACGCCGAGTTCCGGAGGAGGTACGAGTGTTGCTTTCTGTGGGTGGACGTGACGCCGCGTGTGCTCAACTCGTTTGTGTCGGAGCGAGTTGATCGGATGGTGGAGGTGGGTGGTCTGGTGGACGAGGTGAGGAGAATGTTCGACCCTACTACTGCCGACGAGGAGGACTACAGCACAGGGATCAGAAAAGCCATCGGTGTTCCGGAGATGCATAATTACTTGCGTGGTGAAGTGTGTGGCAACGATGAAGAAACCCAAGAGGCGCTTCTGTTGGAAGCCATTTCCAACATCAAGAAGAATACTTGCACGTTGGCTCATCGCCAGTTGCAAAAGATTCACCGGCTGCGGAGCAAGTGGAACTGGAGCACGCACCGCCTCGACGCCACCGAAGCTTTCTTGCACCGCCGCCGCGGCCGGGAGGGAGAACGAGTGTGGGACAAGCAAGTCTCTAGACCCGCCACAGGAATTGTCAGTAAGTTCCTCGTAGACGACCCAATGTCAACGACAATTCTTCCTCATGACACCTCCTTTGTGGCTGCAACGGCCACACCCGCCACCACCGCCATCGTTAACTCTCTAACGGTGTCCATGCCGGCCGTGGCCGCTGCAACACGGTAGAAGATGCCAAGTGGGTGCGCCTTCTATCCTCTGCTAATGGTAATTAAAAAAGAAAAAATCAAAATATTTCTCCATCAGATAAGAAATGTAACTTTCTTGTTTGGAGTTTCTGGGTCTGAGACTAAGAAGAGAGAAGTCGCTATCAGGCGATTAAGTAAAAGCACGTAGCTTTTTACATTCTCTGGGTAGCCGTACAGTTTGGAAGCATTTTAGAAGTCCGTGCTGTTTCAGTTAAAAAAGGAAAGGTTGGAGGGGTTCGTGGATTTCCGTACCCACCTGTATGCGGTGCGGTGTGCGCGCCTGCATCAAATCAATCATCATCAATCATTAGTTGATCGAATAATACAAGTCGGCTGTGGTGGGCTTGGGGATCGATCCACAGTACGTCGTACGTGCTTTTGTGAGGGTTTTGGGTGGGTCATTTGCTACTTTCTTTGTTACTAGAACAAGAGTGTTGATTAAGTTTTCCTAACATTGTGTATTGCTAATTTTACTATGGTATATAGATTGGGAATTTCCAAGAGGTGTGGATTCTTCTTTTCTAAAGCTCAAAATTCAATTGTTTTTCATTCTTTGCTTTCTGCTTATATTCTTCGGCATCGAACAATTAACTCGGACTAATTTTGAGTGTCGAATCCTTTTATATGATGGATTTGACACATGCGACAAAAGTAAATTGATTTAGTGTCTAACGTATATTTTAGTGGATTAAGAACTGGTATTAAGACTCAATAAAATACAATATTAATTTTGTTTTAGAAAATCAATTTGTCATCATGATCCATATATTACGTTATATATTCTTTTGATGGTGTCTTTGTATTGACACAAAATGACTTGGCATTATGTTAAAATATATATGATTTTGTGAAAGATGTGAAATGCATACATGCAAGGTAAAAATATTATTAGAGGCTGTTAGGTTTAGGGTTTCTTATTTTCAGTTTTGTTAAACTTTATCTAACATTACATTAGTTCGAATTGAGTCGTGTAAAGAAAATAAGATAAACTTTTGCATTACTTGCATAATAAGACGCAATGCAAGACCACAGACATCAATCAAACGTGGGTGAACTGAGGTCCTGAACAATTCCTACTCTTTCAATTACTTAAATCAAGATTTCATCATGATTGATCACCATCTCCATCTCCATCCAAGATCCAAAGGTTACAAGAACCTAAAACGTACGGTAGGGTCTTGATTCGATGGAAGTGAATATGCTGTGATTGACAATTTGAGGTGTGTGCTTGATCTTTTTAACTACCATCTGTGAGGCTAGCTCCGATTAGATTAGTTTAGTTCGAACTAACCTATTGCTAATTTACAATTGGAATCTTGGAAATCAAAGAAGGGTTTCAAAGGAAAGGCTCTAGTGCAGTTGGTAGGGTCGTCCAAGACTCCAAACAAGCAAGGATTATCCCTCGTCGTTTTCTTGCCAAACGATTCTAGGTTCCGAACATATAATAATTAAGGTCATTTGTAGAATATAGGGTGGCCTTTAATCTTTATATCCCACTAATCACCACCCCATAATATAAGAGTTATGTGGGACAATTCGATTGCTAGAAGAAAAACGTCATTTGTTCTCAAGTTTCATAGACGTTAACGTTAGGAAAGGTTTACAATATTACTAATGGCGGTCGAAATCACTTTACAAAAGCTTAATTGTCATATGAGATGGTGCCAATTGCCAAAGCAGCAAACGGTTTAATCTTATCGATTCCCATGAGAGAATGGGAAGCCACTCGATCGAGTCTAGTCTGCAGGCCAATCTCACTTGTTTGTATGCATGTGTTTGCAAGCTTAATTACCAAAGCATGATAGCCCTAACTAAAGCACAACGCCTTAAACTTTGTTTGTTCTAGTGTTGAAAGTTTTTTTGTTTTTTTTTTTTTTCAATATTCAACGACCGAGTGTGATATTTGTGGCCGATCGTTTACATAAAAAATTAGCGTTTAAAATATCACACAACATTGAGTTATATTTTAACCATTTTTTTGATGTTGACTTTTCTCTAGCATATATATAGAATACAATCTTTGTTGAAGGGGCAAGATAATGAAATTGTACAAGACGGTAGTCGGTAAGCACAAGACAAAACGAAAATTTGTGAGTGCATGTATAGTAATCATTGTCATTTATCTGTCTTGTTATCCTTGATTTGTAATGGAGAAAGAATGTTATGCTTGTGCATTTGGAAGTTCTAGTATCCATTGTCTTGAACGATACCTAGCGCCGTCCAATATCCATACCCATCAACTCCATCACGACGTCGACCAATTGTTTGTGCCACCCAAAGACAACAGAAGGATCAAACCTAGCTAGCACTATCTATCACTCTATCATGTAGCAACAATGTGAATTGAACAATATATACGTACAACAGAAGTGCCAAAGTCATCATCTCCATCACGACTACCATTTGTTTGTGCTAATTAAGGAAAGACAAGACAATGATCAAACCTAGCACTATCGATATCGATCACTCTCTATCATGTAGCAAAACTGTGAATCGAACAATTTATACGTACAACAGAAGTGCCAAAGGGTTGCAGATACCTCTTAGAATCATAAGTTGTCACTTAGCTACCATATGGCAGTCAGCATTTTAGGCTTCAAGTCTAAGCAGGGTCTTCGTAGCGATGCAATGAATTCAGGTCCTGTCCAAAAATTGAGAGCTAAATCGTATACCTTTTCGTAGAAGACAAGCAATATATAAGGACTGGATCACAATGGGGTTCTACGTTTCAAATCAATGACTACCTAAAAGATTGATATCTAGGCAATTATTGAAACCCTAGAAGCTTAAGTACAAAGAGAATGGTTCAATGTTAACATCGCATGTTCTCTGATTAAAGTAGGCAAAACAATCAGGCATATAATTCTAAATGTTGGTGGATCACATGAGATGATATTGAGTAAAGATTCTAGATTGGGAATGCATGCTAACCGCAAGTTGGTATGCACGTACGTGCACCTCCAATGTCAAAGATTCAAATCGAGATGAAGCCTACTACACATTCAAACAGAAGGAATTGCAAGTGTACAAAAGAAGTGATATAGATCACTTTATGGCAAGAGCTCCCAAAAATGTCTATGTCAATCTTGGCCGTGATCGATGGCAGCAAGTAAGAACAAATACTTCTAGACTATTATCCTAAACGCTTTCAACATAGGAGCAATGATAGCTAGGTGAGTCACGTACATTTTGGTGTATTACCTAGAGTGCATCTTATGTGTCAGCTGATATGACATATATATCATTGAATTAGAACGTTTAAGCTTAAGATCGGAATGAACCACGCTTCAATAATGTATGTTCAACTTAACATAATTATTCTCAAATTTAGACAACTATGCATACATTGAACCGTGAAAGCAAGTATATATGTAATCTCCGATATGTTAAGCACAGCACATGCCATGGATTCATGGAATTGACTAATGATTTTGGATTGAGAAAGCATGCCAACCACACACCTTCTCAAGCTAAGGCAAACAAAAATAATTGCAAAGTAGAAGCTAACAAAGAGTGAAAGAGTGTCGAGCAGTTTAGGGCAAAAAGGTGATCGAGATTCGAGAGCTGACAATTCCATCACAGTCAACTTGAACTAATCAAACCCTAGCTAGCTGTGACATGATCCAAACCCTACGAATGAATCCCAAAACAAATGTCAAATCCCCCTCTTGTATATCTTTTAGTTCATTTCTCTCGTCGTGTTGCTTCTGCTTCGCAGTTAGTTTCCTGGAAACTTGGTCCGTTTTGTTTTGGTCTTCATATTCTTCTTCTTTTTTTCTGGTCGGGTTTTTGGTCTTCATCTTGTCTGCTGGCGGTGGTACTATTTGTAATTATATATCAGTTAGGGCTAGGGTTTCTGCCATTGCTGTCGTTAGTGAAGCTAGCTAAGAGTGTTTACAACTCAGAAACGCGTAGTCGCTACTGGATATGAGTCTATGACGATGATGCGATAGCCAAACACGGTTTTAAAACCAACTTCTGTCTTAGATATACTATCTTAATCTTAATCAATTTCAACCGGTGGTCATTCATTGGTCATGAACTACTATGTTACAATTTAAAGAGAACCGACTTATGAGACGTACGTCGTATATGTTGGTGTCATGTAAGCTATCATGATTTGTATATATAGGATACACCACGTCAACAAAGTATTTTTTTCTACTAACTCATGTAATAACAATGGGGAGAACTGAACTTAATACTAATGTTCGAAATTTATTAATTTCATTTCAAAAGCGAAACACTTAATTAATTAAGCACTTGACAATACTAAAATGTCATAATATCATCCAAAACTCGTTTTGAAGAACGGTAAGGGATGATTGATTTTGGAGTCTTGAACAATTGACTCGAACATTATTATTAGCTCTTATTAAAATCCTCAAAGTGCTTTACAATTTCTTTGTGTTACTACATGTTTAGAGCTTCAATAATACCAATAATTGGTTTGTCATCATTTTTATTTTTATTTTCGTACAATTGTGGATATATTCCCTAAACAGAAAGATGTTCCAACTCCAAATGAGCTGAATTTACAAAAGTACGTATGGAGTGTTGGCGTGAGTCATGTATTGTTAGGATTGTGAATATTGTGTATTGATAGAAGTATCATGTCGTAATTAGTTTCCTAATAAAACTTGGTTTAACTTGTATATATATACTCCGTTTATGGAGAATGTGAATGTACATATTAGAAATTCGCAAATACTTTCTCTCGCTTTTGTTTAACTTGCATATGTGTGTTGCAAGCGTGTTTTGTTTCTAGTCTATACCATGAAGCTAGGGTGAATCCAGCCTGAAGTTTAGAACTAAAAAGGAAGAAAACGAGTTACTTGAGTACTGCGGCTCGCCGGCTCCCTTTCTTAATAATTTGAGATCTTTATGAGGAATGTTGTCATTGATTAGGTACCCTAGCTATTCGGATTCCAGATCCAAATTGTTGGAGAGGAAAGATCCCACATCAAAAAATGGACAAATAAAACATAACTTAAAAGTGGATGGATCATATCCAATTATACCGAGGCTTTTTGTGATTAAAACCCAACACCTTAAAGGTGGTTAAGTTGGGACAGTATTGATACAATGGTGATCCACAAGACACGCTTGTCCCTGTTCTAGTTGGTATCAGAGCGGGTCCCTCTTCAATTACGTCTCCCAGCATAATGAACCCAGATTTGGGTTCATCGAATTGCCATCGGAAAAATTCCGATTGGCCCATACCATACCAAGCGCCTGCAATGGGCCGTGGGCCGAAGCATTACCGATTTCTGATGTGGGAATTGGACTGAATGAATTCCACGTGCAAACCTAAAAATTTAGGTTGCACGTGAGGGGGAGTGTTGGAGAGAAAAGATCTCACATCAGAAAAAGGACAAATAAAACATAACTTAAAAATGAATGGATCATATCCAATTGTACCGAGCCCTTTTGTGATTGAAACCCAACACCTTAAAGGTGGTTAAGTTGGGACAGTATCGGTACAATGGTGATCCACAAGTCACGCTTGTCCATATTTTAGTTAATGGTTTGACAATGGCAGAGAATATATTAATCGTCATTTGCAAGAGTTTATGCAGTTACATGGAATTCGACATCAGACTTCAAATACTTATACTCCTCAGCAAAATGAATTAGCAGAGAGGAAAAATCGGTAGTTGCTTGAAGTTGTTTGTGCGTCTTTGTTTGGCATGAATGTACCTGTAGAATATTGGGGAGAAGCTGTGACAACTGCTGCTTACCTCATTAATCGTACCCCTTCTCGGGTTATTGAATGTCAAAACCCTCTACAACAACTTCAGAAACTTATCTTGATTCCTTCGTTGCCTAACTTGAAGCCTCATGTATTTGGATGTACAGTGTATGTTCATATTCCAAAACCACAACGAGGTAAGCTTGATCCCCGTGCAAGGAAGTGTATTTTTGTGGGTTATGAAGATTTTCAAAAGGGATATAGATGTTATGATCCTCTTACAGACATCATGCATGTATCCCTTGATGTTTCTTTTCGTGAATCTGAGCCTTACTACTCAGGGGGAGAATCAGAGTCTTCCCTTTAGGGGGAGAGAGCATATGAAGGGAATTCTCAAAATTTATTTGAATTCGAAGAATTAGAAGCATTGGAGTCGAGATTTAGAGTCGGAGATACGACAAATAACAAAGAGACGCAAGAGAAGGACAAAAAGACAGAAGTTTTGACGCTGACACAGGCCCATGTGCTGACGTAGGCTCATGTGATCCCCAGCCGAGCCAGACGAGCCGCGTTAGAGGAGAGACACAGGCGCCATGTGTCGTACAACTTGAGGAGGACGGCGGCACATATGTTGGACCACAACTGGAAGGCACTCTGAACTCGCCATGTGTCAAGACCCACCCCGAATTTCACCCTGAAACCCGAGGTAAGTCCTGCGGGGACCACCTCCAAGGAAAATTCACCGAAAAGCTAGGTAAACCTCCCTTGAAAATGGACAACCCTAACCTAAAAAACTAAAATGTTACTTTCCTAAATAATATTGAGCATCCTCCAAATCAAACCCATAATTATACGAATGTGAGAATATAATTACAAACTTCGTATATTTCAAAATAAAACATAAGTCTTAGCACACCACCAGAAAAATTATACGATAAACCCCAAAGAGTATTCAGAGCTACTATACACTAGAGGAGCAGGAAAATACTCTAGTAGGTTAAACAGGTAACCTACTGGTGAAAGGTGGCTGAGAAATGGGTAACTATGCCTCGTCGTCTCCTACTCGTACTAACCCGAACTCTGCAGACTTGGCATTTTTAAAACGAAGAGCCCAGGGGAAAAACATTCGCAATAATTAGAGTGAGTGGACAAAAATAAATAAAGAAAATATTTATTAACATTTATGCTTTCCCAATTTAATTTCTAAGAAAAAGAATGCATGTCTTAAACGATAATTCTCTTATCGTTATAAATATCGAGTCTCTACTGCTCAAAACTATATATATCAAAATACAGCCTCTCAGGCTAATATATATATATATATATATATATATATATATATATATATGTATATACTTACACTCGCCCATACTCCCTATATAAATTAATAATAATCTATATAGGGCTACTGCGCTCGCGTCCAACGCTCACGTCACGTCTTAATGCGGTGATACACTACGTCATTAAGGTGGACAGACGGGTGTATAAATATGTGCCCATACCCCTTATATGAATTAAACACTCATATAAGGCTACTACGCTTGCGTCCAACGCTCACGTCACACCATAATGCAGTTATATACTATGTCATTAAGGTGGACAGACACATATCGCTAGCTAGCATTTATATACATACTCTCCTTAAAAATATATTATAATTTACCGAAAATCCCATTTTCGGTAACTCACCACAATGAGTAAAATCGTCAAATAAAAATGACGTCAAATGGTCCAACCAAATAAACAATTGCATGCACATTAATAAAATCAAAAGTCCACACACAATTTAGGCCTAAGCCTGAAGTCGGTCCGAAGCCTCTTATGTTCGAACTTCCTCACGTCTTGATCCAAGAACATAATTAAATCCTCAACTATATACCAACGCTTAATTAAAAATAGGCAAAATTAAATGTGGGATTATCTAATCTCATTCTTGCCCAACTTTGCAAATCTTAAAATTGATACCGTCCAAACTTCACCATCAATATCGGCGGCCTTAAATCCACCTTCTACGGTCGAAACAACAATAATCTAACGGCCATATTCTATCCAAATTAATGGCTAAAATACCAAACTTCGAAAAATCTCAAACCTATCCAAAATTCCTCCAAAAATTCCAAAACTCATATCATAAACATCCCCTTAATATTCCACATCTAAAACCATAAAAATTCCCAAAACAGCGGCGGCCGACTCCGGCGACCTGCAATAGCTACCAAATTTTGACAACATCTTCCTCTCAATCTTCTCTACAACTTTCCTAAGTAGCACAAACACCAAATCCAAGCCTAACTATGCCAATCGAACGAAAACACCTAATAAGCCCTAGAATTTCATTCTCCGATTTCTCTTTACCTAGCTCAAGAGGGAAGAAGTCATTTGGAGGGATGAACGCACGGGAGGAGAGCTTTCCAAAGAGATAAGCAGCTCCGGCTATGGTGGCCGGAGGAGGGAGCTCCGGCGAGAAAACCACCACGGCAGCCGGGGCTTTCGGGCTCGGCTGCTCCTTCACGGCGGCGTTAGGGGCTCGGCCACCAGCCCAGGAAGGAAGAGGAGGTGGCGGGGGTCTGAACGGGACCGGTCTGGCAGTCGGTGGTGGCCGGACGGAGGTGGTGAAGCCGGCGGGTCGGGAAGCTCACGGGAGAGAGAGAAAAGGAGAGAGAGAATCGGGAGGGAGAGAGAGAGAAGTGAGGGGAGAGAAATATATGGGCTTGGCCCAAACCGGTCCACACCACTTATAACCCAATCTCCCAAAATTTTAACACCCCAAAATGATACCCCAATAAAACTTACATTTTTAATGATAACTTTTACATGCTAACTCTGATTTTAACGCATAGCATGTCCACAAACTCGTAATAACATCCTCTATGACTTTCATTAAGAAAGTTTTCCCAAATTCCAAACAGAAGAAAAAGTCAACTTTTGGAGTCTTAAATAGTAAACGGTTACTTAAAACGGTAAAAGACCAAAATATTACCAAAGTAAATAACCGTAAAATAACCGTAAAATAACTTAAGAACCGGAGCGTGACACCATGTGTCGTGCAGCCACTAGTTGACACGCCTTGTGCTGCAGATGGTGTCAATAGAAATGAAACAACGTCTTTACAGGAGGACCCACACGACAAACCCATCAATTTAACTGCTGAGCCTTCAAATGTTGTCCTTGTAATTCTAAATTCTTCTAGGTCAGATAGTTTCCCTTTCTCTACACCATCAACCCAAGAATCTGCTGCGAATGTCCCTGCTCAGGTACCTTTAAATTCAAACAATTTATATGGGGTAGATAATATTGCAACTAGGAAATCACATAGGGTTACCAAGGGTATTCCAAAGAAACAATATGAACCAGACATCAAAGCCAAAGCTAAATATCTTATAGCTAATTACATGTCTAACCATAGGTTGGCTGGGTCACATACTATTATCATTAATCAATTATCCAATGTTTCTATTCCTAGTACTGTACATGATGCAATGACGGATCCCAAGTAGACTCAGGCGATGAACAAAGAATTAGAGGCATTACAAAAAAACTCGACTTGGTATATTGTGCCTAAACCAGCTGGGAAGAAGACCGTTGGATGTCGTTGGGTATTCACGGTAAAGTTGAAAGCAGATGGGAACATTGACAGGTATAAAGCACGGTTGGTTGCCTAGGGGTACACCCAGCAATATGGCATTGATTATGAAGAAATGTTTGCGCCTGTAGCAAAGATCAACACTATTCGAATCTTGATTTCACTTGCAGCAACTAAAGATTGGCCTCTACGACAGTTTGATGTGAAGAATGTTTTCCTCAATGTAATCTTGGAAGAAGAGGTGTATATGGACATGCCCCCAAGAGTCAAATGTAGACCTTGCGATGTCGGAAATGTTTGTAAGTTGAAGAAGTCTCTGTATGGTTTGAAGCAGTCTCCTAGAGCTTGGTTTAGAAGATTCTCCAAATCAATGAAGACATTTGGTTATAGACAAAGCAACTCGGATCACACTTTGTTCATCAAGCGTAATCAGGGTAAGATCACCGCTCTGATTGTGTATGTTGATGATATGATTGTTATAGGAGATGACCTAAAGGAGATGGAGGCTCTACAAAAGTATCTTTCAAAGGAGTTTGAGATGAAGGACCTTGGACAGTTGAAGTATTTTCTCGGAATTGAAGTTGCAAGGTCAAAGAATGAGATTTCTTTATCCTAGCGAAAGTATGTACTTGACTTGTTAGCTGAAATCGGAATGCTTGACTGCAAGCCTGTTGAGACACCAATTGAGATGAATCACAACCTTGCCATCTATCCGAATCAAGTTCTAACTGATAAACGAAGGTACCAACGTCTAGTAGGGAGACTTATTTATCTTTCTCATACTAGACATGATATTGCTTATGCTGTGAGTGTGGTTAGTCAATTCATGCATTGTCCCAGCGAAGAGCATATGGATGCAGTATATCGTATTCTGAAGTATCTTAAGATGACACCTGGAAAAGGCTTGTTGTTTGAAAAGAAGGGTGAATTGGAAGTTGTAAAGTACACATATGTTGATTGGGCTGGTGATAAGACTGACAGACGGTCTATATCTGGGTATTTTACATATGTTGGAGGAAACCTTGTGACTTGGCATAGTAAGAAACAAAAAGTTGTTGCAAGATCAAGTGCTGAAACAAAGTTTCGAGGTATGACACATGAAGTTTGTGAGATGCTATGGATTCGTAATGTATTGAAAGAATTGGGTTTCAAACTCAAGAAACTCATGGACTTGCATTGTGATAGCACGTCTGCAATTGAAATTGCTCATAATCCTGTTCAACATGACCGGACCAAGCAAGTGGAGGTAGATCGACATTTTATCAAAGAAAACTTGGACAGAAAAATAATCCGTTTCCCTTTCGTGTATACAGAAGACCATTAACAGATGTTCTAACGAAAAGAGTGTCAAGGAAAATGATTGATATCTATGCACCAACTTGAGGGAGAGTGTAGAATATTGGTAAATATTTACTTTTCTTGTATGTATAGACGTATGAAATATTTTCCTATTAGCACTACAATTGTATCTCTATATAAACCTCTTATATGAAGAAGAATATACATTGAAATACCAAAGGGTAATACTATTAACACACCATATTTTGCTATTCACACACCTCATGGATTTTCATAACACTACAAATTTGATTATGTTTACGAAATTGCCCTTTAAAGTTGTTTTATGATTGGTCCACATCATAAAGGGGGTCTGTGAATAGCAAAATAGGATGTGTTAATAGCACCACCCCATACGAAACCATATTGAATCATTATTTTCTACTCAAATTAGTAGCACGCTGGGAATAAGGAAATCAGAAGCTAGTTAACTAATTGCTGCACATTTGAATTTGATAGTGTTGGGGGGGGGGGGGGGTGATCTAGGGGGAAAACAAAATCTAATCTTTAGTAATTGTGCACACGAAATAGATTTGGTTTGAGTTCAGACTAGATTACATTAGATTTCATATGAAATCATAGAAATCCTCGAGGAGTAGCTAGATATATATGCGAGAGGGGGTTTCTGGAACTAGATTATTTCATTTTTAGGTTGGAAAATCTCTCATAGATTGGGTTTATAGAGTTTGATTTCGCAAAGTCATCATATCATATACATTTCAGACTAGATTTCATATCATTATACTATGAGTCTGAAATGAATTCGAATCTCAAAAAGATCACACACCAATATTTATGGGGTTTGAGCTGGTCGAGTATCTAAGCTAGAATCATCATATCCTTGACACGGAAAGTTAGACAATCATCACACACCCTAACACCCATTAATTAAATTCTAAACATGCAGCCCATACACTTGAACTTGATCACCTGATCTTTTGTATAAATTAGGGTTTTATCGTATTTTATCTTATCCAAAGACAAGACCTTATTATGCTCATTGAATTTTCATTCAATAACTAGCTACTACAAAAGGTTATTCGAATATTTAAAACAAGGTAATGCATCTGGAGTATTTAATCTAACTCCCTTCAATATATATCTCCCGAGGTAAATGAAAAACCCTTAGGTTGCAGTTTTGTTTAGGTTGTGATCGAAGTGAATTACAAGTGTGATATTTGAAATGTTACAAAATGGGATGCGTCCTCTCTAATCGCTTTAATGTTTTTTTTCAATGGTATTAAAATTGGGATTTCTTCCATAATAGGTTCGTCGGATAATGGATTGTGTCATAAACGGTTTCATTCTCACTTTTATAGAATGGAAACTCCCTCATTCACTTTGTTCCTACTCGAGGAATTCGGCAGGGCTGCCCTTTATCTTCTTATCTAGTCTTATTTGTAGCTGATGATTTCTCTAGTTCGCTTAGATTTGCTGAAGTCTCAGATCTGTTGTTTGGCATACAGCTCTCTAGGTATGCTCCTCCAATTTCTCATCATCTCTGTCGTGTTGATGATAGTTCATCTTATTCATTGTTACTGAATGCTAATCAAGATACAATCCAAGTTTTTCATAATCCTATCAGCTTTTCTGAATTCTGAAGAAGTATGAACATATATTAACGAGTATTTTGTACCTCTGCACGTCTCCGTTGATTGTAAAATATCCTTTTTTTTCTTAGGATAATATATTGTAAAATACTTGAGAAACCATAATGCAAGAATCATGGTCGTTCCTACTAGGATCAATTAGGACGTAGGACATGATATGAACAGAAACTATGTGATTTGATCAATTTTGATTCTGTATTTATCCAACAAAGACTTACAGAACTCAAGAATGCTACCAATTAAGGGATATAGTTTAACTTTCAACGGGTGGTATATCTCAGCAAAATTTTGCTATAATTAACCTCCTGTATGATACTTTTGCCAAAGGTAGATACAAAAGAATCTCAACTGACAAAACCGTGGACATAGAAGACAAAAAAAATATGTGATCATATTGAAACAAACAAATAAGAGGGCAAATCATATTAGTACAAGTTTATCTGCAGCCCAGTCTCCTCTAATTTCTAGGAATAAACGGGCTTCTAGCTATTTCGGTGATAAGAAGCATATTGGGCCGATGGAGTGCTTTAATTCCATTCGCTCCCTACGGTACGAGGAAACCTATAAATCCCCTTATTGCATGCAGAAAAACCTAAACGCTGAAACCTGAAAGGAGGAACAGATCGATGGAATCGAAATTAGAACGTCCAGACGGCGATGAAGACAAGATCAGCCAATTGCCGGACGATATTCGTGTTCATATTCTATCCTATCTTCCGACGCTGTATTATGTTCGAAGTTCGACCCATGGTTTCGTCTAAAAGATGGAACAACTTATGACCTTTGTCCCCACTCTAGACTTCGACCTACCTACAACAGATTCTTCCACAGATTATTACGGTCGTCGAACTGGGTTTTGTTTTAATAAATTTGCGAAGTTTGTCGATGCTGCACTCTCGTCCACAACTCATCAACAACCAGAAAGTTTCGTCTTCATATTGGAAAGGACGTCGACCCGATGATGCAACAGGAAGATGCTTCTCGTATTTGTGATTGGATATTGGAAAGGACGTCGACCCCATGAGGCATGAGGTATGTGAACTTGAACTTTCTTTTTCACCTCGTACGTGGTGGCCGGTGAAGTTGGAACTGCCTCCAAGTGTTTTCTTGTGCAAAACTCTGGAGATTTTAAAGCTACATTCAAATTATATCACATATCCTCCTACAACTAAACCAGGTTACTTTCCAAGGCTCATGTTCGCCCAACTTACATCCTATGGAGATGATGATATCTCAATGGGATAACTTTTTTATAACTGCCCTGTACTTGAAGAGTTGTCTATCGATGTCTGGCTAATGTCAAAAGATATCAATTTCCGGATCTCTGCGCCTGAATTGAAAAATTTAAGGATGACCATTCAATTAGTAGATTTTGGAAGTAAGATGGAAAGGGTAGAAATCATTTCACCAAAGCTTGAACACTTTGTTGTCTCCGGTGATTTGACAAGATATATCATGCGGAAGATGACTTTATCCGGGTTTTCATTCAAAGATATTAGGTTTGATGGCGAGACTGTTCAGTTGAAGAGACGTGGCTATTAGGTTTTCAGTTTTTAGCTTTGACAATAGTTGACGATAGAAGCTTCTAAACGGCAGAAGACGGAGCCGTCAAACTCAACTCACAATCCTATCAATTTCTTAGCTGGACACGTGTCAGCTTGCTAGCTGGTGTTCCGGCCACAACAAATAATTTCTCTCTCCAGTGAACACTTTGTTCTGTGTTTCTAGCAACGTTCCGCGTTCCGTATGGTTGTGTTTTGAAGAAGATGATTTCATCCGCTAGTGGTGAGCTTCTTTTCAAGAACCGCCATATGACACAAGAGAAGTTCAAGAGGCATATTTCACTGCTCCAAGAAAAGCTCCTTACAACGGTAGATATTTGTTGTGTTTTTGTTGACAAACAGTTTTGAGCTTTATGATGCTTCTTATGATGGATTGGGGATTGATCAATATCTCTAATAGTAAAATTGAGAAACAATTTTAAGCTTTTTAATTGACAAAAACACTTTCAAAGCCAGAAACACCACAAGAAACAGTTTTAGAAATACTTCTTAAAATCACTTTCAAGTGTTTCTAAAATCCGCAAAACACAGTTGAATTCCTTCATAAAACAATCCGAACAGACTCTCAAATTTATATACATAACTATAATTTATACGTGTAAATACCGCAACTCCTCATAAACAAAGAAATAGAAGAAGCCTGTGTAGAAAAGAATGGAAAATTGGAAACTATACCTATTGAACAAGCCTATATCTCTACTATAATAAAGCCAACAAGTTTGGAATTTCACTAAACTAAGAACTTTCATAAATACACTTAGTAAGTCAACTGATTCAAATAAAAACCAAGGTTGTTATAGTAAAAAGCAAAATAATTAACAAAAGAAATTAGATAAAGAGATAATTGCGAAAAACTACCTAATGAGTGATGACATATAACTGTTTAATACGGTTATAAGGTAAATCGAATTAACCACTTATGCTTATTTTCAGGTAAACGTGTTCCTATGCGTGCAAATGCATGGGTAAAAGGCTAGCTATTAGAAAAGAATGGAAACTAACTCTTGTAGAATCTGCTTCAAAGGAAGAAAATCTATTGTATATAAGACATCGTTTGGTTCGCGAAAAGTAACCATTAGGAAATAAAAGTTATTATTTTTTTGCGTTTGGGAACACTGAAGGAAAGGAAATACTTTCCTGAAAGTTGGGAAAATGTGAGGGAAAATTGTTCATTCCAAAATCCATAGGAACCACTTTCCTATCTCCTTTCCTTGCATTTATTACTCATAATATATTATTTTATTATTTTAATTAACAACTTTCCGGATGATTTTGTTGGAGAGGAGAGATCCTACATTGGAAAAGTGACAAATAAAATATAACTAATAAGTGGGTGGATCATTCCTAATTGTACCGTGACATTTTGTGATTAAAACCCAACATCTTAAAGATGGTTAAGTTGGGACAGTATCTGTTGATGCAAGAACCCGTAGGCTATGCATAAGAGAGCATGGACAAGAGACAAAGGCATATAGTGGTTCACCATGCCTCGGAGGACATGGCTACGTCCGCTTACGAATTCACTATCATGGCCAATAGGCCTTTGGTGTTACAAGAGCCTCTATCCATCCCGCCCGGGAGAGGGAGATGGGGAAGTCAGAGAGACTAAAGGTCCTTTCTACATAGGGGGAGTCTTCCTTTTATAGATAAGGAAGGTTCCCTCTTTTTATACATTTCCGATGTGGGACTGATTACACATATATTCTTCTGGTGTCTTCTTGTGGAGCGCCGAGAAGCATCTTCCCGTTGTTGCATTGATGATCCTTCACCACGGCGAGGTAGCCTGGATGTCGGTCTACAAGTTTCATGACTGGTCTATGGGCGGAGAAGGTAGTTTACTGACTACCGACTACAAGTCCCCCCAAGTTCCCGTTCAAGACACGTCTTGAGTGGGGACTTGATATACAAAATGCCCATAGACCAGTTATTTATCGACGGGACCCGTCCCAGTCCCCCCAAGTCCGTACTCAAGGCGTGTGTTGCACGGGTCCGCCTGGCACAGAAAGGCTGACACTAACAGGCGAGCTGAGGAGTTCGCTCTTCACAGAAGGGTTGACTCTCGGGCGAGCTGAAGAGTATGCCTCGCGCCATAAAGACTGAAATTGTTACGCGAGCTGCCAAGTGTGCTCCGCGTGCCTTGACCATGACGCAAGCTGTTGAGTTCGCTCCGCATTCCTTGACAACTACGCGAGATGAGGATCTCGCGTGCTCATGGACTACCCGAGAGAGAGGTACGCGAGATGAGGTATGGACTACCCGAGAGCAGCTGTGGGGTCTGCTCTGCGTACAAAACTTCACGCGAGCTACGTTCGCCATGCGTGCAATACTTTCACGCGGACTGGAGAGTTTGCTCCGCGTATAATGCCTATCTCGCTGAGATGGATCTTGTTCACCGTGAGATGGATCTTGTTCCCCGCGAGATGAGTCTCGCTGACGCACGCGAGCTGTTGAGTTCGCTCCGCGTGATCTCGCTCCGCGCACAGTGACCATGCGAACTGAGGAGTCTGTTCCGCGCACATTGATGACCGCGCGAGGTGAGTTTTGCGTGCAAGCTTTGTAGGGATTCGCTTCGCATAGGACTACATTACCCCGGCCTCAAAACTGACTCGGCGGGGCGAGGATTGTCGTACCTCTCGAGTCTTATTTTAGATGGACGAAGGTAGCGAACCTTTACCCGTGTTTCTGCTCGAGCGCGGGGTATTATCCCCGCGTGGGTTATCAGGCCACTATTCTCCGTGTGAAGGGAATGATATGAACTGCCCAACCACAACCCTCTCAAGGGTTGTACAAGGGACTTACAGTTTCCATGGCGTTAGTTGTTTCGCGCATGCTTCCCAGTGGTACATTGTCGGGGTATGTTCATGCAATTTAGTTCGTATATGCTTCCCGCTGGTTCTTGCTCGGGTATAAGAATTTCATGAAACGGGTGTTGTATGTTTCTTCCCGTTAGTTCTTATCCGGGAATCGAGATTTTCCTAAGCAGTTGGTGCATGCTTCCTCCCGGTGACACTTATCCGGGACTTAGTACAATCATGTTTGCCTTTCCAATTACTGGCCATTTAGTTGGAATATATGGCAACCCGGTGCTCTTAATACTCAATTGCAAACTTACCGAGTCCAATCTTCAAGACTTGGAACTCCTAGCTTTTACACTACCGCGCGAGCTGAGGATCTTGCGTCGTGTGCCATGACTACCGCGCGACGGTGGAGTTCGTTCCGCGTACATTGCAGACATGCGAGCTATGGAGTTCGCTCCGCTTGCAATACTTTCACGCGAGCTGGGTTCGCTCCGCGTGCCAGTGACCACGCAAACTGAAGAGTCCGCTCCGCGTACATAGTTTTACACGCGAGCTGTGGTTGCTCCACGCGCAGTACTATCACGCGGACCGAAGAGTTCACTCCGCTTGCATAAACTAAGCGCGAGGTGAGTTCTCGGCGGGGTGAGGATTGTTGTACCTTCACAATAAACAAATGATCGACATAATTATGTGGCTTGCCAAGTATGGTTATGGCATAATAATTATCGAAAAGCAAAATGGTTCATGCAATTACGTAATACTCTCTCGGTGGAATGCCAATCTTGGTCGAATGCCTATCTCTCGGTGGAATACCTCTCTCTCGGTGGAATGCCAAAACATGCAGGTTGACTTGCAAGTAGAATATTATGCATTTTTCACAAACCGATGAGGTTATAACAATCATAAGTTGGACGAGACTTATCTGTGAGAATAGCTGCCGAATGGGTGCACACAGGAGGTGCAGATTCAGGCCCGTACTACTCCCGGACGATGAATCCTTGTTGCCAGTATGGTCGGGCTTCCTTGTTCAATTTCTTTTCTGCTCCCGGATGGCTAACTCTTTAAACCTAGGTCATTGGGGTAAGTTGATCGAAACCCGGAGAGATGATGCTACTGCCGAGCCGGGTGTCCATAGCAAGTTTCTTTTGCATTTGAATGATGCCAACAGATCGAGTGACCCAAGTTCCAAGTCGATCGAGGCCGATCGGGTCTGATCCCAACTATGACCGGGTTGAACCCATGTGTTATGTTGATTTGCAGGTGAGGCCAGACGAGCCTTGACCGAGTTGCTCGTGCGGATCCCATCCTGGCCGGGCAACTGACCGACGCTGCCGGTGGATCCCGGGCGCTAGCTGCCAATCGGGAACCCGGGTGGGTCACTCCTTGGACTGAGTGAACAAGGGTCCGGGATGGGCCTTACGGTGCCGGCAGGGAGAGCAACCCTTGGGCCTTGTTGAATCATCTCCGGGAGGCTGGAGGCGTCGGTCGCAGGCCAGTTGGCCTCTTGGTGATGACCCGGTTATAAATGGAACCCAGGGCGGGTAATCTCGCTTCGCCTCCGTGCGAATTCATCTCGCTTTGCTCCCCTGCGAGGTCAATGCTAACCTCTCGGTGGAATGCCTCTGAATGCCAATTTCACTTCGCTTCCACGTGAGGTCATCTCGCTTTGCTTCCACGCGAGCTATCTCGCCTCGCTTCCACGCGTGGTGTCTCGCCTCTTCCTACTGCTCATGGATTTGAATGAAATGCCTCTCGGGCGGTAGAGTAACATGACTTTTAGTAATGTTTCCCACAGACGGCGCCAATTGTTGATGCAAGAACCCGTAGGCTATGCATAAGAGAGCATGGACAAGAGACAAAGGCATATAGTGGTTCACCATGCCTCGGAGGACATGGCTACGTCCGCTTACGAATTCACTATCATGGCCAATAGGCCTTTGATGTTACAAGAGCCTCTATCCATCCCGCCCGGGAGAGGGAGATGGGGAAGTCAGAGAGACTAAAGGTCCTTTCTACATAGGGGGAGTCTTCCTTTTATAGATAAGGAAGGTTCCCTCTTTTTATACATTTCCGATGTGTGACTGATTACACATATATTCTTCTGGTGTCTTCTTGTGGAGAGCCGAGAAGCATCTTCCCGTTGCTGCATTGATGATCCTTCACCACGGCGAGGTAGCCTGGATGTCGGTCTACAAGTTTCATGACTGGTCTATGGGCGGAGAAGGTAGTTTACTGACTACCGACTACAGTATCGGTACAAGGATGATCCACCGGCCACGTTTGTCATTGTTTGACATGGTATCACAGCGGGTCTCTCTCCAGTTGCGTCTCCAATGAGCTCGGGTTGGTTCTTTCAGGGGTCATGGCTCTGGTTTGGTTCTTTCAAGTTTGGGGTTCTTTCGGTTATCATGGGGCCCGGGTTCAAGTTTGTTAATTAGTTTCACGTGCAGACCTAAAAGTTAGGTTGCATGTGAAGGAGATTGTTGGAGAGGAGAGATCTCACATTGAAAAAGTGACAAATAAAATATAACTAATAAGTGAGTGGATCATTCTTAATTGTATCGAGACATTTTGTGATTAAAACCCAACACCTTAAAAGTGGTTAAGTTAGGACAATATCGGTATAAAGATGATCCACTGACCACACTTGTTGATGTTTGACTTCTTGTGTTACCAAACATCAGAACGGATAGTCATCAAGAAATTTCATTTGTCTTCTCTTCTCTTTTCCTTTCCGTGGGAAAGATAAAAAAATTATTTTTCTTTCCACTAACCAAACGAGGCTTAAATGTTGTATGCTCATCTTTTGCGCACCAAACACCACTTGTACGGCTGTACCCAGATCAGGACCCCCTCCTTGATCCCGCCACGTGTACACTTCACTACAAGACCAAAACTCTTCGAGCTCCACTCTAAACCAAAGACCCCCTGACACGGACTCAGATTCTATCATTCTGGGAAGTGAAACTCACAGACAGATCGATCATTTGGAAAATCGAAGCCTTCAGTTCGTACAATAATGCACACCTTAAATGCAGTGATGACGGCCCGGATGCTGCTGGTCCGGAACTCGGGTCTGAAAAGCGAGGCCATACCCTTCGGAGATGTCTGGTGGTTTATCTACGCCGGGTTCTCCTGCTTCCTCGTCCTCTTCGCCGGAATGATGTCCGGGTTAACGTTGGGACTCATGTCCCTCGGCCTCGTCGACCTCGAGATTCTCCAGCGAAGTGGCACTCCCACCGAGAAAAAACAAGCAGGTTCGGTTGTGTTCGGTCCCCATTGTCTTGTCCTAGATTTCTTTTCATGAATTAAACTGATAAAGTTTTGTTCTTTAATTGTTGGGTTTCTGTTAATTCTGTTGCAGCGGCTATACTTCCGGTGGTTCAGAAGCAGCATCAGCTGCTTGTCACTTTGCTTCTGTGTAATGCTGGAGCTATGGAAGTGAGTAGTTTCCATCATTTACATTGTGTCTTCTTATCAATTGCTTTGTTATTTTGATTGTACTAGAGAGTTGGATTGGTTACGAACTATTTGGAGTGTTTGAGCTGTTTCAATTTGCAATCTGCAGGCGCTTCCTATATATTTGGACAAGATTTTCAATGAGTATGTTGCTATAATTCTGTCTGTTACGTTTGTGCTGTTTTTCGGAGAAGTGAGTTATTTTTTTTCGTGATTTGGCATTGTGGTTTAATGTTAATGACTTCATGCTGCTTTGTGATTGGGGGTGAATCAAGAATTTGATTTGGGGGGTTGTTTTTTTTGTTCTGTCAGGTTATTCCACAAGCAATATGCACTAGATATGGACTGGCTGTAGGTTCCAACTTGGTATGGATTGTCCGTGGTTTGATGCTTATTTGCTACCCAATTGCTTATCCTATTGGAAAGGTATGTTTGATGAATTATTGAAAATGTTTCTCTCCTTATCATGCACCTTATTTATAGATTTTAGATGAATGTATATTGCTGATGCAGTTTGATTTGACATGTAATATCTGATACTAAGAAATTTTATGTTTAGGTCTTGGATTGTGTTCTGGGACATAATGAAGCATTATTTAGGCGAGCTCAGTTAAAAGCCCTTGTCTCCATTCACAGCAAGGAGGTAAAGTGATTTCCATTTACATCCAATATGGTATCACTTGATGAGACTGTTTGAATTTATAAGGATTGAGGAAGTATCTATAATAAGAAAAAATTCCTTCTTTTCTGTTTAGAAAATTTCATTTGTTACTTTTACTTTCTATATATAGGAGGGCAAAGGCGGTGAACTTACACATGATGAGACAACAATAATCAGCGGAGCACTGGATTTAACTGAAAAGGTACAATTTATATGAAATTGGCATGTACATTTTTATGTTTAACTGTCGTAGTTTTCTTGTTTTTGTATCAGTGTGCAGTTTCAGACCTTTCAACAATGTAAAAAATGAATAAGATTGGCTACTATATCATGAATTTTGGGGCGCTATTTTTACTTAGTTTCTAATTTAAGAATTTTGCATTTGGATCTAAAGGTAAACTTAACTCCGATCTTTCTTTTGAGTGGAATGCGTTTCAAACAGTTTTGAATGTACCACATACTTTTTTGAGTTTGAGCATTTAATTGATACTTCACAGTACATGAATTTAATCAGTTTAGTAGCTTACTCTATTACATGACATTTGTATATGTTAATCCGCTCTTAAGTACTTAATTCTAAGAAGTCAGTCCAATGATCCTATTTTTGATTGTTTTTTTCATTCGACAGACTGCTGAGGAGGCTATGACGCCTATTGAATCAACCTTTTCCTTAGATGTCAATTCAAAGTTGGACTGGTAAGTTCCCCTTCTCAATCAACTATTTTACCGACTGTGATGAGAATAACATCATTATTAAATATTCACTTGCATACTACTTTTTTAACCTGTCAGTTTCTACTAACGAAATTGATTCAAGAAGTTTCTTTTCATATACAACATTCTAGACATTTTGGTCTCTTAATTTTAGTAATTTGGTTTTAGCATAAGTTATAGAACAAATTGTGTGTTATCTGATTAGATTTATATTCATCTCTAATTAATAACTTAGGGAAGCAATGGGAAAAGTTCTTGCTCGGGGGCATAGTCGAGTTCCCGTCTATTCTGGGAATCCAAGGAATATTATTGGACTTCTCCTGGTGAGTGTTAAACTTAGATCTTTGGGTGATCTGTAGTTAGCATTTAATCTAGATACTAAACACGCTAAACTGTAATAGGTATTTCTGATTCTTTCTTTTTTATGTGGATCAGGTGAAAAGTCTTCTCACTGTACGACCCGAAACAGAGACCCCTGTCAGTGCTGTTTCCATCCGTAGAATCCCAAGGTGTGCTTCACCATCTTTAAATACTTTTCTTCAATTCTTATACCAAGTATGGAATATCCAGTGTTCATTTGTGGGTCATATTCTCAGAGTTCCTGCAGATATGCCACTGTATGATATATTGAATGAGTTTCAAAAGGGCAGCAGTCATATGGCTGCTGTGGTAAAGGCCAGAGGGAAATGTAAGGCTCATCCACCTACGATTGAGGGAGAAAAAGAGGAAGGAAGAAAAATTGGTGGCATGGATACCGAACTGACTACTCCATTGCTATCCAAGCAGGATGGAAAGTCAGATCATGTTGTTGTTGACATACCCAAGATACCAAAGCCCACTAATATTAAAAAGGAAGTTCTCTTACACAATAATGTTGGAGAAGCAAATGGACCCCATTTATCAGAGGATATCGAAGATGGTGAAGTAATTGGTATCATCACGCTGGAAGATGTATTTGAAGAACTCCTGCAGGTAAAATAAATGCAATTAATATTTTTTCCTTTCCGCTTATGAATATCATTAAATTTGCATCGAACTTCATAATAACTGATTAATTTCGTGATAAATACAGGAAGAGATTGTCGATGAAACGGATGAATATGTTGATGTACATAAAAGGTATCATAGAGTGACAACTGTTGTCAGTTGGCTAATATTGTTTGTGGGAGTTATGTAAACTGGATTAATCAGCTTCTTCTTTGCAGAATACGCGTTGCTGCAGCTGCAGCTGCTTCATCAGTGGCGAGAGCTCCATCACTGCGGAGGTTAAATGTCAACAAGGGACCAGGGAGTGAACAGCACAAATCAGCCATATCCAGTGTATGATATCAATTGATCTATGTAGTAACTTTAAGGGTTAAATACTGTATAGTCCATGTAGTTTGAAGTCGACATATGTTCAGTCCTTGTTGTTTTATTTTAATCTGAATAGTTCTTAAAGTCATGATTTTCCTTCCAAATTGTCATTCAGTCAACTCTCTCCGTTAAATTGCTGACGTGGCTTTTAAAAATTACATTGTCTTCTAACGGAGAATATTAACAAAATGACTATTTAGAAGAAAAATTGTGACTTTAAGGACTGTTCAGATTCAAATGAAACCACAAGGACTGAACATATGTCAACTTCAAACCACAGGGACTAAACAAATTTCAATTCTAACTTTAATTGAGGGGTGGGGAGAGGGAAGTCATGCAAGCAACATCTGTGTATGTTTATGCTTCCATGCAGGCTGTTTGGAAATGAAAAGCTGGCATGATATGAGATTTTTATAGCCATCTCACTCATGTCATGCAATGCCTAGTTTGACCATTGTAGTGATGCACGCCTAGTTGTAACAATTTAGGGAACTTGGTAGTTGCTCAGATATAGGTTCATATAACAACTCAATTTACTGGGAGTGTTTCCACTTCATATCTTACTTTTATTTTCATTTGAAAGTTTTGTTTGCTTACTCGGGATTTTTACTCTTAGATGATGGTATGAGCAATGGGATGGCTGTTGATATGTTGTACACTTGTAGTCATTTTTAATGTTCAAATTACACTGTCTAGTGGTTGAAGCATTGACAATGTTTGCTCTTCTTGCTGTGTTGACCTAGGGAGCCCAAGCTAAGCAAGTAACCCCGAAGAAATCTACTGATGATTTGGCAACAAGGTCGCATGTAATTTCCACCGATGGAAACAAGAGATAATTAATCTGTTTCATTCTTGTAGTATGATCTCAGGAAGTGGCTTTGTCCTTGCATCCAGGAAAAAAGGTATTTTTTCTGGTTATCTCTGGTATTGGGTGCGGGGTCCTGGAATTCAGAGATATCTGGGATTCTACATAGAGATGCAGAGAGTATGGTCAATCATCCGGTAACATGCTCAGCAGTATTCTAATCTCAAACTCTTTTTGGTTTACTTACATGTTAGGTCCGAGGTGCCTCTTAAGCCGGCACTATCTTTTTGTTGAAAAAAACTGTATCTGAAGAATAGTCAATAAGCTCAGTTATCCAAGAGCTCATAATATACAAGGTCCCTGTACAAGGACCTTTTATTGAATATTGAATTGCTAGGGTTACCACAGTTTAAGCTAGAACTCATATTAAACTTACTCTTATCGTAGCACCTATACAATGACCCCGGACGAAGGTTTTCTTTTGTTAATTGTGCAAGTAAGACAGGGCTCATCTATTCAAACAAGTCCACTCCAATCTAAGTAGGAGATTTTTGCAGTTACACTACGATGGTCCTTATGTTGATGTTTACACAAGCTCTTTTGGCATTCGACTTGCAATTCGAAGAACTGAGTAACTACAAACACCTTGCCTTCCATACATCTACGGACCCTTAATAATACTCCTATTATACATGGGATACTTTATCTTTCCACAAAACCTTTCGATCCATTCTAAATGAGACAGTGAAGTCTAGGCACATAATATTTCATCGAGTTCAACATAGTTAATTTCAGATTTCATCAATTATCTGCAGCACACTGTACACACATATAGTCTCTTCTCTGTCACTCATCCCGGCACAGAAGTATGGAGGTGCAACTGCACATGATATAAAGCCCTGTCCGCTGCTCCCTCATAACCCTTGCGCATCACCCTCCGATCGGAGCCTCAGGGCTTTAACGGAAGACGATCTTCCCTTCATGTGACTGGCAGCTGCAGGACTATAATTAAGTCCAGGCTGCTGTTGTCAAAGAAACTTGAATTGAGCTTGCTAGATTTTATTGACAAGCCTGAAAAAGATCGGAGGAATAAGTGCAATGTGAGTGACAATGTCGGCCATTGACTGGGTTATCATGGGGTCAAAAGATGACAAAGTAGACAACACCAGGTGTGTTCACCTGGAAAAGGATTGCTCATCACAATGGTACTAGATTTTATCCTAATCCCAAGGGCCATTCCTGTCTGCAGTATTTGTCCTCACTGTATGAAGGTTAGTTTAACAAATTTATTCTCATGCTGCTGAATCTAATTACGAGATTTATGAACTGATTTATAAGATATAGCTTAGGCCTGAGTAAGTACATGTATGAATTATTCATCTTTTGATACAAACCACTGTCGTACGTGCTTGAGCTTGTGGAATTGATGTGAAGACAATGTCAACTTTTATTGATTCTTTCGGGTATGGTATGTTGAGTGAGCTGCTCCATTCAAGCAGCAAATCTGGACTACTGCTCCGACAACTAACAGAATCGCTTGTATAATTAATGCAGCCGTATTACGTGACCTTTGTATTTATCTTTCATACATAGCTCTACTATTGTATTCTCCTTTCATACTTAGCTATAGGTTAATCTGTACTAGTATAAATATCCTCAAAGTTTGGAGAAGAATACATCTGGGAATTATACCATAAACCTATTCTTGACATGGTATCAGAGCAATTCTGCTCTTGAGACCGATACCCATACCCACATTCCACTGCCAAACATACCCCCCCCCCCCCCCCTAGATCATACCAAACACGAGTTCATACCCATACCCAGATCATATCCAATTAAGCACGAGTTCATACCCATACCCAGATCATATCCAATTTTGATTACCCATACTCAGACCAATCTTTTTTGCTCAAAGATTGAGCAGAAGCTCTGCCAAAATACCAAGAGAAGAACTTTGTTTCTTCATCCACATATTCATTACCTTCTTACCCAGTACCTATAACCGAAGAACTCTGTTTCTTCAACTTATCCAAAAATCGAGCACACTCATACCCATACCAAGAAGAGTTTTATTCTTCAGTAACCATACCTGATCAGTTTGGAATTTCATTGTCTTATTGAAATTTCAGATTTTTCTTTGAAGCAGGCAACCATCTGACTAGATGCACGCCGTCGCCTCAGACCAGACGCTACGCCGTTGATTGCTCAGAACTAGTTCCATTGCCGGGACCCGAGCAACCGCACCTTCTTCGACCTCCATCACTCTACCTCGGCGTCGCCTCAGACAGGCCGCCGTCAACCTTTAGACCGCCGCGCCGTCACCTCAGACCGTCGCGCCGTCGATCCCAGACCGCAGTCGCGAACCTCTGTGGTTCAAGTCTTGAACCTCATTTTTTTCAGAGAGCCATCGAAGTAATCTTTGTACTCAGAACCAATCTATGTACTTAGAAGATTTGGGCTGAGCCACTTACTTAGGCCCAAGCCCGATACTCCAACTTTTTTGTTGGTAAGTTGGTCAGATTAAAAAAAAAAAAAGATAATAAGATTATAAATTTTATCCTTGTACCGTCGAGCTTACTCGTTTAACACAACGTGGTAGGCAACACCCAAGGATCAAATTTCTCTTCTCTTTACTTGGTAAATTCTGAACCATGGTTCTCGATGAAGTACCAATCAGTTCATCCCAAACATCAGCAATCAACTCTGAATCTTCTTCTCAACATAAAGGGCGATCGTCATCTAATGATCATGGCCCTATTGTTCCAGAAAAATTGGATAGCACCAATTTTATTTCTTGGTCTAAACATGCCAAGTTGAACATCACTGGCTGAGGTAAACTTGGTTATCCCACCGGCAAGAAGAAAGCACTATCCGAAGAAGAAGATGAAGAGGGTTACGAAGTTTGGGTTGAAGAAGACAGTCTTGTTCAAGCATGGCTTCTCAGTTCCATGCACAAGGAGGTCAGAGAAAATTATGAAGGTTTGGAGACAACTAAAGAAATTTGGGATGCTGTTAAAACTACTTTTTCAGTAGCCCAAGATGATACACGAAACTATGAGCTACAAATAGCTTCGGTTTCCACCAAACAAAATGGAGCTCCTCTTCATGGCTACTACAACAATATGAAGAAAATATGGCAAGAGCTTGACATATTGGATCCTCTCAGACTCAAGGATGCAGATTCTATCACCTACATGGCTAATAGGGTCACCAAGCACCGTGTTTATTTCTTTTTGGCCGGGCTAGATCCTCACCTTGATGGAGTCCTAAGTAGAATTCTAAACACAAAGCCGTTGCCTTCTATAGAAGAGGCTTATTCTCAAGTCAGTGTTGAGCATAATAGACAAAAGATGATGTCTGACACAAAGCATGAGGGATTAGCCATGATTGCTCAATACCGACCACCACATGTTCGTAGCTCCCAGCCTTCTTCATCTACACCTCCGTTGAAATCACCCTCTCAAGGACCCATGAAATGCACTCATTGCAAATCAACTAGTCATATGGTAGAGACTTGTTTCTACTTGATTGGCTTTCCTGATTGGTGGGATAATCACATTGCCAATCGCAAGGAGGCCCAAGCCAAAGAAGTAAGAGAGAAAGCGAAATCATTCCAACTCCATGGAAACAAGAACCTAAAGAGCTACCGGCCCAAAGGCAAACCCCAGGCCTCTCTCCAAATTACTTCCTCAGACCCGAGTTCAAATACAACTTCTGACGAACCTACTCATGGTGATCACTCTGGCAACTCCATTTTTGCCTTCATGACTACTTCAGGTAAACCTGTCTCTTTGCTCTCAAGCAACTCTGCTTTTAATTGGAAAGATATGTGGATAATTGATTCAGGTGCAACTGACCATATGACTAATAACTCTAGCAATATTCACCATTTAACCCCAGTTCGCCGGTCTGGCGTAACTAATGCCAAAGGTGAGTCCTACCCCATTACTGGTGCTGGGTCTGTCACTCTTACAGATTCCATTACCCTTGACACTGTGTTACTTTTTCCTTCCTTATCCCATAATCTCCTGTCTGTAAAACAAATAACCCAACAATTTTATTGTTGTGTAATACTTTACCCTTGGTGTTGCATATTTCAAGACATCCTCACATGGGAAATCATTTGGCGGGGTATTGAGAAGGGGGGGGGGGGGATTATACTACATGAAGATGACAACTGCGGGTAATCTTCGTGCAAGTGAAGTGCATCAGATTCAAAAAAAAGTATCCACCGATGAAAAACAAATTTGGTTATGGCATAAGAGATTGGGACATCCATCATTTGGTTATCTCCAAACTCTATTCCCTTTATTATTTCAGCATAATAAACCATCAGACTTTAAATGCAACACTTGCATTTTAGGCAAGAGTCACCGTGTAAGCTATCCAGTGAGCACAAATAAAAGTATTTCCCAATTTGATCTTGTTCACTCTGATGTTTGGGGGCCTTGTCCACCAACGCTCTCTGGAATGAAATGGTTCGTTCTCTTCATTGATGATTGCACCCGAATGAGTTGGATATACTTGCTACGAAATAAAAGTGATGTTCTTTCAGTATTTCAAATCTTTCATGCCATGATCCAAACTCAATTCCAGAAGCCCATTAAAGTACTTCGCACGGATAATGGTGGAGAGTATGTAAACCACATTTTTCACCAATATCTAGCTACCCATGGCATCATTCATCAAACCACCTGTCCTCAAACCCCTCAACAAAATGGTGTGGCGGAACGAAAGAACCGCCATATTCTTGAAGTTGCTCGCTCCATGTTGATCGGAGCTCATATGCCTAAATATTTTTGGGGAGATGCTATCCTAACTACTGCATACCTCATAAATAGACTTTCTACACAAGCTCTTCAGTTCATAGCAAAGAAAAACTGTCCACTACCAAAAACACCAATTCAAGCTCTTGAAAGTTATTTGCCTTTACCCCCTACCCATGCTCTTGATCCAAAGATTTTTGGTTGTGTAGCTTATGTACATATCCATCGAACCAAGAGGACTAAGTTGGATGCTTGTGCTGAAAAGTGTGTCTTCATCGGTTATGCTTCAACTCAGAAAGGATATCGGTGTTATAACCCCACTAGTAAACGTTCCTATGTTTCAATAGATGTTACATTTTGTGAACATGAACTATATTTTTCCCCGAAGACTCCTCTTCAGGGGGAGAGTCATGCTGAGGAAGAGCAGTCTTTAGGGGATTGTTTGGGTCCCTTGGATCAAGTGGATAACCAAATACATGGGAATAGTGAAGTGAGAAGAATTGAGCATGGAGCTACTGAAAGGAGTAACCAGTTACAGGTAGATTCTGTAATCGGTGAAAATGTCAATCAGTTGCCAACTCCAGAATCAGCAGAGATAGATACTTCTTCCCCTTCTACTACCCCATCAACACCAATGCTCCCTGAGGATGACTTAGAGGTAACTAATAACCCTGTGTTTGAATTTCATGATAATATAAATTCTGAGTCTAACTCTGAAACAGAACCAAGTAGCATCATAGGGATCCATAAGTTACCATTTCGAAAAAATCGAGGTCAACCAAAGGCTCAATATGAACCAGATCCAAAAGCTAAGGCCAAATATCCCATAAGCAATTACATGTCCTCCCATAGGTTATCCAAGTCATATGTGTCTTTTGTATATCATTTATCTGCTATTGTCATTCCAAATAAAGTGCAGGAAGCTCTAGCTGATCCTAAGTGGACTAAAGCTATGGAGGATGAAATGGAAGCTTTGCAAAAGAATCACACATGGGAACTAGTGCCAAAACCCGCAGGGAAGAGAACAGTAGGATGCAAATGGATCTATACATTGAAGTATGCGGCTGATGGTACACTGGATAGATACAAAGCCAGATTGGTTGCAAAAGGATATACTCAGACATATGGTATTGACTATCAGGAGACTTTTGCACCAGTGGCCAAGATGAATACTGTTCGAGTATTACTGTCATTAGCAGCTAACTTAGACTGGCCTTTGAAGCAGTTTGATGTGAAGAATGCTTTCCTGCATGGAGACTTGAAGGAAGAAGTCTACATGGATCTACCTCCAGGCTACTCTCTACCTTCATAAGTAGGAATGGTGTGCAAGTTGAAGAAGTCTTTGTATGGACTAAAGCAGTCCCCGAGGGCGTGGTTTGGAAGATTTAGCCAATCTATGAAACAGTTTGGTTACAAACAAAGCAACTCTGACCACACATTGTTTCTAAAACAAAAGAAAGACAAACTTACTGCACTTATCATTTATGTCGATGATATGATTGTGACAGGTAATGACCCAGAAGAAGTGAAGAGACTCCAAGAACATCTTTCTTCTGCTTTGGAGAATCTTGGCGGACTCAAATACTTCTTGGGGATAGAAGTGGCTAGATCAAATGAAGGCATTAGTCTATCTCAGAGGAAGTATATGGTTAACTTACTTGTAGAGACCGGCTTGCTTGCATGCAAACCTGTAGATACACCGATGGAGCAAAATCACAAGTTAGCTGAATATCCAGACCAAGTGCCTACTAACAAGGAGAGATATCAAAAGTTAGTAGGCAAACTGATTTATCTCTCACATACCCTACCTGATATTGCATATGCTGTAAGCATTGTAAGTCAATTCATGCATGCACCAAGTGAAGATCACATGGAAGCAGTATACAGAATTTTGAGGTACTTGAAGACAAATCCAGGCAAAGGGATCATGTTTTCCAAAAATAACCATACGAAGATAGAATGATACACATATGCAGATTGGGCCGGTTCCATCACTGATAGAAGGTCCATTTCAGGTTACTTTATCTTTGTGGGAGGTAACTTAGTCACATGGAGAAGTAAGAAGCAAAAAGTGGTTGCTAGATCCAGTGCAGAAGCTGAATATAGAGGAATGACTCATGGAGTATGTGAAATGTTATGGCTTCGTCATTTAATGAAGGACTTGGGATTCAAATCCAAGTATGCTATGAATTTGTATTGTGACAATAAAGCAGCCATTGATATAGCGCACAATCCAGTTCAACATGACAGAACAAAACATGTCGAAGTTGATCGACATTTCATCAAGGAGAAGTTGGAGTCTGAAATCATTAACATACCACATGTACCTACTGAAGATCAACTTGCTGATATTCTGACCAAAGCCGTTTCTGCAAAAGTGTTCCACAGCTCACTAGACAAGTTGGGTATGTGAGACATCTATTCCCCAACTTGAGGGGGAGTGTTGAGTGAGCTGCTCCATTCAAGCAGCAAATCTGGACTACTGCTCCAACAACTAACAGAATCGCTTGTATAATTAATGCAGCCGTATTGCATGACCTTTGTATTTATCTTTCATACATAGCTCTACTATTGTATTCTCCTTTCATACTTAGCTATAGGTTAATCTGTACTAGTATAAATATCCTCCAGTTTGGAGAAGAATACATCTAGGAATTATACCATAAACCTATTCTTGACATGGTATACCTCCACACGGTGGATTTGGAGCTGATTATGATGTTCTTCATGAGTTTGAACAACATTTGGAGAACATATATGTTCCCTAATGATGTACGTAGCCTAGCCAGCCCTTAAGCTTTTATTGATTGTATCTGCAGCTAGCTAGTTTTTGGTACAAAATTAAAAATCAGGATGTAGCTAATATTTGTTATCTTGACCATATACGGCCTTCAATTCGATCGAGTTCTGGATTCAAAGTTTGTAATGCTAAAGTATTAATTACATGTAGTTTTTCTTGTGTCATTGAGTTTAAATTTACTCACAAACCCTGCCAATTTTCAGCAAGGCTTTCAGTTATTACTTCTCACTGATTCTGATTCAGGCATATTGATTTTTGTTGCAGAATTGTAGACCTAGAGATACATAGCTTTTTTTCTTTGATGTCTCACCTATCTTTTCCACTTGACAACTCTCCTAACCAGGGTTTCCATATATATGTGGACTACTCTCTATAATTAGTACTTTCTCTATTGGCATTTTGCAACCTAGATGATATCCACATATAGAGTAGTTTACTTCCACCATTCATTGCTTAGTCGTAAGGTCCACTAGTATCTCCAGAATACCTGAATGTTACTCTCAGAAGTACTTGAACTCAATTTCCATCTCTGAAATGCATGCTAATGAACATGTGTCAATAGTCTTTTTTTTTCTTTTTCTTTTTTCTTCACAACAAACATGAATAAAAATCTGCTAATAGTCGATAGTTAGTCGATCATATAATAGTATGGTAATTTCTTTTGCTGCATCTGTTTAATTGGGAGGAAATCAAGGTAACTCATCCTAGAGTTGATGATCTGATCAAATTTGGCATATATTTGTCTGGCTATTCTAGGAAGTAGTCTTCATCACATTCATTTGCATATCCTGTTACTAAAAGTAGTTCCAATGCAAGCAGTCAAGCACAAAACATAAACAGTTCTTAGTTACCCTCAATCATTTTCGTACAAGTATATGTTTTGGATGTGTTTATGTTCGGGAAAAAAAAACCAGAAATTTTAGTTTAGTTTAATTGTAGAAAAAAGAAAGAAAAACAGGTGTGGTATGCCTTGCTGAGCATTCTTTCGATTTTATCTTCCTTTTTTAGCATCCTGGTAATGATACCAAACAAGGTCTACTAATTCGAAGTTAAATTGTGAAAGAGTTTCTTCGTCATGTGTAGTGATCGAGCTGTTATGTGAAACAGTGAAAGACCTAGCCTCTTTCTTCAGACAAAAGAAAAAGAAAAGAATTCGAAGGAAAAGAAAAAGAAACCTTTCCTCTGATGTTGGCTCTCCTTTTCTCTGATATTGGCAGAACAAAGAAGACCTCTCTGAATTCTGAGATGCATCGATAGTTTTTCTACCCCATACTAAACTAGTTGTATCATTGTTTGATCATATTACTAACGCACTACGGTTACATTACAGATATATGGTCTGAACTCTGAAATGCCATCAATACATGTAAATACAGATAGCAATACTCTTTTTAAGGTATTCATCTGTAAAGTAGTAGGAGACATTTTTACACAATTTCTCGTAAACTTTAGCATCCAAACTAATAGAACTCAGCAGCCAAGCACATTATTTCACGCACTTGCCTGCAGGACTTCTGATGCACGCCAAGTCGCCAAGCATCCTAATTATCTACAGTAGTGTCTTGGATCCCTGTCACTCATCCCAGCAAAGAAGTATGACAGTGCACCTCCACATGATGTAAAGCCGAGTCCGCTGCTCCCTCACCAGCCTCGAGCATTTGTCCCACGATCGGAGCCTCCTGGGGGCTTTAACTGAGGATAATACACCTTTCATGTTACTAGAGTAAACGTCAAGTTCAGAATGTGAGAGGTAGTACTTCTACTTTGGCTGATATGAAGGTTAAGGACTCAAGGAGTCAAGGTTGTAAGTAATATGCTTTGCTATGGAGCTAACTGAGTTGAGGTTTGCTTATAGCTTAGCCTTTTATAGAGAGGGCTGGCTATAGTGCCTGTAAACAAAAAAAAGATCTGAGGAGGCAATACAAGGTGGGGTGACAAGTGTTGGCCGCTGACTGGTTTACATGGACTCAAAAGATGACAAAGCAGACACATCAGCTTGTCTCCTTGTTCGATCAACCCTGGAAAAAGACTCATCACTGGTGCCAGAGCTCTTATCCTAATCTCATGGCCAGGCTTGTCTCCATGATTATAGAGCTGTAATTTGTCTCACTGTTTGAAGCTTAGGCAAATTTAACCAACCTAGCCAGGATTTCAGGAGGTCTTGGACTATATTGGTTGAACTTTGCAAAGAAATAATTTACAAGATTCATATAAGATTTAGGCTTCAGTAGGTACACATATATAATTCATGTTAAGGTTCACAGTTGGATGTTTTATGCCTTGGCTGTTGAGCACCACAAGATATGCTTTGTTTTCTTAAGGGGGATATTATTTATGTTGTGACTTCTGAGCAAAACTTAACCAACATTAAGTATTAACTTACAATATATAGCACCCTTTACAATATATAGCTAAAACAAACATTACAAACCTCCAGAATCTAGATTAGATTGAGAATCTTACCAGAACTTTACCCTTTTATACAGTTCACTAGTCACTTCACACAGCAGGCACCTAAATATATATCTCATATCAGTATCTAGTTATCTACTCTTGAAATACTTTGATCCTTCTGTATGGTTCAAAGTTCTCTTCTATCTTGACCTAGCTATCTTCTGATGCAGTCTGACCACGCATACGAGCAGTTGTGCAGCCATAACTAGGCAGCAACATGACTACTTTAGCACGAATGTTGACATCTTGTGGGAAATCCAGCAAGTCCATTTACAGTAGGTGGAGATAAGCCTCTACAGGGCGGGTGTTGATCTCTCATTCTCTCAACAAAGTTTCCAAGTGACAAATGGAGTGATAGACTGGATATATAACAACTACAATGCCTTAATTAAAAATGGATGAAGTCGCCTAGCTAGCTTAGAACTTAAACTTTTTAGGTACCATGAATAATCAGTGCAGTACTTCTTGGGGTTGATTGACTTGATTGTACAACTACAAAGCAAAGAAAATCATGCAAGCTAGTCGTGGAGAAATGAAGCCACTAAAAGACTCAATTAAATCAGTACTAATCTAATTGAAACAACATAGCTTAGCTACGAGCGTAATAGTCATGTTTATCAGGAGTACTTGTGCCAACCAAGAAGCATAGAGATGCAAACCCTAGCAATATAGAGCTTTCCTCTTTGTTGTCTCACCCATCTTTTCCACTTGGTGAATCTCCTACCCATGTTTCCCATATTTGATGACTACCACTCTCACTCTCTAGAGCTCTCTGGCTATCTGTACTACTTTCACAAACTTGCTGCATGCCTCGTTCAACATCTCAACCCTAATTTATTGACACGGAAACTTGGCATTTTGCAGGCTAGCAAAGATTGTATGCACATGCGATAGTAGAGAGTGGAAACTGGAGACTACTAGTTCACTTCAACCTTTCAATGCTTAGCCCTAGGGTCCATTTGTATACCTTTAGAACAACTAGATATCACGTGCAAGAGTCTGCCTTTTTATCTCTTAAATGCAACGTAAACGTCTTCATCACAAGCCTTGCCTGCCATTGATAAATGTTGATCTCCAAGTTCAAGTACAGCTGAACATCTTGTTAACAAAAGTTGTTCCAAGCACAAAACAGGAACAACTGTTTCAGCCAAAAAAAGAAAAGCAGATCAAACAAAACATCTGGAAATGTTTTTCTTTTTGGCTAATAACATATCTAGATGTTGTATACTTGAATAGAAATCCGATTCTATGAACAGTTCATGAGATTAGAAGTCTTAGTTCAAATATCATACTGTCGAAAACATACTGCAATGCCATTCGATCATTTTATGACCTGACCGGAGGTCCAGAACTAACCTAATACAAGAACATTATGAAAACCTTATCCTTTGAGCTAGTTGTTGTTAAGCTTTTATGAATTATCAGCACCTAATCCTCTAAGATTAAAGATTGATAAGTTTTTCTTGCTCCTAGTGTAGCCAAGTAAGCTCCTGAATTAGAGGCAGAGATTGTGACAGAATAGTGCTTAATTTGCCAAGAACATCACAGTCGGATTTCAAATCCACGTGTCTACTCATGTCTCATCACTGCCATGACAATGAAAATTGTTCCCAGAAACCTTATCTATAATCACATCAAGGGCATCAAAGATAAGATCTTTAATCAAACCATTTAGATCAATGTGGACCTGGCTGCTAGCCTGCATGAATATGACCATCTGTTAACTTCCAGCTAATGTTGGCCCTATGAATAAGCACGCTCTAAGCCCACCATTACTGTTTAAATCAGACCAAAGAGGGGTCATAGACACGAGGTAGCTTAGACTTTGCACAGGAGAAGAGGCAAGAGTGCTATTAGTGACTTGGAGACAAAGGAAAGCTCCATGGTGGGGGTTAGTAACCGGTTCCTTTGATTTTTTGCTGCATATTTTGTTGTTGGGTAATATATGGCTTTGGGAATTTATATACAATAGTGGTGGGGTGCAGAGAACTACTGGGGATATTAAAGTGGTTTTCATGATGTTGAGTTAGTGCAGGAACGATGTGACTAACTGAAACACCACAATCACAACATTCCCTTTCAAGAAAAATCGATCCACCAAGCAACTGATGAAGATTAGATTAGATGCATTTTAGTGTCAGAAGACAATGTAGCTCGAGCTTGTATTTCATGGCTATTTAATTCTTCGGCGAAGCATCATCTCCATGGCTTTCACATCATAAAGTACTTGCACTATGTTAGCCTTAGCTTAATTAGCAACTCTCCCACATGGATGATAGGGAATTCTAATAATCCCGAGATGGATTCTTGTTACTTTCGTCAATCAATTCATGAACGTGATATTCTAACTAAGATCATTGATAGAGACCATTAAACGTATTGAAATGAAGAGAAGACCTTGCGCTTGGACTGATTACTGTTATAAGTTGAGGATTGGAAGCTTTGCTAATGCCTGCTAGCTGACACTGATTTGGTCCGAAATCTGATTATTCCTTGTGGGTTATATATGTTGGTATAAATGTATTATACATTTGTGTGTTACCATTCCTATACAATCCCAATGATGGTCTGCATGATGAAGGCTAGGACGTGTATGGAAAATGCAACATGTTTTGCACTATGCAGTAATCGAAGTTTTGACCTAAGATCCCTAAATCCAAATTTCTATATTGAAAATAAAGCCTAAACAACACCACTACAAGTGGGCTAGTAGTTCTTACCTCAAGTATGCGCCCCAACTTAGGTTTGAAATCAGAAACTGGCATACTAGCCAACAATGACGGGACCAGAATTTCATATCCATGGGGCACTCATAAGTTTTAGAATACCAAATTGGAAATTCAAATATATATGTACTGAAACATTTAACATAAGATCATAAATTAGAACAAAATTATAGTAAGATTGATTTACTTTAGTTTTATATTGTACTAGAATTACAGTGTTGAGACATCGAACAACAAGGTTATACCACGCGCCTTACGTGCGGAGAAATTAGAGAAGAAGCTGCTGGGCACCTTTTCCCGACCGAGCGCCGTAGGCAATCCAGCCATTGCATCTCGGTTCGAGAGAGGAAGGAAGACCGTGCTACAATCATGGGTTCACGACATAGATGAGGTCCAAGGATGGAGGAGATTCAATTGTTTAAGGATTGGACTGATGGATCCCGATCTAATCTTCTTCTACCAAGGTTGAGGACGGGTTAGGAGCAATGTCGGGTTGTGTTTAGTTTTTGGATCTACTCATCAGATCTCAAATAAGCCTTTACTCTTACTCTTTCGAGTAAGGGTTTTCGTCATTAAATCTTATAGGTGGTTGGAGTTGGGGAGCTGAATTGTTGTTACAAGAACCCAATCTTCTGTCAGTGTATGACTGTGCGGTTTATTATCGGCCTGTGTTGAGGATTCTAGGAGATCATGGGATGACCCACCCAATGATTTTTTTTTTTATTGTGGTCAAATCTTATCCTAGTAATTGCTACATATTTTGGTTAGTTTAACTCGTTCGGCTGCTTAATTAGGCTTATATTGGATTTCTAGACATGATGGTCTCTCTTTTTCGGACCGTATAGTTAATGTCTTGGATTTCTAGACATGACGGTCTCGCTTTTAGACACAATGACATAATTTGAAAAACCAGAAAAAGCGGAAAAACATATGCAAATCTCTTACTGTAATCTTGTTAGACTAACTCTGAATTTCCTCGTATCAGTAAAGTAGAAAATAATCAAGGCAAAGCACACAATAAGGTAGAAGAAATATGTTGTTGTTCATAACTAAACAAAGATAAGACTAACAAACATTGTATCTCTGGATGCCTCAGCAGGAAAAAAAATTTGTGCCAAGTGAGAGAGAGAAATAGACATGAGGTTCTGCAGGAATGATGTGTAATGCTCTAGTCACCACCCAACTTTGTGTACAACAGCCAAAAAATAACAATAGACCAAGCCATTCATGTTTCTCCCCCAGTATCTTATATTGTTCATCACAACCAAGACATGGTTACTTTAGGAATAACCTGGCCTGAAAGAGAGTCTTCTGTTTTTATCTCTCAAAAATGAATACTTATAGAGTAAGTCAAATGCAGCAACTCTCAAATCAGTTGATTTTAGGGTATTAGATATTCAAGAGATATCCCAAGACATCACTACTCAAGTGTTTGATCAGTTTAGCCAAAACAGCTGAGATCAACCTCCATGCATATCACCTTTTTAAAGAGGCCGCAACTTTACTCCAAACATGCATCTTTTGAACACAGTCTGTGAGATTCTCAAAATATTGCTTTTTTGTCATTTTATTTATCTTATACCTGAGAAAGATCATGTCCATTGTGTGTGTGTGTTGGCAACAAAATAATATTACTGAGCAAGGCGTACAAACATCAAGAGTGTAAACCAGACTTACACCATGTGTAGTTATGAACAAGCAGCGGATTTCTACACAACATAAAGCTAAGATCAATGATCAAGAACATACTGTACAGATAATTGTAAGAACCATTTCAAGAGGTTAGACTTAAAGATAGGGATTTTTGCAAATGCCTAAAGCATTTCTGAGTTCTTCAAATCTATCAGTAGCAAGAGATTTAGTGAAAATATCAGCAAGTTGATTAGCAGTAGATATGTACTCCATGTGCAAAATATTTTTCTCAACTAGATCTCTGATAAAATGATACCTGATAGCAATGTGCTTAGTCTTGGAGTGTTGCACTGGTTTTTTTGTGATGTTGATGGCACTAGTGTTGTCACATAGAATGGTGAATTTACCTTGTGACATCCCATAGTCCCTCAACATATTTTGCATCCACAACATTTGAGTACAGCAGCTGCTAGCTGCTAGCTGCTACATATTCTGACTCAGTTGTGGACAAAGATATAGTTTTGCTTTTTGCGGTGCCAGGCAACCATATTGTTTCCAAAGAAGAAACATCCACCGGATGTGCTCTTGCTATCTTTAAGACTTCCTCCCCAATTAGCATCTGAATAACCAACAATTTCTGCATTAGTATCACAGGTATATCAAATTCCACAGGAAACTATACCTGACACATAATGAATAATTCTCTTGACTGCAGCTAAGTGTGATTCTTTTGGATTTGCCTAAAATCTAGCACACACTCCAACACTAAAAGAAATGTCTGGTCTGCTTGTTGTAAGATAGAGAAGACTCCCGACCATACTCCTGTAAAATGTTTGATCTACAGACTGTCCTTCTATATCATCAGTAAGCTTGATAGATATGCTCATGGGATTTGCAACAGCCTTCTTTGACTCCAATCCAAATTTTTTAACCAATCCTTCAGCATACTTAGTTTGGTAAAGAAACATACCTGCTTCATGTTGTTTCACCTGAAGACCAATAAAGAAAGTTAGTTCACCACACATACTCATTTCAAATTCACTTGTCATGTCAGCTCTAAACTATTTGACCAGGGAATCTGATGTAGATCCAAACACGATATCATCAACGTATACCTGTGCTACCATGAATTTATTCTTTTCAATTTTCACAAACAAGGTTTTATCCACTTTACCTCTCTTGTATCCCTTACTTACCAGATAAGTAGACAGTCTATCATACCATGCTCTTAGTGCTTGCTTAAGACCATACAATGCCTTCTTAAGTTTGAACACATGATCAGGATGATGTGGATCTTCAAATCCTTTAGGCTGCTCCACATAGACTTCTTCTTCTAACAATCCATTCAAGAAAGCTGGCTTTATTCCTTACCACATTTCCATGTTTATCACTTTTGTTTCTGTAAATCCACTCAGTTCCCACAATATTTCCTTCAGAGGGTCGAGGAACCAAATCCCACACCTGATTCCTGGTAAATTGATTCAGCTCTTCTTGCATTGCTTTAATCCAATCATCATCTATGAGGGCTTCCTTCACATTCTCTTCCTGAATTGCATGTTTTTTGGTTCTGGTTCTGATTCCTTCTTGCATGCCACCAATCACATCAGCTATAGAATGATCCTTCTTGACTTGTCTATATCCAGTTCTGGTCTTAGGCATTTGTTGAAGATTTGAGTCATTTGTCTCATCTACTTCAGAGTCTTCTTCATGAAACATAAGTTGACCATGACTGTCAGCTGCATTATCTATTAACACCATCTGTCTATCAAAAACATCATCCACAGACACATTAATAGATTCCAAAAAAGATTTAGTCTCCTTGTTATACACCCTATAAGCTTTGCTATTTAAAGAATATCCTAGAAAAATTCCAATATCACTTCTTGGTTCAAATTTCTCCAAATATTGTCTATCTTTGAAAATATAACAAGGATTTCCAAAAACATGAAAATGACTTACATTTGGTTTCTTACCTTTCCACAATTCACAGGGAGTATTGTTTGTACCTGATCTGAGCGTAACCCTGTTGATAATATAGCATGCTGTGTTGATTGCCTCAGCCCAAAATTTTTGACTTAAACCAGATGTGTACATCATAACTCTTGCCATGTCCAGTAAAGCTCTATTTTTTCTTTCTACTACACCATTTTGTTGTGGTGTAATAGGAGCTGAAAATTCATGAAAGATACCATTTTCATGGCAAAAGTTAGCAATAGCATTATTTTTAAATTTAGTGCCATTGTCAGACCTGATTCTGGAGATTTTCAAATGTTCAGATTGCTTGGCATTTGTGATCACAAAACTAAGACCTTTGAACAACTCAAATGTCTCTCCCTTATCTGCAAGAAAATTCACCCAAGTAAATCGTGTAAAATCATCAACGGCAACCAAAATATAACTTTTGCCTGCATGACTTTCATACTGAGATGGACCCATCAGATCCATATGTAACAATTCCATGGCATGACTTGTAGGAACTGAATTGATACTTTTATGTGCAGATCTTGATTGTTTGCCAATTTTACATCCTCCACAGACTCTATCTGTTTTACCACTGAGTTTTGGCATCCCTTTTACAATTCCTTGATTGGACAATTTGAGTAAGTCCTGAAAGTTTACATGTCCAAGTCTTCTATGCCAAAAAGTAAAAATTTCTTCTGTAGAGCTAGTTTTCATACAGGTTTGCACATCCAGTAAATCATTAGCTAACACATGATAGCAATTATCAACAGACCTTACTCCACCCATAATGCAGTTTCCTTTGTTGTTCAAAACTAGACATCTTCAAAGTCATCTGTAAGTTGACTCACACTTAGAAGATTTGTATTCAGACCTTCAACATACAATACATTCTCAAGATTTGAGATATTTGGTGTGTTGACAATTCCTTTTCCTTTGATTCCTGCTTGTCCTCCATCACAGATCCTGAAATGTTAGTATTTGTGAAGGTAATGAACCATTCTTTGTTACCACACATGTGTCTTGAGCATCCACTGTCTATATACCACACATCATTCTTTTTGCTAGATAGAGCAGTTAATGCAACCACGCAAGTTGCTTCAATGTGAATTTCATTTGAATAAACTGAAGCACTTAAGCATGAGGCCTATAATTCTTCCTTTTTAGTCCTCCTAGACCACATTTGTCCTCCCATCTGCATTTTTTCTTCAGAAATCATGTCAGACATTTGATGAATAAGATTCATATGATCATTCATTTCTTTTTACAATTTCTCAAATCTATCAACGTTTTTAGATGAATGAGAAAACCTGTTCATACAGTTTGGTCTAATGTGTCCAATCTGACCACAGTGATAACAAATGGGAACAAAAGATTTTTTAGAAACATACCTTTTTTCAATTTGATTTGAACTTTCGATTTTTACCTGTTGAACATCTTCTGCTTGTAACAGTGGAATTTCTTCTTTCTCAGCTTTTACAAATTTTGTAGAGCTCGAGCTTTCCCCATTGTAACCAAGACCAAAGGTGTCTTTGTGAGCCTTTCCTGCACCAAAAATACTTGAAGCTATCTTTGAACTTGTCTAAAATTGACTGAACTTACTTCTTAACTTCCTCAGTTCTTCCTTCAATGAATCAATTTCAGAGATTAGCTCAATAATTTTTTTATCTTTCGAAATTAATTCATTTTTCAAATCCCCACAATCACTGCTAAATAACTCATTGTTCAACTTTTTAGCTTTTTCAACTTCAGCTTGCAACATTTTCACACTCTTGTTCAATCCACTTCTTTCATCTTCCCATGACTTTTGTTCCAGCTGCAAAATCTGTTCAATTTTCTCCTTTTGCTCCTGAAGATCCTTCACTTGTTTCGTCAAAGCATTATTTTTATTGCTCAATCCTTTTGATGCAGTATAGAGTTGTTCATACTTGTCATCCAGTTTCCTTCTGTCAAAAAAACCATCATCACTAGAATATGCACTATCAGTATCAGAAAATTCACATGAGTCAAATTTAACATAAGTAACAAGAGCAAAGTTTCTGTCTCCTTTTCTGACTGAAATTTCTTCATCACTATCACTCCAGGAAGTAACCTTGAGAGCTTTTTTCTCATTAGCACCTTTTTCTCTGAATCTTTCTGATCCATTCTTCCTATTGTCACAGTCAGTAGAAATATGTCCATAGCCATCACATTCATAACATTTAGGTCTATAATTTTTCTTATCAAACTTGTTATGACCCCTATTATTTTTCTCAAAACGATTCTCAGAGTTTCTATTCTTTCTCGAGTCAAAAGTATTTCTGGAAGAGCTGAAGTTTTGATTGTTTCTAGATTTCAAAAGTTTCTTGAATTCTTTTGTTAAAAGAGCATAATCAAGATTTTCATCTTCCGGATCAACTTTAGAAGAACTTTTCAAAGCAACACCTTTTTGTTTCTTGTCTGACCACATATTATCAGAAATCATTTCTAATTCAAAAGTTTTCAAATTGCTTACCAGATCCTCTAGAGAATATTTGTTTAAATTATGTACCTCCATGATAGCTGCCTTTTTGGGAAGATATTTTCTTGGTAGCGCTCTGAGAAACTTTTTCACCACTTTGTGCTCCTCAAAGGGTTCATCCAAGCTCTGACATTGACCTGTAATGTTAGTTACCCTTGTATAAAAATCATCAAGCAATTCATCCTCACCCATTTTCAAGCTTTCAAATTCTTTAGCCAGAATTTGAAGTTTTTGAATCTTGACAGTTTCACATCCTTCATGTGCAGTAACCAACATGTCCCAAGCTTCCTTAGCTGTATCACAGTACTGAATGCGCCTTCTTTCCTTGGCACCTAGTGTAGTAAAAAGTGCATTTCTAGCAACATAATCAGCATTGCATAAAGCTTGTTCATCTGCTGACCATAAGTCAACAAATTTGAGTTGTACTCCAGAAGTACTTTCAGATTTCACCACTGGAGACTTATAACCTGTTTGAATAATCTTCCAAGCCTTTGCATCCAAGGTGTATATGAAAGTTCTCATCATAATCTTCCACTAAGGAAAATCATCTCCATCAAATTTTGGCAGTTGATTCACTGCATTTCTTTCCATTTCAAGCCTGTATCTGCTAGACACCTTCTAGCACCTGCTCTGGTACCAATTGTTGGGATAGAAATGGATTAAAAACAGATGAAGCACGGATAATAAATAATTTAATTCAGCAGCTTGGTGCAAAACCTCAATGAGGGAAAAAGCACCAAGTAAGATTATTTCATTAATCTTCAAAACTTTACAAGAAGTAATTCTCACACAACTACAAATTCTTATATCTGTTTTTGGCTCTCACTTCTCACACAAGTAATTCATGTAACTCTACAAAGAGAAACTGAACAAACACACGGAGACTTACAACACACTCAGCTTTCTGTAGTTCTTACACACAACTAGATTTCATGGCATAAACCTAAGACTTAAACACTCTTAGTTTACTGTCAGTTGATTCTTCCACAATCAGTGATCCCTGGTTCTTTGACACAACCAGTTGACTAAGTCCTGCAATACAATCAGCCTTTTTCTTCTCACCACAAGATCTCAGTTTTCCCAATCTCAAATGCAACATGTATGCAAGTAAGAGAGAAAGTCTTAGTCTTTGGAATAACACACTCAAGTAGTTTGCAAATTGATCATACACAATATTAACTCCACAAACAAGAACTCTGATCAATCACAAAAAGTTTGACTTTCATAGATCACAACAGAAGCAATTTATAGAGGTTGACACTCCCCCTCAACTAATGCAATTCAATGAGAAGATCAATTTTCGTTTCAGAAAAGATGCAGTCAGTTCACTGTTATCTTGCACTTTCCAAAAACGCATGAACCAGTTTCATGCTATAACATAGCAAATAAAACCTCAACAGATCAAGCTTTTAGTTCGCAGATAACAATCATTATGTTCATGCATATGAATGATCAAATATATTTAAACTTCCAAAGAATATGCAGATAACTATTCTAAGGAACCAGATTTGGAAAGCACCAAATCAGATATTCTAAAGATAATCAAGATTCTGCAAATAAACACCTTAATATATCTGATAAGGAAAAACAGAGCATAAACTATTCATATATGGATGATTATGAGGATAGTATGTATATAAATAAATGCTAGCTGGTTATACGTGCTTTTTCGCCATAATGAGGTAAAATACCATTATGGTGTGACGTGAGCGTTAGACGCAATCGTCGTAGCCCTATATGAATATAATAATAATTCATATAAGGAATATGCACGTATATATACACCCATCTTTTCCGCATAATGAGGTAAAATTTCATTATGGCGTTACGTGAGCGTCAGACGCAAGTGTAGTAGCCTTGTATGAATTTCTATTTCTTTTGTATTTCTTCATAAGAAATCATACAAGGAGTATGACGAGTGTAAATACATACATACATATATATATATATATATAGTTTAGCCTGAGCGGCTGTATTTAATTAAGTTTCGGAGACTAGCAGGAGCTAGTCATGTATTTGCCAGTTTTTGAGTTTAGAGCTTTTGAGCTGTCGCATGCATCATAATTTCTATGGAAATTTAAATTGGGAAAGCATAAATATTTTCATTGAATTCATTTTTGTCCACTCACTCTAACGGTTTCAAATGTTTTCCCCTGGGCTCTTTGTTTTTAAAATGCCCAGTCTGCAGAGTGCGGGTCGGTACTAGTGAGAGGAGACGAGGCATAGTTACCCATCTATCAGCCACTTTTTACCAGTAGGTTACCTGCTTAACCTACTAGTGTATTTTCCTGCTTCCGTTAGTTTTAGTAGCTCTGAATACTCTTGGGATTATTGTATAATATTTTAATGGAGTGTGCTAAGATTCATGTTATATTATTTTTTTATTTTTTTTATGGGTAATTCTTGGATTTTCCGGGTTAGGGTTGTCCATTTTCAAGGGAGGTTTACCGAGTGCTTCAGTAAATTTTCCTTGGAGGTGGACCCCGTAAGACTTACTTCGGGTTTTAGGGTGAAATTCGGGGTGGGTCTTGACAGTTGGTATCGGAGCTTTAGGTTTCATTTCCTGCCTCCTGAGTACTATCATATTTGCCTAAGAAGCACGTAGTTCCTATAGAGTGGTGATCTGACCGCGGCGGATTCACTAACATTTTATGCTTTGGATGCTATGTGTTATTAGGTATGTGTGATAGTTCTGTTAGTCTTGTAAACAGACAACTAAATATCTCCTTCCTCAGGTACTATGCCTCCTAGACGCCAACCCCGTGTGGCTACCTCGACCAACGCGAATGAGGGTGGTGAAGTTAGAGGATTAGTTGATTCCATTGGGAATATGCTGAGAGGTGTTTTAGATAGGGTTCAACACCCTCGGTCTGTGAGGAAGAAAGATGTCTTCGATGCTGGGACAATTGAGTTCAAGAGTGCCAAGGGACCCCTTGATGCATACACTTGGGTATATAAGATGGAGAAGGCTTTTGAGAGCACTGATCTGCCGGAAGAAAAGAAAGTGAAGATGGCAGTTACTTTTCTGGATGATTCAGCGCATCATTGGTGGACTCTCGCTAGCAGAAATAATGGTGGTGCTCAGAATATGACTTGGGAGCAGTTTAAGACGCTCTTCTTAGGTCAGTATTTCAGTCATGCTCATCGTAGTAGGATTCAGACGGATTTGCTGAACATGAAGAAGAGGGTTGATGAGGGTGTCATAGAGTTTGAGCAAAGGTTCACTACCTTGAGCTATCTTTTTTTTTTTTTGGTCAACACTACCTTGAGCTATCATGTGCCATATTTGGTTCCTGATGAGAGGACCAAGATTGATATGTTTATTAGGGCACTCGGTGGAGTGTATGCAGATAGGATGACAGGTGTTATTTACCCGACTTTTCTTGATGCGGTTAGTGCAGCCATGGCCATCGAGACTAGGGGGAAATATAGTGCTCGGCCCCGAGATTTCAGTGGTCCCAGTCAGGGTCCATCTAAGAAGGCTGCTTCCTCATCCGCTTCTGGATCATCAACTGGTTGTGGTTCTAGCAACGGATCGAGCTCTGGTGCGCGGAACAGGGCTAGAGGACGTTTCAGGAGTCAGTTGGGTAGGTGATTCGCGTATTTTCAAGCACTTATTTAAACACTCAATCAAACACAAATACAATTAAAACCCTTCTTTGTAGATGTAGCATTGGTAAGTAGGGATCGTTCTTAACTGGGGATTGAGGGTGATTGCATAACTATGCTAAGGTTGTTTAGGGGGGTGCAAGATTGTTTGTTCTAAGTTTCTACGAAATAAAACAAGAAGATGGGTACATACATATCAAGAAATCACAAGTTCTAACATGTTTAAACTCATAGACAAGCAAACAATCAAGAGCACATAATCCTAACATGCATCTAGCCGAAAATAAGTTCCTAAGTCTATTATTTACAAGTGATCATCACATCATGTTGCTTAGGCCGATTACTCCCTCCTTGGCTGAATCCTACGAAATTCACATGTTAATTAGAACATATACACACACTTGCATCGAATTAGAGGGCAGCCAAATCATCTAGCAAACTCCCTAACCCAATTTTATCTTGATCAGATCGGTGGAACATGCATAGGGTGAACCAAATCATCTAGTGTCATCCTAAGCAAATTCCAGAGCATTAAGAACATGGCAAGCATACATACACGTCCCAATCAATCTATAAACACATGGAAGAATTCAAAACAAATTAGAAATAATCATCTTTACACCAAAACATTAGTCTTTCTATACAAAGCCTTGAAAAAAAAAAAACAATACAAAGTCGAAATAAATACAAAGAGGCCATGTTACACTTTTTGCTCCGAGGAATTCGTCTCTCTGCAAGCTCCGAGCGCACGTCCCTTTGGTGGAGGATGGCTACGCAAGTGTTCAAAGCCAAATCTAGCGAGAGAACACTCACGGATGGAGGAAGGGTGTCTATGAGGTGGTGGAGATGGTATTTCGACTAAGAGAGGCTGATTTTGGCTAAGTATGAGAGGGGTTAGTGTTTAGACAAGGCTTCGGCTCGATGAGTGTGTGATCCTTTCTTCCTCCTCCAAAGCTCTTTATATAGGGGATGATGATGATGCCGTTCACCTCATTTCAAATACAACCATGCACAATTATGCTCCATTCAATACAAAACCGTTACAGCCATTAGCTATTAAGCTCCCACCATTACATCATGCAATTGTCAATTAAGCTATTTAAGTAGCCGTTCAAAACCGTTTCAATTATACATCCGTTTCACCCAATTTACTCACCACCGTTACATCCATGACAATTAAGCTCCTTTTCGAAAACTGCCATGCATATTAGCTCCCCGTCTAGACTTCATCAATGTCCATGCATCACTACTTGCTCCATATCCTAGTCAACATAGGAAATTGTTTCCTAGTCAACACAAGCTTCCTTTTTGACTCCAATTCTTCTTTGGCCGAGAATACCATGTAATTGCACATATTTTGGTCCAAATCGCCTCCTTTATTATTTCTCCTTTATTTTCTACCTAAAAACATAAAACAAGTTAGAAACATATTTACTAAGCTCATAACAAAGCAAAATGTAGAGAGAAAGACATTAATAATCAAGCATAAAATGCGTAGATCAGTAGGCAGCAGACTGGTCAAGTTAGTGCTGGTGGCAGTTTCCATGGTGGGACATCTGGTGGTCAGACTTTTTCTTTTGGGCAGCAATAGTCTTCTAGGTGCTATGAGTGTGGTGGTCAGGATCATTTCAGGAGGGATTGTCCATTATTTGCCCAGAGGACCACCCCTGCCCCTACTCAGTCATTCGGTCAGTCTTCCGCTAGAGGCTCCAGCAGTGGTACCCATGGTAGTTCAGTAGTCAGGGGCGGAACTCTACAGTGTAGTGGTCAGCGTGGACGTCCCATGACTCGTGCTAGACTTCATGCTATGACTCAGCAGGAGGGTCGTACTTCTCCAAATGTCATCATTGGTACGTTATTAATTTTTGGGTAGCCAGCTTTTACTTTAATTGACCCCGGAGCCACGCATTCATTTATGTATAGTAGATTTGCCCTCCATGCCAATGTGCCATCATCGTCTCTTCCAGGCGAGTGGCATGTGTCTCTACCCTCCGGTGAGGTGATGAGAATAAATTGGGTGTTTAGTGGTTGTGAAGTGTTGATAGAAGGGACTAAGTTTAAGGCGGATCTAATCCCTTTAGATATTGTGGAGTTTGATGTGATCTTGGGAATGGACTTTTTAGAGGCTTATAGAGCTATGGTAGATTGTTTTCGAAAAGAAGTGGTGTTTCCAAGTCCAGATGGATTTGAGGTTGCGTTTCAAGGGGAAAGAGATGTTATCTCGAGTTGCTTGATATCAGCTGTTACTACTAGGAAGTTGTTAAATAAAGGTTGTTAGGCATACTTAGCTCACATTGTAGATACAAGTGTGGGAGTGTTGGAAATAGAGGATATTCTTGTAGTAAGAGAGTTTCCAGATGTGTTTCCCGACAAGTTGCCTGGTTTGCCTCCTGTAAGAGAGATAGATTTTTCTATCGAGTTACTTCCTGGAACTACGCCTATCTCTCAGGCACCTTACAGAATGGCTCCAGCAGAATTGAAAGAGTTGAAGACTCAACTGCAGGAGTTAGTAGACAAGGGTTTTATTCGGCCTAGCATGTCTCCATGGGGTGCTCCGGTGTTGTTTGTTAAGAAGAAAGATGGCACCATGAGACTATGCATTGATTATAGGAAGCTAAATCAAGTCACGGTGAAGAATAAATATATGTTGCCTCGCATTGATGATTTATTTGATCAGTTGAGGGGCGCTTCTATTTTCTCAAAGATTGACTTGAGATCTGGTTATCATCAGTTGCGGATCCGGGAAGGTGACATAGCCAAGACTGCTTTTCGATCACGCTATGGTCATTATGAGTTTGTAGTGATACCTTTTGGACTTACTAATGCACCCGCTGCTTTCATGAATCTCATGAATATGGTGTTTCGTCCATATCTTGACCGTTTCGTGATCGTATCCATAGATGACATTTTGGTATACTCAAGAAGTGAGAAGGAGCATGCCAAACATCTAAGAATGATATTGCAGACTTTGAGAGATGCTCAAATGTATGCTAAATTCCGCAAGTGTGAATTTTGGCTGGATAAAGTGGGGTTCTTGGGTCATGTGATTTCGGCAGAAGGTGTTAGTGTGGATCCCCAAAAGGTGGAAGTAGTGTCAAATTGGAGAAGACCCACCACTGTGACGGAGATACGTAGTTTCTTGGGGTTAGCAGGTTATTATCGACGCTTTGTGCAAAATTTTTCAAAGATTGCTGCTTCACTTACCAGATTGACCAAGAAGGGAGTTAAGTTCGAATGATCAGATCAGTGTGAACAAAGTTTTCAAGAATTAAAGAATTACTTGACTAGTGCTTCTGTATTGGCACTTCTGAATGATAGTGGGGAATATGTGGTTTATTGTGATGCTTCTAGACGAGGTCTAGGCGGAGTCTTGATGCAGCATGATCGATTTATTGCCTACGCTTCTAGGCAATTGAAGCCGCATGAGGCGAATTATCCCACTCATGATCTAGAGCTTGCAGCGGTGGTATTTACTCTCAAGTTGTGGAGACACTATCTTTATGGAGCCAAGTGTCAGATTTTTACCGATCACAAGAGTCTTCGATATGTGTTTACTCAAAAAGAGTTAAATATGAGGCAGAGAAGGTGGATGGAATTAATCAATGATTATGATTGCACTATTGAGTATCATCCTGGAAAAGCTAACGTGGTAGCTGATGCTCTTAGTCAAAACCCCACCATATCTTTGTCTCACATGATGATGGTTCGAGTTCCACTTCTTTTTGAGTTGCGAGCTACTGGGGTGGATTTAGCGGTGGATAATGTTGGTGCCTTAGTAGCTAGTTTCCATGTGAGGCCGGTTTTGATTGATAAAGTGCGGGAGGCTCAATATGATGATCCTTCCATAGCTTACTTGATAGAAAGAACATTGAATGGAGCCGCCGTGGATTTTTCAGTAAGAAGAGATGGAACTTTATTGTTCAAAAATAGGCTTTGTGTTCCAAAGAGAAATGAAGAGTTAAAGATAGAGATAATGGAGGAAGCTAATAGTTCTGCATATGCTGCTCATCCGGGTAGTACAAAGATGTATCAGACTTTGAAGGATTATTATTGGTGGCCAAACATGAAGAGAGAAATCGCAGCTTTTGTTAGTAGGTGTTTGATTTGTCAGCAAGTGAAAGCTGAAAGGCAGAAACCTTCTGGGTTGCTTGAGACGTTGCCTATCCCAGTGTGGAAGTGGGACCACATCACCATGGATTTTGTTTTCAGTTTACCTCGTACCCATGAGGGTCATGACGGTATTTGGGTGATTGTGGATAGACTCACCAAATCTGCACATTTCTTGCCGATGGGAAAGAAGTATACACTGGATAAATTGGCGGAGCTTTATGTGAATGAGATCGTGAGACTTCATGGTGTACCTGAATCAATAGTGTCGGATCGGGATCCTAGATTTGCTTCTAAATTCTAGGGAGCTCTTCAGGCAGTGTTAGTCACCCGATTGCACTTCAGCACTGCTTTTCATCCTCAGAACGATAGGCAATCAGAGAGGACTATTCAGACTTTGGAGGATATGTTGAGATCTTGTGCCTTGCAGTTCAGGGGGGGTTGGGATAGAAACCTGTCTTTGATGGAGTTTGCTTACAACAACAGCTACCATTCTAGTATTGGTATGGCTCCCTTTGAGGCACTTTATGGGAAACAGTGTCGTACACCTTTGTGTTGGAATGAAGTAGGAGAAAGAGAACTTTGTGGTCCAGAGTTAATCCATGATACAAATGAGAAGATTAAAGTGGTCAGAGATAGACTCAAGGCCGCTCAGAGTAGGCAAAAGAGTTATGCAGATGTTCGCATGAAGGATCTTGAGTTTTAAGTGGGTGATTGGGTGTTCTTGAAACTATCTCCTTGGAAAGGAGTAGTACGTTTTGGTAAGCGTGGGAAGCTTAGTCCGAGGTATATTGGCCCTTATGAAATAAAAAAGCTAATTGGCTCACTTGCTTATCGGTTACTTTGGCCTCCAGAATTATCCAGGATACATAATGTGTTTCATGTATCCATGCTTCGCAAGTATATTGCCGATCCCTCTCATGTGCTGCAAGAGCAGCCGATTAGTTTGCAAAAGGATTTGACCTATGAAGAGGAACCGGTTCAGATTCTTGACCGAAAGGAGCAAGTGCTTAGGAACAAGACAATCTCACTTGTCAATGTGCTCTAAAGAAGTCATCAAGTAGAGGAAGTTACTTGGGAATCAGAGGAACAAATGAGGGAGCAATATCCCTACCTCTTTGGTTGACAAGTTTGTAAATTTTGAGGACGAAATTTTTATAAGGAGGAGAGAATTGTCACGCCCCGACTCTTAAATTTTACCTTATTTACTGGCTTGGAATTAATAAGAGTTTTACCGTCTTCGTCAATGAGTCTATAGTTTAATTGGTCCTCGGGGTTTTGGGGGACGATTATTTCGAAGGGATTATTTATAGTTGAAAAATGTGACGACGGTAAAAATGGTAAATTTTAGCTAGTAAAAGGTAAGTTTTATTAGGGTATTATTTTTGGGGTGTTGAATTTTGGAGTTGGGTTATATGTGTGGGTTGGACCGGTTGGGCCAAGCCCAGTTTTTTTTCTCTCTTCTCTCTCTTCACTCTCCTCCCTCCCGATTCTCTCTCCCTCTCCCTCTGCCCGGAAACTTCTTCCCGGCCGTTCGCCCTCGTCCGGCCGCCTCAGACTGCAGCACCGGTCTCAAACGGTTGGTCGTCGACCCAGCCTCCTTCCTGGACCGGTGGCAGCGTCTCTAGCGCCGCCGTGAGGGAGTTATCTCACCCGAAAGGTCCGACGGCCGTGGTGGTTCTCTCGTCGGAGCTCCCTCCTCCGGTCACCATAGCCAGAGCGGCTTGGCTCGTTGGAAAGCTCTCATCCCGTGCAGCAAACCCCTAAGAGGTTTCGCTCCCTCTTGAGCTAGGTAAGGAGAAATCGGTGATTGAAATTCTAGGGTTTTTCTTAATGTTTTCGTTCGATTGGCATAGTTAGGCTTGGAATTGGTGTTTGTGCTAGTTAGGAAAGTTATAGAAGGAGTTGAGAGGAAGATGCTGTCAAAATTTGGTAGGCATTGGAGGTCGGCGGCGGCGCCGCTGTTTGGGGGTTTTTATGGTTTTAAATGTGTGTTGTTAAGGGGAGTCTATTGATGTGAATTTTGGAATTTTTGGAGGAGTTTTGGATAGGTTTGGAAATTGTTAAAGTTTGGTAATTTTGACGGATTAATAGAGTAGAATCCGACCATTGGTTTAATGTTGTTTAGACTGTGGGAGGTTGCATCAAGGCTGTCTTTATTTTTTCGGTGATGTTGGATAATATTGAGTTAAGAATGACGAAGTTAGGCAAGGATGAGAGTGGTTAAGGCTCACAGTTAATTTTGTCTATTTTGATTAAATATTAGATTTTTTAAGTTGGGAAATTAATTATACATTTGGAACAGGACGTGAGGAGGCTCGAGCAGAAGAGGTCTCGGAATGATATCAGGCTTAGGCCTAAGTTGTGAGTGGACTTTTGTTTTAAATAATGTGCATGCAAATGGTTTATTGTTGAATAATTTCTTTTGTTGGAGAATAACCGAAATTGAGAATTTCGGTGATTATATATTCATATATGGATGATTATGAGGATAGTATGTATATAAATAAATGCTAGCTAGCTATACGTGTTTTTCCGCATAATGAGGTAAAATTCCATTATGGCGTGACGTGAGCGTTAGACGCAAGCGTAGTAGCCTTGTATGAATTTCTATTTATTTTGTATTTCTTCATAAGAAATCATTCAAGGAGTATGACGAGTGTAAATACATATATATACATATATATATATACATATATATATATATATGACGAGTGTAAATACATATATATATATATATATAGTTTAGCCTGAGAGGCTGTATTTAATTAAGTTTCGGAGACTAGCCGGAGCTAGTCATGTATTTGCCAGTTTTTGAGTTGAGATCTTTTGAGCTGTCGCATGCATCATAATTTCTATGGAAATTTAAATTGGGAAAGCATAAATATTTTCATTGAATTCATTTTTGTCCACTCACTCTAACGGTTTCAAATGTTTTCCCCTGGACTCTTCGTTTTTAAAATGCCCAGTCTGCAGAGTGCGGGTCGGTACTAGTGGGAGGAGACGAGGCATAGTTACACATCTATCAGCCACTTTTCACCAGTAGGTTACCTGCTTAACCTACTAGTGTATTTTCCTGCTTCCGTTAGTTTTAGTAGCTCTGAATACTCTTGGGATTATTGTATAATATTTTAATAGAGTGTGCTAAGATTCATGTTATATTTTTTTTTTTATGGGTAATTCTTGGATTCTCCGGGTTAGGGTTGTCCATTTTCAAGGGAGGTTTACCAAGTGCTTTAGTAAATTTTCCTTAGAGGTAGACCCCGCAAGACTTATTTCGGGTTTCAGGGTGAAATTCGGGGTGGGTCTTGACACTTATTGTCTTTGCAGTTTGCTAGTCTCATCGACAAAGATTTTAGCACAGCAAGATACTCTAAAAGAAAGGGCGTGTATGTTTTCACTAGCTGTTATTGATGCTTACTGAGCGATGTGAGCTAAAAGTGCAAGTTCCAAGCACCCTAGAGTTTATTACGTACCCCCAAGAGGCCAAAGGCTGTTAGCCATGAACCTTGCCCAACTTGGTTTTAAACCTTTATTGGTCTTCACCTCATAGGTGGGTATCATTGTGGTCTCTCAGGCCAATAAGAGAAGGGGAGGATGTCCTAACGGCAACAAGAAAAAGCCCGATGTATGTGGTTTCATTGCTAGTGGGAAGGTAGAGGAAGTCGAATTTCAAGTTTGAAGGCGAACATGATACATGTGCGCACTTCTCGGAAATCCTTATCTACATAGCAAGGTCTCAGAAGATTTATAAATAACTCAGAGAGAAGCTCGAATCCCACTCTGGTAGTGTCATTTATTTAGTTACTTAGTTTGCTGACGATCCAAGAGAAATTCATGTACAGTTTCAATTAGGGTTTTTAACATTAACTCTAGTATGTTGTGCCTTTTTTTTTTTTTTTGGAATTAATGAAATGGGTAAACCCATTAGAGGAACCTAAATAAGCCCAATTACAATTAAACTAAGGAAAATTACCACTCAGCTCAATCCACATAGAAATGGTCAGAGAGGGTAACCCTAAATTTTTTACATCAAACCTTAAAATGTTAACACAACCGTCGCCGCCTTGAAAAACCCTAGCTGCCGCTGCCACCGCCACCGCCGCCACTAGTGACCAAGAGGCCGTGAGATGACCCAAAATGAAGGGAAGATGTCCGATAATCCGCTGCCAAGAAAATCTAACAACACAAATCCTGTCAAAACCAAAAGGAGTAAGGATGAAAGAGAGAAACCCACACCACACAAAAGCCTTCTCTTCTCTACCGAAGAAGCTCGATCCGAAAGGAAATCGAGGCCACTGAGTTCGAACAGTAGCAGTAACCAAAGAACAAAACCGGCGGTAAATAAGGGGGTGAAATACCCATGCGTGAGCACCCATAAACCACTTGGTAAGTGATCGATCTCACTTTTAAAAGGTGGTTTTCTATCCAGGGGCGGAGCCGTTATTAGGCTCGAAGGGGTCCGAACCCCCCCCCCTCCTCTTAGAATTTGGAAAGTTTGAAGTTTAGTGTGTAATTTAGTTAATTATCATTAAAAATTAGTTAAATTTTATCATTAAACCCCCCTCCTCCCCCTCCCCCAAGAATTTCTCATAATCAATCAATTTAAATGACAAATCAATTATGTTAAGAAATGTATGATTGATTGGTTTTATGTCTTGACAATTGAAATAGGTAAGAAAGTTAATAGGAAATTAAATTATTACTAACAAAATTTACCAAAACAAAATTTGTGAAGTAATAAATGAATAAATTACTACTTTCTTCCTTTGTATATTTTAAATTTTTTTACGAGTTAAGAGATGTATATAACAAAATTTTGCTTCATTTGAAGATTTTCTACAAAAGTTTGCTTTATTTGAAGATCTTCATTTGATCATCTTATACAAGAAAAAAAATACAAAACTTTGAGTTAGGTAATTTATCACTAAATTTAACATACACTCCAGTACATATATTGGAACCCCCCCCCCCCCAGACTTCAAATTCTGGCTCCGCCTATCACATCCTGACTCTTAAATTTTTACCATATTTACTAGCTTGGTATTAATAAGAGTTTTACTGTCTTTGTTAATGAGTTTATAGTTTCAGAGGTCTCTAGAGGTGTTTTGAGGGACGATGATGTCGGAGAAATTATTCGTAGGAGAAATATTTGAAGACGGTAAAAAGGGTAAATTTTAGCTGGTAAAAAGGTAATTTTTATTAGGGTATTATTTTTTGGGGATGTTTTATTTTTGGAGTGGGTTTTTTTATGAGTTGGATTGGCTCAAATTGGGGTCAAAAGCCTAACTCCATTTGTCTATTTTCCCCCGTCTCTCTCCTCTCTCCCGAGTTTCTTCCCCCGCCAGCGTTCTCCGCCGCTGCCTGCCGCTGTCCGGCCAGCTCCGACCGCCGCTTTGGTCCCCTTCGAGCCGCCGCTGCCTCCCCTCCTTCCCTAGGCTGGCGACCAGACCGGTAACGCCGCCGAACGGGGAGAAAACTCCCTTAGCAGCCGATTGTGTCTTTCGCCGGAACTCCCTCCTCTGGCCGCCATAGCCGGAGCCGCTTGGCTCGTTTGGAAGCTCTCCTCCCGTGCATCAGTCCCTTAAAAGGATTCACTCCCTCTTGGACTAGGTAAGGACAATCGTTGAGTTGAATTTATAGGGTTTTATTGTGTGTTTTGGTTCGATTGACTTAGTTAAGCTTGAAATTGGACTTTGTGCTAGTTAGAAAAGTTGTAGAGCGGGTTGAGAGGAAGATGCTGTTAAATTTTGGTAGGCATCGGAGGTCACCGGAGTCAACTATCGGCCACCGCTGCTGTGAAGTGGATTGTCAGGGTTTTAAATGTGTAATATTAAGGGGAGTTTAATTGTATGAAGTTTAGAATTTTTGGAGAAGTTTTGAATAGGTTTTAGATTTTTGAAAGATTGGTGAAGGCGGTTAATTGGTTAGAAATCCGGCAGTTAGATTAATGTTGTTTAGGTTGTAGAAGGTTAGTTTAAGGCTGTCGGTATTTGTGGTGAAGTTTGGACCGTATCGATTTAAGAATGGCGAAGTTGGGCAAGGATGAGCGTAGATAAGGCTCATATTTAATTTTGCATATTTTGTATAGGTATTGAATTTTAGTTGGGAATTTAATTATATATTTGGAAACAGGACGTGAGGAGGTTCGAGCAGAAGAGACCTTAGATCGACGTCAGGCTTAGGCCTAAAGTTGTGAGAGGACTTTTGTTTTAAATAATATACATGCAATTGTTTATTGTTGAGTAATTTATTTTGTTGGAGCATTTGATGTCATTTTTATTTGACGATTTTATTTATTTTGGAGAGTTACCTAAAATGGGATTTTCGGTAAATTATAAATATATTTATGAGGAGAGTATGTATATAAATGCTAGCTAGCCATATGTGTCTGTCCACCTTAATGGCGTAGTATATAACCGCATTATGATGTAACGTGAGCGTTAGACGCAAGCGTAGTCGCCTTATATGAGTGTTTAATTCATATAGGGCGTATGAGCACATATTTATACACCCGTATGTCCACCTTAATGGCGTAGTATATCACCGCATTAAGGCGTGACGTAAGCGTTAGACGCGAGCGTAGTAGCCCTATATAGATTATTTTAAATCTATTAATTTATATAGGGAGTATGGGCGTGTGTAAATACATACATATATTGATATATATTTTTGAGCTGAAGAGGCTCGATATTTATGAGATAAAAGATTTATCCTTGAGGCATGCATTCGATTTCTTTGGAATTAAATTGGGAAAACATAAATCTTGTTAATTATTTTTCTTTATTTATTCTTTTTATTTTTGTCCACTCACTCTAACGTTTGCGAATGTTTTCCCATGGACCCTTGGTTTTAAAAATGCCCAGTCTGCAGAGTTCGGGTTGATACTAGTAGGAGGCGACGAGGTATAGTTACCCACTTCTCAGCCACTTTTCACCAGTAGGTTACCTGTTTAACCTACTAAGGTATTTTCTTGCTTCCTCTAGTGTTTAGTAGCTCTGATTACTCTTAGGGTTATTGTATAATATTTCGAATATTCGGATGATGAAGTTGGTTTTATTAGTTGGATATTTATGTGATGAGTTCGAGGATTGTTGAGTCTTTTTAGGAGGGTATTCTGAATTTATCCGGGTTATGGTTGTTCATTTTCGAGGGAGGTTTACTGAATTTTCGGTAAATTTTCCTTGGAGCCACTGTTTCTATCGTAGATGGAGGGAAACTCTTGTGAGGTTGTGGGTGAGGGGGGTGATGTAGGTTTTCGGAATTGAAAAGGTTGTTGGAAGTTCGGCAGAATAAGGATGAACAAAGTCCTCTATGGTTGAACTTAAGTCAAAGAAAACCACAAAACAGGTAATAACACACTAAGGTGAAAAGGAGATCGAATCAATCGATCACAAGAAGAAGAGAAGAGGCCAAGAGAACTCATCCCCCAACTCTCAAGCCTTTGATCTAGATCCGGAGAGATCTAAATCTAGGCAAGAAAGAAGGGGGAGGGGTTGAATTTTCTAGATCTACTTTCTCTCTCTAAACTTAGAGAGGCTCTCGTTTTTGCTATAGTATGTTGTGCCCTTTAAAGTGTGGGTTAGTGTCACTTTAGTCTTTTTCTACCTATCAATGAACTGACACCCCATATTGATAAAACAAAATTCTTATAATAGGTAACATGGATTAGTTACTCGAAATAATACTTACGTTGAGCATGTTTATCAAGTTAGTGTTTTACATAAATTAGAAAATTACTTTAGTGTTTAAGATACTTTTTTTTTTAACAAAAACAATTAACATAAACTATTCTTTTTTGTTGGGGTAATTACCATTCTTTTGTTGCCTGGTGTCAAGCTACTGCTCCAAAACAAGTTGGAGGATTAGGTATTAGACCTGCACATCTTTTCAATAAAGCTGTTGTTGCCAAACTAGCTAGCTTGGAAAGTTCTAACCCAACCTACTAATTGGTGGGTTCAGGTAGTCAAAAATAAATATCTTAAGAGGAGTCATTTCCTCACTATGTGTAAAAAATTGTCTTTCTCATTTGCTTGGAAATGTATCTTGACTCTAGGGATCTCTTTCTTGATGGGCTAAGATGGATCATTGGTGATGATACCTCTGTTATATTTTGGAAGTTTAATTGGCTACTGCCTTTTTCGTTACGTTTACTGATTCCTGCTGATCAAAGACATTGTAAACACGAAAAATCCTGTAACACATAACATAAACACATGTGTACAAATAAAATATTTGTATCGATGAATTTGCGGGTTACAATCTTTATGGGTATTCTTATAACATGAATGTCCTTTGATTTGATCTCTAACATTGATTTGATCCAAGGGTGACAAGCACTTGATCTTGAATTGAACTGTTGTAGTTTGAACTTCTTATCGTGTTGACGATTTGTAGAAGAAAGTTGACCAAGGGTCGTAGAGGCTTGATCTTGGGCATATTTGGGCCATGAGAGGTGTCATGTGGTGAACGTTCTTCGGCTTGATGGCGGATGAATCGACATGTGTGTTTGGTCCTTGTTGAATTCCCACGAGCTTATTGAAGAACTTGGTAGAAGTTTTGATTTGTGGAAGGGCTTGAAGACGAGGGTCGATCAAAGGTCGTAGAGGCTTGATGTTGATCGAGTTTTGGCCACGAGCAGTTCCACGTGGTGATTGTTCTTCGTCTGAAAGTTGGTAGAGATGTCGGCTATTTGGCAGCTTGGTGACTCTTCCTAGTTTGACAACTTGTAAGCCTTCAGATTGCATTGGTGAAGGAACCGTCTATTTAAGAGCTTGGTAGTTCTTCAAAAAGTGTTTTTCGAGACTTCTGAGTTTTTGGGAGTAATTTGTACTCTTTGATCGGGAGTCCTCCTCTTGATATGAGAAGGGTATTTATAATGTCGATGCTGCTCCGTTTATGGAACGTATTGAAGACACCGTTTTAATTATACTTCCTCAGCGGTAATAACTAAATCAATCAATTTTGATTGATTGATTCAATTATTATTATTAACATAATTAAATTAATTAGTCTTAATTGATTGATTTAATTATGACCGAGAAGGTATAATCAATTTTGATTAAATGTCCGACTTTCATTTCGGCCATCAATTTAATTCGATTGAAATCTAATTGGCGGGTGACATTTAATACTTGCTTTTAGTCGGGATCAACAATTTTGTTGTTGACCGACATTTCATACGTCGCCACGTGTCATTTCAGAAGTTTCTTTGACTCTGCTGACTCACGGGCCACGTATACAATTTATCGGGTCCACGCGTTGTTTGAATAATTCAACGATTATTATTTTTGTTAAATTTTGTGTGTCTATAGACATATTATAGATTGAGACATTTCAAAGTCATTTCATATTAAATGGTGCTTGGAATGTTCCTTTGTTACTACAGATTCTGCACATTCCTTTGTTACTACAGATTCTGCCTAGGGATTTAGTTAATAAGATTGTTGCAGTTCCTCTTCCTTTGCAATCTAAGCCAAATCAATTTATTTGGGGACCCTCTAGTTCAGGTTCTTTTATTATAAGTTCTGCTTGTTGGCTTCAACAAAATTCATTGCCAAAGCATTATAATGCTAGTTTTTTAGCCAAACTTTGGAAACTGTCTCTACCTCCTAAAGTAAAATTTTTCGCTTGGTTACATTTAAGGAACAAATTAAAAACCTCGAGGTACGCTAGCTCCTTATAATCCTAATATACCTCCTTACTGTCCTTTTTGCCAGGCTCATGTTGAGACAGTTGATCATATTTTCTCTCAATGTTCTTTTACTAGGCAAGTATGGTCTTATTTGCATAATGAGATTTCTCTGAATGTTACTGGCTCTTTTATTTCTCGGTTAACATCCTTGTTTGACAAAACTGACAATTCACATTTACAATTGGCTATTATGCTTACTTGGTCTATTTGGCATACTAGGAACAAACTCATTTTCAGGCAAGTTATGGCATATGCTAGTCAATGTTACTATCATGTTGTTACTTTCTTAAATAATTACTTATCAGTTAATCCTTCTTACCATAAACCAAAAACATATGGTATTCCAATGGTTAAGTGGCACCCTCCTGATCCTAGCGTTGTTAAAATTAATTTTGATGCTTCTATGCTACATAATAAAACTGCTATTGGGTTTGTTATACGTGATTCAAATGACAATCCTATCACAGCTACTGCTAAATATATTGGAGATATTAATGTCCTAGCTAGTGGCTGAAGCTATGGCTTTGAAAGAAGGTCTTCATACTATGTGTCTTCAACAGATGCAATTAATGGTCATTGAGGGAGACTCCAAAGTCCTTATCAAATGCCTTAATGGTAGGGCTGTTACTGCATGGTGTAGTAGTTCAGTAATTCAAAATATACATTGGCTTCACATTTTCCATGCTTGTTATTTTCGACATGTTCACAGAGAAGCAAATTTTGTAGCTGATAAATAGCCTCATTAGGCCTTAAGTCTGTAAATCCTCTAGTTTGGTTTTACTACCTACCCCTTTCTGTGTCGCTAGCGTTCCATTTGGATAATCTAGGAAAGGGTGTTCCTAGAGGTTTGGTTTTTAGTGTTGCATTTTCTTTATGTAATCGGAAAAAAAAAAAAAAACTATTCTTTTTGGTAGTTTCGTATAAGTAATTTGGTATGTTCAATATCAATATGAATAAAATGGTAATGAAAAAAAATCTCTTTTAGGGGCATTGTCTCACATTTATAAGTGGGAGCTAGTGAGTTCAACTCACAAAAGACTCGTTGTAGACTTGTAGCATTTAAGTTGTTTAACTGATAAAAAAAAAATCTCCTTTACAACAAAAGCTAGTAAAGATCATAGAAATTTAATTTTTGAAATATAATAAAGTAATACATGTAGTTTTACAAGAGAAGCTAGTAAAGATCATAGAAATTTAATTTTTGAAATATAAGAAAGTAACACATGTAGTTTTGATATGAGATTCAATAGTTACCCAAAAAGTCATTTCAATTTACCTCGGGATCGGCCCAAATAGTTTTGATATCAAATTATCCAAGTCATCCAATCTTGATGTGAGGCTAAATATTCGATATCTTAATGTCTTTGGCGTGGTTGCGTTTGAGACAGAAGACCAAAATATTTACCAACACCTCTAATGGCTCTTTTAACCATCCTCTCGCTCTCCATCGGCTTCGTCCCTTCTTACCTTCGAATCACCGTCGACTCTGTCCTTCCCATACTAGTCGTCTACGACACCTTATGGGCCTTCGAAATTCATGTCACCATTAAGGACACCCCACCGCGGCCCCCTCCAGCAAAAAAATACACCGACTAGCCTGACGTCTTTTTCATTTGCTCCAACCACTCCCTCCTCGACCCATCTCTCTATCCACCACCCTCGGCCGCCCCATCCTTGTCATCACCCACTCCATCTCTCACCTCTCGAAGTTCATCACGCTAATCAAGACTGTGCGTCTCAACCATCACCGCACTAAGACCGTACATTGAGATTGATACAAATGGTCAAATGGGAGCAAGAAGTTACAGGAACATTTCATTTCTAAGCAGAAGAGCCATTTTCATTTTCAAGTAGTCGACCGATATCAATATTCGATTGATTGGTCTGAGGTTATCGACAAAAAAGATTTGTCTAAGTCACTTCCTTTCTTTTTGTCCAAGTCACTTCTTTTTTTGTCCAAGTTTCTTCTCTTTTTGTCTAACTCACTCCCTTTTTTCTTTATGAGTTTCAGGAATATCCCCATTCATAGGTCCGAGATCCACATATATGAATTGAAAGGTCCGAATTGACCCAGATGATTTTCATAAGGCAATATGAGGTCCCTTTTCTGTAGGGAGAGGATCCAAATCTGGCGCCCGGCGCCTATACATACCTAGCTATTCGTTTACAAATAGGTGTGTTCTGCAATGTACGTAGTACATTGAGTAATGCGGCTGTCTTGAACACGTGTTAAGCAACGATTGGAGAAGCTTATGTAGCCAATTTAGCGTGTGATTTGCATGACTCTCGGTAATTCTCCCTCCACGATCGACGATATGGAGGTGGGTAAGTTCATTAATGAATAGTGAAGATGTGTGTTGAAGAAGCTTTGCATTGGGTAATAGCCGATCGTGTATATTTGTGAGGCAAGAACATACAGATCTGGAAAGTTAGGAAATATGGAAATTTGAGAGGTAGAATACATATCTAAAGATCGGGGATAGGATTTAAGTGAGGATTATATCAGGTAGAATACAAATCTGAAGATCCGGGATAGGGTTTAGCTGGGAGGAACGACGGTCTTCTGCTGGGATGACGATGGAGGTGTAGTTGTGGATTTTCAGGATCCACTGTTGGATTCAACCCCAGAAAACGAAGATCGATAAGAGAGATGGCGGAGATATTTCTCGCAGTTCCTCACTACCCCTGAGGATTAAAACCAAGGTTCTAAAAGGCGCCGCCTTGCCTCACCTAGGCGCCGCCTAGGCTGTAGGCAGAGCATCGCCGCTCGGATTTTCACCAAGTTGTTCAAGTGAGGCGGTTAGCTGCCCAATGACCGCTTAAGCGGTTAAGGCGCCGCCCAGACGAAGCAGGCATGTCCGAGGCGAGCTTGGACTAGGCGAAAGTCACCCTCTGTTAGTACATCGTAGAACATCGATCGTACTCGCCTAAGAAGACACATATTGTCGCATAAAATGGGCTTGGGCCTTAACTAAGCCCAAGAAAACTACACTATCCCTTGAGGGCATAATGGTAATACACTCTCTAATAAGGGCAAAGTGGTATTTTTAGAGTGCATCCACCCTATCTCTATAAATACCCCTCTCCACCCCTCATTTGGGGATACTCCATCTCCACCCTATTCACACCTCATTTCTACTCACATATGGCTGACTTAGGCATCGGAGGGTCGAAGGCCGGCAAACCCGGTCTTCCTTTTGACGCCATTTATTCATGATTGACAGGTTTATGGGTCTTGAAGATGGCGTTCCCCCATTCTATGTGATTCATCCCCTCAGCAATCACACCGAAACAATTGGCGCTAGAAGGAGGGGCCTCAAGTGGAAACCCTCACATAGCTCATCATGAGCATATTCATCAGCTGGCCGGAATTCATCAGCGACACTGTTTCTCTCTCCCCTCTCAGCTCCCTCTCTCCACAAACACAAGGAGCTCGTCTACTTTGCAAATCCTCCCAATATTGCATCTCAATTACATGAAAATCAATCAAGCTTTTCAAGCTTTTGGGTTTCGAACACAATGAGTTTGGAGGAGAGAGAAAGTAGATCTGAATTTCCTCTCTCTCCTCCACCATTGATCTACGAGCTCCATTGTGCCTCACCTCCCTCACCATAAGACTCGTTGTCCTCCGATGAGCAAAACCTAACCTCCCCGTTGCTCGAAGACGCCGGAAAACCGGTTCACGCGCCACCGTTGTGAACACCCAAAAATTTGCTATGGACACCCAATTGCTTCTTTCTTCAGCAGTCGCTCCAAAACACAAGCAGCAACTCCTTCCTCTCTCAACCCAGACTAGCGCCTACACTTATTCTCCGCTCTAGTGAATCATGCCTTCGGACACCTCGATTCCAATTGCATAGTGAGATAAGTCTAGATAATCATTCTCACCTCCTTCACCGAAACACCTACGGTTGAGCTCAATTTGTCAAGACCCATTTGCTTCAGCGCCTCCCCAACAACTAGCTCACTCTTGGGGTCGGTACTGCTAGAACAACTACTCTTTGAGCAACACAACTTTTCCGGGTTCCCGTGTCCCCGCGACACCTTGGTCGCGACACCATCAATCAATTACAGCAGCGATACCAGGTCGCAACAGTGGCTTCCTGGCAATCCCTTTAGTTACCTCGACATGGCCAAACCCAGAATTACTCTGGGCACCCAGAGCTTTTCTCTCTCTTTGCGAGGCTACTTTGCCGCAACCTGGCATCAAACCAGTAGCTTGTCTCCTCTTGCTGCCACGAGTCCATCTCCTGTTCGATTCGAAGAACAAAAAGGAATGGGAAGCTGGGCTCTTTGCCAAAATAGTCAAACCTCTCGTCAACACATCCCAGCAACGGCTCCCCCCCCCTATCCCTCTCTCTCTCTCTCGGTACGCGGAACCGGCATCCTGAGACAAACTAAACAACTCTCCATCCCGGCCTCCCGGGACTTCTCTCTCCCGGCAGTGGGTTAAAAAAAAAAAAAAAAAAAAGAAGTCACCCATCCCGATACCGACTCTCGGCACCTCTCTCCCGAGATCATGGAACCTACACCCCGTACCCTCCTCCTCGGGTCCCCGCCACGGGTACCCGACACCTCCCTCTCGGGACTTGCCCTCGCATTCAACACCCGCCCGTCACCCCTCTCTCGAGGACTCCCTCCCGGGTCTTGGTGTCTCTCTCCCGGCACCCTCCTTCCCAGTACCCAGCACATCAACCCGGCACCAACCCTTGTAGGTGACCATGACCATCATTCTCTGGTCTCAACAACACAAGATTCAACACTCACCTCCAGACACCGAGCTCGACACATGCTCTCGGTACTGTCGTCACAATCCCTATAACTATTTGAACGAAGGTAGACTTCCCAATTGGCCAATTCCCTCTTGGAACCAACTCTCCAGGCGTCACCTCCATGGACTAGCCATTTCTCAACAACCCCTGCATCCACTCAGAACCCTATTTCGGCACCCGAAATACCACCATCTCGGCAGCCTCTCCCGGGAACACTTGTCTTTTCCCGGCACCGGCACCTCCTTGTCAGTTTCACTACTCCCGGCATCTCTCTGTCCCTTCGTTTCCCTTCCCGTGACCTCTCTCTCCGGCACAGTAGCTCCCGCTGACAACCAAGAAAGAAAGGAAAGAGAAGAGTATTCTCAACACCCAAGTAGCTGTTATAGACACTTGAATATTTATGATTCTTCGGCACTTCAGAGCTAAGTCCTTAACTACTCATATACACACTCCTCTTGAATACCTCTCTGCATGCATGCGCATGTTATATACATTTGTGGGCTCTCTATCAAATTAGTTCAACCAACTTACTTAGACCTCTACTTACACACATGCAAGCCATGCATATATGCTCCTTCTATTCACAATTGAATTACACGTAGTTGAATATGTGTAACATCACCTGAGCCCTCGAGTGGACACCTCACACAATTAAATCGACTACTTCATAGCAAAGTTGAATAATGGCCACATATATCTTGAGAAGCATGCAACTAATGTTATTTTGACACATCAATCCGACTCTGTTTGTGTTGGCACAACAATAACTGAGAAATACATGATAAATACACATTACACATGCATGTATCTTTGTCACTATTCGCTCAATTTTGCACTTGATCAAGCTTGTAATTCAAGCGCCTTGTTGTCAATTTATGTCATGAAGCGAACCTTGTTGTGTTTCAATGCATTTATTTTAAAATCTCCATCACGAATAAGTGGCTAATCACTTATTTATTTTTGATGAGGTACTACAACTTCCCAAGGGGAGCCTATCCCACTTGAGCAAAAGCCGAGGCTTTACCGAGACACGTCGGCCGACATGGAACCTTATCGGCATTCTTGCACTGCCGACATGGAGTTTATAGAAAACTCTTTCTACAATGCTTATAATGGCTCTACACGGCTCCAGATAAGTCTTACTTCACACTATATAATTGAGTTATTATCATACAAATAACATGCCTCATACATCATAATATTCTTGAGCATGCTTATTACATGACATAGAGAATTACCCAAAACACTTTTTTTTATACATGCTACATGTATTTTCATGCTTCAAATGAATCTATGACTATTAGGCATGCTTACAATTACAATTTCATTGCAAACCAACTCCGCGCACATTGGTGCGCGCACTCATGCACATGACACTTGCTACACACAATTACAAGTCATACATGCTATATATCTATGATTTTATTCTCTCAAACAAGAGTCGTGATCATAGCACGACATCCCACCGGCCAGGAGCCATGCAACTTACGCCAACAAAACATAAGTGAAACATCATCGACACTTCATTTCACATGGCACACAGTCATGTTGGCCTCTTGACTACGTCATAGACAGCTACACACACAACATGTATAAACAACCAACACCCAAAGGTGCAATCTCAGACTACACACACCACGAGTGTACGCCACCAGCGCGAACTATTCCGCATGTCAGCGCGAACTGTTACGCCTCTAGCGCGGCACCAGCGCGAACCATTCCACATGCTAGGGCGAACTGTTACGCCTCTAGTGCGGCACCAGCGCGAACCATTCCGCCCGCTAGCGCGAATAATTACGCCATTAGCGCGAATCGTCACGCCACCGGCGCGGACCGTTACGCCACTAGCGCGAACCGTCACGCCCCGCCACCATGTTCTCTCCCGGCACTGGGGGACTTGGGCAACAGCCTTATATGCCAGCATTTACCGCACCTCATGACGTGCTCTCGGTACACTTTAGCACCACCTGCCTTGCCCCATCGGCATCTTGGCTACGCTCCCTAGCGTGCTCTCGATATCCTTGCCACGCTTCTTAGCGTGCTCTCGCTACGACACATCGATAGTCACCTTTTGACAGCTCTACACATGCCCTATTGGCAACATCATTATGCCCTAGCGGCACCCATCGTCATGCCTCAGCGGCACTCCTCGCCACACCTTGATGGCACACTTGCCTCGATGGCGAAATGGTAAACTACGTTTGGTTTGATCTCATAAACGGGTACGTAGGCACTCTAGCACTCACCTAGAGGCAACCACAAATTATGTCACCACAATCTCCCCTTGGAATGCATGCTGGAATAGCTCAGCTAGCTAGAGCATATAGCTGGTACAAATCAAAGGCTACTAAACGCCTAAGGCATACAAACATGCCGGTACCAGTTACCCACGCGAGATGCTCGCCAGCGGTACCTCAACTTCGACCCCCGATCGCCCTGCAATCTTCAGACACTACATGAGAGCAACGACCCCAGTGTCTCAATCATATATAGCAACGCACGACATACCCCACTTAGAGGGAGCTGGTCCATCCCCTCCCTTGCATGGGGGCTGGTTATGTCGCCACTAGTAAGACTCGTACTCTCGATATCCTATCAGATAAAGTCCCCACCCAAGAGAGTCTTTTGACCGTGGACTCGGGGACTTGTTAGTACATCGTAGAACATCGATCGTACTCGCCTAAGAAGACACATATTACCGCATAAAATGGGCTTGGGCCTTAACTAAGCCCAAAAAACCTACACTATCCCTTTAGGGCATAATGGTAATACACTCTCTAATAAGGGCAAAGTGGTATTTTTATGGTGCGTCCACCCTATCTCTATAAATACCCCGCTCCACCCCTCATTTGGGGATACTCCATCTCCACCCTATTCACACCTCATTTCTACTCACATATGGCTGACTTAGGCATCGGAGGGTCGAAGGCCGGCAAACCCGGTTTTCCCTCTGACGCCCTTTATTCATGATTGACAGGTTTATGGGTCTTGAAGATGGCGTTCCCGCATTCTGTGTGATTCATCCCCTCAGCAATCACACCGAAACACCCTCGCTGTACACTTCCTTGTTCTTAGTCACCGACGTTGTCTTGATTCGTTCCATCTGATCTCGAGTTCCTAGAACACTTATAAGACCGGCGTCAATTTTCTATGGAAACCATTGTCGTGCTTCCATGGAAATCGCCGCCATGCTTCTTTAGAAACCATCGTCCAACCTCGATCTCCGCCGCTAAAGCTTTCTGGAGAGAGATGGAGATTCGAACGAACTAGCATCGATCTACCAGACCTCCGCCAGATTCGAACTAGACCTCATCGAAGCGGCGACCAACCACTGATCAACGAAGGATTCTGAGTATTCCGATCAGATATCGTTGGTGGACGAGAGAGAGAGAGAGAGAGAGAGAGAGAGAGAGAGAGAGAGAGAGAGAGAGAGAGAGAGAGAGAGAGAGAGAGATGTTGAGACATTAAGATCGGAGAGAGAAGGATTAGATATTTATTGTAGGGTAAATTCGTCATTTTCTTTAGATTAGTTGAATTTGGTACTTAGAAACTTTTTTGGTTGAAATGGGCACTCACTTCCTTTTTTTTTTTTGGGATTTACCTCCTTTTAAATATTATATATATATTAATTAAATAAGAAAAAGTAAATCGCCTAGTCCCCGTCTAGGTTGTCCAGGCGCTAGGTTATGGGTCGCCGCCCGGCCTAACGCCTTTTAGACCATTGATTAAAACTTTTACGAAAGAAAATAAAAAACTAATCAATAAACCTGCTTTCTTGTCCACACGAAACGCACCAAGCGCGCGTCCTCCATATCAAAAGTAAAAAATTGTAATTTCACCGTTTGATAAAGTCCAAAGACAGGCGCAGTACTCGGTGTACTGCATACACAGCAGATGTCCCTTTAGAAACAATATTTTCAATAATATTTTCTGAATCAACGTGACCTAAAAGCTGCAATAATCTTTTCTGAATCAACGTGACTGGATTAGAACAAACTTTCAACCCAAAAACAGCAATAATCTTTTCTGAATCAACGTGACTGGATTAGAACAAACTTTCAACCCAAAAGCAGCAATAATCTTTTCTGAATCAACGTGGTTGGAACAAACTTTCAACCCAAAGGCTAGGTCTAATCTTTTCTAACCCGAAGGCTAAACTTTTTTTTTTAGAGGAACCCAAGGCTAAACTAACAAATAGCAAAACGAAAAATAGGAACTTCAAAAGAGCCGGTCCACGTAAATTACCCCAAACTCTGGGAATACCTTTTACCGTACCGTCCTTTGTATATCCTCTGTTTCTTCCTCCATCATGCAAAGATCCGACGGTCACAATCAACCCAATTTCAAACTTACGTGCCAAAATTCTCTACTCAACACCTAACCAGGAGCTACCAGTCAGTTCCAGTCCAGAGACTCACACTTGGTCTCCTTCCTCAGACAACACAGAGAGAGATGTCCTGCTTGTGCTCTTGCTGCGCTGCCTCCACTTGCGGCCTCTGCTCCTCCGTCGCCTCCGGGATTTCCAGCAAATCCGCCAGACTCGGCTACTGTGGACTCTTCGGGCTTTCCTTGGTCGTCACTTGGATTCTAAGAGAAGTTGGAGCTCCTCTCCTGGAGAAAATCCCATGTGAGTTAGTCCGATTTTCTCACCGACCCTTTTCGGTTTAGGAGATGATTTTTATTGGGTATGTGGTGGAATTGTTTAATTGTTGAAGATGATGATCAAGTCTGGATTTTTGGGTTGTTTGTATTGAGCTCCGAGCTTTATGAACTGGGTTTGATTTGTTTCGGTTCGTTGTGGGATGCTTGTTGAAGTTACTGTTTTGATTAAGAATCCGGCAATTAGTTACACAAATGAAAAGAATTGGGTCTATATCACTGACTAAACATGATGAATGAAATGAAGATTATTCGAAAAAACTTTGGAAATTGATGGTTGCATTATTGAAGTTCCATTATGAATTTGGTAATGTCAGAAATTTTGAGCTAATACAGATTTATGTGAGTTTTCTTACACCTCTGGACATTGTTTGTCACTGTATGATGTGATTGTTTCATATCCTTTTTGGTATTGATATATAGGGATAACTTCTTCCGAGACTCACACCAAGGCATGGTATCAAACGCAAGCAGTTCTTCGGGTCAGCATGGGGAATTTCTTGTTTTTTGCAATACTTGCGCTTATAATGATTGGTGTGAAGGATAGAAATGACCGGCGAGATGGGTGGCATCATGGTGGATGGATTGCCAAGATGGTCATCTGGCTTTTACTTATCATTCTCATGTTTTTCCTTCCAGACATAGTTATCACCATCTACGGTTAGTTTTCATTTGCTAAACAGGTTTGATTTTAGTTCCTGGATATCAATAGTTTCTGCTTCTGTTATTTGACCTGGTGAGGGGGGAGAATGTCGTGATACTACCTTGCTTCATTAGTGTGCTTAACATGAACTAAGGAAAAATAAATGATTTGCATTCTGTAGCAAATGAACCCTAAATTCTAATAGCAATAAAGTTTCCCTGGAAAGACTGAAAGAGTATTCTTTGCACTAGAATGTAACATTATGCCATGAGATCTATAAAAATAGGGAAGGGTTTTGTCAGTATGGATTATGCTGAAGTAAATGGCTCTGTTACCTTCCATAAGCTCATATTCTCCCACCAAACATGTCCTTGGCACTATGATATGCAACTTGTGTGTATGAAAGATAAAAGAAGTGTAAATGCCTTTTGTCATTCCTGATATGATTCACTTTACCAGGGAATGGAATTGTTTTTAGGCTGTGGAACATACATGGGAATTATGTGTTTTAGAATCCACCATTTCCATGTCCACCTAGGAGGCTAGGAGTAAATGTAATCAAGTGAAGTCTAGAGTTGATAATTTCGATTGAGTTGCTATATAATAAGTATAACAAAATAAGACTACAATCCAGATGGTAGAAAAAATATCTGTTACTTGAGTGTAGTTAGTTAGTAGTTTTATTGGAGGGATTTTAGCACTTTGAGGGCCGGGTTATGCAGCCATGAGGCATATGGTATTCACACTTTGGATACTAGTTAATGGGTTAACACTTCAATGTTATTCTTCCTGTCATGAATCTTCTGATTCTCACTGGTGATTGTCTCGTCACTGGAAAAATTATTATCTGTTCCCTGTCCCTGTGATTTTATGCTGAAATGAGTAGTTGATCTCTAGTATTTTGTGTGCAGGAGATCTATCAAAATTTGGGGCAGGCCTGTTTTTACTGGTTCAAGTGATTATCTTGCTAGACTTTACTCACTCCTGGAATGATGCATGGGTAGAGAAAGATGAACAAAAATGGTGAGTTTAGTCCTAATATGTATCATTTCCTCTGTTACTGGTTCACTTTGAGTTGTAACTGTATGGATGTATATATTTCAGGTATATCGCTTTGCTTGCTGTATCGATTGGATGCTATATTGCAGCATTTGCATTCTCAGGCATTCTGTTCATTTGGTTCAACCCCTCTGGCAATGACTGTGGCCTTAATGTCTTCTTCATTGTCATGACCATGGTTCTTGCATTTGCATTTGCAGTGATTGCATTACACCCAACGGTAAGGATAAAATGGTAAACATCATCAATTTGAAACTCATGCTTTATGTAAGATGTCTTTCCCCATATGTTAATCGATGAACTTATCCATGTATACTACGGAAGTAGCCAAATAGTATATGACCCATGCTCTCTTGGGAGTAATTAGGTATCATTACCATATATTTCTGGTATTAATATACCACCTGGTGAGTTAGGATTTTGGGCAATACTAAATGGCTCTGAATTGCCTTGCATGAATCAACGAAAAGCATTGCCTAGGCTCAGTAAGACTCTTACCTATCTTTTCTTGGCAAGTTCATCATATCTTGTCCCACCATGTAGTGCACGAGTACTGCAAAATTTGTATTGGTGAATTGAAGTTTACATGATATGGTCAATTTCGAAAAATTGTGACTTGGTAGTTTGTAGGTTTGTTCTAATGTCGGGTCATATTTTAAGAGTTAACCCCCCAGATGATTTTGCCTGGAATTTCAAACAGGTGAATGGCAGCCTCCTTCCTGCTTCGGTGATATCAGTTTATAGTGCTTATGTGTGCTACACGGCTCTTTCCAGTGAGCCTCGTGACTATGCTTGCAATGGTCTTCACCACTCCAGCGCGGTCTCTGTAGGTACTCTTCTTCTTGGGATGGCAACGACCATTCTTTCAGTTCTGTACTCTGCATTGCGTGCTGGATCTTCAACAACTTTTCTGTCACCACCGTCTTCACCCAGGGCAGGTACTCAAAATAAATATATTTAGTCCTTAATGTTGCAATACATCAAAGCGATCTCATGCTTGTTTGTCACATATTAACTTCCTTTGCAAACCTGTTCCATTTTGTGGTGCAGCTGAAAAGAAACCTCTTCTTGAGGGGAAAGAGTTGGAAGAAGGGAAAGACAGGAATGAAAAAGAAGCAAAACCTGTCAGCTATTCCTATACATTTTTCCACCTGATATTTGCCTTGGCTAGCATGTATTCAGCCATGCTTCTTTCGGGTTGGACCAACTCAGCTGAGAGCTCAGACCTTATAGACGTTGGCTGGACATCAGTTTGGGTCCGAATCTGTACAGAGTGGGTTACTGCTGCACTATACGTTTGGTCTCTTGTGGCTCCTTTACTTTTCCCAGATCGCGAGTTCTAGGTTCCTCGTTCATTTAGTTCTATAGGTTCCTAGAAATCTCAGAATCTTGGTTATTTACCTGTGGATTACAAATTTTATCATTGTGTAGTATCTTACTAGCTTTCTAGATAGTCATGGTTGGAAGTTTAAAGTAAAGCTGAGCTCGGTGAATTTTCGATATATGGTCTCCTGGTAGTCTCAAGTATGTAAGTTGCTTTTGTGTATATATGGAGCGAAAATTGCAATAAAAACTAAAATGATATCTCCAAGTGAAAGTTTTTAGTTATGTGTGAAAGCTCTTTCTTACTTGCCGACCTCAAATTCTTCTATCATAACATAAACAGAGAGTGATGGAGATGATATGGACCAAATGAACACGATCCCATCCAATTTATCTATTTGTATCTATTGCCTTTATCATGCAACTTAATATCCTGATTGAGTGGGTCAAGTCCTTGTCTGACATTGACTTTGGTGAAAAAAACATTGCCTAATTTAGTTGCACATGTATTTGTCTAGTGCGTAGAAGATTCGATTAGAAAATAAGTCAGCAATGTACATGAAGCTATTGCTTTTGTGTTTCAAAACTATAATTCGAGGATGAGGCAACAGTCAGATATAACGAGATGAGATTGCTGATATGTCATTCATCTCACAATGAAGGTATATAAACAGGATTACATGGATACAAATGGTACGTACAAACTAAGAGATAATTACAACTAATGTTATGACATGACTCACACTGACACTTAACCCTAAACCCTAAACAAAAGACATGGCAGGAACTGGTCATTGCAAGCACATTTCTGATTCACAAGATTTCAAACTTTTATTTTCTCTATTCTTATTCCTTTCTTCTTTCTCATTCTGAAATTAAGCATTCATGGTGCATTGCTTTACTGTACGTGGACCATGTAAATTGTTCTGTACCTAATAACTCCCTGAGACTTCTTTCCTTTTCTTGCAAAACTGCATAGCTAAGAAATTGGTCGGTCCATCTGTTTGTCACTTTGGTTGAGGATTCCTTCAGCTTACGCAGTTTGGAGAGGATACACCTGATCCCTAGGACCATAGACAACACGAAATGTGTGCATACACTTTAATTGAGCTCATGGTTTTATGTGAAACCTCCTTTGATCACCAATCACCCATGTATCTCTCCATATTGTCGGTTACATTTCCAAGTTTTAAATCTTTTGTCTCTAAGATTAAAAGAACCATAAAATAAGTTATGGTTTTATTTGCTGCCACAATCAGATATCATAAGTACTTCTCGTGTGGTAAAGTTGATCGAGTTGCTTAGTATAAAACCCCTTATGTACATGAGTCTCAACTCTCACCAATTTGTAGCCAACAGGTTTGAGAGATCTTCTGATTCGTGTGCCTGCAGCCAGAAAGTAGTCTAGCTTTGTTGGGATACTCTCATGGACCTCAGTCTGAATACTGAATGGGTGTGTGTTTTACTAATTTGCTAACGTAATCGAGATGGTTTGCTAACTGATAAAAAAAATACTTCTCTTTAGAATGTTGATCAAGTCTTCTTGTTGTGAAATTTTGTTGGCTTGAGTCGACCATTTGAAGAGATGTGTTTTTTTTGTAAGAATTTTGTTACCAGATATATCCAAGTTTTGCTGCTGGATTTATTCTGAGAGATGATGCTGGGTGCCTTTAATTGATTCTGCTCGAAAACTCAGGAAGACAACTGTTCCCATTACAGAAGCCACTGCACTCAGAGATAGTCTTCTTAGAGCGCAAGAAATGGGAATCCAAGATCTACTGGTGGAAGGTGACTCTTCGTTAATCATCAATTATGTTAATGGGAAGTTTAAATGTCCCTGGAGGCTCCTTCAGATTGTTCAAGACATTAAGAAGATTGCAAGCTCTTTCCATCACATTCACTTCCATCATAATTTCCGTGAAGCCAACTTTGCTGCCAACGCTCTTGCCAACCTTGGTCACCATTATGCGAGGCCTAGTTTCTGGGATTCAGACTTTTCCTTTGTTGTAGATTCAGCTATCACTTTTGTTCTCTTCGGAGCATGTTGTTTTAGAGGTTTCACTTTGTAATAGTCCTTTAGCATCAATATATTTATATATATATATATATATAAGGATTAGATCCTTAAATTCTAAGCATGTAAAATAGTAGAAATCCTTCGGAGCATGTTCTTTTCCGTCACACTCATAATGTAAAATAGTAGAAATCCTTAAATTCTTAAAATAAGGAGATCCTCTTTAGATCCTCCTTTTATATATATAAGGAGGATCTAAAGAGGATCTCTTTATTTTAAGAATTTAAGGATTTCTACTATTTTACATTAATATATGATTTCTTTTAACGATCTCAACCGTTGATCCTCTAGATTCATATGCAAGAAACATGTCTACAAAATTTCAACTAATTCCATAATCATTTGGTCATTCAAATTGATGTAAACAATTGTATGTCATTAGATAAAATTAAAACGAGTATTGTGCTAATTAAATGGTTAAAAGTTTTCCATTTTGGCTAATTTTTTGTAGGATTCATATGTAAGTAGGTAATTAGGGAATGAGTGGTTTTGATTATCAAAATACATGTTAGAACTAAAAGCATCATCACTGTAAGAGTTTAAAGAGGTCCTCTCTAGATCCGGACTATACATGTCAAGACCCACTCCGAATTTCACATTTAAACCCGAAGTAATCCTGCGGGGACCACCTCCACGGAAAATTTATCGAAAATTTGACATAACCTCCCTTGAAAATGAACAACCATTCCTAAAATATCTGCATACACTTCAAAAGAATCCATTTATAACCCTCTACTCTTGAAGCCTTCGTGTTCCCCAAATCACAACATCTCCCAATTTATTTACTAACTTTAATAAGAAAAACTCACAACCAACAATCACAAGTTCAGAGCAACTCTATTAGAGGAGAAATGAACTAGAAATATATATATGAGCGGCAGCTATACTATTGACCATGTCTCGTCTCCATGTACGCCCGACCTCAACTATGCAATCATGCAAACTGGGCATTTTTAAAACAAAGGGCCCAGGAGAAAACATTCGAATACGTTAGAGTGAGTGGACAAAAGTAAATTTAAAAGAAACGAGCAATAAATATCTTCATGCTTTCCCAAATTAAATTTCCAAAGAAAAGCAAATACATGCCTCAAGCGATAAAACTTTCAACTCATAAAATATCGAGCCTCTCAAGCTCTAAAATATATGTATGTATTTACACACGTCCATACTTCCTATATAAATTTTATGGATTTAAAATAATTTATATAGGGCTACTACGCTCGCGTTTAACGCTCACGTCATGCTATAATCTGGTGATACACTACGCCATTAAGGTGGACGGACAAGTGTATAAATATGTGTCAATACCCCCTATATGAATTAAACACTCATATAGGGCTACTACACTCGCGTTTAACGCTCACGTCACACCATAATGCGGTTATATACTACGTCATTAAGGTGGACAGACACATATGACTAGCTAGCATTTATATACATACTCTCCTCATAAATATATATTTATATTCACCGAAAAATCTCATTTTCGGTAAATCTTCAAAAGAAATAAAATCGTCAAATTAAAATGACGTCAAATGCTCCAACAAAAGAAATTGTTCAACAATAAACCATTGCATGCATATTATTTAAAACAAAAATCCACTCACAACTTTAGGCATTAGCCCAACGAAACCCAAATCTCTACTCAAGTGAGGTCTCCTCGAATCCTGGCACAATAACCATGTTTAGGACCAAACTTCAATTCCAGAAAAAAAAAAAAAAAAAAAAAAAGAATACTTCAATATATAACTCAAAACTCTTCCGCCTAACCCACTACCCTTTCTAAGGTTAAACTTATCAGATTCATGCCAAACTCCACCCACAACCTCATTTCATTTATTTCAACATTCTAAAACAATAATAAGGGAAATCCAACGGTCGGATTCTACCCCTTAACCGTCAAATTCACCAATCTTTGAAAAATCCCAAACTCCTCCAAAAATTCAAAACTTTATATCAATAGACTCCCCTTAATACAACAAATTAAAAACCCTGAAAACCACTTCACAGCGGTGCCCGGCGGCCGACTCCGGCGACCTCAAATGCCTATCAAAATTTAACATCATCTTCCTCTCAACCCACTCTACAACTTTTCTAACTAGTACAAAGTCCAATTTCAAGCTTAACTAGGTCAATCGAACCAAAACACACAATAAACCCCTAGAAATTCAACTCAACGATTCTGCTTACCTAGTCCAAGAGAGAGTGAATCTTTTTGAGGGACTGATGCACGGAATGAGAACTTCCAAACGAGCCAAGCGGCTCCGGCTATGGCTGCCGGAGGAGGGAGTTCCGGCGAAAGGGCAGTTAGGTTCTCGAGGGAAGTTTCTTTCGATCGGCGGCGCTACACGCTTGATCACCAGCCCAGAAAGGGAGAAGGGGCGGCGACGGTTCGATAGGGACCAGAGCGGCGGCCTGGCTTGGCCGGACGACGTCGGTCGAAGACGAAGAAGATCCGGCAGGGAGAGAGAGAGAGAGAGAGAGAGAGAGAGAAAAGAGAGAGAAGAAAAGTGTTGGGCTTTTCCCAACCGGTTCCTCACCAAATCCAATAAAAACCCAACTCCAAAATAACACCCCAAAAAAATAATACCCTAATTAAAATTACTTTTTTACTAGTTAAAATTTACCCTTTTTACCGTCTTCAAATATTTCTCCTACAAATAATTTCTTTGAAATAATCATCCCTCAAAACATCTCTAGGGACCTTTGAAACTATAAACTTATTGACGAAGACGGTAAAACTCTTATTAATACCAAGCTAGTAAATAGGGTAAAAACTTAAGAGTCGGGATGTGACAATATATATATATATATATATATATATATCCAAGTTTTGGAGATACTTTATAAAAAGCATAAAGACGTTAATTTGTCTTATAAATTTTTCGGTTATGAATCTCATAATTTGCATTTGGAACAACATTTATACGTTTTTTATTTTTAGCTCGTGAAACTCATGAACAATGGCGGAGCTAGAAACTTATAGCGAGGGGGGCCATGATATAATAGAACGAAATGATAACCATAAAAAATATGACCTCTGAACCGAATGTTATCTAAGAGCATACTATTTTCTTAGTTTTTTTATTTTTATTTTTATTTTTTTTATCAAGCCCTGAAGGAAAAATATATTCATCACATTTATGATAGATCGTTACATACCCTGCTGCTGCCATTGATAGACAGACAAGGAGGCAGTGGTAGTACCCACCATGGTATATAAATGGATAGACCTATTTCTATGAGCTGAAAATCATAGAGATAGCGGATATCCTCCTTCAGAACTACTCCAGAGACGCTAGAGAAACATAGAGTGCACATAAAGTGCCTAGGATCCTAAAACAAGGATTTAACGTAAAAAGATAAAACTAGATACTTAGGAATGGGCCTAGAGCAAACCCTAGCCCAAAACTTAAAGAGCCAAAAGAGAGTCTAAGAAGCAACCCACACTCAGGCCCAAACTGATTAGCCCAATCGCAGCTCCATCCTCTCCAGCTGACATGTCGTACTCGTCAAAGCCAAAACTCATCGTCGGAGCATGTTGCCTGATCTTCGCTGCTGCAGTTTCAGATCCACCACGACTACCGTCGTGCCGACCCAAAGACCTTCATGTTGCACATCCACATCATGATCCAGACAGCCTTAAACGAACCCAAACCAAGTCGATCCAGATTAGCCCGTACCCCGCCGCTTGAACAAAGCCGAACGCTGCCAATCTGTCCAAACTTTGATTCTGGGGTCGCATCGTTTAGCCAGAGACTTCCAACTTGCTACCAAAGAGAGAGAAGACAAGAAAAAAACCCAACCATATCAGAGCCTTAAGCACAAGCCAATTCGAAGACTCACGACCCGATTTGAGTTCCCATCCGGCAGCAAAGCAATGAGATGTAGGCATGGTCAATAGACCAACCTAGATCAAGGCCGCCACTGAACGAGGTCCTGTTGGTCTTTGGAATCCCGCCGCTCCTTAGGGTTTAGAGAGAACTAAAAAATCCACTTTTTTGCATATGTTATTTCTACTATTTTCTTAGTTTAACAATGTACATATATAGAGCCCTTCTCAGTTGCGGACGTCCGCACCAATGGTTTTGGTGCGGATTTTCATTTTTGCACCACTTTTCGATCGAATTTCCTCATCTCCACCGTCTAGTATCTAGATAATATTGTGTAGATCATCTCTGCAAAATTTCAGCCAATTTGGTAATCGTTAAGGCCCTCAAAATGACGTCTTTCTGTTACAAACATGAACGGTTCATGTTTGACAGAATTCAGTCCGTCCATTGGTTTTTCGAGTTTGATGGCCTTAACGATTACCAAATTGGCTGAAAATTTGCAGAGATGATCTACACAATATTATCTAGATACTAGACGGTGAAGATGAGGAAATTCGATCGAAAAATGGTGCAAAAATGAAAATCCGCACCAAAACCATTGGTGCGGACATCCGCAGCTGAAAAAAATCCTACATATATAATACTTTACGATATTTGAAAGTTTTTAAACCAATTCAACATGTCATTACGTACTCTTTTATATCTAAATTAATATCATGGATTCATGGTAGCTAGTTTGGTATATATCTTATCAATGATTTAGGGATGATTTATTCATTTCTTAATAACTAATATACATATGTAGAATCAGTGTGAAAATCATCCTTGTTATACAATCTTATTCTTAATTATTTACCATATAAGAGCTTGAACCAATTAAAATGTATTAATAGAGCTGTAAAATACTATGAGAAATTCGTCTGAATGGTATACAAACTTTTGTTCCTTATAAACTTTGGTATATCAAGTTTTAAAAATATCAGATTAGTATATCATGTTTCTATCACAACCTAAGATTGGTATATATAGCCATTAAGATGACTAATTTACCCTTAGACCATAAAAAGATGACCAATTTACCCTTAAAAAAAAATTTCTTAGTTTTTCTTTTTTGTTATCATATTACAATTTTTTTTTGGCTTTTTATATTTTTAGGAACGTAGAGAAAAAATTCATCGTCACTTTGTCCTTGGTAATAATCAGTTATTCATCTCAATCATCCTTGGATATCAACGGTAACAACAATATCCTTGAGTGTCAACGGAAACAATAAGGATTGAACTTCTGTATGTTTTCCTTTTTCAATCTTCTTCAAGTTTATAAAGGTCAACCCAAATCATCAAATTCCAAAATCTCTTCTAATATTTCTGGAATATGAAAACAAATAAAAAAAAACTAAGAAAGAAAGAGAACTTAAGGGTAAATTGGTCATCTTAATGGCTATATATACCGATCTTAGGTCGGGATAGAAACATGAGATATCGTCCTGATATATTCAAAACTTGATATACCAAAGTTTATAAGGAACAAAAATTCATATACCATTCGGACGAATTTCTCAAATACTATATTAATCATAGCAGATGTTTGTTTACTACTCTAGAGAAAAAGGAAGGGAAAAGAAGGTAGTGACCAATACATATAGTTAAATAGTGATTTCTGCTTCTATCTAAGTAATCAACGAGAATACATGCATAGAATAAAATCAAAGGGGGTGTCGTGCCCTAGTGTACCTCCGCCTATGCTCATGAAGTGTGTTTGGAACAACTTTTCAGTGACGTTTCTCAAAAACTCGATCAATAATTCACAACAACCTTAATGTGTTGTATACCAAGTTAACTCATCCTTACGTAAGTAAATAGCTAAACCAGTAACCGAGTAATGTTCACATAGTCAGTGACTGACCAAGAGATTTATGGTCAGTTACTATTAGATTTACATCCAATCCAAGGGTTGAAAACAAAACAACTCTACTTAAAAATAATTCTCTCCACCCTTTGATTGAAATCTAATGGTGACTGATCATGAATCTTTTGGTCAATCACTGACTAAGTAAACATGACTGACACTTGAAGATTGATGTTAGGTATTATGTTTGATCTTCCATTATGAACAAGAAAACAAATCCAAAAAAGAAAGTAGTATCACTAGTATGTCCCAAGTAAAACCTAAATGAATCACATGATCTCACCCAAAATATTTTTCTATACACAAAAATGACGTCAAAAAGAAAGAAGAATAATATACTCTCACATAGTTAACGCCTCCGGAAGGAAGGAAAGGCTCGTGAGGGCCCTCCATCACCGGCAGCTTTCCCAGTCGCTTTCATTTCCCGAAACGCTTAAACCCAAAAACACACCTCCATTAATTAATTTAATGAATTTCCACATTTTCAAAATCTTAATTTATTAATTAAAAAAGAAAAAAAAATAGAGAAACCCCGGGGAGGCTTTCAGTTTTTGTCTTAAGCATGCGTCTCACGCACCCTCCTCCACTCGCCACCATGCGCTCCTCCTCCTCCACCGCCACGTCATCATCCTCCTCCTCCCCGAAACCTAAATCCTCAAACCCTAGCCACCACTCCAACGGCCACAACAGCCCCAATTGCACCCTCCTCTGCAAACACTCCCCCTCTGCGACTCTCGACCTCCTGATCCTCATCCTGGTCCTCTTCTCCGGCACCTTCCTCATCACCTCCTACTTCTCTTACATCTTCAACTCCCTCTCCCTCCTCCTCTCCCACTCCGCCCCTCACCTCCCGATCCCCTACCTCGCCGGCTTCCTCCTCTTCTTCGTCGCCGCCCTCCTCCTTGTCGAGTTCTGCTGCGGCAAGCGATCGCGCAAGTGCGACCGGCCAGGTTGTAAGGGTCTGAAAAAGGCCATGGAATTCGATTTGCAGCTGCAGACGGAGGACTGTGTCAAGAGCGGGTCTAAGGAGATCGATAAGCTGCCGTGGAAGGGCGGCAGTGAGTCTAATCCTGATTACGAGTGTTTAAGGTCTGAGCTCAGGAAGATGGCTCCGCCTAATGGCCGCGCCGTGTTGCTGTTTCGGGCGCGGTGTGGTTGCCCCGTCGCCAAGCTTGAAGGATGGGGTCCCAAGCGAGGCCGCCGGCATAAGAAGTGAGTCCTGTCCTCTCATTCCTTTGTTTTTGTTGTCGAGAATTTGTTTGTTTGTGATGTCAACTGATCATCGATACGAGTAGTGAATTTCCGTTGATTGATTTATTGTTTCGAGTAGAGGGATAGCTTACTCATCTATTAGTTGTTGCGTTGCAACTTTAAACGTTAGTTAGTGTTATCGAAATCAAAATCAAAATCTTTACTAGTTTTGGAAGGTTAACTGAGTTGCACAATGCAGTAGAGAGCTAGAGCTTCCTTCCTCGCTTATGGAAAAATAGTTTCACTTTTCTTCTCCCCTCCCTGAAAGAGATAAAATTGAACCGAGAATTTGAAAACTTGAAGAAACGCAAGGGTTATTATAAGTGTCATATCAGTTTTGTGACATGTTGTACCGTCTTGGAGCTTTTGGTAAATTAGGATTTGGGTTATCTGTGAAATGCCCTTACTTTTGTTTCTGGATGTTCTTGATTACTCTATCTCCAGGCTATATTGGCCTTCAACACATTTGTGGAAAATCTACAGCTTCTTGGCACGGTCATAACTCGCCATGAAGCAAGGGCAATTGTGGTTTATAAGCATGGCAACAGAGAGATGCCAGAGATTGTGCTTTAATTAGAAGTTTTTCTTCTCTGGTGTTTTGGTGGTTTTGGAGGAGAGTGAAGGAAAAGGAATGCTTTTGCAGAGGCTAAGAGAGGGAAAAGAAAGAGAATAGAGCAGCAAAGGCAAAAGTGACCAGAAAAAAAAAAGCATTATAAAATACTTATTCGTGGCAGAGTGGTGTCTAACTTAGAGGCATAGTGCGTTTGAATCTAGCATTTCCCTTGTTCTTTTCTTTTTCTTGAAAAGAAACCGCAGTTTGTTGCCAAGGATAAAGAGAGATTACATGCAGTGAGTAGCTGCCTTGTAGTCCCTTAAAATAGCTGCGGAAGAGAAATCTCTGTGATCAGAAGTCTAGGCAACTCCAAAACTTGACCCCAACATTGAGAACCAAGCATCCGTGTAGAAACTTTCGCCTTCTTCCTGCCCCCTAAATTCTTATGCATATTACTTGAGAGAGAAAATATTGCCTAGGAATGATCCATATAACATTTACCTCTCTAAATAGTTCAAACCATAGGGCAGAGCAGTTGATTGCTTGCTCCTTTTACTCATAGTGCACCAGTTAGGAGATAGAGAAGAACCCCATCTCTTCTTTGAATCTTGCAGCAGGCCTCATGCGTGCTGATGATTTATGATTATAGTTAGATTCTTTCTTTATTCTTTCAACCTCTCAAACACAAAATACTGCATAATTTTTATCCTCTTTACTATTATCTTTTTCTAGGTTGACTGTAGTTATGTTGTGATTAAACTACATAAGCTTGAGCAACTTAGGCTTGAGCAATGCTGTTTTTGCTCACCGGTGCCTGAGCTGTCTCAGAATTCAATGGGATGCAGTACGTATGTTATGCTTCTCCCTTCTATTTTCTTGTGTCTAATTTGTGTTATTTTGTGTTTTTTTTTTTTTTGTTGAGGAAAAATTACGCTGATTTCAGAATAATATAAAGTAGTGAATTATTACGCTGATTTTGCTAATAATTTTTGTACTATGTTCCTTTATTTTGCTTTTGGGGCTAAGTGTATGTTAACATCTGTAGTAGCTTGCACATGATTGTTGCACAGAAAGAGTAATAGGGATGGATAACAAGTTGAGCTGAAGCTAGTGTGGTACAGGCTACATACCATCTTTTAAACAGGTCTCAAACTACATAACACAACATCTGTAATGAATTTCTCGAGACATGATCTGTAACGTACTTTGTGCCTAGCACAATATGCTTGGGTGGTTCCACGCACAAATGAAGCATAGATGAATGGAATCTAAATGATGACCCAGTTTACGTACCTCTAATCCTTTCTAATGAGGAAGTAGTTTCAGGTTTGTTTGGTAGTCAATAAATTAGGGGTCTTGATGGAAGAATCATTCTATTAGATTGCAGAAGCTTGGGTGAACACAATATTCTGATAGTGGAGTAGCTACTAAGTCTCTGTAAGTTATAGGTATCTGAGATGCATTAAAACACAGCTATTAAACTTGTAGCTGCAGGACGGTTTATTATCCTAGAATTGGTATGAAAAGCTTTTTTTTAACAGAATCAAAAGGAGCTTGGGTGAACATCAATATTATTGTGGTCCTGTTGGTTACAAGTAGTTTAACTGTTTAAGGATCTCTAGGCAATATAACGCGATGTGAACCTTGGTGGTAGTCAGAGTACAAGGTAGATTTCATAGGGTTGGTATGGAGAACTTGTTAGGAGGACTTAAACGAGCTTGGACAAACATCAATACTAGGGTGGAATGTGGGTTCTAAGTATGACTAGTGATAAGAATAATACATAGCTATATTGATGTTTCTCTAAAAAAATTATTCTCCAATTCTGTATAAGACAATCTACATAATGATGCTTTCTCATGATCTGTCCAACAATAAACATAAAAGTTTTGCTGTTGTAGGGTGCTGCCACATTTCATTTGAAGTGTTTAGATCAGACAGTTCTAGATCTTTCTGGTCAACAATTTGTATTAAGCTGGTACCATAAGAGGCTTTTGCTGAAGTATATTCTATTATTGGAATATTGTAGTTTGGCCTTTTAATAATTTATTTTTGCATTAAATTTAGTTTACCATAAGGTTTGGGGTTAACTTCATTTCACTCCCCGTTCTCTCAATTTTGAAAATTCACCCCCTGAAGTTTCCAATTTTCATCAGTCTAGCTTATTTGCTAAGACTTTGTCCAATTTGAAGGTTAAATGCTAACATGGAATCTTAGAAAATGGGTCATAAAGTGTGATTTTTGTCGTTAACCGACTGTTCTAGCCTTTAAAGTGAGCTATAAAGTCAAATTAACGTTCAATTTTGACGGAGTCATAGCAAATAGGCAAAGCTGATGAAATTTAGAAACTTTAGGGGGTAAATTTTCAAAATTGAGAGATCGGGGACTGAAATGAAGTCAACTCGAAGCCCCAGAAGGGTAAAATGAATTTAATCCTTTTTGCATTAATGCCTGGAATACAAAGTGTCAAATGTGATCAGAAGTACTAATGTATGCAATAATGAGAAGCAACTAAATAATCTAGGAAGAACCAGCCAGCTGTTTCGGTTCAATGTGGGCTGCATTCGTGGTTCTATTCCATTTTGTAACCTGCAAAGACTGGCAATTGTCTTGATGACTGTGTGCGCTGATTTAACTTTTATGCTTCTAGTTTTTCTATGTGGTCCTTCCGATGTCTTCTTGTCCCTGCTTGCAGCTTGTTCTTAGTTGACGAAGTAGGTTTCGAGTGAATTTGCTTGGCTGCATGATTATATAAGTTGCTGACAAACTTTGTAGGCTGGTCTATTGTTTGTTTTGACAAATATGTGGCTCCACTAAACCCTGAAACTGATATCAAACATTCACATACAACTGCATTTTTCAGCCTATCTTTTGTAGCATTTGCATTTTAAAGCTGGTACAACCATACGATTATAATTTGAAATCTCTGGTCTTGCAGGGCTCTGGCGAGTACAATTCCTAACGGTGGACACAATCGCTGATTGTTTGGGATGCTTTCTTTGCTGGAGCTTACATTACATGTTCTATCATTTACCTGTCTGATTATAATCTATAGACATTTCTTTCTTCTTTATTTCTGGATGAACTCCATTCTCAATCAAAACAACCTTTTTCTTGATCATATATTTATGCTGGCACACAGATGTCGAAACAACCTTGTCTAGAGTCTAGACATACATATGCTCGAGCGATTGTCTCATGTGTAAGGGTATAACAAACTGAATCAGAATAAACATATGAAATTTTAAGTTGGACATTTATTTCCCGTCAAGTCTTGTTCAAGGTTCATGGGGTGAGGAATTTAAGCAAATGGTTCGTGTGTGAGTCATGACTTCAATTCATTGTCAATTGTTTATGCTAGAAATGCGTGTAAGGAGTTGAATACTTGTTTGGCTAATGTACCGAGGAAAAATGGTGAAGGATTGTGATGATTCTGAGGCCAAATATGAAGATGATGAAAATGCTAGCCACGTGTGATTCCTTCATCAAATCTATGATTTACCAGACTATCGAGGGACTTTTTTATGGATTTCTTTTAGTGCTATAGAGATTTTTTTTATTTTATTTTATTTTATTTTTATTTTATTTTTTTATCGTTTTTTCATTTGGAAGAGTTATATCTGCATCAAATAAAAATTTGAAAAATTTTGGTATACACCCTCATTCAGCTCGATCAGTTCATTTAGACTTTTGTTTATAAATACTTTCTCTATTCATTTTCCTATGATTTACCCAACTGCCGGTATACACCCTCATTCACAATCATTTCCTACTAGCTCGATCAGTTTATTCAGACTTCTGTTTATAAATACTTTCTACATTCATTTCCTCCTGAGCTGTCAGAGTCGGCTTAGAGCAAGGGCAACAAGTGCAACAACATAGGGCCCTCTATTATTTACGGCTATATGCCGGTAATAATTTCCTATCATAGTTTGGTGGGACGTCAAAGGCTTTGTGCCGATCTATGCACCTTGTGTGCTTTTTATGCTCTAGGGGTACAACGAGTCTTGTGTTGGCTCAAATGGTCGCAACCTCCTAGTGGCAGAATGAAACTAAGTGTCATCGGGTTTATTTTTCAACGGCAACATAATAGGAAATCTACATTATTAGACATCAGGATATGTAATCGTGTTACGTATCAAGTGATCTTTCCATTATATCACCGTTATGACAAAGCAAATAGAGTCGTCATTAGAGTAGTACTCTTTGCTAATTGGTGATTGTTAGAATACATGTTTCAGGTTTTCTTCTAGATGCTCATTGTAATCAGGGGTTCAGGCTTCATGTCCCCCCTTGTATTCGATAGTTTAATTAATGAAAGCTTAAGGACAACCGCAGCAGCCCTTTGTTAAAAAAAAAGTACTTTCTCCATTCATATTCCTACTAAGTTGTTGGCTAATTTGTACTATTCACTACTTTAATTATTTATTTTATATTATCAATTTTGTTTAAGCCTAAATTAACATTTTACTGGACAATAAATGTTTATGTAAATATTAATTATTTCTTGGACCATGTCATACCGGCGAGATGGAGTTTCTCTAAGTTTACAAGTGATAGTCCGCGTAGGCAATGAACGCACGCGAGCCAAGTTAGACTTCACTTAGCTCGAGGCGAACTGGATTTCAATTAGCTCACGCGCGGAATGGACATAGGCGGACTACGCAGTTCGCGTGGAACACTTAGCTCGGCGCGGAATGCCTTCGCGCGGAATTACTATTTGCCAGTCCGCATAGGCAAGGCGAGATGGACTCTCCGCGTAGGCAAGGCGAGATGGACTCTCCGCGTAGGCGAGGCGAGATGGACTCTCCGCGTAGGCGAGGCGAGCTGGCGAACTAGCTCGCGTAGGAGACTTCGCGAGGAAGCAAACAGGCGGAGTCCGCGCGCACCACGACAAACGTTGAAGACTTTTACAAGTCTTTGACATGCTTTGGGCCAATCCCTGTGGCCCATTAAATATAAAAAGCCCTTTTAAGGCTCGCGAGCTGCAATAGCCCGCGAAATGGAAGTGAGCTACAGAAGCACGCGAGATAGCACCCTGTAGCAGCCCGCGAGATGAGGATACTCCTAATTCCAGTTCGCATAGGAGTCTACAGTTGGCAGCGCGGAAGCAATGCCCTATGCGGAATGAAGTGTGCGAACTGGGCAGTTGTCACCAATTGGTTGGTTCGCATGGACGAAACAATGTCCTTGCGAATAGGGTTTCAGAGTCTGACTTGGATTCTAATTATACTCTTATTACACCGCAAGTCGAACTACTATATAAGGGGGCTCGGACCCTAACAGAAAACTCTCTCTGACAACACTCTGAAAAATCAATACAAACAACAAACACAATACAACTGGAACCCAGTTACCCTTCGAGCCTTCCTCGAAACCCTAACCCTAAGCGCCGCCGCCGCCTAGGTTTCTTCTCCAGAACTCTCCGGACTCTGCATCTCCGCTTCTCTCTGAACTCCCTATAGTTGCTCTGCTCGCGCCGCCGTGAGTATCGATTCGCTTGTGCTTGTAAATCCTCCTCCGAGGTGGCACCTGTAACCCCCTTTGCCTGATCAAGAAGTCAAGCGCACCCCCATCAACCTTTTCCTCGTCCGCGAGGTGGCACGCCCGCAACACTCATCCTCCCTCTTTGTTCGCTAGAAACCTCTGCTCCGCGCGCTGAGGATCGTGGCCAAAACAAGTTTACCGGCTTCAAAAGATGGCGGCCAAGGATTTAAGCCTTAAACAACAATTTCTTTCATAATATCTGTTAAAATAGCTGAGTACTGGTCGCAAGCACTTCTTCAGGTCTCAAGCCCCCTTAGGTGGTAGAAGCTTGCCCATCGGCCGACTAGCTCCTAACGAGTTTTCGAGCCTTGGTTATATGTAGTGTTCTTAAACAAGGTCGTCAGCCTAGCTAGGCAAAGCCTAACAATGAGCTAGAAGCTTGCCCCACCCAACTAGCGCATACAGAGGCGGAGGCACGTTGGGGCCTACTGGCTCTCATGCCCTAGTCTTTTATATAGATGTTAGTGTGACTTTTATGCATAGTGGAATAAAGCTACTTTAACAAGGTGAAGGTCCTAGGTTTGTACCATCATACCAACCATGTCTAGTTTTTACAGGTTTTTGAATAAAATTTAGGTTTTTTTTTTTTTTTTTTTAAGAAATTCGGATATTCTTGTTTTTTTTTTTTTTTTTCTTCTTCTATTGAGTTTAGTTGTGTTGTGAGTACCCCACTTGAAACCAAATGCTGGCTCCGCCACTGAGCTATGCGCGAGTTTTCGAACATACCTTGGTTATCTGTTGTAATTCAGTTTTCTTTTCTGCTCTTTTGTTTCGGTATATGTTTCCACTTCCGCCATACTGGCTAATATTTGTTTTCTTTTTGCTCTTCTATATTGGTGTTATTCAATTAAGACAACCTCCAAAAATATTTTGTCAATTTGAAGATGAAGACTAGTATACAATATATCATTGTGAAGTAATTTGACATTTCGATTGAACTTGAAGAGGAAAACAAATATAAAACAAAAAATAATTATGGGTCGCATTCGATGATCATTTCTACAGCAGCACCCATGAAATCAAGACCACCAATCCCCAGCAATTCCATAGCAAGCTCCATCTCATTCCACTCACCCAGCTTCTTACTGATTATCTTCCAGACATGTACATCCACCTCCAACACCCAAGTTGGCATGCAAACCACCATCAAGCTTATGAACCCCAACACATAGGCACGCCAAGTGATCTCATCACAACGCAGCATCATCTGCCCTTTTAGTACAGCTACAAGAAATTCCATGTGTGTTCCAAGAATCTTTCGACGACGCTTGGATCCCCATGATGATGAGTCAATACCCCAAACGAAAGCTCCACACAAAGATGCAAAATATGAAACCGCATATCCTTTTAGCCATGCAGTTTGAGTTGATTCTCCTTCTTGCCTGGAGCTGTGTTCGGATACAAACCACGATGGTAAGAACTCTTCGAACAGTGACTGCACCAGACCTAAGCCTCCGGATGACCATACTAAAGATGCTGCAAGGGAAGCCACTAGCTTACCCTGTGTCAAGTTAGAAGCCATTTCATACTGTCCCTGTATCCTTACATTCTTGGCTGTCTTCTTTCTTTGTATCTCTCTTACACATTCTATCAAGAGGGAAACAATCTCCTTGTTCAAGAAGAAAACGTCAGATAAATGTGGATAAACATGCATGTAAAGAATCCCGGGGGAAACAGGAGAAACATTGTCGTCGTGAGCATGAGATGCGATCCCATGGCCAAGAAGAGCTCCAATACCTCCATTGTGTGAGAGAGGATTGGAATGCAGCCCAAGTGTGGCAGTGAAGCAGCTTCTAAGAAGCTGGGAAAAAGCCTGTTGGTTTTGGAGGAAGACAGTGCGAGATGAAGAAAAGATAAAGAATCCACTCCAACGCTTTGCTTTCTGGCTCCACAGTGAATACACAATTGGCGTGCAAGGCCACGGGCATCCTGCTGCGATGGAGGCCAATACCTGTGAAGGCAAATCGAGATACCTTCTTGAATCTCTATCAGTTTTATACGCTATAGTCAGGCACACTAAGGCAGCCAGGGGCAATGGCAGTGTAGCTTGACATGTTCCTGTGACGATACAAGTTTTGTTAGAATACGAGTGTATATATATGTTCCTCAGTTGTTCAAAAGTATGCACATCGATGTATGAACTCATCTCCATGCTTATTCACTTGATTTACACAGGAATAAATAAATAAAGAATGAGTACGTAGAGACCTGAAAAACTACTGCTTGAGACGTCAACAGCAGCAGCAGCTACAATTGTCTTGATCTGTTCTTCAATGTATGTCAAATTTGCATCAGGGCAGGGCCAATCTGTTCCATTCATTGAAGCTGGTTTCCAAGTACCCCTGGTTACTTCAGCTGTCAAGTAGCTCACAATGGTTCCCAAAGATGCAGGAAGAAAATCAACCAAGACTTTGAGCCCTAAAGAGATTAGAACAGATAGGTCTTAGTACTACTCTCTTACTAGAATTTGCTGGCACATCAATTCACAAAAAAAACATTGATGTTTTAACATCCAGGTACGCTCATGATTTCTTTCAAGCAGCCAGGTTCATTTCATAGAGTTAGGGGAATCAAATGAGGACACTACACTTACCCATAGCCAGTTTCCGCGGAGAGAGTCTTCCATTGTCGCATGCTGTTAAAGCAGCATGAACAACATAGTGAACAGCCGCTAGAATCTCCCAAGCAGGCAGTTTACTTAAGTAAGATGATTCATCTGCTCCAAATGGACTACAGCTTCCTGTAGTATTAGAATCTAAAGACTGTCTTCCTCCTTCCTTCTCTTTGAACATAAAGTTGAAAAGCTCATCAACATGGTGAGGAACCGGGGTTCCATGGGCAACTCCAGAGAGGGTCGAAGATATGCATGCATTGTGCTGACTGTACCAGGCTTTCAAGTTTGGAAATGAATCAAGGTAGATGGGGTGTGCAGATGATAAGCTTGCAACTGATGCTAGCCTCCTTTTATTACAATCCTTGGAGACATTTCCGGATGATGTGAGGTGGGAGTTTCGTAGTAGTAGAAGGTATTCAAGAGTGAGATTGGATCCAACTGTTGGTATATCTGCTGGTCTAGCTCCAAAGCAACGATCAAATCTCCACAACTTTAAGAAAAGAGTAAATCCATTAGAAAACACAGTATGGGCAGAAGTTTCAGTTTCTGTTGTCTGACGTCCTGAGCTACCGGGTACACATGACCCAAAAATCTCACAGATTGCCATTAATGAGCATGCTAGTTGAGGAACCTGGCAAAGACAGTATACAATCAAATTAAATTCAAATTGAATTTCATTTTGATGCTATGCTTACTGTTCAGGCTGGTACTTGGCAATGGGAGAGTTGTGGAAAGAAATCAACAGCAGAGTAGATGAAAGTGACATGTACCATGCCAAGTAGCGAGAAAATCTTGATATTATCAATGGTAGAGATCTCAGAGAGAAGTGCATTTAGCAGTGAAGCATGACCTAATAGATCGCTGCCACTTCGAGAATGATTTGTAGAAGATGGAGAAGACAACAACCTAATAATAAAATGAGCAGTGTGTTCCTACATGAGATTCAGACCTCAACATAATTAGAATGACTAGAAATATAAAATCTAAGTTTCCAACTATCACCAAACGCAATAAGATTGATTAACTGTACAGATTCGGACCTCAACCTAATAACAGTGGCTAGAAAGATAGAATTCACAAGTTCCCAACTACACCAACGCAATAAGATTAATTACCTGTACATTCCAACCTTGACTGAGGGAAGCTCCACAAAGGATGCTAGCGGCTGATATCTTTTCAAAGTCTGATCCGTTGACAGCTATCTCGAAGATCTTCTCGAGCTCTGTTAAGCTTTCACTCAACAATGAGCTTACATTCAATAGCTTACATGGTGTGATCAAGTTAGAAAAGTACATAGAAGCTTTTAAGTGTTTTTGTTAAAAATTGAAACAGAAAAATATATTATATATTTAATTAATATAACTGATGAGGATTAAGTTATAATTACAGTGTACCTTGATGCCGGAGTTGAAAGCAATGCCTTGGTCATTAGTGGTGTAAGCGGTGCCCCCTGCATTAATGATGACCAACTAGGCACTTGGGAAGGTACATTAGAAGGTAATTCATTGATGCATCCTTTAACATAGCCTGGCCAGAAATATGCTGAAGTGTCTAGTAGGTTTCTTGCTATACAAGCCTCAACAATCAGATGACGCAAGTTTCCTGCTGAAACATGGAGATGGAACAATATTAGGCGAGAATCACATGGCATTACAATGCAGTGTCAATTTTAAGTTATTTAACAGAATGCGTAACTTAATCCTAGAACTATCTATACTTACAGTAGTCTACAAATATGTTGTCCATGCTGATATGATCCAAGTATGCACTATCAACACTAGTCCCTGAAATAAAGAACATTGCTTTTGCAGCAGCGTTATTGGCTTTGGAAATTGCAGAACGAGGGGGAGCCAGCAGTCCTATAAAGTTTCCCAGCATTTGTAAGCTGGATGCTAAATCGTGCCGAGACTTCCCTGTACCCTTTTGTTTCTCCTGTTTATTGGTAAACCTATCTACTTTTGCACTTTCATCTTCTTCAATAAGATTGGCAACCACAAGTGTAGTGATAGACAGCAACATGCTCATGCGCGAATCATAGTCAGGCATAGGGGAATCGATAGGGTTCCTTTCCTAAACAGATTATTATAAACAGAAAACAAGAGGCAATCAGCTAGATTTCTTGAGATGATATTGTAACAGGTCAACGAGGGAGCCATAATTCAATGAGTCAGAGTGATAAAATTTCTAACAGTAATTGAATTTAGCTCATTGCACTACAAACTCAACCAACCAAAAGCATGTAGTTCCTTGCTGACCATCAACTTGACAAAAAAAAATGTTGAGGCAAACAGTATTACGGTCAAACAATAAAACACTAACCCTTTGGACAAGACGAAGTGCTGCAATCCATAGGTTCAAAAAGGTGTCGTGCCAAGTTGCACAATTTATCGCTTGAAGAATCTTGATCAAATCTGAGGAGAGTTAACAAACGTGTATTTGTATATATACGTCATCAATAAATGGTATATAAGGACTAATGTAATACAATATCTGCTTTACCAGTGAGAATATCAATTAGACTTGTCGCATTAATGACCCTTGTAAGAGACAAGGCATCTTCCAGTACCAGATCAAGTGGAAGCCATATGGTAGAGCGACTGGTTCCATGGCATAGTCCAACAGAAGAATCCCTCATCTCATGGCATTTGTGCACTCTACGTGAATGTAGTTTGTATTTAGTTGATTCTGTGCAAATATCAGAAGGCAGCTGCAGAAGTGCCTCAGGACAAGTAACTTCGGTGTTTTTCAATGCTGATGAATTTTCTGCAAGCAGCTGTAATTGCTCTATAAACGCCTCCCAGTGTGTAGACCTGACACAAAAACAGCAAATTCAATTCCAAGCAACCAGAATATCGAAGTTATTTCATACTCTCATGGTCTCATGATCTTTCATTTCCACTATATGACACAATAACCACACAATGCATAAAGTATGAATACTGATGTGTACATGTTTTGTTTTGCCAAGTTTAGAATCTTGGAAGTCAACTTGTTTTGCAAAAATTGTGTGATCAACTCAATAGCCATCATTGTATTCTGATTCTGCAATCTCTCATAGTGTTCATTCCCCATCTCGCAACCGTCTATCTCCATTTCTTGGGGTCTAATTACCCATCTAGACTTCTTTTCTGGATCATTATGTTCCAGCAACCCCTCATCATCTAATGATGCATCAATCAACTGCCACACAGTTGAGAAGATGAACCCAACCACAATAGTCCCCGCATCACTGGTTTGAAGACCAAAAATCTGAGACAAATCAAGTATAGCATCTATGGATTTCATAACCCTGTATAAACAAGATTGGTTAAACAATGGAAAAGACATAACCCCAATTAGACACATGAAAAACCCAGCAACTCACATTTGATAATTAGGACAATGTATCTGAGATCTGAGTGAGAAAACATGTCTCTTTAGGAGCTCCATGTAAAGTCTATAAGCTGCAGGATGGAATCGTCGACTCGGAACAACCCTGTAACACCAATCCATGCATGTTTATGCTCCAGCCTCCACGAAAATGCAACCATACTCATCCAACAAAATGCAGAAAAAAAAAATTGAAAATGGAAACACAGACCTGGATGAAAGCAGAGCAAGAACAAGCATAGACGGCACCATGTTGTATACCATGGCCTTTTCGAGAAACTTCCACAAATTGGGGACATTGTTTTCCCAACACATGTACGAGACCATCACATTAGCGAGCTCTATTGAGGGCAGGGACACCCCTGCCGAACTCAAAATCGACGAGACTTGCACTGACCAGAGCAAAGGATCACTACCTTTTTCTTGAGCCTCCTTGGTTTGCATTATGACATTGCCCCATAGGCTGCTTTGTTCGGAATCAGCCATCTCTTAGTCACATTGGCTGGTATTCTGAGTGTTTTTTCTTTCAGTGCTTGAGATTGATATTGTGAAACTGAGCAATGTAAACTAAGACTGCGATTTTGCGTTCTGTGCAAGCATGCAGTTTGATGCTAAAACTTAGGGTATGATCGGTCAAACATGGAGAAAGTCAAGATGGCCTAAGATTGCCACCTGTAAACTAATGGACGATTAAATTTTGGGAAAGAACTGATATTCAGTTAGATTTACGTTTAGAATTTCACACTTTTGGTTCATGAGCTTATTACAATGGATGTGGTTTTCTAGTAGACATATCAACTCTGAACCTTTCACTACAAAAGTAAGTTAATTGACATCAGCTTTAACATATACATCTGCCGCCTGAAAAACAAAGTAAAAATTGGGGTTGAGGGAAGGGAATCTACATCTCATTTTCAATTATGAGTTCGGCAGCTGCACCCATTGTACCAACTCCACCAATCTCTAACAAGGCTATAGCAAGTTCTTCCTCATTCCATTTCCTAAGACCATTACTCAGTCTCTTCAGTACTTCTACATCCACTTCTAGCATCCAGTTTGATGTGCAACCTACCATTAGAGTTGCAAAACCAGACACATAGGCACGCCATGTTGCCGAATCACAACCAAGTGATATTTTCCCATCAAGGGCACTCGCAAGAAATTCCATATGTGTACCAAGGATTTTGGGCCGCCGTTTTGATGCTGCCGATGATGAATCAACTCCCCAAGCAAAGGCTCCACAAAGCACTGCAAAGTATGCAAGTGCATATCCCCCAAGCATGGCTACCATTCCTTCTGACCCTTGTTCTTGCTCAGACCAGTGCATAGATATAAACCAAGAAGGCAATGTTTCTTTGATCAACGACTGAACAAGACACAAGCCTCCTGTTAACCATACTAAAGACGCCCCAAGTGAAGCTGCCAGTTTCACCTGAGTCATTGCTGTAGCAAGTGAAACCTGTCCATATCTCATTCCATTTTTGGTCTTTGACTTGCCCAATCTCTCTTTAGGAAGCACATTACATGCTATCTCTCGCACAGAATGCATCAAGATAGTAACAATCTCTTCGGTCATGAAGACAATATCTGCTATGGACCTATACACACGCAGATAAAGAATTCCTGGTGCGACAGGTGAAATTTCACCACAGAAATGGGATCCGAATCCATGTCCAAGAAGTGCTCCCACACCACCATTGCTCGAGGTCGGAGTGGCATTCAGGCCAAGTGTAGCAGTAAAGCAGCTTTTAAGAAGCTGAACCACTGACTGCCTGTTCTGCAGGAAAACGGTCCGAGATGCAGAAAAGATAAGGAAGTCACTCCATCGCTTTGCCTTTTGAGTCCACAGAGATGCCACAATTGGCATACAAGGCCATGGACAACCGGCTGCAAGGCACTCCAAGGTGGGGCCAGCCAAACTGAGGAAACGTTCCGATGCTCTGTCTATCTTGTATGTAATGGTAACACTTACAAAGGCAGCTAGAGGTAGTGGGAGTGTAGCTGGAGAGCTTCTTTCTGTAGAAGTCAAGCCTCAGTAATATATATATGAGGGAACGTAGCTCTTATTGTGGTTAGAATTAAGAATGAAATTGGTTAAAGAATAATATAACTAAAATGATAATACCTGCAGCAAGGCTAGGGATATCAACACCAGTAGCAGCTAGGATTTTCTTGATCTGTTCCTCAACATAGGATAGATTCACAGCCGGACTGGGCCAATCAGTTCCATTCATAAAAACTGGTTTCCAAATTCCTCGAGTTACTTCAGCAGAAAAGTAACTCACAATGGGTGCCAAAGAGGCAGGAAGAAAATCAGCTAAATCTTTAAGCCCTGAAATAGTGAAAACTCTTATTAATAATAGAGGTATAAGTTTTTGATCGAAAAAAAATAGAGGTATAAGTTCATATTGATAATTACTTTCTCTTGAAACTGAGCGCCACAACTAGTAATATAATTTCAGTTCTCATATATTTACAGATCAAACGAGCACGACTTTAGTAATCTTAAATAACCAGTAGGATGAAATTCATTAGCGAGATTGTGGCTAAATGGCCAAGATTAACTTGATCATTCTTTTACAGATTCCCCTGGATGTGGCTGTATATAAATAAAAATTCAACTAGTGCAAGCAAATGAGAGCAGAACAGAAGGCTAACCCGTAGCTAGCTCACGAGGAGAAAGTCTTCCATGAGCACAGGCTGTTAGAGCAGCATCAACCACAAAGGGAACAGCTTCTAGGATATCCCAAGCAGGCAATTTAGGTCTTAGAGAATTGTCTTCGTTTCCAGGTCCAGAAGAACTACTACTTGGAGAATTCACAGAAGTTCCAGACTGATTTCCTCTATTGATCTTTGTGAACATCATGTTAAGAAGATCATCAACAATCTGATGGACAGGGGTCCCAGGCACAAGACCAGAGAGGGTTGAAGCTATACACGCTTGATGCTGCCGATACCAAACCTTAAGTTTTGGAAAAGAGTCAACAAATACAGGTTCTGGATATGATGAGCTTGCAACAGCAGACAACCTCCTTTTATTACGATCCTGGTGAGAAGTTACAGATGATACCAGGTAAGAGTTTCTTACTGACAAGAGGTATTCAGGTGTCAGTCGGGATGCAACTGTGGGTACATCTCCTACCCCATGCTCAAGAGGGGGATGATTAAACCTCCAGAGCTTCAGAAGGAGAGTAAATGCATTTGAAAACACAGCATGGGCAGAGATTTCTTCTCCTGTTGTTAGAGTCCAGGAGACATTGGGAATAAAAGAACCAAACACCTCACAAATTGGCATCAATGAACATGCAAGTTGTGGAACCTGAAAAGAAATTAAAGAAAGTAAATTACATTAGTTTAAATATGAAATGAAGGTCACCACGAAAATCAAACCTTCCCAAACCAGAAAAAAAAAAAAAAAGAGAGAGATAATTAACTAGCTCACAAAGGCTTCTGATTTCTATGGTTGGCGTGGGGGGAGGGGGGAGGAGAAGCTATGGTTGGTGTGGGTGGAGGAGAAGCTATGGTTGGCGTGGGAGGAGCACCGAGAAGAAGTTTTGATAGGCTAACTAACCTTAATATCATTTCATGGGTATCCATTTCAGTTGTGGTAATAAAACTACAATCTTTCTTCAATCCTGTGAGACTAAGGCAGGCCGGCCGGCAGCTGTAGTTTAAGGTTTTTGATTGAATAGGGTGGTTTGTACTTCACCCACCCTACTTTTGATGCAGCTTTCTGGTTTATCCTGTTGTTTTTCAGCTGTGCATGTGGTGTCCATTTTTATTGTACCATTCGTTGTGATCAACAAAAATTGTTTAGTTTCCAAAAATGGAAAATACGAACGAAAGTTAGCCCGAGTCATACACAAACATAATTCAATTCAATAGAGATCAATAATCAAAATGACACCGTGCAAGTGATTAGACTACTCTATATAGGGATCTTTCACTATCTATTTGACCTCTATCCAACCACACTGCTTCAAATTTCCTGATCATGGCAGCTAAGAAGCGTACCAGAAGTGACAAGACAAAGTCTACGATTAAATTACTAAGCCTGTTAAACGTGTTCCTTGCTACCAGAGTGCATAGATAAAATGTACAAAATCATGTGTTATACTACACTTTAAATTCTCTTAGCTTTCCCCTTTCCTTAATGCAATTACTGATTAAAATTCACAGGGAATTCCAATCAAACTGATATTTGAGATAGACATTCTACTAGCACTCTATGGTTAAAGTGAATTAACTACATTAATGGGTGTTCAATCACTAACTGAAGAAGTAACAACCAAATCCTTCACTTTTGTTCAAGGGAAAGTTGAACATACCAAGCCATGTAAAGAGAAAATCTGAACGCAATCAACAGATGCTATTCCAACAATGAGGACATTCAGCATTGGAGCATAACCTATCAAATGGCTATCACTCCCAGAATAATTGGCATGAACTGGAGGAGACAATAATTGAATGATAAAATGAGCAGTATGCTCCTGCATAAAATGTGAACCATGAATTAATAGAGTGATTGATTCAGAAAAGCATGGCAAGATGAATTGTGATCAAAACAACATGAGATGCCACAAAGCTACTGCTTTGTATTTATTGTAGAAAAGGAATACGAGTTGTTAATCAATTTCTTCACCTGTATATTCCAACCCCTAAGTAGTGAGGTCCCACATAAAATGGTGGCAGCAGATATCTTCTCGTCGTCTGATCCATTGATTGCAATCTCAAATACTTTCTCGATTTCTGCTAAGCTTCCATCAAATCCATGAGCTTAAATTCAGTAGCTTTACCTTTGGGTAAATTTACAAAAAAGAGCATCTGATATACCTGGCTTCAGGAAAGAAAAAGGAGTAACTGAAGACCAGGCCATAGACAAAGAAATTAAAAAGGTAATCTAAAGGTATATATGCATGCAAAGCTACTCTTTAACCTTTGTTACACCAGAACTACCATAGATTATGATTCATAGTGCTAGTGGAAAAGATATAACCATTTGTAGGCCACTGGTTAATTTCTTTAAGTTTTCTCCATCATACAGCATTTTCAAACCGATCTTGTTTACATACCGTAAGGGATTATGTATTAACCACAATTGGCTAAAAAGTCGAGAAATTACCAATTGATTGGCCCTTCTTTAAAGTGGTAATATAATACATAACTCCCTATGCATTTATATTTGACAGAGGTAATATAGGAACTCTAGCTTAAAGCCAGAGAAGCACCACAGACAATAACCTTTTCAGAAATGACTCACTACAATAGAACTCTAGAATTTGTGGAAATGACTGACTAACAACTTAATATGATATAAAATTTAAAATTGATAACAAATTATATGTGTTAAGAGCTCATATACCTTGAAGCAGGACTTGAAACCAAAGCATTAACCAAGACTGGAGTAAGAGTAGCCCCCAGCATAAATGTTGACCAACCAGGCACTTGAGTTGGCACACCATGAGGTAACTGGTTTATACGTCCATTGACATAACCTGACCAGGAATATGCAGATGTGTCCAGTAGATTTCTAGCAATGCAGGCCTCAACTATCAAATGGCGCATGTTTCCAGCTGTAACAAGCAAATAGAGCTAAGATAATAACTCCAAACAGATATGCAGACAGCACTTAATACAATACAACATCAAACTTGAAGTTGAGTATAATCAAGAGCTAGATATTTGACTCACAAAAGTTTATGGGCAGATCCTTCATACCAATGCACTCAAAGTATGCACTCCCCATACTGACACCTGAAAGAATCAGCATCGCTTTTGCAGCAGCCTTATTGGCAGCAGAAACAACAGATTGAGGAGGAGTCAGCAAACCCTGATAGTCACCCAACACCTGTAAGCTGGAGACTAAATCATGGCGGCGGTTTCCTGGAAGCTCTTTTTCTTTCCAGCCATTGATGGAAGTACATTCTACTTCATTGGTTGGTAAAGTTCCCTCCTCTTCAAGCAGATTAGCCACCACAAGTGTTGTGATACACAATAGCATGCATAAGCGAGAGTCTAGGCGAGGCACAGGGCCCTCTATTGGGTCCCTTTCCTAGAAAACATAAGAATCATGAATAAGATTTTTGCTCCCAAAATTGACCATCAAAGAAGAAAGTTGTTAAATCCATTCAAAGCAAATACATACCCTTTGTACAAGGCGAAGAGCTGCTATCCAAAGACCTAAAAAGGTGTCATGCCAGCCTGTGCCATTTATCGCTTGAAGGGTATTAATCAGACCTACAAATGAAACCTCTTAGTCTCACAGACATTGACTTTTTTTTTTCTTTTTAATCTAATTGTAATTTGAAATACTATCTGGAGCAGAAAGGATAAAAAAACTGTGTTTACCAGTAATGTTTTCAACAGCACTTGTAGCGTCAACTTGATAACCATCCATTGCATCTTCTAATACAAGATCAAGAGGGAGCCACAGAGCAGAACGACTAGCCCCATTGCACAGACCAGCAGAAGAAACCAGAGATCCAGAAGCCATAACTGCATGAAATTTTTGCAAAGAACTTGTTTTGTATTCACGAGACAATACGAAGTGACTGCTTGAAGTCAACAGCATAAGAGCCTCTGGAGTAAGAGTTTTTGAACTTCTTATTGCTAAAGAATTTGATGCAAGCAATTGTAACCGCTGAGTAAAATTTGTCCAGTGTGCAGGCCTGGAAAAGTGAGACATGTTATGCATATCTTGCACAGTGACATTGAAGTATCAAGGACTTGCTGAAAAATGGAATCAATTGTAAAAACACAATTTATTTTACTCACTCAGACTAAAAAGAACAAAATCTGTGGAGAACGCAATTAAATTAGTTCCGTACATGTCAGCATTGTTTTAGAGTGCTTAAAATAATTAGAATAGTATGAAAAAGAGCATCAATGCTTGAAAAACCAATCAAACTAATCTATACATCATCCACCCTAGGACCAATGGACAAAGGTTTGTAAGCAATAATCAGGGGAAGTAAACACTTACAAGTGTCGGCGAGCCAGGTAAAGAATTCTCGATGTTACTTTATTTTGAAGGAACTGCCCAATTATCACGATGGCCATGACAGTATTTGCATCCTCCATTATCTCATTGTATTCCCTCCTCTTCTTATAATAACTACCATGACAGTCTATCTCCATTTCTTGATGTTCAATTTCCCATCTAGACTTCTTTTCCAGGGTTTGATTCAACAATCCTTCATCATCTAATGATGCATCAACCAATTGCCACACAATTGCAAATAAAAACTCAACCACAAGAACTCCAGGTTCACTCAGTGGAAGACCAAATATTCCAGAAAGATGAAGAATAGAATCTATTGATTTCATGATCCTGAATGAAGAATAAAGATTTCAAATTCGAGATTGCTACTGTCAGTAAATGTCAGCTAAATCATTTCTTTACTAAAATCTTACATTTGATAATTTGGCCCATTTATCTGAGACTTGAGGGTAAAAATGTGTCTCTTGAGGAGTTCCATGTAAAGTCTATAAGCGACTGGCTGGGAGCATCGACTTGGAATGACCCTGTAGAAAGAATGGCGAACAATTTCAACATAACCATTGACCATAAAAATAAAACCCCTAACTACTATGGTATGGCAGAACTCAATTCATGTCGAACATATGGCAAATCAGTTTTCGAATTCCCTACAACAAGGGATTTTGGAACAAGCAGTGCCCTACAAGTTAATGCTTAAAAACAGCTATAATGTGCAGTATAAACTGTCAACCAACCAAATGATGAGGGTTTTGTAATTCAGTGAAAACATCAATCATTCTGAATTAGTCCTCATCTAGACAGAGATATACTACAATGAAAAACATGTCAACCCAACCCTCCATTTGAAAATGTGGCGGAGGTAAGAAAAGTCAGAAATTTTATAGTTGAAAGAAACTAGAATCAGCATTTATAACAATAGGACTTTCACTCCCCACTAGTCAACTGCAATTCACACAGCAACATGACCCATTTTGGCCAAAATTTCCTCCTCATCCGATAGAACAATTCAGCATGATTGAAATTTTGCTATCACTTCCATTTTCATTTTCTAAGAAACGCAGAAACCACAGCTCTAAAGAGTCATCAAACACAAACACACAAAAAACCAACAGAACAGAAAGCTAAATCAATCGAACAGTTGGTGTGGGATGTGAAAAAAGAATCAATCTTTAAACAAATTCACACCCTTTATCTAATCCCACTTCAAATCACAACAACCCCAACCCACCAAAAACACCAAAACCCAGAAAAGCCAGAATCTTCCAGCTCCAGTGTCTACACAAAAAGCACAAACCTTTGTGAGAGAAGAGCAAGAACAAGCATTGGAGGCACAATCTTTAACATCAAGGCCTTCTCCAGAAACTTCCACATAATGGGAACATTGTTTTCCCAGCAAATGTGGGAAACCAATACATTGGCTAGGTCCACTGAGGGCAGAGACACTCCCCTTGAACTCAAGTTGGAGGACAACTGTAGAACCCAAACCAGAGGATCACTACCCTTTTGTTGGGCCACTTTGGTTAACTCCACCACACTATCCCAGATACTAGACACCTCCATTTTTGAGCCAGTTTCTAAGGTTGGTGGTGGTGGTGGTGGTGGTGATGAGAGAGAGAGAGAGAGAGAGAGAGAGAGAGAAGATCAAACAACAACAAAGGTGGTGGTGAGTGGTGACTCTGAGGAAGAGAAGAGGGGGGGGCTTTGTTTGGTTCTTTGTTTTTTTAAGTTGTGAAAATTTGGCAACATATAATGGTCAGAAATGGGAAGGTCAAAGTGTCAAACTGGGTTTGGGGGTAGAATTGGGATTGTGTGTTTTTCTTCATAGTGTGTGCCATGTGGGTACAATTACTATTCTACTCAGATTCTCATTATCTAAACTATGGCTAAATTTGTCATTTGGAAACATTCTATTTGAGATTAGCTGGTACTTTGTTGATGTTGAAAACAAACTCATGTCCCACCAAAACCAATGAAGGTATAAACAGAGTTCAATGGATGGATCCGCAACTGTAGAACTACAGTACTCAGCTTTTCAGTTGGAATAGGCAAGGGTAACAATGTAATCTCTCAGTGTCCAAGGGCCCAATCTGGTCCACTAATGATCAACAATCCACAATGTCTTGCACCTGGAGATCCTTTTATATATGGCAACTCATACTCATGGATAGAGTAGCAGAACAACCTTAAGTGGTTAGGGTAGGTGGGAGAAAAGACCAGAAGTGAGTGATGATATCCTCCACTAGAGAATATAGAGTTGGTCCACCAAAAGTGACCATAGCACATAATTAGCATTGTCACATTGTGATTGTGCTTAGTCTGTAGACTGTGCAGGTATGGGGAGGGTAAGTTGGTGTTAGGTCCTTCCCTTCCCCACTTTGCCACTGATGAAAAGATTGGGAAGCTCTGGCTTTGTTGTCACTCTTTGTTATGGTAGACAGTAGAGAGGATGCATATATGGGTAGGTAAGAGCACTAGTGCCTCTATCATTTAGGGCCTTTCAGCCACTCTGATTAGATGAGGTAATTAGGACCATCCTAGTCCTTAATTAGATAGTCTCAACTGAAATGGTTCAACCCCCACAAGTAATATTGATTATGTATTACGGCTAACTTATTTGTCTTAATGTATAAATGGACGGTGTTGTTATCTTTCGATAATCGGATCAACTGTCATCAACAACTATGCAAGCGATATACAAAAATAAAAAATAAAAAATAAAATAAATAAATAAAAAAAAAGACTACACAATTTGTGAGAAGGCTCAATCACTGTGACTCAATACTCATCTCCATTAACTTCTGGAAGATTAGTGAAATACTTTCCCTTGGAGAGTTACCAGTATGAAGACAAATTTGCCTTCATTTGAGTGCAAGGTTATGATGAAAGAAATTTAGAATGGAAGAGAATCCATTATTGGATGTATAAAGATGGCAACAGACTCAACAGTATGAAAATAATTATGATATTTCATCAATATGTATTGATATTAGTCATATAAAGGTGATGAGCTATGAGTACCAAGAGTTTAAGAGCCAATTAGTGCCACTGCATTAGGATAGAGATACGACCTCTGAGAAAAGTAAGTTTGGTAAAATGGTCTAGTCATCTGTGAACTGCATCATGGGAGGTCCAAAGTTGTTATGATCGGATTTGAAGTTGGTAGAGTGGGATAGGAATTTAGGGATAATAATAATTAACAAGTCCATATGGATATTTTAAGTTGTAATAAAACATCATGATACTGATTCCTAATCCTAATCACCTTTATTTTGGAATCCAACAGAGAAAGCTATAATAGTTTTCCTCATGACCTCAAATATGTTCCAGGTGTGACTCTCAAAGAGGTTGCTCAACTACCCAAAACAAATCAAGGCTTTCAAGCCAAGCAAACATAATGGAGAGCAAATGAGCTGCAAAAGAAGCCATTTTTAGACATGAAGAAAATGCTATCTTCTATTCAAATTTGGTGCATGAGTGCTGATGGGGTACCTAAATAATTCTTAGAAATATGGACATCAGCATAGCACCAAACTGTAAACATCAGAAAGCACAGATGTTTTTTTTTTTTCTTTTTTTTTTTTTCTATCTGGTGAGGCAAGGGTGGAGTCCAGGACATCCCAAATTCCCAATAGCTTTGGGGCTGCCCTGCCCAAGAGAGCAATCCGGTTGTTTTAGGTGTCCAATGTTCTTCAAAGTGATTGCCTTTATTCTATAGTACCTTGTGCAGTCTGACAGACACTAGTTGATCATTCCAAAATTTCGAATGAGGAAAGGTACAACCTACTCCTAGTGGTGAAAAGTAGGAAGCTCCCATCTGGTCCAGTATAATATGAACTTACTCATCCCAACAAGTGAAACTCCAGAGATGTAAAGTATTAGATCACTTACTGTCTGGTGTGCTCATTCATTGAGCTACCGGAGCACACCCATTTTCAGACAATACAGAGTAATAAAAGAGGGAATATGCTTTTTAGCAGGCAACAATATGTTCCTTACCAGAAGAAATATCCACAACACTCTCAAGTGTAAATGTTGCACTCTGGCAAGGCGGCAGGCATGAGCAGACAAGCTACTATCGGCATGGTTTAGAAACTGAATCCATACTCATAATGCTAATAATCACAGCACACAAAACCACCATTTTCAAACACAATGATGTTATATAGATATTTTCCAGAGGTCCACCTTATCACCGTGAAGCATAAATTATATATACCAATTTGTTGATGATGACAGTCACTAAAGGTAATAATGAAATGAGTAGGAGTAGATTTTAGGCTCTTCTACATTTACCAAGCTGATAGCCCAACAGAATATACACATTTAGTCTGTTACCGACTTACTGAAAAGACTAGTACCAATTCCGATTCTAACACGAGCAATCGCTACATCTCTAAGGGACACTGCAGCAAATCCTGGATGACTAGAAGTCCTCATCCATGTTGAAGACGAAATTCTTTCCTCCATCTTGGAGGCTCGACATAACAGATGCTTTCTGATAGTCGCCCACCCTTTTCTCGAAGAAGTTTGTCTTCCCTCTGCATAACCAGACAAGCATGTTTAAGATCAAAGTTTTAAAACTGTTTGTGGTTCTGACTGTGTGAAGTCGGAACACTGACTTTTTAATACACTAGTAACCCCATATCCAGTCAATAACAGCACATACATAGATAAACCCTCACAAATCCAGTAATACTCATGCTCACTCGCAAATAATCAATGAACAAGTTCCTATAGTAAAAAATGAAACAGTAATCAGAGCCGCACAATACTTACTGTAAAGAAATGAACTCCATCCAATCAAAAGGATTTTCCACACTGTACTTCTTCTCATAACCTAACGCAACCTGGATGGGAGAGCTATTAGATTAGTTGATATCTAACAATAGATCAAATAGATACAAGAATTGAAATTTGTTTAGTCCTTGTGGTTTGAAGTCGACATCTGTTTAGTCCTTGTGATTTTATTTTAATCTGAATAGTCTTTAAAGTCACAATTTTCCATCCAAATAGTCCTTATGGTTTTATTTTAATCTGAATAGTAAGCCATGATTTTTCATCCAAATTGTCCTTCCGACAATTTTCTCAGTTAAAGGCCATAAGGACTATTTGGATGAAAAATCATGACTTTAAGGACTATTCAGATTAAAATAAAACCATAAGGACTATTTAGATGAAAAATCATGACTTTAAGGACTGTTCAGATTAAAATAAAACCATAAGGACTAAACATATGTCGACTTCAAACCACAAGGACTATACAATATTTTACCCTAGATACAATAAAGAATACACCACAACTCCTATTTCCCTTGGAATAGATACAATAAAGAATACACCATAACTCCTATTTCCCTTGGAGAGAGAGAGAGAGAGAGAGAGAGAGACCAGTAGTCGATCAGCAACAAATTTTATGTACTGGCTCATGAGAGCTGAGTTCATGCCAATCAATGCACATGGGAGGGCGTCACACACAAACTCGGTTTCAATTTCGACAGCTTCATGTATAATTCCATGAACTTTTTCCGAATTAAGTTGCTTCTGTAACAAACTGTAAGCAACAAGAACAGACAGATTTAACTATTTTAAATTAAATGATTTCAAAGTTGTTCCTATCCAAATATTTTATACTGCACCTTATAACTATTATGTTGACCAAGCCTCACATGGGGAACACAATTCAAGAACCATAGAAAAAGAAAATTACCTGTACAGAAGGCAAGCAAAATCACAGTGGAGGCCCTCATCTCTAGAAATAAGCTCATTTGAGAATGTCAGACCTGGCATTAGTGCCCTCTTTTTAAGCCAGAATATGGCACAGAAGCTGAGAAGTGAGAACCACAAATGAACTTAAAGTCTTAAACAACATGAGAAGACAAAGAAAATAAAATAAACCGTCATAAACACTCATAACAGAGAGGCTGAACATATAAACACAAGCACATCAATAACAACACTTTCTGAAAACAAAAGAGAGCTTATCAAAGAAGAGAAACTACCTTCCTGAGAAAAAAATTCCTTCAACACATGCGAAAGCAACAAGTCTCTCCGCAAACGAATTTGAACTGCACATAATGCAGAATAATTAATTTTTTAGAAGCAACAGTTACATTTCTCCTAACCAAACAGAGAAGTATGAACAAAATAGAAGTTTGGTGACAACAATGAGAGGGCTAAAACAACTTTTAGATTTACAGAATGCAGCTTCGCATACTAAGTGAAAGTTTAATGTGATAACGACATCTTATTACAATATAGAATGTAGAAGGAGCTCCTACTCTGTTTAATACTAAACAACAGATGGTTATACCCATATATTTTCTGGTACGGTATGTGCACTAATTTCTGCTTTAACAAAAAAGTTTCATCAAGCAACTACATTTTGTCTGTCCCACATAAATTCCCACCATAAATCCCAAAAGAGGATGTTCATGCTATTAACATGTCATATTCCAGAGTTTAATACAAAAGCCATCCTACAATTTAAGGAAAACAAACCGTCCACTATTAATTTAAGCATCAAGTTTTAGAAGTATGAAAGGATTTATGCTAACATGTCAAAAACATGGCTTTTACCAATTAAAGTTTCTAGATTGCTCATATCATGCACACATGATTCAATTAACAAATGTGAAGCAATAAAAACCCAAAACGCATGCTTTATTGCTTACACTAGGATTACAGAAGACTACATACCTGTTTATCCAATTTAAAGCCCACTGGGCCTTCCTAGAGACACAAGGAATGTTTTCAATTGCGTTGAACAATCTGTGCTTCTCTTTAGGATCCTTGATGTATGTCTCTAAAAGCAAGCTGTACATCTCTGATGGTAGATAATTTTCAACAAGACATAAGGTAAACACTTGGCCAGGTGATCCCAAGTATTATAAATGTAGGATACCAAGGATTTAAAGCTTTACCAGAATGAATATTCTCCATTGCAAGTTGAAATCCATAGAATGCCCGAGCCTGTGAAGAGCGAGAAGCCTTGATGTTAGTTGGTCAACTAGGAAAAAAGCCAGAAAAAAAGTCTAATTAAGAATGAACAGTTACATATATATGCGATGAAATATGGAGAGAGAGAAAGACGATCACACAACCAAAAAAACAGCGTAGCAAACAAAGCACCTCTGGAATTTGAACATCATTTAGAAATCTTGCAGCCAAATTCTCCAAAACAATCCCATCTGATGCGGCAAAAAATGCCAGGATATGGCTTATGAAGTGTCTCTCAGAGTCAGTCAAAGCATCCCACTGCTGTACATCCTGGGAGAGATCAACCTCCTCAGCTGTAAGCCAATTAACATGTCATTAAAATAATTGTTGATCAGCACACAATGAACAGTGATTTGCAGGTTCCTCCAAAAACAGGAATAAAAGACTTGACTGGAATAAAGGCCCCCTAGGCTTATGTAAACATTCCAACCAATAACTCATCCACACACCCAGAAGGCCAGTGCATATCCTAAGGGAAAGAGCACACGTTCAGGGTTTTCTGAGCAAGCCACTAAAGCTAGTTCTATTTTACCACAGACACAAACCAGTTTTTCAAATACGAGCACCATTATTGTTTCTCTGTACACCTAAAATCATGACGGTTTAGTTTAGCGAAGAAACAGATGTGCATCATTCATTGAAGGCAAAAACATCATATAGCATTCAAATTGGCAACCCCAAATGGGTTGGTTCTCAAATCATCATATTCCATTTGGTTGGGTTCATTCTCCTTTCCCTTACATTCTTCTGTAAACATACCACGAATACTGATATTATGACAAAGGATAAAGATTTACAAATTCATTTACCAAATCATAAGATCTATCAGTCTACTGAGAGACCAAACCAGATGCTATGATCTACAGTAAGGTCATGGGGCTCAATGAGAGAGGAAAAAACTGCTTTCATGACCAAAGAGTGACCATATCTTCCAATTTCTAAATCAAATAACCGCAAAACCAACTGAATTTTGAAACCAAACAAAATAAAACCATACAGGAGACAAAGATTAAATAAGTAAATCACCACAGGCATCAATTATCCCACTTAATTTCCTCTGAATCACTGAGAAACACCACCATTGTTCAAACACCCTCTCAATTCCAAGCAAACCAAACCCCAACATCAAACAACTACCAATCAAATTCAAACAAACAATCACATACCCACATCAAAACCCACATACAAAAACAAGAAAAGCACCAAAATTGACATGAAAGTTTGAATATTTTTTCCATAAACTATAAAACAAACAAGTACCAGTCCAGAAACTAGCCTCAGCCTTCTTGTACATCTCCCAAAGTTGCTGATACCTAATGGGGAACATACAGAATCTCTGGGTTTGCGCTGCCAAAATGGGTTCTACTTCTTCTTCCTCCTCCTTGTCGTCTCTGTCTGGTTCATTTCTCAGAGAACCCATTTGTTTCCTCACTTGGGTTTTTGTGGGTTTCGGTGTTGTTGGGTTGTGTTGGGTAGAGATAGATAAACCCTACAAAAACCTCCACAAAACGACAAGAAAAACTGAGAGTGAGGTCATAGCGTATCACACAAAACCGGTCGCTTTCGTGTTTTCAGGTTTTTATATCAAAAGAAGAATTCCATTGGTTTTGGAAGTGGTAACGACGTCGTTTAATGGCGGTTATATTTCGCGGGGTGAAATTTTTTTTTTTTTAAGCAAATAAGGGGTTTAGACAAGAAGAAAAAGAATAATAATTTAGGAGGGGGACCAAACCAAACCTCCTACAAAGTCAAAAAGTAACCGAAATTTAGGAATATCTAATTGGTCATTAGTACAATACGATCAAATAAAAGATGGAGGAGCATCCCACCGCATCATATTAGGAGAAGACGTATCATAATTCGTATGAGATACACGGAAAGTCATTTGAGAAATTTGATTCAAGCAATTGAGTCAGCTAGCACAAAGTTGTCATGGAACCAACAAATGAGACTTAGTAAAATTTGGAATCAGAGAAGAGTCAATTTCCAGCCATATGTGCTTCCAATCACGAACCCATGTCAACTCAATTACGTTAATCACAACCATCACCTATGCCACAACAGAACTAGGGATATCTAAACTTGAAGCAAAAGCTCCAAGAAAATTCCCCATATAATCTCTAAATACAGCTTCATACCCTCTAACCCCCTCATCATGCTTCCAAGCTCCATAGAAATAATCTTTAACCCAACCCATCAATGGGGGATGCCAATTAACCTCTATCACTCTCGGGGCACGACGTGACCTGCATTCAACCCCAAAAGATTTCAAAATCCAAAGATCTTGAATGGAGTTATGCATAGTACCTATTGACAAACGACTAGCTGCTTGAATATGACCACTGATAAGTCTGCATATATTCGCAACTGAAAATACTTTGCCCTCATGTCTCATTTTATTTCTTGCATGCCATACAAACCACAATATTGAAGTGAAACATATCAACCATAAATCCTTCAGCTGAGCACTTCTTCCTGCAGCAAAACCCATCTGGAGACCCTCTAAAATTGAAGGAGGCATACCATCCAACTCAAAGATAGAAGTAAAATGCCCCCATATTGCAACAGTAAAAGAGCAATGAAGAAAAATATGGTCAATAGACAATGCACCGTACCCTTTGGTTATCCCTTTCCGCAATCTTACCCTTTGCTTTGTATTGATCTTACCTTATAGGACTAGGATATCCTACACGATGCACCTTGGGCAGATTTTGATATAGAAAATCTTTGAAAAAATTAGATAAAAACTCAAAATACTAGACCTCTTTTAAGATAAACTCATACATATTTTTCTTTTATTTTACATCTATTCCACATAAGCAAACATACCATATAGAGCAAATGTCTATAATTAATAGTTTTCTTCATTTTTCGGTTTCTCTAATTTGCCCTTCAGATAGTAGAAAACTAAATTTGGTATATTTCTCAATTTTGGATTTAACTTTGTCATAATAAATTACATTCTTTAATTTATTACCTTGTTATTACTAACTTGAGTTTATATATATATATATATGCTATATACATAAGTATGTCATTTGTAATAGGATGATACTTTTCATTCCTAAACTCACATTTGATGTCTCTCTACATAGTCGAAAAATGTCTAATTGTAAGGTACACGTACGTTCTTGTTCTTTGATTAATTTTCTTCTTTTTAGGTATATTATTGTATCATTTCCCATCCTAATCGAGAGAACATTTTACTCTCTACTACTTACATTTCTAATGTACCAATTAAGTAGGGCATGATATGATAATATACCTAAAAAGAAGAAACCCAAAATTGGGTTTAGGGTATAAGGTTAAGGTTTAGGGTATATAGTGAGGGTATAAGTTCAGGGTATAGGGTTTAGGGTATAGAGTGTAGGGTTTAGGGTGTAGGGTGTAGGGTGTAGGGTGTAGGGTTTAGGGTTTAGGGTTTAGGGTTTAGGGTTTAGATCATATATCTTATTCATATTATATTACCTTATGTATAGATTAGAGAATGAATTCCTTTAATCTAGATTTTTTTCATAAAAATAAAGAAAACTACATGATTCTTGCAAATTGATTGAAAAATGTTAGTGTTAAAAGAAAAACTCATAATCAAGGTATTTAAGACAACATCAATTAAACTTATTTATTATATTAATATGTTATAGTTGAATGGTGGCAATTGTGTAAAATTTAGAAAAAATATGACATAATATTTATCATAATTGATACATTTTAGATGTCTATCAGATATGAATATTAGGTGGGTTTTATTTAAAACCACTCTTCAAAATTGGGTGTATATGAAAATTCCCCAAAATCTTTCTAGATTTGGGTTTTGTAGCTTTGGCCCTTCTATATAAGATGAGAAAGACTAACCCTACTTTTCACCTCAAACATTTGTACATAGAATTAGTTCTCAATGGCATTTAAAGACAAGGGTGCAGGTTCTGTTTTGGCAACGATCCTCAGCGCGCAGAGCAGAGGTAAATAGCGAGCAAAGAGAAGGGTGAGTGCTGCGGGCGTGCCACCTCGCGGACGAGGAAAGGATGATTGTGTGCGCTTGACTTCTTGATCAGGCGGAAGGGGTTTCCAGGTGCCACCTCAGAGGAGGAATTTACGAGCACAAGGCGATCGATACTCACGGAGGACGCGAGCAGAGCAACAATAGGGAGGAAAGAGAGGAATCGGGGTAGAGTCCGGAGGGCTCTAAAGAACAACCTAAACGGCGGCGCTTAGGGTTAGGGTTTTCGAGTAGCTCGAAGGATAACTGGGTTTCAGTTTGTATTCTGTTTTTGTATTTGTTTGAGAGAGTCCCTTCTGTAAACCTTCAAGGCTTTTATATAGTGATTCGACTTGCGGCGGAAGAAAGATAATCAAAGTTCAAGTCGAACTCTGAAACCCTAATAGCACAAGGATACTGTTCCGTCCATGCGAACCAACCATCTTGTGACACATGTCCAGTTCGCACACTTCATTCCGCATAGGGCATTGCTTCCGCGTTGCCAATTGTAGACTCCTATACGGACTGAAATTCATCTCGCGGGCTGTCACAGGAGGCTATCTTGCGTGCTCCTGAAGTTCGCTTCCATTTCGCGGGCTATTGCAGCTCGCGAGCCTTAAAAGGGTTTTTTATATTAAATGGGCCACAGGGATTGGCCCGAAGCATATCAAAGACTTGTAAAAGTCTTTAACGATTATTGTGGTGCGCGCGAACTCCGCATGTGTCTTCCTCGCGAAGTCCCTTACGCGGACCAGTTCGCCAGCTCGCCTCGTCTCACCTACGCGGACTGACAAATAGTAATTCCGCGCGAAGTCATTCCGCGCGCGAGCTATGTAGTTCGCGTGAAGTCTATTCCGCATGCGAGATCATTAAGTGTGCGAGCCCTGTATTTCGCGCGAAGCGCGCGAGCTCTCTACTCTGCGCGAAGTCATTCCGCACGCGAATTCTGTAAGTTAGCTCGCGTGATCTATTCCGTGCGCGAGCTATGTGTTCCGCACGAAGTCTTTGCAATTCAACTCGCGTGGTCTCACTGACAGCCATTACTTGTAAACTTAGAGAAAACTTGGGCTCGCCGGTATGACATGGACCAAGAATTTAATTAATATTCACATAGACATTTACTGTCCAGTAAAATATTAATTTAGGCGTAAACAAGTTCTACACCATCAATTTCTACGAAAACCGCATTCGAGTTGTGGTAACTTTAGACACAAGTTATGTGGATCGGTTGATTGGAAATTAATATGTATCGTGTTGTTTGCCTCAAAAACTGTCTCGGCCGAAAAGAGAGGCTAAGGGACTTGAAGGGACAATATTTCTTCTGATTTGTACAGGCACGCCAACTCGCGGCCGAACGGCCAAGCGAGGTTTTGTTTGATATTTTGTGCCTGATCTGACTTCTTCCAAGTGATTGTAGGCCGAGGAAGGAATCATCTCGGCCGTTGGGTTCTCTTGCCTATGTTGAAAGGACTTTCGGCGTTTTCACCGATGCTGCTCCTTTTTTTGTGATTTTTTATGAGTTTGCGAGAAATAAAGTGTGAAACGTAAAAGAACAAAATCTAAATTGCATGAAAGTTAAAGAGCAGAAAGTAATTGCAAAAAATTAAAGTACATGAAATTTAAAGACGCAGAAGAGTAAATTACATGAAAGTAAATTGCAGAATGTTAAGAAAGCGATAAAGTGCAGAAGGTAAAGAAAGCGATGAAAAGAAGAAGAAAACTAGGCTAGATTAATATGAATGTTGTATTGAGTGTAGAGAATTTGGTGTTTGTATTGAAGTGTTGTTTGTGTTGGTTGAGGACCCTTTACAATGAGGTTGGGGGTCGAATATATACAAGTACGAACACCCAATTAAGGAAATATAATACAATCTAATATTTAAATTTCGGTCTTAATGACCGAAAAAAGATATGTTCCATATTGTGCATTTCCTTAATCGCGCCGTATTTACTTTCTTCTTGAAGCACCATTAGAATCGATTTGCTCTTAGTTATGCAATATCGTCTTTAATGTCTTCAAACACAATTACATCTCATATATTTCCTTCCTCGATTTATATCGGCAATAATGAGAAATCATCGATATTTCATTCCTCGATTATATATCGGCATGAAGATGATTCGCCGTTATTTCCTTCCCTTTTATATATCGGCAATCATGAGAAATCGTCATTATTTCCTTCCTTTTTAATTTCTTCTTCATAGGTTAATATCTAATAGAATTTTATTATGAAATTCAATAGAGATATTGCTAATAAAGCACCAAATTTTCCTTATTTATCGGCCAAGATTTCAAAGGCGGATTTACCAAAAAGGGGCAAGTTTCTAGTGGGTCTTGATACTGAATGGCAATGGGCTTATGGAACGCAAGATTACGAAGTTGCAGTTTCTTCAACTTTGTGTGGGTTGTCATTGCCTTATTTATCAATTGTCCCACTCAAAAAGCACTCCTGAATCGCTCATTGAATTCCTCGGTGATCAAAACTTGACCTTTGTTGCTAAGGAAGTTCGAGAGGACGTGACTCGTTTGGCTCGTCAAGGATTGCATGTTAAATGTTCAATGGATCTAGATCTCGCTGATATGTGACTGCAAAGAAATTCAAAGTTGATATGGCTGCAAAGAAATCCAAAGACAACGACTACAAGTCTATGGGATTGAAGACGATGCTGTTGAAGTTTCTAAACAAGGAGATGGAAAAGGATAAGAAAATTATTACGAGTAATTGGGGTCACAAACGACTCGATGCCCGTCAAGTGAAGTATGCTTGCATAGATGCTTTTGTTTCGTTTCAACTAGGATTGAAATTGCAAATACCCTAGCCTACTCAAGTGAAGAGAGAATGAAATGTATGGCCTGAGACAAAGAATTTTTTGCATCAATGCAAATTCATCAGGAAACTCAGTGAGGAACTATTAGCTAATATCAGGAATTATTAGCTAGCCAATTTATTCCATCAATAATTTACATTTTTGTTTTTGTTATTAGATTCTGATGCAATAACATATATTGAGAGGAGTAATATTCAAGCATTCGTTTAACAGAAAATAGGACCTCGATCACCGATACACAAACAATGCAATATATACGTGTCTTTCTAATAGTGAACCTAGAAATACATGCTTAATATAACAAATTGATCAGTCAGCTTCTGATGAATTGTTGAGTAGTTCCCTCAATTTGTTCCATCTGTTGTGATTTCCTCTTTCACGCCACGATGCTTGTAATGAAGAAGCTGCCATATGCTCCAAAGGAGAATGCTCTAGGACAGGCAGGTTCAAAATAAAATGCAACCGAAATTTGGAGACAACTCTCCTAAGATTGGTAGCACTAATAGCATATGCTTCTACTCTAGTTTGGGATATGACAGTTTTAGTAGAGACGGGCAAATCAGATATGGAGGCAAATACGAATGCCCAATCTAGAAGTTCGTCTCCAAAGAAATCATCTTTCTTAATGATTGAGGAATCGCTCTTAGTTCCACCAACATTGGCATTATTACGAGTTTTGTAACTCAATGCGGTACCTTGCGTGATGAAGAACACATTCCAAAGTGCTTCCCCCTCTCGAATAATATGGCAGTTTTTCGTATATGTCACTAGCTCAAGATGTTTAGCTATTGCTTTCAACACTCGAATCTTCATATATTTGAACATCGGTACCTAGAAAATCGATTACATATGTAAAATTAGTACTCTGAGAAATTAAATTGAAGTGATAATTATTTACTAATGTTTCATTTTCTAAATCAGAATTAACTTTTTGTTCTTATTTCTGATCGAAAAGCTTGTTATGAACAAATCAATATACTTACTTTCTGTAAACAAGTCAGGCGGGAAAGACTCATGATTTGTCTTTTGTATGCTCTAGGAAGAAGAGATAAAAAGTTGTCCAAATCAACATCTTTGTTTTCTTCAAGCTTTTGTTGAACGTTTTTCATGATCACCTTCTTCATCAACTTCTTATCGCGTCTAGAAAAATTGTTTCTAGTCAACCAAATATCTATGTCTGGATTCATCATTTGCATCTTGTGTCTTAACTTTATTCGATCTTTTCTTTTTTGTGCCTCCTGCACATAAAAATTTATTCAATATGTATATCATGTACATGATATATATAATGATTCTTTTAGGAGTATACTAATTATCAACACCAACACGTACCTCCACCCTTGCGTTGAGATATATTAAGAACAGCACCAAGCCACTTATAGAAGTTAAAATTGAGAAGCTAATCTCCAACATATCCGAACTGGTCTCCAGATTTGAACCAAAGGAACTGCATGCATATATAGGTGCATATATAAGAAGAAATAGAAACAATGCATGTAATGACCGAATTTGGATCTGCGTTAGTATACAATGTTGAAAATGAAACATATCAAGCAGTCTCAGATGTGCAAAGTGCAAACCTCAAATTGCGCAAGCCCCACCAGAAAGATTGCAGAAACTTTCGAGGAAAATAAGTTGATCTTGTAAAGTTAGACTGAAGAGCATAACGATATATACCAAAATTAAAATCTTTTTTATCAGTTGGATCGCAGAATGCCATTATATGCGTCGCGTTGCAGGTTCTAAGTACTTGGGCTGTTATATTCTTGTCACAGTAGAAACCATACCGAACTGGTTTATCACATTGCATCAAATTGTATTGTTTCCTCCAACAATGAATCTCTCTGTCGACGGCAAAGCCGTACCACAAGGCTCCAAATAACTGGTTTAACAACAAGTAAATAATAGTCAGATTTCACAGAAATTAAGTTCTGATAGAAAAGGTATGGGAATCATGCATGCATGCATGCATAACTATATTTGAATCATATATATTTTACGATGCAGTTAATGAATAGATGTAATTTTGCAGAGGAAGATCGATAAGGATAATTAAGGTGAACAATGAACAGATTTCTCTTTTCTTTCTTGATTTAAAATTAAGATAAAGGCTAAGAGTACTTAATTACATGAGAAGCAATGACGAAAGGAAGAAGATCCAATATAGCTTGAAGCCATCTTCCTATTCCAGACTCCACATTAGGACGGTGCTTAATTAATCCAAAGGTGAAATAAGCTCGTAGAGCATACTGGATAGGATAGAAGATACGTCGAAGAAATCTGTACAGAAACCGGGCTTTCAGAATATATCGTAGGAGTACTATTGCCTGCAGTTCACAGTAAATAAATAACGATTCATATATACTTTTTTCCTGTGAAATGGGATGAAATTGAGATGAAAATGCATGCTTCTGTATATATATACACCTGTGAAATGGGAAGAAACAGATAAATGCGATATATGATTGGTAACCACAAGAAGATGTGCTCCTTAACTGTCATCTTAACATTCTGATTGCCACGAATTCGCCAGCAAAACACAAAAATATCCATGGCGTAAAACAGGTCAATGGTAGATTGTAAAGCAACATAGATCCACATCAAGCTAACGTCCCATTGGTAGCACAGTAAATGAGGATATGTTACAGGAAGGTAGATGAACAACGGATTAAAGAGGACTGCAAATGCACAAGGTATTATAAAGATCTTATTTTCCCATATCGGAAAACATCTCTTCGGCTTATAATCTCTTGAACAAAGTATTCTTTCTGGTAATATTTGCCACATTGTACTCGGTCCATGTCCGGCTCCGGTTTCTTTGTCGGACTCCCTCGTTAAATTTCGATATGGACTACAGATACAGATCAGATAACATTTATAATTAGATGCATGGTTATACGATTTGTTTATCAAAGATCTAGCTAACCTCACAGTTTCTATTATCTGCTACTGCTTGGATTGATGCGTGTTTATTCAAAAGATTAAGAAATCTGACCTCATTAACTCGACTGATACTTCACTGGGATGCTGCTGCAGGCTGATCATATTGTCTCAAGCTAGCTTAACACCCACCCAAAGATCCAACTTGGTAACTAGCTGCTAATTCCTGCAAACTTAATTAGTTAACGGAAATGGAGATCGAGTCTGGAGAACACAGATATATATATATATATATATATATATATATATAGTTAGAGACTTGAAATAGAACTACGTACAATTAATGATGAGAAGCTCACAGAGAACTATACGGGTCGGCAAAGTTCAGCTTTGAATGCATGGAACACAGCTGGTTTTAGGGCACCAGATCCCTTTTCCTTTATTCCGAGGTGGAATTTTTTGCCTTTTAAAAAAGTAGAGAAAGTCTCGTAAATTCTAAAACAGTCACCATTTGGTACAATATTCTCAGCTCTCTCTCTCTCTCTCTCTCTCTCTCTCTCTCTCTCTCTCTCTCTCTCTCTCTCTCTAGCTAGCTAGAATAATAAATATGGAAAATGATTATAGGCCTTAATAAGGCCTAAGATTTTTGGCATTAATCCTAGGTGACATATCATCTATATCTATCATCAATTTAAAAAATCATGTCATGTCATGTCATTCTTAAGTAAAAATACAATCTTATCCTTCTCAAATCCAATGCTCTAGATTATTTTGTCTTTATTCTATAAAAAATATATTTTTGAAGCCATTTTTTTCATTATGTTCATGCACAAAATTTAAACACCAAATATAAGGTGAAATATATATCTTTGATATTATTCTTATTCAAAAATATGAATTCAATTGAACATATATATATATATATATATAGTTTTTCGAAGGAAAAAAGTTATACATATATATATACACACATTTGTCAAAAAATCTATATAATTCATCAAAAAAAGGATTCGATATAAATTTTTCTATTTTGTACTTTATTATTTAAAATTCGATGAAGAATATATATATATATATATATATATATATATTGATATCGTACTTCTAACCGTAAAAGTAAAAAAGAATGATGAATTATATATATTTAAATATCGTACTTTTGGTAAGAAAATTTATTAATTTTGTAATTGTGATTGATAAATTATTATAATGTTAGACTCCATTAAGAAATAAATTTAATAAAATTCATGTAATTAAGGTAACTAAATGAACTCGATAAAAAAGGTAATTAAATCATCTAGATTAGAGAAGAATTTGGTATAATTATTGTCTAATTTGGATTTGAGAGGATAAAACTGTAATTTGACTTAATGACGACATGACATGATTTTTTAAATTGATGACGCGTCTAGGTGATATGAAACGCCACATAAGATTAAAGTCATAAATCTTAGACTTTATTAAGGCCCTCTAGCACAACCCAATAAAAGAATGTGTTGACACAGTGAATGAACTACTAAATCCAGCATGATATTTCTTTCTTTCTTTTTTAAAGAATCAAATTCAATCTTTCTTCTTTTTTTAAAGAATCCAATTCAATAACCAATGACTCAATCAGGCTTGGAAATATTGGCAAGGCACTTGGTTAAATGGAACCCCATCAAAGTGTGAGCCCTAACAATCACTAAATTACAAGGTGGAAAATCTTAAGCGAACCGGGTATGACTACTCTCAAATGGTAATCCACTTTGAACACAGCTAGCTAGATGTAATAGCTAGGGTCCTACGGATCACTGTGGCGCCGGTTCATAATGTATATGGATTTGTGAGGTGCCATCCCCGGTTCAAATACCTGTCACCAAAAATAGAAGAATCAAGTTCAATCGGACTTGCACAAATATGGTGACCAGAAATATAGTGTTATGAATCTTATGATAATGATCGGATGGCCTCTTTTTCGTAGTGCGTGGTAGCTATCGGATCAATCAGTATTCTGCGGTCTTATAATTCTTTCCCACAAGCGAGGGAATTGTTACTCGTTATCAATATATGCTTCTTTGCTTGCGTCCATCAATATATGCTTATTTGCCTGGTTTTGATTATTATTGATTATGATTGATCTAATTGTGTAGAACTGATCAAACACATCAAATTATCCTCATTTTAATCATTGCAACTTTCTTTTGTAAACTTTGATTTCCGAGTTACCTATTTTACTCTTTCTATGTTTCTTCTTACTACGTTCCAACTAATTACAGACCCAAAAAAAACTATCTAGTTCCAACTCCATTAATTTTCACTTCTTTTCACCTGGTTAGAGTCATGGAATGTGCTTGGTTGTTCTCTTTAGCAAAACATAAAGGATTCATGTCAAAAAAATCGATTACAATGAGTTGTGGAATAGCTAGCATGTACGTAGTGACAATCACCAAATTGGTGAAAGAGTACCAAAGCTTTTCATACTAAACTTCGTACTCATGACCCATTGAAAAAAAACCATTCAGACCCCAACTCCAAACAAAGAAAATATTGACAAAACTTCTTGGCTTCCTCTGCTAGACGGTGAGCAATTTCATTTTTGCCTTCCTGCTTCACAAAGTTCCCACTAGATAACTGAAATACGTAACTAAGGACTTAATTAACTTCCTCATCAACAGTGTGTCCCTAGGCCTCTCAAAACTTAAATCATCAAAATTATCATCAAAACTATTAATCACTCAGAGTGCATCACCTTCCACTTCAATGTTGAGGAATCCCACATGTAATGCAAACCTGAGGTCATGAAGTAGATAGAGCCCATGCTAGCATATATGTTGCCTACTTGTGAAACTGCCATTGCACCTTAATTTTAACTCTATTGCTTGGTGGTCTCTAAATAATACTCCCTTAAAAAGCGATTAGTGGATGGTAGAAATGCAACTTCACACAAAAGGATTTTGCCTGTATATAAAATGAAGAAAAACTAAAACAAAGGAAAGGAAAAAAAATTACAAAAAAAAAAAAAAAAAAAAAAAAAAAAAAAAAACTATGTACAACCTAAGCCATAGGAATCGAAATTTGAAAGCAGTGATAGAAGAGAGGAGTCCATTCCGCCAGGCAAAAGCTTGCGGTAGAGTACGTGATACCAATATCTGGAGTTGCATATATATAAGCAAGAAAGTCGTTTTCATGCATTATGTGCAGTAAAATTGATGGAGGTAAACCGTTCAAATTTTTACTATAGTATTTTGAGTTCAGTAATGCACCATATGGATTTTACTTATTACATGAAATGAACTTCAGTACAATGTCGACTTTTGAAAAAGGAAACTAGCGGATAGAGTTGCTGCAGCTGGATTTTTCGTGGTGGTTCCCGATTTCTTTTACGGCGACCTTGTGAATCTGGATAATCCTCAATTTGACCTAGAGTCTTGGGTTAAAGCTCATAGAAAGGTTAGTGACTTTCTTGAAAAGAGTATATATGTACAATCTTCGGATTTAGGGTTTAATCGCTATTTGTTGATTAATTGTTACAATTTAACATGCTTGTACAGAGGAGGTTAAGGTTCATATACTGTAATATTGGGAGCTGATCGAGAATATGAGACTGACAAATTATCACCCAAAACAATTGAAACAATTTGGGGATCGGCGGAGATTTTTAAAGGTTAAGTCTGAGGTAAGAATCGCTGAGCAAAACTATTTCTTGCTTTATTATCACATTTATCTGACCTAGATAACATTACAGAGATTCAGTATCTGAAACTTGGTGATAAGTGATAACAAGTGTATTTACAAAAGGGACTTATCTCCCGTCTCCGGCCAACAACAATCGATGATCTGAGGATATAAATAAGGTTTTGTTATTAACACACTTATTTTTGTTATTAACACACATTATGTTTTTTCCTATTTACATATTTCAAATTTATTTACAAACTTACCATTTGAATTTGTTTCATGATTGACTATCTTCATATATAGAGTGTGTTAATTGCAAAATATGTGTGTTAATAGCATCACCCTATAAATAAACTGTCAGATTAGTTTCCTTAAAGATGTCATCTTTTAACCTCAGACAACCATATAAGTTTGATTTTACGGATTTTGATATTCATATAAACAATTCACTTTGTAATCTTTTTAGTTTGATAGCTTTCTGAAAATAATTCCTAGCTAGAGTGGCTCATGGATGGACAATGAGGCCGGGTACAATGCTGCACATGGATCTGCAGCCAAGAGTGCTGGAGAGGTTCATTCGGACACCAAGCATGTCAAGTGAGAAAACATAATGTAGTAATTAACTTGAATCGACAATCCTTGGATTTGGCAAACTCAGAGTGCAATGTGATATATATAGCATATAAACCTTGTTATTTCCTTTCCTTTTCGAGTCTTTTCGTAATCGATCCCAAGCAAAGATCAAAACCCTAGCTATTTATTTGATCAAAATAAAATACACAACCCTAATCGAAAATGGTTACACTGCCATGCTCTTCATCAGTAGCAGATGTGAACATGGCTGCTACTTCTTCCGCGTCTCGCAAGCTGCCGGCGGCATCCATAGTTTCCCTCCCCGTCCTCTGCTCCATCAGATTTTCCGCTAGGGTGTGTGCTGCTGCTAGGTCGACATCTCCATCATCATCTCCAAAACTCAAGCTAGGCCACACAGGATCTCATTAAAGGGCTCAACTCTGAGATCACAGGTATTCAGGAGTCAATAGAATCACAAGATAGTGTGAGTATCCAATTGTTTCTACTTCTGTTTCTTATTTTATTTTATAGCCGCCGGTGAACAGTTCAGAAGAGTTTTCTTATTTTCATTATACCGAGGACAGAACAGACGTCGATACTGATCTTGAAAGAGAACTTAATGATGAAATCATCCGAATCAAAATTGTGTATGATTCTGAGTACGAAAACGAAAATTACTCTGGCATTCGATTGAAAGTGAGCATTTTCCAAACAAGTACTGGACATCAACTGGACTTGGTCTTGTATGTAACTGATGACAATGAGATTCGGGTCAACCACTTTTAGATCAAGAAACCGGGGCATTCCAGCCGTGATCATCTCACCAAAACCGGCGGCAAGTACGTGAAAGCTTCATTCTTTATGGGTTTAGAATTTGAGGTTATTTATGTGATCTTATGTATTTGTTTTCACTTCAGGTACTTGGCTAACTTACAGAAGCAATTGGTCAAATATCTTGAGGTGAAAGGGGTCACGTCCGACACATTTAAAATTTGGAAATGCAAAATTTGAAGGACTTCATGGCTTTTATGGAACAAAGCATCGTTTTCACCGGTGCTAGCCGGAAACAGTAAAACCTCCCCTGGTTCTATATTTATTCATAATTTGAGAGTTCCAATAACCATATCTCTAGTGTCACTATGAGAATGACATATATCTTCAAACACCACAAACTCATATACTAACTGGTGCAACGAAGAGAGGCCAACTGGACAAGGACTTAACCACAATAGTCTCGTATAGAAATGTAACATTATAAAAGCATCAAACTTTAATGAAATTCATGTTTAAGGAAATTATATTTTTGTTCTTCTGTTATGTGTTTTGCCCTAATACACGTAGGATTGGTTAATTCAGTTTCCTTATTAGAATAGATTACAGTTGATAGAACTTCTAGATCATTCGGGAGACTCTATGTAATGCCTATAAATAGGTCTTTCTATCAATGAATGAGTAGACCGTTATTCTCGTTATCTTTTCTCCTTCAACACGTTATCAGTACTTTGCTCTACCCCGAGCTTGATAACGAAACCCTAAACAAAAAAAACAAAAAAAAAAACTCATCGATTTTGACCTGAGCACCCAGAAATTTTCTCTGGGCACCCACCTTCCCTGAGCGACGTCTGCGTCCTCCACCCCGGCAGCCCCAGCATCTCGGTCGAAGCCCAGCAGCCTTGACCTAGCCTTGGTCGAGCCCTAGTCGGCCTCCTTCCCCGGCGATCTCCCGCCTCGCCACCACTGCCCCGATGAAGCGCAACTCTCCCACCTCCGGCACAACAACCCAACGCGACACAGGCCGGCCCCCCTCGCCCAGCTGCTCCGCGCACGCCCCGCAGCCGGCAAACCTGCTCCGACCTCTACTCAGCCTCCACGCGGGCGTTCCCGGTCAACTAGCCCAGATTCCGGCAGCGCACCAGCGCGGACCACCGATTCGGCTGCCCCGCTCCGATCCAGAAAACCAGATCAGATCCCGCAGCCCTGCTCTGATCCCAACACAGCGCGCCTCCGGGTATTGAACGAGGGGCAAAACGGTAAATTTTCCCCTTCGGGTAATAAGTTTTTACCCCATGAGTAAAATCAGTTTATTTACTGAAGTAATTCTTTAATTAGTTTTACTGTTTATATTATATGGTGAATATGACTAACCATATGTTTATATTTTTCATGAAATTTTTCGCGCGTCTGCACGCACGTGGAAGTACGTATGAAAATTAAAATGACAACTTCTCTTACATGACAAACTAGTAAGTAAGCTTTTATAAAAGTTGCCGCTTTTTGAATTTTAATTTCATAGCCGGGCTTCGTAGCCTTCTTCTACCCCCATATTTCTTATAACGTGGGTTGACATAAGGAATTGGGACCCCTCATATCAAAGTTGAAATTTGTGACAGTTTGACAAGTCACGGTATTACGACGAAATATTGTCGTGGTTAATAAAGGGACAAACATCGATTTGCGACGGAAATTGTCGCGGTTAACATCGATTAGTGACGAAAATTGTCACAGTTAATATCGATTTGTGACGGAATTTGTCACGGTTCACATCGAATTGAGTTACCATAAACCTTGGTCTTGACCTAATTCAATACTTGGAATTAATTATCGTATCTCGATAATGGTTAATCTTCCATCTTGTCGTTGAAATATTTAACCGAAATATGAGCCCTGAATTTGACATAAAAAAAAAAAAGGTGATGAATTTCATGTCACGAGTTCTGAAAAGAGGGAGAGGCAATGCCTCGAAACCTATATGTCATAAAAAGATTGGGCCAACAAATGAAAGAAAAATCTTGTTATTGATGTGGTTCTACATTTGTTCATTAATTGCAAAGAAGCAATAATATGATCAATGTACAAGAAATATATGGAGTTCTTGAAACAAGAAACTCACTATATGGAAGAAGATGAGATCATTATTCTTACAGTTACGGATTTTAAAAGCAAACGGTATATTGCGGAAGATATGAAGCATATGACTTCGGTTTAATAGTCTAAGTGACTATAAATCCGTTATTTTTTCAAGTTTTATGAAGGCATACACCTCACATAATTGACTAAAGTTACTTAGTCGTTATATTTTGAATTAAATTCATGGTTAAGACCTCGATACAATTGTTGGCATATATATTCGAATTTTGTCTTGCACATATGGTTCGATCTACATAAGCTATATGTTAATGCAATATATCGCATTACAACATGACACTACATTTGACTACATTAGACCACCAGTTATTATAAGGTGGAGTTTCTAAAGGCTAAAAAATCATGATGTTGCGCAATGCACATCGGTTTTGGATCAAAAGAGGATTTGTAATGTCAAGTGTGGCACAATACACACTTATACAATTGCAAATGCATTACAAACAAGAGTTGTTTTCTACACTCTTAAGCGGATTCATAATTGCAAAAAGAAAATTGCGTTACGCTAAATGTCATCCAAAAATGGATGTTGAAAAATCCTCCTCTTTCCTTATAAGATCGGACGGTAGCAGGCCGTAGAGAAACGAAGAGGTGACGTTAGAGATGATGCAAATACATATTGTGGCACACCACCACGTACTTTTTTCTCCCACCTTCTTTTCCAAATTGCTGATTTTGTGGTCAAGAGGTCCCAAATGAACAAGCACTTATATGTTGTTGGCACCAGTGTCCCTCTACTAGCTCGTGTTCAGTAGTTGTTCTTTGTGATCAGAGAAAGACAGAAGACATGTCAGGCCCTCAGTGCTGCTCGAACCCACCGACCCTGAACCCAACTAGTGGATCTGGCCATGTTGAGAAGCTTGGTGGTCTCGACTCCTACCTCACTGGCTCTCCTGACTCTAAGCTTGCCATTGTTCTTGTCTCTGACATTTTTGGTTAGCACCCACCACTTCAAAATCTAATCTTTATTCGTTTGGTTCAGTATTCTGCCTTTTTAGTTGACTATATGATATGGGTTATGTTCCTTACAGTAAATTCATGGTTTTTGTGTGCTTTTTCCTGTTTGGTTTGGTAGGTTGTGGTTCTCATGTTGTGTATGTTATTGGGTTGCTTATATAGTTATGTATGTGTCTTTTAAGACTGATGATGAAAGAATCGATATTAGCCAATTATCTTTTGTTTTTGTCAAAAGCAATAAATCTAGCCTTGGCGCAGTGCTGAATTTTGGCCATGAAATGGGTATTTGCAACTGCTCTGTGACATTAAAGCTTTATGTTTTGCTGCCCTGTATATGCGGTGTCCCAGTTCTTTATTCTTTCTTGTAGTTGTTTTCGTTTACCTGGTTTAGTTCCATTTGGGAATTTGAAATTGGGAATGATGTACCGGTATTAGTGTAGAATCATTGATGGTTTGATGTTTCATATTTTCTGTGTCTACCGTGTAATTGCTTTGCTCATATATTCTTTTACTACTATTAATGTTTCATGTTGATTTGCCTTGCAGGGTATGATGCTCCAAACTTGAGGTATGATGTAACTTTATCTCTACAGTTCAATGTATTTGCTTGATATAGTTTGATAGTGTGGTCCGCTTTTTGTGGAACTTGACCATTTTCATGCTGTGCATCTTCTAATATCAAGTCTGTGCCATCAAACACTTGCTGTTTAAAGTTGACTAGGTAGACACTTTGAATTATTTACTCAAAGAGTAATCTTTCTGAAAAATTGAATAGTCATAACAGTTAAAACAGTTCTATATGCTGAAACTTAGTTGCAGCAATTGGTCTTTGATTGTCCATTTGGTACACAATTGTCAAGTTACTTTCTGTTATGGCTTTTCCCAATCCTGAGATAATACCCATTATGAGTGTGCTCACACTATAGTGAAGGCCAGCTCCCATTCCAACATCAAATTTTCTTCAAGAACATATGTAGTATTTTGTACACTTTTACAGTTTGCAATCTTGCTGTATATTTTTTGTTATAACTATAGTGATGCTTGGCCTTCTTCTTTATAGGAAGCTTGCAGACAAAATTGCAGCTGCTGGCTTCTTTGCCGTGGTCCCTGACTTCTTTTATGGAGACCCTTATGTACTTGCAGCTGATGGATCCCGTGACTCTCTACCTGCTTGGCTGAAAGGACATGGAGCGGTATAGTTCTTCTATTTTGATATGGATGTATAAGTTATTATCTTCAGAATTTCAGTGATGTCACAAGTATTGCTGTGGGACTATCAAAAATTTAGATAGAAGTTTCAGATACATATTGGGGGTCTCATGTTGGGCTGTTTGAAGTTGATGTTTGTGAACTAACTAGTTAGCCCCATTATTGTTTTTGTTAAGTTCTTAGCTGCCGGGTTGTTTCTGCCAATTGTGACAATAGGTTAAAATTTGAGGACTTGGTAATTGTGGTGTATTAAAATTGAGACCTAATGCAGTCGTGAACTTCGGTTATAATTGATTCGCTTTCAAACCTTGTTATGTATTTGTAGGACAAAGGATTTGAAGATGTCAAAGTAGTTATTGAAGCTCTAAAAAGTAAAGGTGTTTGTGCAATCGGTGCTGTAGGCTTCTGTTGGGGAGGTGAGTTTACAATTTCTTTTCTTTTCAGTTAAGGTGGGATGTACTGGTCAGTTTTGGATTAAACAAATTGTTCTCATATCTTAGACTAGATTTTTAGGGGCTTCTCTTTTAGACAGTATTTTACTTCACAATCTCAATTCTGTAGTTTCACCAATATGGCATATAATATTTCAGTTTCATTGGATTGTTTTGTCCTGTTCTCAGCCAAGGTTGTAGTTGAACTTGCAAAGGGTGACTTTATCCAAGCTGCTGTTCTGGCTCATCCTTCATTTGTCACTCTTGATGATATCAAGGGTAAGAGTTCCCTATTCAATAATCAGTATAATATTTCATCATAGAGGAAGAGAAGAGATGAGCTGTTCCCAATCGTGCAAAAGAAAGGTTTAAAGATGTTTAATTTATTCCTGAAACTATTTTCAGCTGTTAAGGTTCCCGTATCTATACTCGGAGCTGAGATTGATCGGATGTCTCCACCTGAACTCGTGAAACAATTTGAAGAGGCTTTGACTGCAAAGTCTGAGGTAAGAAACTACTGTCATCAAAATTATAATACCATGACCTGATTGGAAAGAGGCACTACTGTGGTATCTGGTAGTTACTACAGTTCTAGGGTTTGAAATGACTGTTGGTCTATGGAATCACAGATACAAAGTCATGTGAAGATATTCCCAAAAGTGTCGCATGGATGGACTGTGAGGTATGATGTTTCAGACGAAGAAGCTGTGAAGCCTGCTGAGGAGGCTCATAAAGACATGTTGGACTGGTTTGTGAACCATGTCAAGTGAATGGTATCATCATTGCAGTGTTATATTGTCACCTAAGATGAGAACAGTGTGGATCTTATGGTTAAATAAGGGCTACTTTTAATGTAGCAATGTTGTTTGTAAATTTGTTCCTTGGCTTTACTGCAATGTTTGAACTCCAGTATTTTTTTTCTGTCCTTTAAGATGAGAATAGTGTGGTAGCTTAATAGCTTATATATGTTTTGAAAATGGTGGTGCTGATGAAGTAGTAGCCGCTACATCCATGAGATGAAGTTATTAGGAAAGGTTACAATGCAGATTATGTTCCACTGGATTAAATGGGTTTCTATAGACTTGGCCGTTGAAAACTCAAATGAGATTCCATTATTGCGAACTTACAATATTAGCATGTTTCTGAATTCTGTTCTTTGGAGAAATGCATTTTTTGAATATCAGTATCTTTTCTATCTTTTAAGTTCAGAAATTCCAGTGAAGCTAATTTTTCTTTTATGGTAGATTGTAGAATTCTGTTATATATCACTTAATTCTTGTAGGCTCCAACTTCTGCTAAGACAGCGTCATCGAAAAAAATTCTGCTAGGATAGAGTAAATATATTGTTTCTAATGGGTTTGACATTATATGCTTAGTTTCTTATACAGCAAAAGAATCCAAAATGATCCACATCAGGTGATAATGAAATTTGATCTTATAAATTATATCTAGCTCAGATGATACTGGTTCTTGAACATGTCAAACATGCAGTATCATATTACATGATGAACATCTTAAACTCCTTACAAAAATAGAGAGAGAACAAAAAATTAGACTTGTCGGCAGAAGTCTGCCATGACGTCTGAGGTGATGCACATACATATGGACTAAAGTGTAGTCTGACCAAAACAGAATTCCCAAATGCTGCTGGAAGGTGTCTACTTTTCCAACATTACTGCAGGTCAAACCTTTGGTTTCTCCTATAAATAGAGAGAGAGAGTTCTGTGTTAGCTCACTTTGTGATTCAGACAACTAGAAAGAATGTCAGGCCCTGCGTGCTGCTCAAACCCTCCAGCCCTAAACCCAGCAAGTGGTTCCGGCCATGTCGAAAAGCTTGCTGGTCTGGACTCCTATGTCACTGGCTCTCCTGACTCCAAGCTTGCCATTCTTCTCATTGCTGACATTTTTGGTACTCACATAACACATCAAATCTCTCTTTCTTTCCTTTTGTTTTGGAATTTTGCATAGTTTGTTCATTATATGATCTGGGTTGCTTTCCTTGTGTTTATTTGATTGGTGTTAGTTGTTTTGGTCTAAAGGGTACTGGCCCTAAAGATTGATGGGTTCTCTGTGTAGGTTTGATTGACTTCTACTTGACTTGTTAGCTGAAATCAGCTTTTGACATTGTCCCTTTTGCTTTGCCATGCAGGTTATGAAGCTCCACTCTTGAGGTATGTCGACCTTCCCATATCTGTTTTTGTACGGTGAATTTCTTTCTTTGTTTAGTGTGATAGATGACATATCTGAATTGGTTTTTCTTGAATTTGAACCTTTGCTCATGGTTGTACACTTACTAAATTTGTGCAATTGCTCATTACAGTTATACACTTGAATACTTACAACCATTACTCCATTAGTTTCGTATTGTTTAACCGATGTAGCAACTCTCAATAAAGTTCCCTACTTGTATACTGTTAAGAGTGTAATTTGTAATCTTGTGTTTCCAAGATTAGCATTAAATATGTTGTCTGCCATGCTAACTAGAGTCCTCTAGAATTCTCTTTGTATTGGGACTCTACAAGTCTCTAGAATCCTATCCTAGTATAAATAAGTTGTCTGTAGCTTTACTGAAGCAGTCGAGTGAAAACCAAAAACAAGCCCTTTGTAATTTGCAGGAGCAGCAGCTCTACAAAACTAGTTGTAATCTCCCTTTGCTTAAAGCAATTTTCAGTCACCAAATTTGTCATTAGCTAACTAAGCTTCCGCTCTACCCCAACAAACTACTAAATTTGAACCTTTGCTCATGGTTGTACACTTACTAAATTTGTACAATTGCTCATTACAGTTATACACTTGAATACTTGCAACCATTACTCCATTAGTTTCGGATTGCTTAACCGATGTAGCAACTCTCAATAAAGTTCCCTACTTGTATACTGAGCTATTCTTATGAAAAGCACCACCTGTTTTAGCCTCAAAATTTTTATGAGAAATAATGAGAATAGTTCATCCTTCTATCTCTTAAACATAATAGACTAGTTCATCTTGGACATCAGTCAATTGGGTTTACTCTGAACATCCTTCTAGCTCTGAACATCAGAAATTTTATTTTCTCATTTAAAAATAACATTGTGAAATGTGTTATTCAACTGTATTAATATGTGGTTTGCGTGTCGATCTCCACGTACAGTCATATATACCCTTTAACTAATGCCACCTACCTGCCTTCTGTCTAAAGGAAGCTCGCAGATAAAATTGCAGCTGTCGGGTACTTTGTTGTGGTACCTGACTTCTTTTATGGAGATGCTTTTCCTGGTGATGCTGGACCAGTTGGAAACTCTTCTGCTCTACCTATTTGGTTGAAGACACATATACCGGTTAGTTCTTTTAATTTGATGCAGAACTATACATTTTTTTGTTTATTTATTATCAAAGAACTTTTACAAGTAACCCTTGCGCTTCCTGAACTTGAGTAAAATGTGCATATACTCATTTGAAGTTTCTCATAATGTTATGATTTGAAGTTAAAATTTTTGTGAATTCAGCTTTGGCAATGCTACTGTTATGTTGTTTTACTGTATATGGTGTTTAACTGCTACACGTGTCAATTTCTAATATGAGGCTTTGATATTGGCTTTGATATTCTGTGTCTAAGAAGAAAAATAATTAGATATTAAAACGTTTCTCTGTTGATAGATCAAGGCATGTGAAGCTGCAAAACCATTAGTTGAAGCTTTGAAGAGTAGAGGTGTTTCCGCAATTGGGGCTGTAGGCTTCTGTTGGGGAGGTGAGTTTTTTTGTTTTCTTTTTTCTCTTTGCTTTTCGCAAACTTCTGTAACCAATGTGACATATGATATATCAGATCTGTGCATTGACATTGTATTCTATGTTCTTTTCTTAGCCAAGGCTGTGGTTGAACTTGCAAAGTATGATAACTTTCTCCATGCTGCTGTCTTGTGTCATCCTTCATTTGTCACTGTGGACGATTGCAAGGGTATGATTTCTGCATTAGATATTCAAGAAACTTGTACCTATCTAGTAAGATCAGTGATCTTTGCATAATAAGAGATAATAGATTAATAGTTCTATCTCAATTTATTAATTTACTTATAAAGTTGGAACTACTTGCAGCGGTTAAGGTTCCCATTTCTATACTTGGAGCTGAGATTGATCCCATTTCGCCACCTGACGTCGTGAAACAATTTGAAGAGGTTTTAACTGCAAAAACTGAGGTACGAATATCTTTCATCAAAAAAATCAATAATAAAAATTAATGTATTTATGGATTCCAATTATGGAGATTCCTTGGTCCTTGGGATTGATGTCATGGTTTATAGGCAAAACATAACCTTCAAAGAACTCGCTTGTAAGGACCTTATGCTCAAGAGCTTGTCATTGGTCAGATGAATCTGCTTGGCTCCTTTAGAATAGGGTTCAATACACTTAAAATGTTTGTTCTTGCTCTATTGGAATCACAGATCAAAAGCCATGTGAAGATATTCCCAAAAGTGCAACATGGGTGGACCGTAAGGTACAACGCTGAAGATGAGGCCGCTGTGAAGTGTGCTGAGGAGGCTCATCAGGACATACTGGACTGGTTCTTTAGCCATCTCAAATGAATTGTATCATCACTCAAAGTTCTGTTTTATTGTTACTTATGATTGGGATGGGGTCAATATATACTTCATCTTATCGAATGTTTTTTGTTTACGATGATTCAATAATGGATGTATCACTGCTCAGACTGATATATAAATCCTTATGTGCCAATATCTGTGTGTACATTGTTTAGAGTAAACGTTTACAGTAAATATTGAATGAAGCTTGTAAAATTCTTAGCACTAATGTTTCCTAAGATGGTAAGGCTTTAACTTATGCTCATTTAAGCTTAATGATGCAGGTATGTGGGGTTATGGGCTTACAGTAGATAGAGCTTGTTATTGGTATGAAAAAGGAATTAAACCGTAACAAATACACGAAAATTCAAGCTAAATGACTATCTAACTAGAATAGAACATCACTATTCATTTGGCTCTATTCATTAGTAGGACTAGCTTGAGAAACAGTGGCTCTATTCATCAGCAGCAAGACTAGCTTGAGATATCATGTAGCGCAAAAAAATAAAAGGCAAATACTTGTGCCTTAAGGTATGGAGAGCTAGCTCGACACTCTCACTCCACTGCAAACTCTCTCTCTTCCTCCACCTTCATAGATAATAAAAGCTCCGCTTTGCGTTGCCCTCACGTATTTCTTCATTGATTTTCATCATTACTCTCTATATTGCTGAACATCTGAATCGGTTCAAGCCTTCTCGATCCAAAAAGAAACGCAATGGCGACCGACAAAGACAAAGGCCACAAGAACGATGCAGCCACCGAGACGCCTTCGGCGGTGCCAAAGAAAAAGGACGAGGAATTATGTTCACCCGAATGTTTTAGGCACGGGGACAATTTCAGTAACGCATGCATAAGCCCTTTTGATATATGCTCTCGCGCGAGGGGAATATACTTCTTTTCGCATTCCACCTCCATATGACTAAGACCAACTCAACAATCTTACTCTCTTCAAAATCAAAGTCAACTAAAAGGACCTTTTTATCGATCTGGGATGGGATATTGTCCCACACATTTATAGCTTTCCAATGACCAGAGGCGCATAACCTTTTCAATGTTTTGTCATGGAATTGTCGGGGAATTGTCAACCAAGAGACTCAAAGAGCCCATGGCAATTTGATTTTTACCAAAAATCTGTTGAAAACAAATGACCACAGAAGCTGCAGCAGGATCAAAGAATACACAAATTGGCTGAATGACTTCGTAAGTTTTATTGAACCATAAACTTGATTTAAATAGCCTTACACCAGTCTAACTGAAAACGAAATAGCAGCTCACGTTAAGCAACGTGATAAACCCAAATTGAAACAATCAAAACAACTGATATCCTATAAACTAGGAATTATTCTAACAGATAGAGACTAAGTAAACTAGACAGAGTAAAAACCCTTAAATTCAGCCAACAACACCATCAATCCCTCCCTTAAACTAATTACTCACAGTCATTTGTTTACACCTTCAATGTCGCAGACTCCCAGCTTCTCTCTGATCTTCTGAAATGTATCCAACTTCAAAGGCTTAGTCCGCAAGTCAGCCAATTGTTCTTGAGTCCCGCAGTACACCAGCTCGATAGTACCTTCCTTTGTGAGATCCATCAGAAAATGAAACCTCACATCAATATGCTTACTTCTTCCATGCATCACCGGGTTCTTTGAAAGCTTGATCGTAGAACTATTATCACACATCACAGTAGTATGACCCTCTTGAGTATGACCCAGCTGTAGACATATAAAATTTAACGATAATAATAGTCGTTGAATAATCCAAGCAAATACGTGGCTCGTGAGTCGACAAAATTGGAAAGCCGTCGGAAATGACACGTGGCAACGTGGGGATGGTCGGCTGACAACAAAACCTTAAATCCCGATTGAAATCAATTATCAAGTGTCGATTGATGATCATATATCAATTAAATTAATTATCAAAAAGCAAAGAAGTCGGACATCCCCAATAATAACTGGTGATGGTTCGCCAGGGGTCAAGCGAGCTAGATAGTAGACTTCGCGAGGCGAACTGGACTTCGAGAGGCGAACCGGACTCCGCGAGGCGAACCTGATTCCGCGAGGCGAACCGAACTCCGCAAGGCGAACCGAACTCCACGAGGCGAACTTGACTCCGCGAGGCGAACCGCACTCCACGAGGCGAACTTGACTTCTCGGGGCGAACTAGACTTCGCGTAGAAGTAAACAGAGGCGAGGCGAGATGGCTCCGCGCGCGTAGATTTACATGAAGTTGAGGCAAGATGGCTCCGCGCGCGTAGGTTTACGTGAAGGCGAGGCGAGATGGCTCTGCGCGCGTAGATTAACATAAAGGCAAGGCGAGATGGCCCCACGTAAGAGGGAACCTCGCGAAGGAGCTAGACGACAGAGTTCGCATGCATGCGGGGATGTACGTCCAAGATAAGTCGTCCGCGAAGTGAGACCAGAAATCACCGGTTGCTTGGAAATCAAGGTGCCTCGCGAGATACCTTCCATATCCGTGGGATGGCTCGCCCCTTACTAAGGATCTTGATCAAAACGGGGCATTTAATCCAAAGCGATCTGGGCATATCTAAATCTTAAGATTTGATTGATTTGATTATGTTGAAATCGGCAAGTAAATCAATCAGTCAAGATTCATTGATTCGATTAAGGAAATATCATTGATTCAGTATCTTCATTACTTGCCAAAAGCGAAGGCATGTTAACACTATAAATACCCCTCTCATACCAAGAGGAGGGGAGCATAAACAAGGCAGCGAACTAGAGAGAGAGAAATCCCTCCGCGAGCTCAGAAGTCTCCCCTAAACCCTTGAAGAACTATCAAGCTCCCTAAACAGCCAGTTCTTCACCAAATCCAAATCCAAAACCCTTGAAGAACTATCAAGCTCCCCAAATAGCCAGTTCTTCACTAAACCCAAATCCAAATCCCAAATACTCGTTACGTGATCAATCCGCGTAAACCCTCAAGAACAAGTGCTTGTCACCTTTGAGTTAAACCTATATTCGGAGATAGAATCAGAGGAGTTCACAAAGATCGTAACCCGCATTCGCATTGATTAAATTAAATTATTCTTTGTACACGTGTTGTTCTGTTATTTGTTGCAGATATTTTCGTGTTTACACCAGCTTCTCCAAAACTCTTCTCATCCAAATAGCTTGACTTGCACACCCTGCAGCAGCCACAACTCTGCCTCTGTGGTAGAAAGAGTAACTATGGGTTGCTTCTTTGACTGCCAAGAAACTGCACCTGAACTTAATAAGAAAACATAGCCTGAGGTGCTTTTCCGATCCTCTATATCTCTTGCATAATCGCTGTCCGTATAGGCAATCAACTCATCTGTCCCTCCCTTCTTATACAAAATTCCAAAGCTGGTTGTGCCCCTCAAATACCTTAAAATCCTTTTGGCAGCTTGAAGATGCATTTCAGTAAGTTTAGCCATGAACCTGCTGATCAAACTTACACTGAACGTTAAATCTGGTCGAGTCGCCGTGAGATACATTAAGCTCCCAACAACTTGCTTGTAATAAGACTCATCAATTCGTACTCCATACTCATCTTTATGCAACTTGAACCCTGGTATGATTGGACTACCTACTGAGCTGCTCCCATCCATGCCACAACGCTTCAATACATCCATGGCATACTTCTTTTGACAAATAAATATGCCATCAGACTGCTGCAAAACTTCTATCCCAAGAAAAAATCTCATCTTTCCCAGATCAGTCATATCGAAAACATTCATCATTGAATTCTTAAAACTAGCCATCATGTCTTCATCATCACCAGTAAAAATCAAATCATCAACATAAATACTTACAATTAGCACCTTGCCTTCTGTACTTCTTTTGGTGAATAACGTCTGCTCATTTGGACATCTCTCGAAACCTTCATCAATGAAATAAGCTTCTATACGACTGAACCAAGCTCGAGGAGCTTGCTTTAGCCCATATAGAGCTTTGTGAAGCTTGTAGACCTTCTCTTCACAGCCCCTCTTCACATATCTCTTTGGTTGTTCCACATATACATCCTCACAAAGCTCACCGTGCAAGAAAGCAGACTTGACGTCCAGTTGATATATTCTCCAACCTTTTTGAGCTGCAAGTGCCACAATCATCCTCACCGTGTCCATCCTTGCTATTGGGGCAAACACCTCGGTGTAGTCTACTCCATGTTGTTGAGAATATCCCTTTGCTACTAACCGAGCTTTGTACTTATCGACCTCCCCTTGCTCATTCAACTTTGTTTTGTATATCCATTTGACCCCTATTTTCTTGCATCCAGTTGGTAAGTCAGTGAGTTCCCAAGTCCGATTCTTCTCTATTGAATTGATCTCTAAGTCCATTGCACTCCTCCATTTTGAGCTTACTACTGCCTCCTCGTAACTTGTAGGATCTCCAGCTTGAACTAGAGCCATGTTAACCTCATTTTCTTCCTCAGATAAACCCTCCTCGTTGGTGTAGTCTTTCAGGTAGCTTGGAGTTCTTCTGTCTCTCTTACCTCTTGCATTTGAAGAGCCAATTTCAGCATCTTGTTCATTTCTAACAGCTTGAATAACTTCATCACCACTTCCTACAACTTCTTCAATTTCATCACGGATGTCACCTTTGGTTCCATCTATTTCTTCTTCCTTTTCATCCATGTCACTTTTGGTGTCACCCCACTCAAGATCTAATAACACCTGCTCCTCATAATCAACACTCCAATTCCACCGCCTTTCTTCCTCGAAAATCACATCTTTACTAATCACAATTCTTCTCCCATTTGGATCATACAATCTGTAGCCTTTACTCTCCTCACTGACACCCAAGAGCACATAAGCAAAACTCTTGTCCTCCAACTTAGTACGTCTAGCATCTGGTACATGGACGTGTGCCACACAACCAAAAACTCTAAAGTGCTCAACTGAAGGCTTTACTCCTGGCCATGCTTCTTCTGGGGTGGCATTCTTGACTGCCAAGGTAGGACACCAATTTAACACATACACGGTCTAATTCACTGCTTCGGGCCAAAAAATTTTAGAGATTTTCTTTTCCGAAAGCATTGAACGTACCATGTTCATTACCGTGCGATTCTTCCTCTCAGCTACTCCATTCTGTTGTGGAGTGTATGGGGTTGTCAGCTGCCTCTTAATCCCACTGTGTCTACAGAACTCTTTAAACTCATCAGAGTTGAACCCTCCTCCCCTATCTGTGCGTGGACATTTGATATACATAACAGTCTCCTTTTCTACCAACGTCTTAAAGCATTTAAATGAATTTAAAGCTTCAGACTTCTCTACAAGGAAGTAAACCCATGCTTTTCTGCTGAAATCATCGATAAAGCATAATGAGTACCTCTTTTTGCTGTTTGAAATAAGATTCACTGGTCCACAAATATCAGCATGAACAAGTTGTAGCTTTTCCGTAGCTCTCCACGCACTCTTTTTTGGAATGTTATCTCGGTGTTGTTTCCCAACTGGACAATCTGTGCACATTACTGAGGTTGGTGCAAGCTGAGGCAATCCACGTACCATATTCTTTGTTTGAAGCGTCTTCAATCCTCTATAACTCAGATGACCATATCTACAATGCCACATATGAGTGACATCTTGTGAGCTCATGTGAAAACATGCAGGCTTTTGCTCTTGTGTATTCGCCAATAGCACAAACATCCTATTAGCAGACATGCTAGTTTGAATAATTAAACCCTTATCTGGATGATAGATTTTAGCCATTCCTGCATGAATTAGGATCGCAAGACCCCTTTCTTGCAACTGTCTGATACTTAACAAATTGTTCTTTAGCTCTGGCACATAAAAAACCTTAGTGATAATGTGACTTACACCGTTCAAATGCAGCCGAACATTCCCTTTGCCTTGTACTGCTATTATGGTATTGTTTCCGAGTTTAACATTATGCCTCAAACTCTCATCCAAATTGCAAAACATTGTTGCATCTCCACTCATATGATTCGAACAACCCGAATCTAAGAACCAGAGATCTTCACGCTTTCCCTCACTCATCTCCACATATGCCATCAGCAACATCTCTTCATGTTCATCCAATTCGGCATAGTTGGCCTCCCAAGTCGGACACTCATATTGGAAGTGACCGAGCTTATGACACCGATAGCATTCTACTGTGGCTTTGTTGAAGGCCTGTCGCCCTCTACCTCTTCCTCTTGCTCTAAAAAAAACTTTTGCCACGCCCTCTTTCACCTCTGCCTCTACTTCCTTCCAGAGTAACCTTTAGTGCATGTTCATCTCCACCACCTTTACGAAACTTCTGCTCATGAACTAGTAAGGAACTCTGTAGTTCATCCACAGAAAGACAATCAATGTCTTTCGACTTCTCTATTGAGCAAACGATGTAGTTGAACTTCTCCATGAGAGTACGCAGGACCTTCTCAACAATCTTTACATCTGGCATATCTTCTCCACAGTTTCTCATGTCATTGGCAACCAACATCACTATTCCAAAATAGTCTGTGACTGATTCTCCAGGCTTCATCTCCAAAACTTCAAAGTCTCTGCGAAGAGAATTGAGTTGAGCTCGCTTGACCCTAGCATTCCCATGATACTTTATCTTCATTGAATCCCACAGCTGCTTTGAGGTCTCCTTCTGAGTAATGGTCTTTAAAATGGACTTGTCAATTGAATTGAAAAGGTAATTCTTTACCTTCAAATGCTTCAGCTTCAGCTCCTCTAGATTTTTCCTCTCTGCACCACTCAACACTTCACCAGCACTCGGTTCTGTGTAGCCTGTCTCAATAAGGCTCCAATACTCCTTTGATTTTAGAAGATTCTCCATGAGCATACTCCAGTGCTCATAATCTCTGTCAAACTTCGGGATACAAGGTAGGTTGAAATTTCTTGCTTCTGCAACCATCTTCTTCTCCGTGACACTCACTTCTCTCTCTCTCTCTCTCTCTCTCTCTCTCTCTCTCTTTTCTGTGTTTGAAAGTCACTCGAAGCTGCGGCTTCTTTCCTCAGGCCCCAGTGGGGGCTCTAATACCAGATTGTTGAAAACAAATGACCACACAAGCTGCAGCAGGATCAAAGAATACACAAACTGGCTGAATGACTTCGTAAGTTTTATTGAACCATAAACTTGGCTTAAATAGCCTTACACCAGTCTAACTGAAAACGAAATAGCAGCTCACGTTAAGGAACGTGATAAACCCAAATTGAAACAATCAAAACAACTGATATCCTAGAAACTAGGAATTATTCTAACAGATAAAGACTAAGTAAAACTGAGTAAAAACCCTTAAATTCAGCCAACAACACCATCAAAATCCATCCCTTATTTTCCTCTGTGAAACAAGAGCACAACTAGATGTGATCGATGCAATTAGAGCCAATCTAGGCTTTGAAGGAGTGTTCTGCTATGGTGCAGATGATGATTCTCAAGGAGTTGCTTTGCTATGGAGCACACAATTGAAGGTTGATCTCAGAACCCATTTGATGTCGATCTGCAGCATAAGGACACACACGAAAAATGGCGTTTCATATTTATATATGATTTTGCACAAAGGACCCTTGCTGCTGAGAATTGTCCTTTGCCTTGGCTTATGGCATGGGATTTTAATGAAATTCTAAGTAACCTGGAGAAATCACGAGGAGTGTCAAGAGCAATGATATGATAAAATAGTATGAGGTTCACATCCAAAACCAATTGACAATGTGTGGAGAGGCCCAAAACCTTATTAACCCACATGCAAGGTCTTATTTTTCCGATGTGGGTTATATATCTCAACACGTCCCCGCACGTGTGGTGAATTTTCAAGCCTAACACATGAACAACATTTGGGTGACGTGGAGTTCATGTGACCATTGTGTTTCATACGTGGACGTGGGTAACCCGCTCTGATACCATGATAAAGTAGTATGAGGTTCATATCCAAATTCAATTGATAATGGATGGAGATGCCCAAACCCTTATTAACCCACATGCAATGTCTCATTTTCCTGATGTGGGATACATATCTCAACACGATCAACGATGGTGAATTGCGATATGATAGATTATGGGGTATGTTGGAGGCTGTTACACTTGGTCAAATAATTTAGCTAAAGAGAGACTGGATCGTGCTTTTCAGCCGCCTTAATGGAGTATGATGTTCCCACACTTCCGGGCAGTCACTCTCCCACCAAGTGAATTTGATCACTTGCCTATCCTAGTTGAAATTCTTACTGCTAGAAGGGTGATTTGGAAAGCACCAAGAAGGTATCGTTTTGAGGAGATGTGGTATCAACATTTTGATTGTGTACGCATTATTGAAAGAGGATGGCCACAACCGGTACCAGACAATGCAATGTTACAAGTGGGTTTGAAAATCTTTCAAACTAGCAAGGATTTGATGCAATGCCACTGCTCCATAATTGATGCGCAGAAGGTGGAGATGCGGGAGATACATGAGAAATTGCAGGATCTGATGAACATGCCTTTCTCTCCAGACCAACATGTTGAACAACGAAATCTCCATAGCAGATTAAGCTCTTTGCTTTCACAACAAGAGACATATTGGCGACAACGTTCCAAAGCTTTATGGTTGAAAGAGGGTGATCACAACTCAGTTTTTTTTTTTTTCTCACAGAAAGATATCAAATAGAAAACAAAAGAATTGGATTTAGGGAGTTAATGATGTGAACGACAATTGGTACACTAGACCAGATCAAGTTACAAATATTATATGGTAACATTTCAACAATGTTTTTACTTTTGATAGGAGTGATGAGGAGGCGCTTAACAGAGTTCGTGCTGCAGTTGAACCAAAAATTTCTGAGGCCATGAATGAAGACCTTACAGCATACTATTCACAAGATGAGATCAAAAAAGCCTTGTTCCAAATGCATCCTTCCAAACGTCCTGGTCCAGATGTTATGACACCTTTTTTCTTTCAGAAATGCTGGCATATTGTTTGTCCGGATGTTTGTAGTGCAGTCAGACACTTCTTGGAAACAAGTGAAAGTTTTTGTTAACTCTAACATCACGCATATATGTCTTATCCTAAAAATAAAGAAGCTGAAGGAGGCAAGTCTCTATATAGACCTATTGCATTAATTATGCAACGTGATTTATAGAATTGTCTCAAAAATGGTAGCCAACAGGCTAAAAAGACTCCTACCTACTATCATCTCACCTTTGCAGAGCCGGTTGATATCAAACAACACTCTAATAGCCACTGAGGTAGCTCATTTTATGTTCAATCTTCGAAGTCAGAAAGAGGGTTTCTTCTCACTGAAGTTAGATATTTCAAAAGCATATGACAGGTTGGAATGAAGTTTTTTACGTGTTATTCTTATCTGATTGGTTTCACTGAATCTTGGATGGATATTGTCCTGCAAAATGTTATATCATTGCAATACTCTATTTTACTTAATGGCCAGCCTTCAGGGTCATATATCCCACTAGCGGTATAAGGCAGGGAGATCCCTTATCCCCATATATATTCATCTTGTGCGCAGAAGGCCTGTCTAATTTAATTTCTCAGACTATAAATTCTCAGGATATTTGTGGTTTGAAGATGTGTCATACAACTCCTACTTTGCATCATTTATTCTTCACATATGATAGCTTTCTGTTTGGAGCTACAACAGTAAAAGAATGTTGTAAGTATAGAGAGCTCCTCACAATGTGGTGTTTGGCTGGAATGTTGAGCCGAGCACTCAAGTTCAGTTGACAGCTATCTTACAAGACCGCTATTTGGTCCTACCAATGCGTGTTTGTAAGTCAAAGACTGCTATCTTTTCCTACATCAAAGAAAATCTCTTCAAGAAACTCATAAATTGGATTAAGCTCTGCAGGTAAAGATGTGCTAATCAAGTCAGTGGCGCAAACTGTAACACTTTATACTATGAATTGCTACTGGTTACCGAGAGGGCTTTGTGATGATATCCATCATATGTGTGCTTCTTTTTTCTAGGGTGATACTGATTCAAAAAAGAAAATTCATTAGCGCAGTTGGGAGAAGCTTTGCTTAACCAAACAAGAAGGTGGTTTGGGTTTCAAGAATTTACATGCTTACAGTATAGCTATGTTAGCGAAACAAGCTTGGAGATTTCTGAAAAAAAAAAAAGAAAAAAACACAATCTCTAGTAGCACAACTCTTCAAAGCAAGTTATTTTCCATCAACTTCCTTTTGTAATGCAGAATTGGGAGAGACGCCATCATTTTCATGGCGTAGTATTTGGTCAAGTAAATCAGTACTTGCATCTGGTGTGGATTGACAGGTTGGTGATGGTCATAACATTGACATATGGAATGATAAATGGATCCCTAACTGTCCAACATATCTCATCCAAAAACCGACTTCATGTAACTTCCAAGTGGTGTCAGATATGATTTCTGCAGATACAAGATCATGGAATCACCACAAGGTTCTACAATGCTTTCCAAATGAGGTTGCTTAAGTCAATATTAGCAATTCCTTTGAGTGCTAGGGTGTTACGATAGAATGATTCGAATGCCGGAAAAACGAGGTCATTATTCGGTTAAGTCTGCATATTGGATTGCTAGAAGTAGTGTATGTCAGAAGCTCTTGCATCATCATTAGGTGACGATCCTTATAGAAGACTCTGGCATAAACTATGGCAATCTCCAATCCCAGGAAAGGTTAAAAATTGTGTGTGGAGAGCATGTAAAAATATTCTTCCATCCAGGGCAAAGTTATCCTACAAAAGGCTACCAAGGTATGTTGCAATGCCTCTCATGCTCTCATCTATGAATATGTCAATCATGTTTTCTTTGATTGCCTAGTAGCAAAAGAAATTATCACAGGTTCTCCTTTCAATCTTTCAATTACTATGTCCTCAGCAATTAGATTTAATGAGTGGATGCTAGAGTTATCCACAAGTCTAAAAGCTGAACAATTCCATAAACTGCTAATGGTTATTTGGGGTATCTGGAAGAACGTAAATGCAATCATGTGGTCTCAAAAAACACAATCTGCCCAAAGCATAATGTGTAGCACAATGACATGGTATCTTGAGTTTCGGCAAGCTAATGCATTTCCCTTGAGTGAAGTGAAAAAGAACAAAGTATGTAGATGGAGAAACCACCTTCAAACTGTGTCAACTAAATGTTGATGAAGCTTTTCTCCCTAATCTTACTATTGAAGGCATTGGAGGTATTTTGAGAAATCACAATGGTATGTTTTTATCCTCTTTTGCTAATCATATTGATTATGCTATTTTTGTCAAGCATGTTGAGCTATTGGCAATTAAAGAGGGCTTGAGAATTCTACAACAGAACAACATCTCAAACTGCATTGTGGAAACAAATTGTCTTGTTGCAGTGAATGACATTCATACTCAGGATTATTAGATATTGGAATTTGGTAAAGTATTAGATGATATTGTTCAGATGTTACAACAGGGTTCTGGTATTTCCATTGTTTTTGTACCTCGTACTGCTAATGTGGTAGCACATAGGCTGGTTGCAGAAGCATTCGAGTCTATTAAATGTAAGAACTAACAGTTTCAAACCCCCAAATATACTTAGGGGTATCCTAAGTTTTGATTGTAATTCCAATTAATTAGCAACAAAACTTCTTGATGTTCTACTCAAAAAATGAGAATTTAGATTTTAGCGGTATAAACTTCTAAAAAAACAAAGAAAAAAAAAACAAGTAATATGTTGTAAAACATAAAATACAAGAGATTGAGAGAGAAGAGGAACGACACTTAGAATGAGAATGAAGAAATATGTTGTTTCATATTGAGTAGGGAATCATCTCTTATATAGAGATGTAATCAGTATGTAAATTACATGAATATCCCTAATAAACTAATTACAAGAATGTCCATTAAATAAACTATTTACAACATAATACTAAATATAAAACATATATATTGTAGGGTTGATCCGTTCTTTTAAATATAATCATCAAAATATTAGAGAATTTATAGTGTAAATATGTATCTTCCACAACATTGTGTCTCTCTAGACTTACGACTATGCAAACATTAATAGGATAATAATGCAAAATATTACAACAAGATAATAATGAAACCACGACATACATTAACACACAATATTATAGAGGTTCAGCAAAAATGGAGATTTGACCCAACTTCTAATTGTCTATTTGGATGTTTTGTTCCAAAACGATGAAGATGCATTGTTCGTAAGTTTTTTCTCAGATTGTTGGTTACTCTAGTTACAAAGTTGGGCTCTCTATCTCAACTAAAACTAAAACAAAGACCGGAAACTCAGAAATATATGAAAGAGGAGAATGATGCTACTTTCTCTGAAGGAAGCAAAATCTGAAGAGCCTGTTTTCAAGCCATTAACGGTGCAATGTAATTCACGTTTGAGATTAAGTTGTATTTTATGTAAAACTTTTTTTTTTTATCAAATATTTATGTAAAACTTATATATTTAATGTTGCAATGTCATATGTTAGATTATGTAATATGACATCTATTTTTATTTTGAAATTGTTTAACGAATTATTATTATTATTATTTTTGTGATGAAAAAGTTTTTACATTGGACAGAGGTGTTACAAATGATCTGGTACAGATCTCTCATTTGCAGATGCCTACATTAATCTGCATCTTCACTTTTCTTTTTCCCAGCCTCTCAAAGAAGTGCAATAAGAACTTGCATTAACTAACTAAATCCAAAAAAACCTACAACTGTTCCAACACTGTAGAAAGTTGTTGAAATCTTCTCTATATGGATGTCCCTCTGGATGCAGCTTGGCGGACAACCGGTACAAGCTCTCTGGATACATGATCTTGAACTCCGAATAATTTTGGTTCCCTATCATACTGACGGTATATCTCTCGGCTTTGACAATGACATTGTCTATGTCAAGCACTCCAGTCAAGTCTCATTCTTTCATCCTGTTAATGTTTTGCCAAATAAGATCTCGGTCATGTCAATGAGAATTAAGTTACAATATATCCACAGGGCACTTAAACCTATAAAAACCCAAATCCCAATACATATCTGGGTCTGCAAGGAATCACCTACACAAACTTAAAAATTAAACCAATAGCAGCAAAATGAGACTTCATGTGCTTCTCATTTATAAAAATTTAGCATTTCATTTATGTTGTGTTTGGATAAAGTAATTTCAACTCTAATTTTTATAGAAATTTTAAAATCATGGGAATTACAATTTCATGAATTTAAATTACATTAATTGAGATCCATTGTTTGGGTTTCATGATTTTTTAATTTTTTTTTTGACGAAAATTTGAATTTCATGATGTAGAGTTTTAAAATGACAAGAATTTATATTTTGACTAACCTCAGTTAAATGAATTAACAAATGACGCCTATTTTGTGAGGAATTCAAGTCGGGAACTCTTTTTTTTAGAGACGAGTCTCACAAAATCAATCAATCGGAACAAGAGATTAAAGGAAATAGATCAATCTATCAATCACTAAGCAGACTAATCCTTAAAAAAAAAAAATTGTTGAAGGAGAAAAGATAACGAGAATAACGGTCTACTCATTCATTGATAGAAAATCCTATTTATAGGCATTACATAGAGTCTCCCGAAAGATTTAAAAGTTCTATCGACTGTAATTTATTCTAATAAGGAAACCAGATTAACCAATCCTACTTGTATTAGAGCAAGACACATAACAGAAGGACAGAAACATAATTTCCTTAAACACTCCCCCTTGTGTTGCGTCCCTAATACGTCACGGTGCTTATGGTGTTGCCTCGATAAAAATCTTGCCAAGTAAAACAAAAACCTCATAGGTAAAACAAAAGACTTGGACGAAAAGAAAAAGAGCACAATATACCAACTATAATTGAAGATAACATGTGATGCATGTAGACTCTCCCTGATGTCTACAAAACAGCTCTCCCTGATTGGTAACTCAATCTCGGAGTACAGATAAACAGCGTAAGCCAATGCATTTCACATACTTCAAAAGTAGACTTGGGCAATGATTTAGTCATTAAATCCAGCCACAACATCCTTAGATCAGACTTGCTATGCTTAGCATTACTTTGATCTTGAAGGAGCAGGTTGCCTAACAACTCAAAACATAAGTTCGCGTTGAAAATCATATTCACGCGTGGCATGAACTTCGTGTACTTAAAAAGTCATAATTTCTTCGATACAATAGGTATGGACGAACCATACAAAGTTCTGGAAACTAGACACCCGTAGCTTTCCAACCATATAAGATTCATAACCTAGTTCATCTTGAGCTGATCACAAAGCTCTGTCGAAGTTGACTGTTCTGCAAAAGCAGATTCTCGGACAGATCCGTCATACTTTACGAAAATAGCCATAATTCACTCAATATGATAGGTGTGATCAAATGGTTGGTTTCCCTGGAAAGTAGACACATAGACCTTTCCAATGGTACTAATTTCAACGAGTGGGCTTGTCACACCCCAATTTCCGAAAGATAATTTTCAAAATTTTTGGCATGATCTAACTTAAAATATTAACATCCCAACCTGTTTCAACAAACAACAATAACTCAATAGCAGAGCAGTAATTGCCACACAATCCAACACTGAGTTAAAGATTACACTTCCTTGTTTACATAACTTGCAAAACAAGAACATGAGAACAATCTCATGATTTTAATATTTTCTACCCGATTAACAAAACTATACAGAGTACAACAAAAGCCAAAAAGAACCCTGCCACTAAGCCTCCGCCTCAACCCTGCTGATCCTCACCTGCAGGTCTAACCCCTACACCAATAATTGGTGCACCGGGATTGTAAAATAACAAACCCGATAAGCTAAAAAGCCCGTACGAGTAAACTCAAAAATGACACAACATTTATCACAACCAACATTCCACAAGAGAGATTTGATCAATAATTAAAAACCATAAATCCAAAGAAATGTACCCATGAGTCCTAAATATTTAATAAATACCTCTCATGGCCTACAACAACAAATTGTGTACCCATAGGTCCCAGATACCATAAAGTATCTCCCATTACCTACACTGACAGACGGACTAGAGCTCTATTCCTAATCGTAACCAATCACCCGGCCAAAGGCTTGGAACCCGGTTTGACTATCCAATATCAAAAACACAAAATAATAAATAGCATCTTAACCGTAACCAATCACCCAATTAAAGGCTTGGAACCCGGTTTGGCTATTTATCCAACAATCACAATATCACAACATCATCATCAACAACCAAGATCACATCATAAGATTATATCTTTCACAAGGATATAATTATATGAACAATATATATTATTCCACAAGAATAACTTATCAATAATCAACAGATTATGATCACAAGAACCTCAAAAATAAACATATAAGAAAAGCTTGTTTTATCTTACTTATGAGCTGTTGGCGATCAAGCTCATATATTTTAAAACAATTAATAGCATAGTATAAATTTTAACATCATAATCATTATCATCATCACATGACCATAATAAAATTTGGTTCAAAAGTGAACCATAGTGAGATTTACTCACCTAGAAATCCCGCTGCAAAACCCCCAACACAACGAAGGCAAGCCAATCACAAATCACCTAAAATCACACAATTAAAAACCTTAGAAACCAAAATACTAAAGGATAACACAACACCCTTAAACTAACCCTTAGCTCAAGGGAGGACAATCTTCTCAAAGTTGTTGAACTCAACGACACAATAGAGCTGCCTCAAATCTTCAAAACCTAAACTCAAACTTCACCAAGCCAAAACAAATAAACCTAAATCCTAACATGCAAACATTGCTCAAAACCTAGCCATACTACCTCCCAACAAGCTCACAGCAGCAAGGACTAGCTAACCACATGAAACTAAGGCCACAACTCAGCCGGACGTGCCGCCACGCGCCGCCACAAGCAGCGGCAAGTGAGCCCCACGCGCCACCCCAAAACTTCCGAATTAGGAAAAACTCACAACATGAAACTTGTAGATTGAAGCATGGTGAACAACTTTAATACATGAGGTTTTGACTGGTTCGGCTGGAAAACACCCCGAAACTCCAAAACGAAATCAAAAACCAAACCTGCAAAACTAGCGCCCAAACTTAGTTTTCAGGTCACCAAACACGTATAAACATCACCAGAGGAAGGAGAGGAGAAAGACTCACCTAACTCTCACCGAAAACACCGCCAAAATCGCCGGTTTTCCGGCGATACTGCAGCAGCTGCGCCGCTCCGTGGCGGCGCGACGGCGAGAGGGACTGCTCCAGAAATGGAGAGGAGGTCCGTGCGGACCGAACGGGACCGGTGGCGTCCGATTTGGTGGCCGGACGGCGGAGAACCGAGCAGGAGAAGAAATGGGAGCGGGAGGAGATTGGGAGAGGGAGGAGAGAGAAAGTGAATGTCCCGAAGTTAGGTTTCCAAAAATAACTCCCCCACATTTTTCTACGTATACAGTTTCCAAACCCGGAAACTAACTTCCTTTGACCATAACTTTCTCATACTACCTCCGTTTCAGACGTGCCGCATGTCTACGAACTCGTATCGACAAACTCTACAACTTTCAAGAAGGAAGTTTTCGAAGATTACTTACGAAAAATAAAGTCAACTTCTGGCCTCTTAAAAGTCAAAGTACCTTAAAAATTACTCCCGAAACTTCAACTTCGCACAAACTAAAGAATTTCCATAAATAATCCTTCATTAATTATGAGAATTATACAAGGAAAATAATATGAAAATTTAGGGTATTACAATCTACCCCCCTTAAAGGAATTTCGCCTCGAAATTCAAAAATACTAACCCAAAAACAACCTAGGGTACTTAGCCCTCATGTCTGACTCTAACTCCCAAGATGCATCACCCTCATCATGGTGACTCCAACACACCTTAACCAAATCGACTTCCTTCCTTCGAAGCTTCTTGGTTGATCTATCCAAGATTCGAATCGGTTCAACAACAAAGGTTACATCCGCATTCACCTTGATAGTTCCATAGTCAATCACATGTGATGCATCCGGAATATACTTCCTTAACAAGGACACATGAAACACATTGTGTACCCCGGACATGACAGGAGATAAGGCAAGCCGATAAGCCAAATCTCCTACTCTTTCCAAAATCTCAAAAGGCCCTACATACCTGGGAGCCAACTTCCCCTTCTTACCAAATCTCACCACCCCTTTTGTAGGTGAGACCTTTAAGAACACATGATCCCCAATTTCGAACTCTACTTGCCTCTTCTTCAAGTCGGCATAGCTCTTTTGTCTGCTTTGTGCCGTTCGGATCCTATCTCGAATAATAGAGACATTCTCAGTCGTCTCTTGAACAATATCAGGACCCAACAGCTCACTATCACCCACCTCTGCCCAGCAAATAGGGGATCTACACGGCCTACCATAAAGTGCCTCATATGGTGACATGCCGATACTAGAGTGATAACTATTGTTGTAGGCAAACTCAATCAATTGGAGGTGATCCTCCCAACTTCCCTTGAAGTCCATGACACAAGCCCTCAGCATATCTTCTAACATCTGATTCATCCGTTCAGTCTGCCCGTCAGTCTGAGGGTGAAATGCTGTACTCATGTCTAAGGTAGTACCCATGGCTTTCTGAAATCCACCCCAAAACTTTGAAGTGAATCGGGGGTCTCGATCAGAAACAATCGAGGTAGGCACTCCATGAAGTCTCACTATTTCCTTCACATACAACTTGCACAAGGCATCAACTGTGTATGTCATTGACACCGGAAGAAAATGTGCTGACTTCGTCAATCAGTCAACAATTACCCATATAGCATCATGTCTATGCTTGGACTTAGGCAGTCCAGTCACAAAGTCCATAGAGATCTGCTCCCACTTCCAAGTAGGAATAGGTAAGGGCTTCAACATATAGGCCTCTGATGCTCCGCCTTCACCTGCTGACAAGTGAGGCACTTGGACACATACTCTGCTACATCCTTCTTCATCCACTAGTAGAAATGAAGTCTTAAGCGACGGTAATAAATCGTCGCTTAAGTTCTAATTTTTGTCGCCATACCACTTAAGCGACGAAATCGGCATAGGCACTTAAGCGACAAAAACGTATTATCATAGGCACAATACACCTTCACAGGCACTTAAGCGACAAAAACGTATTATCCGTCACCTAAGAAAATGGAACAGGTGACGGATATAGTTGATGTCGCCATAGTTCAAAGCAACGAAACAATTTCCTTAAGCGACGAAAGCTATTCGTCACTGTAAAGCTCAAGCGACGAATGTTATTTGGTCGCTTTACTGTTAAGCGACGCAACTTTTTAGTTTAGCGACAAGGTTACTTTCGTCGCTTGATATAATGCGACGAAAAATAACTTAAGCGATGAAAAATATTCGTCGCTGTACTGCTTAAACGACGTATGTTGTTTTGTCGCTTTATTGTAAAGCGACGAAACATTTTATTGTAGCGACAAGTATTCTTTCGTCGCTAGATATAATGCGACGAAATTATTTTCTTAAGCGACGAATTTTTTTTGTCACCGAACTCCTTAAGCAACGTATGTTATTTTGTCGTTTTATTGTAAAGCGACGAAACTGTTTAATGTAGCGACGATTTTATTTTGTCGCTATATATGTAGCGACGAATAATTTCCGTCACTATGTTCTTATGCGACAGAAATAATCATCTTAAGAGACAAAAGTTCAGTCGCTTAGGTTTTATTTTTTTGAAAAAAAAAAAATTTATTAAGAGATATAATAACTGAAAAATAAATTATTGTAAGTAAATGATTAATTACTGTAAAACCAAAATAAATTAACCCAAATATTTATATTACTAATAAAGATATCTAGTATTGTTTGTACAATTATTTAAACTAAAAAAATCTAATGATTTCCTAAACTAATCGGAGTAGTGTCAAGGCCCTTATCATCATCGTCGTTGTCTTGAGGTTGTTAGCTTGGGACCGAGGGTGAACACATAGGTTGTAGCCCTATTTGAGCCATGATTTGATCCATTTGCAACTTTAAAGCTTGATAGTCTGCAGCAGACTGCTCAGCGATCTTCTGGGCATTTTGGGCCCTCTCGTGTGCCTCAGCTGCCTCCTTTCTAGCAGCCTCTATCGCTTCTATCGCCTCATTATTTGATCGAGAGCGTGAAGTCCATGATATTGACCTTGTGATCTTCTCTAGGACGCCTGCTCGTCCAATACCACGAAGGTGAGACCCTTTTGTTTCTCCCAGAGCATTTTTGACAACACTTAGTTGAGTTGGCCAGTCCAAAGGAAGTAGCTGATCCGGTGGGATGTCCGGGTGTTGAGTGCTCTGCAAAGTCTTGGCAATAGCACCCTGTTCCTTCAACTTTTCCTACAATTCAAGAATAATATGTACAAGTCATGCAACTATCATAACATCATCAAAACATATTAATTTTTGGCATTCATGTACAAGTCATGCAACTAATATGTACAAGTCATGCAACTAATAATATCTTGTTCGGTTTCTAGCACCATTAGCAAACTATAGAGATCCTCGTTCCCATTCATGTTTCTATGTACATGCATTGATATCATCACACTAACTCATCCACCTACACTTCAAAAAAATAATTCCATCTACTTAGGGATACTCCCCCTCCAACAATTAGCAATCTCATCTATTTGGGGTAATTTCAGCTGGCAGGGCATATCGATCTCTCTCACAGTCTAACTCCACCAATTAGGGTACCCCAAATCATATATACACAAATCAAACAACTAGACAATACACACAAATCAAACAACTAGACAATATACACAATACACACAGCAGCTAAAACTAAACCATTATCCTTAAGACATTAGGTATTAGGTATTGATACTTACATAATGCTCAGCAGCTTTAGGCTGGTTGATGTCGTATGTCACCGGGTACACGTCAACCACCGGTAATGAAGAACCCTTATCCCTTAGCTCGGCCACCCGGTAAATAATAGGTTTCCTCCCTGAGTGGTGCTCCAACTCCTTCTTACCACGGTTGCTGGAGTTGGCAACCGATCGTCTCTGCACAAGACCAAGTACATGATCAAAAGATGGTGTAAAAATAACTCCCTCAAAATGTCTATGTTTTTTTACAACCCAAAAATATTGTAAACACCTACCACAAAGCTTCCTAAACTAGCTACAAGTTTTCTCTTCTTTTTTTTTTTTTTTGGATAATTCAAGTTTTCTCTTCTAGTACTTGGCAGACAAAGAGAAGAAAAGTAAACAAAAAATTACATTGCAGTAATACTACTCATCAAGTGGCTCTATGAAACTAAGTTGAGCATCTAGAACTAGGATCAAACTCTCTTATACTTCTTAGTTTAACGTATATGCACATAAAGAAGGTCATAGTCCACATATTTTCAAGTCATTGCCACTCCTAAATCCCACTCAAACTCGAATTCAAATCAGCTGCATTACATATATAACTAGAACACAGTATATTCAGAACAGAGCACTAAACTTTAGAAAATCGCCACAAATCACCTACCCTATCAAATAACACGAAACTCTCCAGATCAAGAGTTCACATATAGAAGATGAAACATGAAAAGTTTCAGAATAAAAGTTGTTTACGCCTAAATTAATATTTTACTCGACAGTAAATGTCTATGTGAATATTAATTAAATTCTTGGTCCATGTAATACCGGCGAGCCCAAGTTCTCTAAGTTTACAAGTAATGGCCGGCAGTGAGACCACGCGAGTTGAATTGCAAAGGCTTCGTGTGAAATACAGGGCTCGCACACTTAATGATCTCGAATGTGGAATGGACTTCACGCGAACTACATAGCTCGCGCGCGAAATTACTAGCTGACTCCACGTAGGCGAGGCGAGATTGACACTTCGCGTAGGTGAGGCAAGTAGAGTACATCGAGGCGAGCTGGCGAACTGGCTCGCGTGGGAGGCTTCGCGAGGAAGCAACAGGCGGAGTCCGCGTGTACCACATTAATCGTTGAAGACTTTTACAAGTCTTTGATATACTTCCGGCCAATCTCTGTGGCCCATTTAATATAAAAAGCCCTTCTAAAACCCGCAAGCTAGAAAGGCCCGCGAGATGGAGAAAAGCTTTTTGACCCCGCGGGATGAGGATATTCCTAATTCCAGTTCGCATAGGAGTCTATAATTAAGCGGCAGTGTCCTATGTGAAGTGTGCGAACTGGACATGTGTCACATGATGGTTGGTCGCGTGGACGGAATAGTGTCCTTGTGCTATTAGGGTTTCAGAGTCCGACTTGAATTCTAAGCTATCTTTCTTCTGCCACAAGTCGAACCACTATATAAAGGGCTCGAAGGCTTACAATCAAGGACATACACTCTCAACCACACACAAAAAATACAAACAAACTTTCAACCTAGTTGAAACCCTTTTCGAGCCTCTCGAAAACCCTAACCCTAAGCGCACCACCGCCTAGGTTTTTCTTCAGAGCCCTCCTGGACTCTTCCCCGATTTCCCTGATTCCCTATTGTTGCTTTGCTCGCGTCCCTCCGTGAGTATCGATCGCCTTGTGCTCGTAAATTCCTCTTCTGAGGTGGCATCTGGAAACCCCCTTCGTCTGATCAGAAGTCAAGCCCCCGCTACAATCACCCTTTCCTTGTCCGCGAGGTGGCACGCCCGCAACACTCCCCCTTTCTTTGTTCGCTATTTACCTCTGCTCCGCGCGCTGAGGATCGTGGCCAAAACATTGGCACGCCCAGTGGGACAGCGAGTACAAGCGAAACATCATAGGGAAACCGGAAGAAGCATTGTACCGAAAGACTCAGCTTTCCTGCCTCAAACACAAATCACTACGGTATAAGCCCCATAACAGCGCGGCTTGCCGATCCCTCACACCCGGACATGTCCTTGCTCAGTTTGGTGATCCAGACTTCAGCGAGACCGCCATGGTAGGTTCTCAGCCGGCTCAAGATACAGGCTCTGCTCCGTCTATGGAGCAAGTCTTACAGATGCTCACGGAGCTTACGGGCCAGATCTAGGGTTTGACAAACCAGAGCTCCGCCACTCAACAAAGCATCACCGACCTTGCTGGGAAGGTTGACGGCCTTGCTGAACAGGCCAAAAGGGACAAGAGCCTTTGGGAAGCAGACCAGCACAAACTTGCCATACTCACTGAAGACTTCCACCAGTTTGCCGGCGAAGTAAGGGAAGACAAGGGCTTGGTCAATGGTTCCCTCTAACGGATCCAAAATGACCTAAATCAGAACACGGAGACCGTGAAGCAGAACGCGGAGACCGTGAAGCAACATGTAGAGCTCCTGTCGCTCACTCGCGCGACAGTTGATGAACAGACTCGTTGCTTGGACGAGCACGATACCAGGCTGCATGACCAGCAGAATGCTTCATTCTTTGGAAGCAAAAACAGTCTGGAAAAGATAGACAACTTCAAGGAGAAACATGACCGGTTGAGCTTACGGGTCCTTGAAGTTGAAGATTGGTTGAGGGCGCAAGCACCAAAGAATCCTGCTTTAAGCCCTACTGGCCCAAGCGTGAACGAAGGAACGTCCAAGTACATCCCTCCCAATGAACGCGCTAGGGGAAACTCTAAGGTCGGGACTTCGAGGGTCCCGCAGTTCGTGTTAGGGGCTGGAACTTCAAAGAATCTATTCCCACATGGCTCTGCTGCTCCCTTAAAGGGATTTAACAACTCGCTACGCCAGGGAGCCGGGACACCAGATGACCCGCTTCTAGCCTACTCCAGCCCTAGTCCCAAGAACGTTGGGCAGGCCGTCAGTTTCTCTGCATGGCCAAACCATGAGGAAGGAACAGAGTCCGCGCCTGTGACAACAGCCGACTGGCGCCAGCTCAGCTCCTCCATTGTCAAGGAACAAACCGGAAAAGGTGACGCTGACTCGCAGTATTGCGACCCCTACCCTGGTAGTGTGGCGCAATATCCGTTCCCGTATGTGTTCAAGAACGTCGTGTTCACCACCTTTTCTGGGGAAACAAGGGAGGATGTCGGAACCCATATGGCCCGCTTCAAAGTCCAGTGCGGCCAATATGGGAACAATGACTTTCTCAAGCTCAAGCTTAAGCTCTTCGGAACTTCTCTATCCGGAGCTGCATTTAGTTGGTATTCCAGGTTGAAGCCAGGATCCATTGCAGACTGGCCTACCATGGAGAAACTGTTCCGGGAAACATACGGCACCATTGAGCCAGAGGTTGGCCTTGATTCCCTTACTCAGATGAGTCAGCAGAGCATGGAGTCAGGAGTCTCCTTCCTCCAACGGTTCAAAATCCAACAGGCCAAGTGTGACTTTCTCCTACCCGAGCAGGAAGCCATTAAATTGGCTGTCCGTGGCCTCGAGCATCGCCAGCGGTTGAAGCACCATGGGGAACGCTTCACGTCTATGGGCGACCTGATCAATAAGGTAGGCAGTTATGAGCTAATCCTCAACGAAATGGACGAGAAGACCAATGCCTCCAAGGGGACGCATATACCGGGAAAAAACAGGACAGTAGAAGCATGTGATACTCAAATCTGATCCATTGATCAGTGATACTCAAATCCGTCTCATGAAGTCTGAATTGTGATTATCGTTGGGGGACGCCTCAATGTCATATCCAATTCATATAGAGATCTCTACAAGTATTACACTAGTGTACATGAGGACGTGGGATAATGAGTCTACTATCGAACCATCCTTCGTTGATGGTCATATCCAATTCATATAGAGATCTCTACAAGTATTACACTAGTGTACATGAGGACGTGGGATAATGAGTCTACTATCGAACCATCCTTCGTTGATGGATATCAACTTAGTTGATTGACCTAATGGAAAGATGCGATCCAGTATTAACAAAGAGATAGGTCCTTGGGCAGGTGATGCTGACACCGCAAGCTAAACCTTATCAAATATGTCTTTGTTAGATAGCGTAGTAAGAACAAGAGTTTAGACTCACCTTATGGCGCAAGGTCTTTCACTAACACGCACTGGGATCGACTACGATGAGATATGATCTCGTAATGGATGTCATTGAACTCCACTACTTTGTTAGTTTGGTAGTTTCCAAATAACTGAACATGTAGTCTATGAATGTGGTCATAATAACATCTCTACGGGATCAGAGATATACATGAAGATCTTAAACAAACTTCATTCATCCGAATCAAGTGGCTCCAGACCACAGGAGCACGCGTTTGCTAAAGGTATTGAAACGCACATGGACTCTACTTGATTTGGAAGGGATATGGTGAATTATGCCTTTGCGTTTTCATTCCAGATTTACATGGACTCTTGATGGATCAAGAGATGCCAATATGTATCAACATCCAAAGTTAGAAGAAAAAGATATTGGGAAGACACGGTCTCGATAAGGCACTCGATGCCTGTATTGATAATGATTTTCCATAAATCGGCTTAGGCGTTCTATAACATATACTCCCATGATTAATCAAAGTCTTTGCTCTAAAGAGAGATTCATTGTTTTGTATAAAGCAAGATGACAAATATGTGTTAAGAGATGGAGTTCTCATCTAAGTACAATAAGACGCATCAATGTACTCAACACAATACGAAAGATTTGACATCTCATTCGCTATGAGAAGTTATAAAGCTAAGTATAGCTATGCGCCCATGCAACGCCAGTGTAATGGAAGTAACTCATTTTTCAATACTTAATGGTATGAAAAGTTGAGGCTTATTCTATCCCTACATAAGAAAGACACACCAAAAGCGAAATCAGAATCTACTAAGTTTTATAGGTCAACTTCCACCGGACCTACAGGAAATCTCACTCACTAAAAAATGGTAAATTGGTACCATTGGAAAGGTCTATGTGTGTACTTTCCAGGGACATCAACCATTTGATCATACCTATCATATTGAGTGAGTTATGGCCGTTTTCGTAAAGTAGGATGGATCTGTCCGAGAATCTGATTTTGGAAAAACAGTCAACTTTGACGGGACTTTTTGAACAACTCCTGATGAACCAGAATGTTTGTAATATACGGTTGGAAAGCTAAATGAGTCTAGTTTCCAAAACCGTTTACGGTTCGTTCATACGTATTTCCTAGAGGAAGTTACGGCTGTTCTAGTAACTGAAGGTCATACTGTGCGGAAATCTAATTTCCTGCACGAACTTATATTTTGAGTTCACAAGCGGCCTTCTCCTCAAGATCTAAGTGTATAAGATCATTTTTGAGGACAATATGACATGATCTAGATAATCATTGCCTAATGCCACATTTGAAGACATGTTAATGAGCCATGCTAAGTTATTGAAACTTCTGTGATTAGTAAGAATCCAAAAGAGCTCTATGATTGATGTAAAGATCAGGGGGAGGTGTGAATTTCAGGGGCAGTCTAGCACATGCATGTCACTATCAAATGTGAATGGTGCGTTATACTCTTTTTCTCCTACGATTAAGGTTCAGTTTTTCTCCCACAGGGTTTTTGTGACTTGACGAGGTTTTTGACGAGGCAACATATCAGCACCATCGGCATAGTAGTGCGCGGTACAAGGGGGAGTGTTCTAGATATTTTTTATGTGTGTCTTGGCCTTATGCCAGTAGGATATGTAGTTTGACTAGATCTATATATTCCTTATCCTTACCATATTGGTATTGTGTAATTCCCTATATAAATGGCTCATATCAATGAATAAGATATCTATCTTTCATGATTCTCTATTCTCTTATTATGTCGCTCTTTCTCTACACTTTACCCTTCATCAGTTACAAAGTTGTAGTGGATTCTTTCTCTGCATTTTACCCTTCATCTTTCTGTGGGTTGTCATTGCTTTATTTATCAATTGTCTCACTCGAAAAGTACTCCTCAATCACTCATTGAATTCCTCGGTGATGAAAACTTGATCTTTGTTGCTAAGGAAGTTTGACATGACGTGACTCGTTTGGCTCGTTAAGGATTACATGTTTAATGTGTTATGGATCTCGTTGATATAGCTGCAAGGAAATTCAAAGACAACGACCACAAGTCTATGTGATTGAAACGTTGGCGATGAAGTTTCTAAGCAAGGAGATGAAAAAGGATAAGAAAATTACAATGAGTCATTGGGGTCACGAACGAATCGATGCCCGTCATCAAGGGGGACGTGGAGCCTGAACCCCTGATTATAATAGACATCTTGAAATTTTATCAATAATATCAAAAATTGGCATGTGTCATCTTCTTAGTGGCTGGTCGTATGAGTGACGTGGTGCGAGACCTGCAGCTCAGCCTTCTTTGCCCACATCAGAGAGGACTACAACGACTTTCACATCATTCGAAACCATTTATCGACATATCAAAAAATATTAGATGACGACTACGCTTGCCGAAACCCTAGGCAGTCTGTTAGAGAACAGTTCGAGATTGACAGCCATGGATGGATAGCCCATCAGAGAGGACTACATCGACTTTCTGGATGTTGTGGGAGGGAAGGGCAGAGGAGAGAGAGAGAGAGAGAGAGAGAGAGAGAGAGAGAGAGAGAGAGAGAGAGAGAGAGGACCTTTTTTTCAAGCCATTAACGGTTAGGGTGGTGCATTAACTTATCAAATCATACTCAGAGATGTAATTCATGTTTGAGATTAAATGATTTTATGTAAAACATATATATTTAATGTTGTATTATGTAATACTAGCCTTCTTGTACGTGCAATGCGCGCGTGCGTTTAGTTAATTTAGAGAAAGACATTGATCGTATACATAGTGTCTCAATTTAGAGAAAAGTTAACCTTTTGCAGTTCCATAAGCCAAATTGACTTAATTAGTAGAGATGTTTTTTTACTACCAACTAATAAATATTCTGAGTAAAAGTACAAAGTGGATCTAGGTAAAACTAAATTTAGCCATTTAACATTTGCTGTGAAAGTTAATTGATCATTTTAGTCGTGAGTGTTGGTTAAGGGTCAAGAAAGCTACAGAGTCACAAAGTATGTTGGTAATCTACCAAAAGTTTTTTGGTGATGGTATCCTTGTTAACCCCTTCTTATTCTGGGTTGGGGAACGAGAGAACCGTCTAGACTTGTGTAACTTCAATCTTATTCCAGGAACCTTTCGAGCGACTGCTTTCCATATCATGTGAACTGCGTCACCCTCTCTTGATGGATAATGAAACTCATAGAAATGTTGAACTTCTTGTAACCTCTTCCACATCCGTGTCCACTCATGCCTACCAATGCTTCTTATAAGGTTAACAAGATAGCCCTTTTTCACAGCATCATTCATACGAACAAATATGCAGAACTCAGAGTAGTCGAGCACATCTTCATATGGGAGTTCAATGTCATCACTGATGATAACAGGCACACAGTGGCTAGCAATAGCATCAAAAAGGCGATTTGATGATGGGGTGTCGCCGGCTATGTTAAGACAAAATTTGGAGGAATGCATTCCTTGCGTAGCATTTCTTATTCCATTTTTTTGAACAGTCCCAAATGCAAAATGTACATCATTTTCATCTTTAAGAAGATAGAATAACTCTTGCCGAGCAAAACCACCATCTTTGCGGTATATTGCTCCTTGGAAGTAGAGCAAAGTAGGGCGGCTCTCAAAAGTAGATGAATCACTTTCAAAGGTTTTGATCACATGCTTATATGGTGCGATGACGTCTTTCTCCACATTGGCTATGTTTGGAGGATACCTACCAAAGTCTGAAAGTATGAAAGTTGCAGGCCAGAGCTTCGTCCTCGCATATAGAAGGCTATTCGGATGGTGAGCCACAATTAAGTGGTCTCTACCCCCTGAGGCCTTCCATTCCTTTTGAGCTGTCAAATACTGAACCAATTTATCTTGAAGGACCTTGTTATTGCTCTTCTTTTGGTGTGGATCTATCTTGGAGAATCGGTTATAGCTCAAGGAAGAAAAGAATGGTACAAATATAATATCAGCTTCACTGACATTGAGCACTCTGATTGCAAAACGTGCATCTGGTTGACTGGGAAGTTCTGAAGCAAGGAGGTCCAATGTTAACCAATATTCTATACTATGTTGCAAATTCAAACCACCAGGATAATGCGGCACTTCAGATTGAAGATCTGGCCAAACAGTACCTCCTTTGGGTTTCCAATCTAAGAGTCCAAAATGAAACTCAGTCGGTAAATCATACATGAAAACCTTGAGAACTTGTTTTTCATTAGTGTCACATTTCACACCATCGTTAGGCCGGGAGGAAGATGTTGATTTATCTTCTTCTTCCTTATCTACAAGGATTGATCGATTCCCAACTGAGGATTCAACATCATTTTGAGTCTCGGTTGCAGAAATGGCATGGTCAATCACAGCAAGAAGTTTAGAATTAGGCAACAATGTATTGTCTATGAATTGGGGGCGACTGGTTGAACGTAACACAAAGACCCAAGATAGTACAAAGAGTAGTGATGTAAATGTGAATAAACAAAACAAAGATTTCCGAGTAACAATCACAAGGGATGATGCAGTCCTTTCGGCCATTGCAAAAATCCAAAAAGATCAACAACTTGTTCTGTGAATCATAATGACGTTGCTTAAGGCCCTGAAAATTGAAAAGCAAGCCATGCAGAGATATCTAGACTGAGTCATCAATCCAACACATTAACCTCAGAGAATAATAAAAAAGGGCACGGTAACAATTCAATGCCCACCACAGTATTAGAGAATGAACCCATATTGGTTTAATGGAAATGATAGTGAGCTAATCCATAAAAGCAGATCTCATCATGCTCATGCATTATGCATTTGCTAGAAATATAGAGAATCTCTCAGAGAGATGTGACCACAGTTTGAAACAAAACCAAGATAAAATGGAATCAACCCAAAATGCAAACAATGTGGGTTTTTAGAATAAGAAAAGCGTAGATTCGTACCGTTGAAGGAACACAAATGGCAACACAGATTGTTTCCCTGAAGAAGAAGAAGAAGAAGAAGAAGAAGAAGAAGAAACAAAGAAAGAAAGAAAGAAGTGTGGGAATATGTGGTGTGGTCTCTCTCCTGTTGAAGCGGGCTTTTTGGCTCTACCGTTCTTTCTTTCGTCCCTGTGGACCTCGTCCTGCATTATGTATTATGTTGGATAAAATAGTATGAAATCTATTTTTATTTTGAAATTGTTGAATGATTATTTGAAATTGTGGAAAAAAAAAACTCACCCGATTCGAAAACCCATTAGGATAGAAGAAGTCATGTGCGCACTGATCTTCATTTACCCAACTGGTTTTGCCTCGAATCCCAATCAATTAGGCATATCGCCAAATTCACGACAGAGTTATTTAAATAAGATCATATTTAAAGGTTTGTATACGGTAACGTTATATTTTAAGATTTTAATTTTTTGACTGAATTGTTCATGACAATGCATTGTAAGATTGTAATTTTTTGATAAGAAGTGTGATGGGATCTTTATCATAATTAAAGTAGTTTAGAGTAGACCTCAACAAACATTATGAACAACAAGCGGTACATTCAATTTGTTTAAATATAATAATCAGAAAATTAGTGAGTTATCTAGTCAGGATCGATCAAATTGCAAAATTTGTATGTGATCTTGCATTCGCTCTCTATGCAAAGTTTGTATGTGATCTAGTTAATACATTAACCAAACGGTTTTTGAGAGTATTTATTGGACATCTAAATTTTTAATCTGACGGCGTGTAAATACACGACACCATGTGGATAGTTAAGATTTATAATTTTATTAAACATAAGGAGAATTTCAATATATAAATGAATATGATAACACAATCTATTTACAGGTCGTGCGTAGACTCTTGTTTTTTCCTTTGTCAACAAATATTACTCTTGGTTAAATTTGGAAACCACAATCAAAACTTGGCGCTTTTAAACTTTTCGAAGGCGATCAAGCTGTTGAGTACCTGTTCTTTCTCTAAACTCCAACTCCAACCCTTCCGCTCCTTCCCCTTTGCTCTCCTCTGATGCTCATATCTCTCAGACCCAAATCCCTCACTGCCCTCCCACCTTGCTCCTCTGCTTCACCTCTCAAATGGGTCTCCACAACCCCCACCCAAAAGCAAAACCCACCCCACCATCTCGGACTCTTCTTCGAACCCAGAACCCACCAATCCCACATCGACTACGAGCGCCATTTAGTCTCCATTCTAAAATCCTGCGCTTCCCTTTCGGCCCTCGTCCAGGGCCAGCAACTCCACTCCCTTGTCCTCAAGTCCGGCCTCCTCTCCAACACCTTCATCCACAACAGCTTGACCAGCATGTACTCCAAATGCGGCTCCATTTCCGGAGCCGAAACCCTCTTCGGGTCCTGCTCTGGGCTGGACCCGGTTTCCTGTAACATTATGCTTGCCGGGTATGTGAAATCTGGCGACTTGGACAATGCGCGCCATCTGTTTGGTAAAATGCCTCACAGAGGCTGTGTCTCGTATACTACTATGATTATGGGTCTTTCGAGAAATGGAAGCTGGAGGGAGGCTGTGGAGGTGTTTAGGGATATGAGGAATGCAGGTGTGGTGCCGAATGAGCTGACAATGGGGACTGTGGTATCGATGTTCTCACAGTTGGGTGGGATTTGGAATTGTCGGATGCTTCATGGTTTGGTGGTTAAGTTGCAGCCTGATGGGATGGTGCTTGTTTCGACGAATTTGGTGAAGGTGTATTGTGCTTGTAAGAGTGTGGGGGAAGCAAGAAGATTGTTTGATGAGATGCCCGAGAGGAATGTTGTTACATGGAATGTCATGTTGAATGGGTACTGCAAGGCTGGGCTTGTGCGTCTGGCTAGAGAGGTCTTTGAGAGGATTGATGTGAAAGATGTGGTTTCCTGGGGTACAATGATTGATGGGTATGTGCAAGTGGAGTGGTTGAGTGAAGCTTTGATGATGTATCGCTCAATGCTGCGTGCTGGGGTGGGTCCAAATGATGTTATGCTTGTTGATTTGATTTCAGCGTGTGGGCGGTTGGAGGCAACTCGTGAGGGTTTGCAGTTTCATGGGAGAATTGTCAAGGGGGGTTTTGACTGTTATGATTTCATACAGGCAACTATCATAAATTTTTATGCAGGTTGTGGGGAAATGATCCCTGCTCGTCTTCAGTTTGAAAAGAGCATCAAGGAGCATGTAACATCTTGGAATGTTCTCCTTGCTGGATACATAAGAAATCAAATGATTGACCAAGCAAGTGAATTGTTTGATGAGATGCCTGAAAGGGATGTCTTTTCATGGAGTTCCATGATTTCTGGTTACACACAGACTGAGAAATCTGAATTTGCTTTGGAACTTTTTCAACGAATGGTATCTAGTGGGATACAGCCAAATGAGATTACAATGGTAAGTGTTTTATCTGCAATCGCAACTTTAGGCAGATGGAAAGAAGGAATATGGGCTCACGAATACATATGTGAAAATTCCATTCCTCTGAATGACAATTTAAGCGCAGCTATCATTGATATGTATGCCAAATGTGGGAGTATCAATACTGCCTTAGAGGTGTTCTATCAAATCCAAGACAAAACCTCTTCTGTCTCACCATGGAATGCCATTATATGTGGGTTGGCCATGCATGGACATGCACCAATGTCTCTTGAAATATTTTCGCACTTGCAAAGGCGTGATATCAAACTCAATTCAATAACATTCATTGGAGTCCTAAGTGCTTGTTGCCATGCTGGTTTGGTGGAGGCCGGGGAGATGTATTTTAAGAGCATGGAAACTGTATATCACATTCAACCAAACATCAAGCATTATGGTTGTATGGTGGATCTACTGGGTAGGGCTGGCAGAGTTGTAGATGCTGAGAAATTGATAAGAAGCATGCCCATGAAGGCTGATGTTGTGATATGGGGCACGTTATTGGCCGCATGTACAACACATGGGAATCTTGAAATAGGACGAATGGCTGAAAAGAATCTGAAAATGTTGGATCCATCTCATGGGGCAAGTACAGTTCTCATGTCCAACCTACTTGCAGATGCAGGGATGTGGGAGAAATCCTCTTTGGAAAGGCAAGTAATTCAGAGCCTAAAACTAACAAGATCACCAGGGCGCAGTGATGTTGTTTGGTAAGGGTAACTCAAAATCAACTGGGTTTCTCTGAATCCTCGTAGGAGATATACTTAAGCTGGCAAGGGAAATCAACTTTGTTGGATGGAAGGAACCAAATTTTGCATCCTGTCAGATTACCTTCGAAGTTTAAGATCACCCTAAAACTAACAAGATCACCAGGGCGCAGTGATGTTGTTTGGTAAGGGTAACTCAAAATCAACTGGGTTTCTCTGAATGAGATATACTTAAGCTGGCAAGGGAAATCAACTTTGTTGGATGGAAGGAACCAAATTTTGCATCCTGTCAGATTACCTTCGAAGTTTAAGACAAAATAAATTCCAAGTTAGGTGATCGATTTAGCAACTCTTCCCCTCATTTTGAGGAAGAGTAGTCCGGGAAGGTTAGTTAACTTTGGTCCAGATATCACCAATTACAAAGGACTTGAAATTTGTTGTCCATCCTCTTTCAAGCTCCATTGAAGGTAGCTTCCAAGCTGAAAGCATCAACTTTCAATATCTGTAGATTCATTTTTTCTTTTTCTTTTTTCTTTGTTAAACTATGCTGCTGTTTACATAATAACACATTTGAAATGTTTATATGAAGTTTGGCATGCTTAGTTCTTCTGTTTATGCAAAGCAACATATTTGGTCTTTAATGGTATTTGGTTAAATCTCATGAGAACCTTTGCACTGGTTGTTTGATTAATTGATTATATGTCTATTCTCATTTGTCATCAGTCGACCTCAGAAGTGGGCATGGGTCCCACAGATGCAGATATGCGCACTCGATATGGTATCCAGGTTCTCTTAATGTACCAATCACCTTAGGGTTTCTTGTGTAGAAGCAAGGCTAATATGGTGTTGAATTCGTGATTTTAACTGAATTCTTCATGTAATGCGTGACTGATTTTTTGTGCAATAGTGGATTTTGCACACAGCAATCTCCAAATCTTTCATATCTCATTTTCTTTCTTCTTTATTTTACAGGAAGCTGATCAGGAACAAGAGAGATGGAAAGAGTTAAATAAATGGATGTTGCCAGTGAGCCTCTAGACTTTGACATGCATAAGAATATACCTATGTAGGTGCGGGGGAGAGTAATGCAAAGTTCTTTTTGGCCAGTAGCTATTCCAAAAACTAATCCATGAATTTGTAGGGTAAGTCTGAGAATCGCACTGCTCAAGGTTTTCCTGTTCCAAAAACTTAGTTTACTGCATGGTATATGCATGTCCTCTGCATATTTCTTTAGATGAGCAAGCAAACATGTTATGCATGATTTTTAAAGTTTGTGGGTTTGGATAGCTTTAAATAGTATAAACACGATTAAGTAGCATGCGATTATTTATATGTACCCTTGTTGGTTGCTGTTTGCTGTTTTACAGAAGTCAAAACTTTGTTTTGGCGCTTATTCTTTCTAGGGTTTTGTTACTGCTATATAATGATTCTGTAGCTAATTTAGTTGAATTTAAGAATTTACAGGCTGGTTGCCAGGTAAACTATACAACATAAAAAGGTAGAATCAAAATAAGTGGCGTCTTTTGTTGCATGAATAAACTCTAAATCATGGTAATCAGATTGTACCGAAATCCAAGGAAAAAAAGTGGCCCTGTTTTCTTTTCAGTTCGCTAGGTTTGTTCCTGACTTAGAAGTTCAAGATTAAAATTAGTTTTACAAGTGGAAACACATGAACTCAATACTATTTGATGTTCCTCTGAATGTTTGGAAAATTGAATGCATAAAAAATTCAATGTCGGGAACATTACAAGTAAACTTGTCTTTAATTTAGTGTTTGTACTGATCTGTGCATGAAAGGTAGCTTGGATAAACTCTGGGTATTATAGTTTCCTGTGAGTGCAATGGACCATTACTCGTTTCTTCCCTTACTGAAATTGAATTTATGCCAGTAGCCATCTCATTGTTTCGCAGCGGCATTTGACACACTTGTAATCTGTGGACAGGAGAACAATGACAAAAGTTTACCGGCAAGAAAAAGATCCTTGCCAGAATGCCAGGAACATGTATACCGGCTTTTGCCACACTTGTATTTCATTTCATCTTTCGTTACTTAAAGCCACACTTGTGTCTTATTTCATCTTGTGTTACTTTCATACAGATACCTACTCGTTGCTTGGTTGCTTCCCTTATTCCAATGGTTGGTGGGGATGAGACTGACATCTGTCACTGAGGCCTCATTTAACTGGTGAGATTCAACTCATAATTTCAGCAATGCCCTAAGAAGAACTAGACAAGAAACCGCAGCATATAATCTATTCTAGGATTTGATGATTGTTGTGTTGCTTTGTATGTGAAATTGTGAATACAGTGGGCTTCATGAGTGCTATGGCTTTTTTTTCCTTCTGCACCGATGTTCTTCCAGTTGGCCTTCACCAGGATTGCAATGTCCACAAATTGTGCTCAAGAGTTCTCCTACTTAAACTGCATCACAACCCCAAAAAGAGGAGTTAGAATTTATCTTCACATTTATATATCATAAGCAACAATTGTCTTCAAATTCTCTCTTACCGCATTCCATAGAGTCATGCATTGATAGTTTGATAAATCTCACTTGCAAGGTCTTGCATTGCCAATCAACAATTTTGATATCATAATGCAAATAGCTGATAGTATTGCAATTACTTAAGCTGTGTGCCTGACTTTAAAATGCAATCATGCACCTTATAGCCATTTCTAATTTGTTCTAGTTCTATAATTACAAAAGATCCATGGATGGGGCAAGTTGATTCCAGGGACAAATAGAGAGTCTAAGAGCTGTTATTGGAATTGAGATGAGAGATTGATATTCGATGAGCCCTTGAAGCTGGAATTCTCCCACTTGAAAGTAGAGACTGATAGTATCAAGGCTGGTAGATTGGTAACTCTTAGCGAGTTGTGCTCAAAATGCTCTTGAAGAACTGTGGTACACCGAAGCTGTACATACGAACAAATTGGACATGTTCGTGAACAGATACAAAGCTTAATTTCGACAGAATTTCAAAGGCTTAAAATCATTTTGAAAGAACCTCCTTTACCAAATCATTCATATGGTTTATACTAATTCGATTTTTGAAATTGTAAAGCAGCTAAATACTGCAAGTTAGTATGTGCAGTTCTCATCCGCTCTCGAAGAAAATAGATGGTTATCATAGTACATTACAACATATTGAAACCGTCGACCCTCATCATTTGGATTTGCTATAAATACAACCCACATAGATTCCTTGCTCTTTCAGCACATGCCTTCTTGGAGTCGATCTATTTAGTAATGCAATATTTTGTTGTATTTGGTATTTGTACCACAGTTTGTACCAAATACAACTATTCATTCAAAGGATCAATATATCATAATCTCGTAAAAGTTTTACGAAAAAGGTCGTTGTTGTTTACAAAAAAAAAAAAAAAAACAAAACAAAAAAAAAATCAAAAGGGTAAAATATTGTATAGTCTTTGTGGTTTAAAAAATGGTAAAATATTATATAGTTCTTGTGGTTTAAAGTCGACATCTGTTTAGTACTTATGGTTTTATTTTAATCTGAATAGTTCTTAAAGTCACGATTTTACATCCAAATAGTCCTTATGGTTTTATTTTAATCTGAATAGTCCTTAAAGTCATGATTTTTCATCCAAATAGTCTTTATGACCTTTAACTGAGAAAATTGTCGGAATGACTATTTGGATGAAAAATCATGACTTTAAGGACTATTCAGATTAAAATAAAACTATAAAGACTATTTGGATGAAAAATTGTGATTTTAAGGACTATTCAGATTAAAATAAAACCACAAGAACTAAACAGATGTCGACTTCAAACCACAAGGACTAAACAAATTTCAATTACAAAAAAAAAAAAACTTGAAAAATATTTGGTTTGAACTTGCAAGGCAGCTACGTATACTACAATTTGGGAAGTTCATATCAATAATTTGAAATTAAACTCCATTGATTAATTATAATCTGTAATCACCTTCTTCTAATTGTACATAGCTAAAACATCCTTCAACAACAAAAGCATGCCCGTACCTGAGGTGAGGCTCAAGAGTTCACGCACCAAATTTTTCCCCACATATATGTATATAGATATTTTCATATAAACTCTCGATTTCTCACCTCCATTCTACTCATCTATCCATTCATCTAGAGCTAATTTGTTTTTGTCCATAGTTACTTTCTTCATCTAGTTATCCATAGCTACAAATTTTGAGGGATGACCAATTTTTTATGAACAATTCACCGTCTTTTTTTTTCCCTCGTATAATCATAGGGCACCATTCTTAAAATTCGCCTTAGATCTTCAAATCTCAGGTCCAACCCTGAACAGAAGGACTGCACCTAGCTACCAACCCCTCTTTAGTATATATTTACAATTATGATTAATTTCAGTTTATCCCCCTAAGGTTTGGGATTAACATCATTTCAGTCCACATACTCTTAATTTTGAAAATTTACCCCTATAGTTTTCAATTTTCATAAATCATGCTCAATTAATGAAATTCCGTCAATCTGCACGTTAAATGCTAGCATGGAATCTTAAAAAATAGGTTTTAAAAGACAATTTTTGTTGTTATATGACTATTTTAGCTTTTGAAGTGAGTTATAAAGTCAAAATTAACGTCCAAATTAAACAGAATTTCTGTAATTTGACATGATTTATGAAAATTAGAAACTTTAGGGGGTAAATTTTTAAAATTGAGAAAACGGGGACTGAAATGAAGTTAATCCCAAATCTCGGGTCGGGGGTGGGAGGGTTTAAAATGAATTTAATGCTTACGATTAAAATATTTTCCCTCATCTTTTCTATATATTTTCCCTCATCTTTTCTATTGGTAAATCCTTGATTCGTTGCTTGTTCTGTCCATCATGATCCGACTGATCCACATCCAAGTTGAGCTCCTCTCAAACACGCGCCGTCATCAAATCCTGACTCTCCGACTTCCTATCCCCACATTTCTGAACCTAGATGGCATAGCACTTAGAGGATCTGATTAGGGCAGCACGGGTGTCCTGGCTTTGTGCATGTGGAAGTTATAAGAAGACGAAACAATAAAGAGCAGAACCCCCGGCACTCCCACAACTCTTACTCCACAAGTTCGGCAAGCTTCACCCGCTTTTGATCCATATACAAATCTGAGAAACAAAGAGGTTGTTGTTGAAAGTTCCAGTTTGAAGAAATTGCATGCAGAGTGATATAGGTACAGTTATATACATTCTCTCAACCTCTCTAATGTTGACAACAAAGTAAAAAACCTTATCGACACGTACAACACATATATTCAAAATGACGGTAATTGGTTAAGAGAATGTTTTACAAAGAGATATCTACCTTTGGTAAATCATTGATCCGATGAATTGAGGCTCTCCTGTACAAGTACAATCTTCATCTTCGTGTTCAGCTTCTAATATATATCTCATGACAAACTTTCACCATATTTGAAGGTTTGTCATGAGAAAAGAGGATGAAGGTGTGATCGATCTTATTGGTGTCTTGACTGTCTTCAAAGAAGAAAAATAATAAATTGGTTCTGCTCAGTGATTTGGAGGGCACCATCCTCTCCTAGTTCGGACATAAACCATGGTTTATTTGTGATTGGAGTGGAAACAAATTGCGAGAAATAGGTTTGTGCTACAACCAGTTGGTAGAAGCGTAAGCCAATGAATCTTAATTAATTGTAAGAAAATAATAATGTATGAAATGTAAATGACTAAACTCCATTGGCCTCCTCTTATTTTAAAAGATTAAATTCATTTTACCCCATGAGTTTTGAGGTTAACTTCATTTTAGTCCCTGTTTTTTTAATTTTGAAAATTTACCCCTAATTTTCATCAGCTTTAATTATTTATTAAGATTTTATCAAATTTGAACGTTAATTTTGACTATATGGCTCGCTTTAAGACCTAAGACAGTCATTTAATGACAAAAATCACCACTTTAAAGCTCATTTTCTAAGATTACATGTTAGCATTTAACGTCTAAATTTGATGAAAATTATAAATGGGCATGATTTTTGAAAACTATAAATTTAAAATTTTCAAAATTGAGAGAACGAGGAGTGAAATGAAGTTAACCCTAAACCTCATGAGGTAAAATTTAACCCCTTTTTTAAACCATGCACTTCTAGGTTTTTGTTAATCGTATACGACGGGGACTCTTCTTCCGCGGATAAACTTCTCCATTCATGTATGATAATTTGCAAGGGTATTCGGATTTTTAAGTTGACATCATTATGTTCTCACTAATATAGTTACACCACTCTTTTTCTTTTTTTCTTTCTTGAGTCCAAAGATTACCAACTCAGGAGCAATTTTAGATTCGTTCATTAACCAACTGGCGGGTGATAGGCTTGTTATTCAACTGCAATATCAAAAACTACATCTGATTCAAGACTTGACTCTCAAATTCCTTTCATCCACAAGGATAACAACCCGAATGAAAAATTATGACCAATATATAGAAGTGGTTCCATCATTACAATGTAATTGATGAAGAAGGCTTTTATTATTGAGCATGTGAAAGAAAGCTTTGTTGTTGCCTTTGATCTTGTCACATAGGGTATTGGGTGAAAAGCTGCCTCTTGAGGTGCTTGACCAGAGTCTTCAGTGTAAGGGGCAGATTGGCGGTAATTAACCTGCATGTGGATGAGTATTTGGAGAGGGTATTCACTTTGTGGATCTGTGTGGATTATGCTACAGATCGTTGGGTGGATCGGGCTGTGATTACAGACTTTATTGAGGGCGAACTTGGTTGGGGCGAAGGATATCCCAACGTGATATCATCATCTCCATTTCCAAATTTTATCATTGTCAGTCATTCACTCACACCAGCTCGGATTCGGATTTGGGCATATGTTCCAGCTTCTGGAGAGCACTACAGGACCAGGGTTGAGCCTTATCGTTGGGTGACAACGGGCGGCGACCGATCAGGACATTTTACCGTATATAAGCCTCGACTTGACTTTTGAGTTTCTTGACTAGGCTCGACTTTTGGTTACCTTTATTTTTAAGTTCATTAAACCACTTAACTTTTGAGTTTCCTTAATTAAATTTATAAATTGGGAAAAATCCTCATATGGTACCTGAACTTTTGTCTAATGCACATTTTGGTACCTAAATCTTCAAAACTACTCTAATGGTACCTGAACTGATGTTTTGTTTGCCATTTTGATACCTTCATCCATTTTAACTTTAAAACTACTTATGTGTGTTACACATGTCATTGCCATGATGACTAGAACATGGCTAAAAGAAGAAATTTTTCAGCGCTACGGGAGGACCACGTGGTACTATGACGTGGTCCTACATTCTAATCAAATATTAACACATGAATTTTATTAAGAAAAAATTACATCAGCTATTTTATCAAAAACAATTTTAGGTTTGTTGTTGTTTTTTAAACCTTAAACTATAAAATCTAATCCCTAGACCCTAAACCTTAGACCCAAAACCCTAACCCATAAACCCTAAACATAAACCCTAAACCCTAACCTCAAACCCTAAACCCTAGTCCAAACTCAACAAAGACCCATGAAGGTTATTTCACAAAAAATAAAAAACTTTAATTTATATTTTAGTTGTAATAAATCCACGTGTCAATATTTGATTAGAATGTAGGACCACGTTGTACTGGCACGTGGTCCTCCTGTAACATCTAAAAATTTCTTGGCTAAAAGAGTAATTTTAATATTGAGGTACGTTTTTTCAAAAACTTTATTTTTTTTTATTGAAAGCGTTTGTTCAAAAACTTTGTAAAATTGAAGGAAGAGAAATAACTGTTCCCGCGAGTCTGTAACACAAAGCTTCATTCTCCATCACCATCGTGTTGCCTGTTGATTGTCTCGCAACCCAGTAGCCTTCGACAGAGAACATGTTGAAAGCCCAATATCTGAACCTTCGAGTACAAAACGCATATAAATGAGGTAGAAAGATTGAGGCGAGAATCGCGAGAGCTAGATTAATGAGAGAGAAAACATATCCAGCTCCAAAACTATAAAGTCAAACAATTATCTCTATTATCATGGTTTTCAATTGCTATTTGAAATCAAAGACACAGCTCTTGAATTTGGTATTAGATGATTCGAATTTTTGGTAGGCAATCTTCTAGTTTGGCTCATGGAATTGGGTGGTCATGTACTGTATGTTGACTATTGGTCATGAAGACTTTTGCTGACTTTCATTTCTGAAGTCCTCTATTAGTGCATTATAGTTGTCTCTTTAGTTTTGACTCTTGATTTTAGATATTTTCTAGTCTGCTTTTTATCTTGTAATAAGAGTTAGTTTTTACTAACTATACATAGCTACTCAAAATTTTTAAAATAAAAATATTAATACCTAAACTAGTATACATATACAGTCTTTCTCAGGTAAGGATATCTTTATTTATTCTTACGGTGCAGATTTCAAATTTAGACTCACTTTTCAATCAAATTTTCATATCTCCACCATCTAGTCTTTAGATACTAATGTATAGATCATCTCTACAAAATTTCAGCCAATTTAGTTATCATTAACACACTCAAAACTGCGTTTTTCTGTTATAAACATGAACGGTTCAAGTTCGACAGAATTATGTTCATCCATTGGTTTAATTGAATTTGAGTGCCTTAATGATAACTAAATTGATTAAAATTTTACAGAGATCGATCTATACATTAGTATTTAAAGACTAGACGGTGGAGATGTGAAAATTTGATTGAAAAGTGAGTCTAAAGTGGAAATCCGCACCATAAGAATAAATAAGGACATCTTTAGCCAAGAAAACCTGTATATATATATATATATATATATATATATATATATATTCTTTTACTCTATACTGTTGGTATTTAGTATTTTGTGTGTGTATATATATTTATATATGGTACTATACATGCTGAAATTGATTTAGTTGTGTTTAGATTTATTTTTATCTCATCTTATTTGGTTTATTTGTCTTTAGTTTTAAAGCCCACCCAATATCCTTAACCCAAACCCAGCCCAAAACAGCTTTTAGGAAAAGAAAAAAAAAAAAGAAAAAAGCTTGTTGTCCTAGAATAGCAGAACGGTACTCGCCGTCTTCTTCCGTCTTCGTCTTCGTCTTCACCGACTTCTTCTTTCTCCCGACCAGATGCTTCCTAATCTGAAACCTTGCCACCATGAAACCCAGAAACCGCCCTACGAAAAGATTAAACAATAGCAACCGTCATAGAGAAGCATGAGGGGTCGAAATCCTTAGAGATCAAGTTTTCATATGGATAGGAATGGGATTGGAGTGTTCAATTTTGTTTTCTTCAATCTTGTCTTGGACTCCACGTTTTATCCTTCTTCTGACCCTATAAATAGAGGTTAGTATTTTGAGTTTTCCATATGGTTCCTTGAGTACTAATAGAGAGAAAAGAGAGAACCAATGTTTTAGAAGTAGACGAGATATAGGAAGAGTTAAGGTATGAACTTCTCTCCTTTCAATTCAATTTGATTCTACTTTCTTTTCTCTGGTTTATATGAGTTGTTGTTAGAAGTTAGAACTGATCAAATTATTTGATTACTAGGATTGATAGAATTGAGACATGTCTATTAGTTAAATCGTATTCAAGTTGTTATTTTGCTACTGTTGGTTAGATTTACTATTGTTAGTGTTCAGTTTGTCCATGCATGTTTTATTTGATTCAATGTGTTCAATTCTTCTATTGTTTTTCTTTGATTTCAAGCTTAAGACAATAGAATTTGAACTTTAGCAAAACGATTATAATTTTAGCCAAATCTGTTATTTTTCTGATGCATATCAGTAACTTCGAAAAATCATAAGTAATTGTAGAAAAATCCTTTTGTTGCAATTTCAGTTCTCAATTGATCTTTAGATTGTCTTTTACAATTGTTATGAAGAGACCAACCTGCAATTCTTAGCCGAGCTATACTCTTTTTATCCAAAAAGATCTGCTGGTCAGAAAATTAGGCAGACATTTTCTGATTTTGGATCTTTGATTTTAGTAGCACTTTTGGTTTTGAATCTTTGTTTGTTCTGATATGAAATTGTATAGATATTGAGATTTGATTGAGAAGTTCCTATACATGTTATAAGTTCCTAGAGTGGTGAGGTAGAAATCAAGGATTTGATTGCTTAAAGTTACTGAAATATTATGAAGTTAGACTATTGCATATTATTTTTCTGTTAGCGATCTTTGTGTTAATCTTAGGCTTTTTGAGTGCAATCTTTATATGTTTTTTTTGTTCTGAACATTGAAGTGTTACTATTCAGTAATCAGAAGTTTTAGTTACATTAGTGTCTGATTTGCTTTCAAGTACAAATATAGGCATATCAGCAAATTTGCAGAAATTTACTGAACTGTATCTGAACTTTGAAATTTCATATCTAATTACAGAAAAATCGTTTTAAGGTGATTCCAACTCTCAATGTTTCTTTAGTGTGTCTGCTACAAGTCTTTAGAAGACCACGAAGTCAAATTCCTTACAGTTTTGTACAGTTTTCAGTCTGAAGATTACTGGTTCAGAATGTTAGATTTGTGTTATTGTGTTTAAGTGAAAAGCTGTCTTGGTTAGCTACTGTATCTGAGTCTTAGTGTCATTGTTGAGTCTTAATATGAGTTCTAAATGAAATAGAGTTGGTATGATTGTTTAACCAATGCTTGTATCTTTTATTAAGAGCTTGCTTCAAGTGATTGGCAAAGGTAGGGGGAAAATTGGGGAGCCTCTATGATTGCTTATTATGTTGTTTCATTGGTTTTTGCTTGTCTGAAATGCTTGTCTCTCTGCTGAAAATTATATATGATTTATTTCAATGTATAGAGATGCATCTAAGGTATATGGGGAATGGTAGTGTTATGCATAAAGCACTTTGGGTAAAGAAGGTAGCGATAAAACTTTTGTGTTGTTGAGTCCATGTCCTCGGAGGTACCATATCCCATGATGCCCGTGTGAATGCGCGATAATGCGCGGGAATGCGTGAGAATACGCAATTAGTATAGGTGAAAAGGGCGGAATTGGCGAAAGAGGAATGGACAAGATGACTAGCAAAAGGGGAATGTGAGATTGAGTGGGTGGTAATTCATATAAATGAGTAGCCTAAGTCACCCTTCTGGTAAAATACATGGTATGAGACATGTAGACTTAGTCTATTCGGCTATATGAACTATATGAAGTTGATAATAGATGCATTCATCAATTTTCTTAAAGTTGTTTATGTTCTCTTGTTTGAAGAGGTTTTTGCCTCCTACTAAGTTTATTATGCTTACCCCTTTAAATTATTGTGCAGGTAAAGAGCAAGTAGAGTTTCTCTTAAGGATGTTATCGTATTGTAATATGTATGTGACTTTTGTTTTCGTAGAATAACTCTAGTTAGTCTACTCTTGTAATTTTGGTTTGAGGATCTATTGTAATAAAAAATAAATTTCAGTTAGTGTTGAGTTGTTCTTTTCCAATTTCTTTCATATTCTAATTATGGAAAATCTATTTCATAGTTAGAATATGAGTTACACCTCAAAAAAGAAAAAATTATTTTCCAAAAATTGGGGTGTGACATGTAGCCTGTAAGAATTGTGTGGTGTGTTGCTTTAATCAAAATATCAGAAAATTACTCAAGTCCTTTTCTCTTGTTTCTCTCTATGAATGCTTCATCTTCTTCCTTAAGGTTAGCAATGGCAGCCATGTTAACATGGTATTAGAGCTGCAACTCTTGATTCTGTGTTCACATTTTGCTTCCTGGTGATGCTTCCTACTCGCTTCTGCTCTTATATTCTAGTTCGTTGTGATTTGAGCTATTTGATACCCTAGCTTTTTTATATGATGATTATCTCTCTGTTTCTTGAGAATCGAAGCTAAGATTTTACTTCATATGCTTATTTCTGGTTGTGCGTGAATAGTGCATACTTCGATTTGGAGCTACTGTTGATTTGATCTTTTTAGCTCTTCTTCCTATAGAACTGTTATATTGAGCCTTGGATCTAGTTTTTTCATGCTTCAATTGCTTGGATCTAGTCTCTGATGTGAAATTTTGTTTAAAACTCGCAAGTGCACGAATCGGTTGTAGTATAGCTTATGCAAGTACGAGGTCGTTCCAACTAGAGATTGATAATCAATTTAAATCCTAACATAATTAATCTAAAGTAAGAACACAAGATCACGATAACAATTTAAAGAAACAAACAAACAAGAAAATAAGTAAACAAATAATGATAAATGAACCTAGGGTGTCAGAATCAACCACTAACAATCCTATTTATGCTTTGATGCAACTAACAGACTCTTTCGTTTCTCTAGATGACAATGCCCGTATCTAAGTCTAGATACAACACTTAGACCACAGTTTTCCGTAAGTATATGATTCTATCCATGTACGGCACAAATGTTTTCAAATCCGAGCATATTTTTTGGATCTGACCTTTCTTCATTCAAACAATCATGACTCAGTTCATAAGTATCGAAATCGAGATCCGTAAACTTCTACATGAAGTAGATTTCTGTAGCTTTTCAATGATATAAGAATCATAGTCTGATTTGATCTGAGTAATTCCTAGTAATTCGGCGAAGTTAGATGTTTTGCTCAGGCAAATTACTGACACTTGGGATTGCAGTTGCCTTTCAATTTTTATTTGCGCATTTTAGCTTATTTTCATCTCTTTATGACACAAACCTACAAGAACACTAAAATAACGTAAATCAATCACAAATAAAGAAACTAAATGCAAAAACAAAGATTGTGAGGCATATAAATATAGGATAATATGAGCACATCAGTCTCTTCGTGCTTTGGTGGTTATTTTAGAGTAAAGATTGAGTATATTGTTGAGCTGTGATATAGATTTGAAGTGAGGTAGAGAAAGAAAGTTTCTCAGTGTGTTATGGCTAAAAAGATGATATGTTATCAGTGTGAAGATTGAGTATATTATTGAGTATATTTGGGTTATCATGTGATCAGACATAGTACTGTTGGACTTGTAATTGCTCTTACAACTATGCAGAAATGGCATAAATGGCAATTGAGACAATTAGATGTGAAGAATGCTTTTCTTCATGGTGTTTATTGCTCAGCCTTAGGGTTATATTGGTAAAATGATTAAATTCATTTTACCCTCCCCGAGGTTTGAGGTTGACTTCATTTCAGTGTCCGTTTTCTCAATTTTGAAAATTTACCCCCTAAAGTTTCCAATTTTCATAAATCATGTCAAATTGCTGAAATTCCGTCTAATTTGAACGTTAATTTTAACTTTATAACTCACTTTAAGGGCTAAAATAGTCATATAACAACAAACACCGCCTTTTAGAAATTTTTTCTAAGATTCCATGCTAACATTTAACGTCCAAATTGGACGGAATTTCAGCACTTGTGCCTGATTTATGAAAGAATTGAAATTTGTTTAGTCCTTATGGTTTGAAGTCGACATCTGTTTAGTCCTTGTGGTTTTATTTTAATCTGAATAGTCCTTAAAGTCATGATTTTTCATCCAAATAGTCATTCCGTCAATTTTCTCAGTTAAATTGCTGACATGGTCTTTAACTGAGAAAATTGTCAGAATGAATATTTGAATGAAAAATCATGACTTTAAGAACTATTCAGATTAAAATAAAACCATAAGGACTAAACAGATGTCGACTTCAAACCAAAAGGACTATGCAGTATTTTACCCTTTATGAAAATTGGAAACTTTATGGGGTAAATTTTCAAAATTTATTAAGAGTATGAGGACTGAAATGACGGTATAGGGTTTAGGGTTTAGGGGGGTAAACTGAAATTAATCCTTGTGTTTGGACATTTATTACAAAATATTCAACCAAATGCCGTACCCTTGTGTTTGTAAAAACGCCATGAAAGATGTAATTATTTTCTCAATACAAAAGACACCACCTAATTACAAAACCGAGAACTCTATTATATGAATGAAGACATATGCTCTATTTGGTCTAAATCTAAAATTTTACCATCATGACAACACATTAGTCCTTAATTTTATAAAACAGGTCATAAATTTGTAAATCTGGTACATATATACCTTGTAATTACAACATATGGACATTTATTACAAAAGTTTCAACCAAATATCCTTGTGTTTGTAAAAGCGTTGTAAAAAATGTAATTATTTTCTCATTACACAAGACACCACCCAATTGCAAAACTGAGAACTCTATTACGTGTGTTTTGGCCACACCAATACGTCTGGGCGTGCAAAGTCTCTTTTAATCGTTGCGGACGCAGAATGTAGTGGTTGTAGTAACAGGGTGCACTTAGCCTTCTGCTTCTAATCAAGCGACTGAGGATGGAGAGAACACCAACTCCACTGCAGGATTCTTCAGATTCGCTCTGCGTACTAGGCAAGGACTTACAGTAATCCGCCTAAGCGTCACAATATCGATACTCGACGTCAGATCGAGCAGAGCTTCAACTGGGAAGAAAAGGAAAAAAAAACAAAGCTCCGGGGAGCGTCTAGAGGTTCAACTGTATAGAAGGTAGAATTGTATTTTTGTAATTGTTGAGTTGTTGAGTGTGTCTGTCTAGAGTATCCTCGAACTCCTTTATATAAAGTTATTTTAGAGCCACAGGTATTGGCCCAAAGCATGTCAAAGACTTGTAGAAGTCTTCAACGTTGAGACATTGTAGGCAACATGATCGGCAACATGATTGTTGCCTCTTGATATGATCATATTCTAGATTGTAGGATTACTCGCGAATACTTGATGGAGACTTGGAGACCCTCTGGAGTGTAATCCTAGATGTGCACGCACATGTACTCATGCAATTAAGGAATAACATTCAAATGCAAACTCCTTAACAGGCACGGCCCAATTAGGGATAAGTGTTGGCTCCCTTCTTCAACTAAACATTAAATCAGCTCCCGCCCCTTTGGTCTCTTTTCCTTAAGCGAACTCCTCTCTTCGCATGTATATAGACTCCGCCATGCACACACTGGACCTCATGTGTCCATGTTGCACATATGATCATTCCTTATTAAACAACAATTGAGGATAAGTATTGCTTCTGTCCCGCTCTACCACACCTAAATGCAACATATCCTTACCCCTTTCACATGCAACTACTTTTTCGCACGCATGCATGTCTTCTATGCGAAGTCCACATCTAAGACTCCCTCTCTTATGCGAAGTCCTCCACTTCAAATGCAAGAAGATCTCCTCGCATACAAACTTTGTCCAGTGTACTCTAGAATTTTCCACTCCCCTATATATATTGTTTATTAGTCGTCTTGAATTATTGGCTTATATATTCTGGAATTATTGTCTTAGTAGCTCACATTAGTTGAATAGTTGGTTCTATATATATATTCTGATATTTGAGCCAATTCTTGTGGTTGAACTTGAACTTGATAAGCAGGCCACAACTTTATCTGATGTTTTTGGTCCCTGTGGATGATATCATGGATAGGATTTCTCTTTAATATATCCAAGTAATAATTCTCTCAAAATGTATATCCATATCGTTTTAATATGGTGATCAATCATTTGAATGATTTATATGCCGATATTTTAATTAATTGGAGTCACAAATTGAAAGCAATGTGAAAATATTTCTCCGAGTTGACATGGATGGACTGCGATCAATAGTGATTAGAACAAAGCAGTATTCTAGTCTGCTGATGGAGGAGACTCATTACCATTCAATTTCTTTCGATGTTTGGTGCTTGTCATAGTCTCTTAGCTTAAGTAGTGGTAGCTAGCTAGACATTGTGTCCTTGTGCACTGAAGAAAGAAAGAAAAAAGAAAGAATGTTAGGCTCCGATCGAGCTCAGTGCTAGTCAAACCCACCAGTGGTTCAGGCCATGTTGAAAATAAGCTTGGTGGTCTCGACTCCCATATTACTGGCTCCCCCAACGTATGGTTGAATAAGGCGCTCTTGTATCATGCTTTGATTGTTGCTGTACAATTTCGAAGTGTTCAAGTATTGGTAAATTGAATTTTCGCTTCTTACGTGTCGTTTTTCTTATTGACAGGAGAAGAGGTTTGAAGATGCTTAGATGTATAAAACTCATTGTTTTGAAGCCTAGAAAAGTAATGGGGTTTCTGCAATTGGCGCTGCAGGCTTCTTTTGGAGAGGTCAGTTAAGTTTCAGTCTTTGTAGCACCTATTTACTTAATTTGTCTATTATTTCCTGCTTTCCTTAGGTATACTTCTTTTGCATGTCTCACACATAGGAACTTTAATTTTTCTTTCATATCATTAACTCAACCAATACGGCAGATTGGCAGTTAATCTTTTGAGCTTACATCTTGAATCTATTTGTCCTGCATGCATGTTTTCACTGAAGGTTGTAGTTGAACTCGAAAAGCATGTTGTGAGGGTGTTTTTGTGCTTGTATGTTTTAGAACAGCGAGGCCCTCAATGCTTAAGCGAAACCAGGCCCAAAGTTGATCGAGGATAGGGTCCAAGAACGACTCTGTTGTGATGCGCTTCATAATAACAGCTTGACAGTAACAGAAACAGTTTGCTTGACTGTAACAACAACGATTCTACTTTCAAAAAACAACGATAGGACTTACAGATGGATATGGTGGGGGAGCTGGGAGTTTGTGAGTTTAGTGAGAGAGCTTCATTTTGGGTTATGGAAGGTTTATGGAATGAGAATTGACTGAAAATAAGGGACTAGAGTTCTAGAGATGAAGCATAATCTCTTAAGGTTTTCTGGGTTGTCGATGATGGTTTCCAGCAACAGTGAGCTACCCTTTTTATAGGCAAGATGAGGGAGGAGAGTTGTTGCTGGAAAACAAAGGGTTCGAGAGAAACCTCTCAGTTTTGGACAGGTGGTTTCCAAGCTTTGGTGGGTGGTTTCCCCCATGGAAGCAAATTGGTGAAGGGGAGACAAAAGGGTGGCGATGGCAGGTCTAGGGCAGTAGCCTGCTGCCTTGATACTGTAGAGATTTGGGGACATACTGGATTTCTTGGGAGTGCCAAAAATCCTGGAATATAGATTTACAGCAGCAAAAGTTTTATTCCCACTTGGAGATGTGTATTAGGTTTCTGAGACAAGTTTAAGACTACATGGGCTTTGGGTAGGAAAATAATAGGTCTAATGAGTTAAAGATTTTGCTGGACTTGGTTTTAATTTCTCTCCCTAGCCCATATTAAGACTTTGTCCATCATGCATGAGCTTTGGTCCCAAGTCTAAAGTTATTGATGAACGTCATCTTAACGATGGGCCTCACAGGATCAGTTACCTTCCACACCACATCCCCTCTGTAATCCCCAAAGGACGTAGCTTGGGTCTACGTGTTATGTTTGCATGGCGGAACTTGAGTTTGTCGCTTTTCAAGGAAGTCTCTTCGACTATATTGGGCTTGGATGAAGGCTCAATAAGGCTATGAGCATATGTCAACTTAGAGAAACGAGCCGGTGGAATTTTGGGTATCAACATATGTCAACAAATTTTTCCATCTCCTGTATTTACCACTGTGGATGACATTAAGGATATATAAATGTTGGTTCCATAAACTTTATTTATTATTCTAGAAATATTTACCAAGTTATATTTTAAATTTATAATTGGTGAATAAAACAGTCCAGCTTAAGTTAATGCTAGGAGATATTGTCAAAGGTTGATGTTCCCATTGTTGTAAAGGTTGATGTTCCCATTGTTGTAGATTTTAGAAGCAACCATGGTCACATTTGTATGGACACAAGAATAAGAATGAGATGAATGTTGTCATATCCTAAGGACGAAGAAAAACTATTTGAGGCATCGTCTAGTGTAACCAAAAAATTGAGTTGTGATTTTGTTGTAGCTAGATATGTTGTAATTACATGTACAGTTAAGATGTTGGAGGAAAATTAATCAAGTACAACCATAAATTTGTTGTATTAATACATGTATAATTAAGATGTTGGAGGAAAATTAATCAAGTATAACCATAAATTTGTTGTATTAATACATGTATAATTAAGATGTTGGAGGAAAATTATTCATAAATTTCACAAGTAGAGTCTTGCACTCTTCGACCCTTATTCTCAAGATATGCCGTGCGGAATAATAGTATTTCATCTTGAGCTATGTCACTTCTCCTCTTGTGTGTTTGACAAATGGGAACCGATATAATAATTTTTGTGATTTGAAAAAAAAAATCAACAACAGTTGTAGATTACGGTGAAAAATATATTAAACACGTTTTTTGTTTCTTTTTAATAAAGGGTTATAGTGGCTCCCTTGAAATCTCAATAAATGAAACTGCTAAATAAAAAAGGGCATTGAGACGAACTATGGTTATAAATACTAATAACAATGGGGTCTCTGCAATAACTATGTACGTACTTAACTAGATATCAACTAACAAATAGTGTTACACTAGTTACTCTGTCAAGACTCATCCCGAATTTCACCCTGAAACCTGAGATAAATCTTGCGGGGTCCACCTCCAAGGAAAATTTACCGAAAAACTCGGCAAACCTCCCATGAAAATGAACAACCCTAACCCGGAAAATAGAAAAACTACTCTTTATAACAAATTAACCATTCTCCATTTCAACCCATAAATTTCAGAATACTATAACATATATCATAGCACACCACCGAGAAATACAATAATCCCAAGAGTATTCAGAGCTACTAAAACCAACGGAAGCAAGAAAATACCCTAGTAGGTTAAGCAGGTAACCTATTGGTGAAAAGTGGCTGATAGATGGGTAATTATGCCTCGTCTCCTCCTACTAGTACCGACCCGCACTCAGCAGACTGGGCATTTTAAAAACGAAGAGCCCTGGGGAAAACATTTGAAACCGTTAGAGTGAGTGGACAAAAATAAATTTAAAAGAAATAATTCTTTATGCTTTCCCAAATTAATTTCCATAGAAATTATGATGCATGCGACAGCTCAAAAGCTCTCAACTCAAAAACTGGCAAATACATGACTAGCTCCGGTTAATCTCCGAAACTTAATTAAATACAGCCTCTCATGCTAAACTATATATATATATATATATATATATATATATATATATATATATATGTATTTACACTCGTCATACTCCTTGTATGATTTGTTATGAAGAAATATAAGAAAAATAGAAATTTATACAAGGCTACTACGCTTGCGTCTAATGCTCACGTCACGCCATAATGGAATTTTACCTCATTATGCGGAAAAGATGGGTGTATATATAAGTGCATATTCCCTATATGAATTATTATTATATTCATATAGGGCTACGACGATTACGTCTAACGCTCACGTCACACCATAATGGCATTTTACCTTATTATGACGGAAAAGTACGTATAGCTAGCTAGCATTTATTTATATACATACTATCCTCATAATCATCTATATATGAATATATAATCACCGAAATTCTCAATTTCGGTTATTCTCCAACAAAAGAAATTATTCATCAATAAACCATTTGCATACACATTATTTAAAACAAAAGTCCACTCACAAATTAGGCCTAAGCCTGATGTCGGTCCGAGGTCTCCTCTGCTCGAGCCTCCTCACGTCTTGTTCCAAAAACATAATTAAATCTTCAACTATAACCCAACGCTTAATAAAATTAGGCAAATTTAATTATGAGCTTTGGTCGCTCATCCATGCCTAACGTCTTAATTCTCAACTTCGCTTCGATCCATACTTTACCACAATATCGACATCCTTACTACCACTCTCTCCAGTCCTAACAACAATTAACCAACAGCTGCATTATATCCCATTAACCACCATATTTCACATATCTTATAAAAATACAAAACATATCCAAAACTCCTCCAAAAATTCCAAACTTCACATCAATACACTCCCCTTAAGAAAACACATCTAAAACCCTAAAAATTCCCTTAACAGCAGCGGCCGACCCCGGCGACCTCCAATACCTACCAAAATTTAGCACAACCTTTCTCTCAACACGCACAACAACTTTCCTAACTAGCACAACCGGGTCGGGCCAGGCTTTTTACCGGTCCCAACTATGTTTAATGCCAGTTCGGGTCAGGCCCTGTCTTGTTTATGGAAATGAAAAAAAGCCCGAAATCCCGAGTAATATATATGTCATACTTCTATTGGGTATTTCTAAGGATCTACGATAATAGAATGAGCTCAACCACACAGGATTTGTGGTTAAAGACCTAATTGAGACTTGAGAGAGTCAGAGTCTTAGTCTCGCACACTAGCTCGCACTCTCAGGCTCTCAGCTCAATCTCTCACGCACTCTCAGCCGCATCTCATCTTCACTGGAAAACAGCTCGATCGAGGACGGCCTGGGCTCGCACTCTCAGGCTCGCACTCGCTATCTCACACTCTCGCACACTAGCTCCAGTAGCTCGCACTCTCAACGTCTCCGAGCTCGCTTCTTCTCTTCTCCCCGACAACAAGTGGCCGGACCTCTTGCCATTCACCGTCGACTTCACCTCGATCTGATTGTCGATCGTCGAAAGTATGTCATACACATTAGCCATCTCGTCGAGCTCGGACTCGTTCAACCGGATCAGACTTTGAATCAGAAGCTCGAGGACGTTGTTGTCGATGAGAGCATCCATCTTGTCGAGGCTCGTGGGGCTCGTCGTTCCCATCGATGACGTCCTCATCCGTCAAGTCCTCGTCAGTTGAGTCGGGAGCAATGGCAAGAGCTTGTTGGGGAGTTCGATTCAGATTCGGCGAACAATCCGGCAAGTCTGGGTTGTTTCAAATTTTTAGGTATAGTGTTTAGGTTTGATGAAATTGTTGTCGAGAACTCGAGATGTTGGCTTTGAATGGCATATTGAATACTGAAAGAAACATAATATCCCAAAGCCCGGAAAGCTCGAGAAATCGGCCCGTTCAGGCATGGTCCGGGTTTTGACCGGCCCTTGTTTCCGGCATGTTAAAGCCCGGCCCGGACTTACTTCGCCGGTCCCAGTCCCGGTCCTTGTCAAAATACGGCCGGTCTGGGACCGTGCCTAACCCTAGGAAGAGGGCTTCCAAACGAACCAAGCCGCTCCGGCTATGGTGGCCGGAGGAGGGAGCTCCGGCGAGAGAACCACCACGGCAGTCGGACCTTTCGTGTGAGATAACTCCCTCATGGCGGCGCTAGGGAGGCTGCCATCGGTCCAAGAAGGAGGCTGGGTCGACGGCCGACCGTTTGGGACCGGTGCAGCGGTCTGAGGCGGCCAGACGACGGTGAACGGCCGGGAAGAATTTTCCGGGCAGAGGGAGAGAGAGAGAGAGAATCGGGAGGGAGGAGAGAGAAGAGAGAGAAGAGAAAAATATTTGGGCTTTTGCCCAACCGGTCCAACACCAAAATATAAGCCTAACTCCAAAATTGAACACCCCAAAATAATACCCTAATAAAAATTACCTTTTACTAGCCAAAATTTACCATTCTTACCGTCGGCAAATATTTCCACTACGAATAATCCCTTCGAAATACTCGTCCCCCAAAACCCCTCTGGGGACCAATTAAACTATAAACTCATTGACGAAGACGGTAAAACTCTTATTAACACCATGATAGTAAATAAGGTAAAAATTTAAGAGTCATGCCGTGACAATTCTCCCCTCCTTATAAAAATTGCGTCCTCGAAATTTACATACCTGTCAATCAAAGAGGTAGGGATATTGCTGCCTCATTTGCTCCTCCAATTCCCAAGTAGCTTCTTCTACTTGATGACTCCTCTAAAGCACCTTGACAAGTGGAATTGTCTTATTTCTCATCACTTGCTCCTTTCGGTCAAGAATCTGAACCGGTTCCTCTTCATAAGTCAAATCTTTTTGCAAACTAATCGGCTGCTCTTGCAGCACATGATAGGGATCGGCAATATACTTGCGAAGCATGGATACAGGAAACATATTATGTATCCTGGATAATTCTGGAGGCAAAAGTAACCGATAAGCAAGTGAACCAACTCTCTCTATTATCTCATAAGGTCCAATATACCTCGGACTAAGCTTCCCACGCTTACCAAAACGTACTACCCCTTTTCAAGGAGATAGTGTTAAGAACACCCAATCACCCACTTGAAACTCAAGGTCCTTCCTGCGGACATGCATAACTCTTTTCCGTACTCTGAGCGGCCTTGAGTCTATCTCTGATCACTTTAATCTTCTCATTAGTATCATGGATTAACTTGGGACCACAAAGTTCTCTTTCTCCTACTTCATTCCAACACAAAGGTGTATGACACTGTTTCCTATAAAATGCCTCAAAGGGAGTCATCCAAATACTAGAATGGTAGCTGTTGTTGTAAGCAAACTCCATCAAAGATAGGTTCTTATCCCAACTCCCCCTGAACTACAAGGCACAAGATCTCAACATATCCTCCAAAGTCTGAATAGTCCTCTCCGATTGCCCATCGGTCTGAGAATCAAAAGCAATGCTGAAGTGCAATCGGGTCCCTAACGCTGCCTGAAGAGCTCCCTGAAGAGCTCTCCAGAATTTAGAAGCAAATCTAGGATCCCGATCCGACACTAATGATTCACTTACACCATGAAGTCTCACAATCTCATTCACATAAAGCTCCGCCAATTTATCCAGTGTACACTTCTTTCCCACCGGCAAGAAATGTGCAGATTTGGTGAGTCTATCCACAATCACCCAAATACCGTCATGCCCCTCACGGATACGAGGTAAACTGAAAACAAAATCCATGGTGATGTGGTCCCACTTCCACACTAGAATAGGCAACGGCTCAAGCAATCCTAAAGGTTTCTGCCTTTCAGCTTTCACTTGTTGACAGATTAAACACCTACTCACAAAAGCTGCAATTTCTCTCTTCATGTTTGGCCACCAATAATAATCCTTCAAAGTCCGATACATCTTTGTACTACCCGGATGAGCAGCATATGTAGAACTATGAGCTTCCTCCATTATCTCTATCTTTAACTCTTCATTCCTCTTTGGAACACAAAGCCTACTTTTGAATAATAAAGTTCCATCTCTTCTTACCGAAAAATCCACGGCGGCTCCATTCAATGGTCTTTCTACCAACTGAGCTATGAAATGATCATCATATTGAGCCTCCCGCACTTTATCAACCAAAAACGGCCTCACACAGAAACTAGCTACCAAGGCACCAACATCATCCACCGCTAAATCCACCCATGTAGCTCGCAACTCAAAAAGAAGTGGAACTCGAACCGTCCTCATATGAGACAAAGATATGGTGGGGTTTTGACTAAGAGCATCAGCTACCACGTTAGCTTTTCCAAGATGATACTCAATAGTGCAATCATAATCATTGATTAATTCCATCCACCTTCTCTGCCTCATATTTAACTCTCTTTGAGTAAACACATACCGAAGACTCTTGTGATCGGTAAAAATCTGACACTTGGCTCCATAAAGATAGTGTCTTCACAACTTGAGAGTAAATACCACCGCTGCTAGCTCTAGATCATGAGTGAGATAATTCGCCTCATGCGGCTTCAATTGCCTAGAAGCGTAGGCAATAACTCGATCATGCTGCATCAATACTCTGCCTAGACCTCGTGTAGAAGCATCACAATAAACCACATACTCCCCATTATCATCCGGAAGTGCCAATACAGGAGCACTAGTCAAACGATTCTTTAATTCTTGAAAACTTTGCTCACACTGATCTGACAATTCAAACTTAACTCCCTTCTTAGTCAATCTTGTAAGTGAAGTAGCAATCTTTGAAAAATCTTGCACAAAGCGTTGATAATAACCTGCTAACCCTGAGAAACTACGAATCTCCGTCACAGTGGTGGGTCTTCTCCAATTTGACACTGCTTCCACCTTTTGGGGATCCACACTAACACCTTTTGCCGAAACCACATTGTCAGGACCCACCCCGGATTTCCCCCTGAAACCCGTGGTAAATCTTGCGGGGTCCACCTCCAAGGAAAATTTACCGAAAATTCGGCTAAACCTTCCTTGAAAATGGACAACCCTTACCTGAAAATCCAACTTAACACTTCTATACTAAACAACAAAGTCAACATTAGATCACTAGCTGGTTATCAGAGCATATCAGTCAACATTAGATCACTAGCTGGTTATCAGAGCATATCTAATAAGGAAAGAATAACCATGAATAAAGATGAAGCGAAAGCAGCTTCTGACTATTGGACTAAGCCTCGACTCCATGTACGCTCGACCTCAAATTAACCTAGCCTGCAAACTGGGCATTTGAAAACAAAGGGCCTAGGGGAAAGTAATTTAAAACGTTAGAGTGAGTGGACAAAAATAAATAAATTCATTTAACAAAACGTAATTTTCACTACTTTTCCACATTTAAACTTTAAAACCTTGCTGCTCGCAACTTTGATGAACATTTAACTTTAAATCCGGAATCTCATAAATAAATGGACGAACCAGCCCCGCTGGTTAATCAAATACGGAACTGAGAAGATTAAAATAAGGGGAAAGTTATCACCATGTAAAAAGGAGTCTCCCAGGCTCGGGTCGGTGCCTCCCAGGCTATAATAGCGTCCCACGCTAAGCGCTCAACTCTCATATGATGAGGACCGCTGGTAAGACTATAATAGCGTCCCACGCTAAGCGCTCTACTCACATATGATGAGGACCGCTATATAATGGCTAGCTAGCAATAAATATATATATACCGATCGGTTGCCTCCCAGGCGATAATAGCGTCCCACGCTAAGCGCTCAACTCTCATATGATGAGGACCGCTGATGAGACTATAATAGCGTCTCACGCTAAGCGCTCTACTCACATAGGATGAGGACCGCTATATAATGGCTAGCTAGCAATAATCAATATAATCGACCATATATTATGGTGATTAAAAACATACGAAAACACTTAAATCCACTGATCTTCCCCAAGATCATACGAATGGTACGGTTTCCAACCGTGCTTGAAAATCATCATAAGAAATTGTATTAAAACTCAATGACGTGTCTCACACGTCAAAATATTCTCAAACTTATAAATATACACCCGATTTCAATATCAAATATAAATCATAAATAATAACATCTCCAAGTCAAAATCATTAAATTATGATGGAGAACTACCGAAAATCCCATTTTCCGTAATTATTTATAAATCCCAAAAATCATCCAAAAAATAAAACCGATAGTACCTAAATCCATTAAACTCAGTACAGTTCCCAACTGTACTTGGAAATATTACGTAATAAAATAAATCGAGACATGTCAAATAAAAAGCTCAAGAGAGTTCCCGAAAAATGAATGGAACTCATTACTCCAAGAAAATATTAAATCTTCAATATGCCTTTAAAATTAAATAAACTATAGTGCATGCATAACATTCAAATCAAAGGTCTACTCACAGTGCTCGGCTATGCCTGCCGACGACCCGAGGCTTTCTCCAAATGATCCTCCTCACGTCCTAGATGAAGGCTACAAGTTGAGCCAAAAATCTCGGCCTATGGTGGTTGGAGGACGGAACTCCGGCGAAAGGCTATCCGGCGTCTCCGGCTGGTTTTCACTCGAACGACGGCGTTACACGGCCGATCACCGGCCCAGGAAGAGAGAGGAGGTGGCGGGGGTCCGAACGAGACCGGTCCGGCGATCGGTGGTGGTCGGACGGCGACGGACGGAGGCCGGGAGTTGCCGGCAAGAGGAGAGCTCGGGTGGGGGGGGGGGGGGAGGAGAAACTCGGGAAAGAAGAGAGAAAGAAAAGGAGAGTGGGTTGGGCTTTCTCCCTCCCGGTCCAACCTAAAAACCCAACACTAAAACCCCATTAAATTTTACCCCTTTTTACCTACTCTGTAACTTTCGTTTTTAGACCATAACTTCTTCATACGAACTCAGTTTTAAGCATGCCGCGTGTCCACGAACTCTGTTTAACGTCATCTACAACTTTCATGAAGAAAGTTTTCCCATAATAATTTTCCTACAAAAAGCCAACCCTAGGGTCCTTAAGGGTAAACGGTTACTCATCACGGTAAAAGACCAAAGTAATACCAAAGGTAAATAACCGTAAAATAACTTAAGAACCGGGGTTGACACACATAATCCAAGAACCCCACTTTATCCAGCCAAAATTCACACTTGCTGAATTTAGCATACAGTTGAGCATCTCTCAAAGTCTGCAATATCATTCTTAGATGTTTGTCATGCTCCTTCTCAGTTCTTGAGTATACCAAAATGTCATCTATGAATACGATCACGAAATGGTCAAAATATGGACGAAACACCATATTCATGAGATCCAAGAAAGCAGCAGGTGCATTAGTAAGTACAAAAGGCATCACTACAAACTCATAATGACCGTAGCGTGATCGAAAAGCAGTCTTGGCTATGTCACTCTCCCGGATCCTCAACTGATGATAACCAGATCTCAAGTCAATCTTTGAGAAAACAGAAGCACCCCTCAACTGATCAAATAAATCATCAATGCGAGGCAACATATATTTATTCTTCACCGTGACTTGATTTAGCTTCCTATAATCAATGCATAGTCTCATGGTGCCATCTTTCTTCTTAACAAACAACACCAGAGCACCCTATGGAGACATGCTAGGCCGAACAAAACCCTTGTCTACCAACTCCTACAGTTGAGTCTTCAACTCTTTTAATTCTGCTGGAGCCATTCTGTAAGGTGCCTGTGAGATAGGCATAGTTCCAGGAAGTAACTCGATAGAAAAATCTATCTCCCTTACAGGAGGCAAACCAGGCAACTCCTCGGGAAACACATCCGGAAACTCTCTTACTACAGGAATATCCTCTACTTCCAACACTCCCACACTTGTATCCACAATGTGAGCTAAGTATTCCTGACAGCCTTTATTTAACAATTTCCTAGTAGTAACAGCTGATATCAAGCAACTCGAGATAACATCTCTTTCCCCTTGAAATGCAACCTCAAATCCATCTGGACTTCGAAACACCACTCCTTTTCGAAACAATCTACCATAGCTCTAAAAGCCTCTAAAAAGTCCATTCCCAAAATCATATCAAACTCCACAATATCTAAAAGGATTAGATCCGTCTTAAACTTAGTCCCTTCTATCAATACTTCACAACCACTAAACACCCAATTTATTCTCATCACCTAACCGGAGGGTAGAGACATATGCCACTCGCCTGGAAGAGATGTTGATGACACATTGGCATGGAGGGCAAATCTACTAGACATAAATGAATGCGTGGCTTCGGGGTCAATTAAAGTAAAAGTTGGTTGCCCAAAAATTAATAACGTACCAATGATGACATCTGGAGAAGTACGACCCTCCTGCTGAGTCATAGCATGAAGTCTAGCACGAGTCATGGGACGTCCACGCTGACCACTACTCTGCTGAGTTCCGCCCCTGACTGCTGAACTACCATGGGTACCACTGCTGGAGCCTCTGGCTGAAGACTGACCGAATGGCTGAGTAGGGGCAGGGGTGGTCCTCTGGGCCAATAATGGACAATCCCTCCTGAAATGATCCTGACCACCACACTCATAGCACCCAGAAGACTATTGTTGCCCAAATGAAAAAGTCTGACCACCAGATATCCCACCATGGAAACTGCCACCTGCACCAAATTGATCAGTCTGCTGCCTACCCAACTGACTCCTAAAAGGTCTCCTGAAACGTCCTCTAGCCCTGTTCCATGCACCAGAGCTTGATCCGCTGCTATAACCACTACCAGCTGATGATCTAGAAGCGGATGAGGAAGCAACCTTCTTAGATGGACCCTGACTGGGACCACTGAAATCTCGGGGCCAAGCACTATATGTTCCCCTAGTCTCGATGGTCATGGCTGCACTAACCGCATCTAGAAAAGTCGGGTAAATAACACCTGTCATCTTATCTGCATACACTCCACCAAGTGCCCCAATAAACATATCAATCATGGTCCTCTCATCAGGAACCAAATATGGCACATGGTAGCTTAAGGTAGTGAACCTCTGCTCAAACTCTATGACACCCTCATCAACCCTCTTCTTCATGTTCAGAAAATCCGTCTGAATCCTACTACGATGAGCATGACTGAAATACTGACCCAAAAAGAGCGCCTTAAACTGCTCCCAAGTCATGTCCTGAGCTCCACCATTATTCCTGCTAGTGAGAGTCCACCAATGATGCGCTGAGTCATCCAGAAAAGTCACTACCATCTTCACTTTCTTTTCTTCCGGCAGATCAGTGCTCTCAAAAGCCTTTTCCATCTTATCTACCCAAGTGTATGCATCAAGGGGTCCCTTGGCACCCTTGAACTCAATTGCCCCAGCATCGAAGACATCCTTCTTCCTCACAGACCGAGGGTGCTGAACCCTATCTAAAACACCTCTCAGCATATTCCCAATGGAATCAACTAATCCTCTAACTTCATCACCCTTATTCGCGTTGGTCGAGGTAGCCACACGGGGTCGGCGTCTAGGAGGCATAGTACCTGAGGAAGGAGATATTTAGTAGTCTGTTTACAAGACTAACAGAACTATCACACATACCCAATAACACATAGCATCCAAAGCATAAAATGCTAGTGAATCCGCCGCGGTCAGATCACCACTCTATAGGAATTACGTGCTTCTTAGGCAAATATGATAGTACTAAGGAGGCAGGAAATGAAACCAAAAGCTCTGATACCAACTGTCAAGACCCACCCCGAATTTCACCCTGAAACCCGAGGTAAGTCTTACGGGGTCCACCTCCAAGGAAAATTTACCGAAAAACTCGGCAAACCTCACTTGAAAATGAACAACCTTAACCCGGAAAATAGAAAAACTACTCTTTATAACAAATTAACCATTCTCCATTTGAACCCATAAATTTCAAAATACTATAACATACATCATAGCACACCACCGAAAAAATTATATAATAATCCCAAGAGTATTCAGAGCTACTAAAACCAACGGAAGCAGTAAAATACCCTAGTAGGTTAAGCAGGTAACCTACTGGTGAAAAGTGGCTGATAGATGGGTAACTATGCCTCGTCTCCTCCTACTAGTACCGACCCGCACTTTGCAGACTAGGCATTTTAAAAACGAAGAGCCCAGGGGAAAACATTTGAAACCGTTAGACTGAGTGGACAAAAATAAATTTCAAAGAAATAATTCTTTATGCTTTCCCAATTTAATTTCCATAGAAATTATGATGCATGCGACAGCTCAAAAGCTCTCAACTCAAAAACTGGCAAATACATGACTAGCTCCGGTTAATCTCCGAAACTTAATTAAATACAGCCTCTCAGGCTAAACTATATATATATATATATATATATATATATATATTTACACTCGTCATACTCCTTGTATGATTTCTTATGAAGAAATATAAGAAAAATAGAAATTCATACAAAGTTACTACGCTTGCGTTTAACGCTCACGTCACACCATAATGGAATTTTATCTTATTATGCGGAAAAGACAGGTGTATATATACGTGCATATTCCCTATATGAATTATTATTATATTCATATAGGGCTACGACGATTGCGTCTAACGCCCACGTCACACCATAATAGTATTTTATCACTACAAAAAAGAATTCATTTAGCCACTAGAAATCGCCACGGCTCGGATTTGCCGTGGCCATTGATCTTAAATTTGCGACGGCGAAGCAACGGCAAACATACCGTTTCTAAATAAAAACCAGTTTGCGACGGCAACATCTTGCCGTGGCTAAATAACGCAAAATTCGTGACGGCAAACTGGCGCCGTCGCATCTGTTTTTATCAACGGCGACGACAGATGAGTGCCGTGGCAAAAAACCAATTTTATTTCTGATTTGCAGCTACGGTTGCGTTCGCCGTCGCCTATGTTCTTTCGGTATTAATGGAAGGCGCCAATTATCCCGCACTCCATTTTGACAAAAAACAGAAGTCAATTTTCTAAAACCAAATTAAACCAACTCTCCTCAGACATAACCCCTATCCCACGAACCTAATTCCTCTCTTCTAGAAATCGCCCATCCCCATAACCCCCATTTTGTCAAATACGTTGAATGAAATTGGGGTTGGCAGTGAGAAACACAAATCAGCGACGGTGGAAGGAGAGCGGAAGGAGAGCTTGTCGACGGTGGTTGGTAAGGCATCGGCGGTGGTTGTAGATTGGTAAGGCATCGGCGGGTTTGCACTGGTGGTGGGTTTGCGCTAGCAGCAGCTTCTTCGGTCAAGTCGTGTCGAATCTCTAGAGGTCGACGGCGTCAGCTTCTTCGGTCAACCTTAATCGCCCATCTCTTCCCTGCTCGAGCTCGCAGAAGGTACTCTCTTCCCTGCTCGAGCTCGCCCATCTCTTCACTGATTTTTTTGATGCGTTTTGTGGTTTTGTGAATTGGGTTTGAGTTGGTTTTGTTTTGGATTTTTGATAGGTTCCAGAGGGGTCTGAAGCGCAAGCCGATTTAATGATCAAGAAGCTTCGCAAAGCGATGAGTTTTACTGTTATTGGTTTGATTAGTTACGGTGAATGAAATATGCTGTTGTGATAGATTGGTCACATTATCGTTCAAGTATTGAAATTTTTGATTCATTGAGCAGTTTGTTTGAAGTTTACCATTCTATTTGCAAGTTTATATTAGAATTTGTTCATTAAGGGTTTTAAATTGTTTAAATTATATACCCAGTTTCTTTTAATCCTCCATAATTATTAAAGGAATTTTGTTAAGGTCAATAGAAGCCTGAATGGTTAAAGGAATTCAATAATCAATATACAATAAGCTAGGAAATTGCATGTGCTTAAATTTAATATGAATTTAGTCCTAAATTTAACTAGGACTAAGATTATAGGCAAATAGACTAAGCTACAATTCCTAGTCGCTTAGTTATTCTAATGAAGGATATACCATGTTTCCTTTAATCTGATCAAGTTTGACCTGACTATATGTATAAATGGAGTCTTAATCTGATGAGGGATACCCCGTTTCCTTTAAATTAAACAAATTTGTTTAGGTCAATAAGAAGCAGTTAAAGTACGTAAACAACTGATAATCAAATAGGGGTTTTATGCTATATATCCTTTCCAGGAAACTGTATGCTTAATTACTTAGAGACTTATAAAACTGTGTATTGTAAATTTGTAAATAAGAAGGATTTTGAGTTGGGGCTGGTTGATGAGTCATGTCCGACTTCTTAATCAAATGGTACATCCAATCATTGTTATAATCCATCATAAATAATGAGAATTATCTGTTTTAGTCTGTTGCCTTTTGTGTGTATTGTAACGTTGGGTATCAAGTGCCCTGTTCAGTTCTATACAATTGCCAGCAGCAAAAACGGTGAAGAACTATGAGTAGAGGCTAATCATGGTTTTACTTAAATTAGTCTGGGACAGATATGATGAAACTAACAAAGGATAAAGGCCATCAATCTTGTAGCTGCAGCCATGATCATGATTATTTTCATATTCTGGGCCTCTATGTAGGTGTTGTTACCATTTGGTCTTTTACTTCACGGGATTTTTCTGAGTAAGAAGTTAAAAATATGATGAGCAAAATAATGACATGTGGTTATTTATGTGTGTATAAGCAAGCAGACAGTTGAGTTATGTTTGCTGTGTATCTGTCAAGAACTACAATTATGATTGCAACTTGCATTTCTTGGTTGTAGTGCATGTCTTTGTTCTATTTTACATTCTTCACTGATACTTTAATAAGTTATATTAAGTTATATTTTCAGAATACTGTTTAAGTTCATTTTATATTTTGATTTGGTTTTTGGATTGCTCATTGCTGTTTCTGTTTCTGCAGCTCTCGTGTTCACCTTTTATTTTAGTTGGTTGCTATTCTGCTTAGTGTTGTCTTGCTCGGTGCAGCTTATCAACATTTAAATTTGGTCTACATGTGTAATCAGAATAGCAATTTTATAAAAGCTACCGGATTGATACATATGTAGATTAGCTTCTTTTTCTGGTAGATTAGCTTGATAAAGAGATAGCCTGAATCAGTTTTTTACAAATACTCAGTTTTTTATTTAAATTACCGAAGTACTCAATTTTTTACTTAAATTCAGATATGCTCAGTTCAGCTTTTTGGTTATGTATCAGTAGTGACTTTTTAATTCAGTTTGCTCAGTTCAGCTATATACTTATATCATGTATAGTTACTTGCTCTATTTGAGCAGTGTGCTGCTATGTACTTGTTTATTGTTGTATACTAGTTGTATATTTAATTTTGATATGCATGTGAAACCAATGATTTCCCAAAAATGTTGTGCCTTACTTCAGGGGTGTGATTCTTTGAATTGGGAGGATAACTGAATCAATTGGGATGAGTGGGATGTCAAAACAACTGGTTTTGATGGGCAAGGTTAAAGAGAGCATGAAGAAGAGCAGTTAATCTTTTTGTGAATGGGAATAATGTTTATGTTGGATAATTTGGTTATGAAATGAATGTTGGTCATTGTGTTGATTTTGTTGGAATGAATGCTAGTTGATGGTGGTGTTAGTACCTTGTTGATTATGGTTCTTGCTATTGTGGATTGAATGAGATTTGAATTTGCAGGTTTCTGGTAAAAATGAGATTTGAAACAGCTGTGGTAACAATTTCTGCAGTTGGCGACGGCAGAGTCCCGTCGCCAACGTTTTGGCATTTTCTGCAGTTGGCGACAGCAGAGTCCCGTCACCAACTTTTTGGCATTTTCTGCAGATGGCGACGGCAGAGTCCCATCGCAAATGGTTTTGGCGGGAAAATTTGAAAATTCCAGTTCACATTTGAAAATTTTTAAATATCACAGCGACGGCAATCGCCGTCGCCAATAGAGGTATTTGCGACGGCAAGTTCAGTAGCCAATTTCCGTCGCTAATTAAGCGACGGGCTTTGCCGTCGCTATTTGCCGTCGCAAATATGGTTGTGACGGCTCACTGCCGTCGCCAAAAGCAACGGCCACGCCCTCAACGGTGGCGGGAAAAATGCCGTCGCCACGCCGTCGCCGTTGGTCTTTTACGACGGCAGAATGACTTTTGGCGACGGCATTTTGCCGTGGCTAACTGAATTAATTTTTGTAGTGTATTATGGCGGAAAAGCACGTATAGCTAGCTAGCATTTATTTATATATATACTATCCTCATAATCATCCATATATGAAAATATAATCACCGAAATTCTCAATTTCGGTTATTCTCCAACAAAAGAAATTATTCATCAATAAACCATTTGCATGCACATTATTTAAAACAAAATTCCACTCACAAATTAGGCCTAAGCCTGATGTCGGTCCGAGCCCTCCTCTGCTCGAGCCTCCTCACGTCTTGTTACAAAAACATAATTAAATCTTCAACTATAACCCAACGCTTATATAAAATTAGGCAAAATTAATTATGAGCTTTGCACGCTCATCCATGCCTAACGTCTTAATTCTCAACTTCGCTTCGATCCATACTGTACCACAATATCGACATCCTTACTACCACTCTCCAGTCCTAACAACAATTAACCAACAGTTGCATTATATCCCATTAACCGCCATATTTCACAAATCTTATAAGAATCAAAAACCTATCCAAAACTCCTCCAAAAATTTCAAACTTCACATCAATACACTCCCCTTAAGAAAAAACATCTAAAACCCTAAAAATTCCCTTAACAGCGGCGGCCGACCCCGGCGACCTCCAATACCTACCAAAATTTAGCACAACATTCCTCTCAACACGCACAACAACTTCCCTAACTAGCACAAACACAAATTCCAAGCCTAGATAGGGTAATCAAACCAAAACAGTGATTTGAGCCCTAGAACTTCAACTCACCGATTCTCCTTACCTAGCTCAAGAGGGAGCGAATCCTTTGGAGGGATTGCTACACGGGAGGAGGGCTTTCAAACGAGCCAAGCCGCTCCGGCTATGCTGGCCGGAGGAGGGAGCTCCAGCGAGAGAACCACCACGGCAGTCAGACCTTTCGGGTGAGATAACTCCCTCACAGCGGCGCTAGGGAGGCTGCCACCGGTCCAGGAAGGAGGCTGGGTCGACGGCCGACCGGTGCAGCAGTCTGAGGCGGCCGGACGACGGCGAACGGCCGGGAAGAAGTTTTCAGGCAGAGGGAGAGAGAGAGAATCGGGAGGGAGGAGAGAGAAGAGAGAGAAGAGAAAAAGATTTGGGCTTTTGCCCAACCGGTCCAACACCAAAATATAAGCCTAACTCCAAAATTTAACACCCCAAAATAATACCCCAATAAAAATTACCTTTTACTAACCAAAATTTACCATTTTTACCGTCGGCAAATATTTCCATTACGAATAATCCCTTCGAAATACTCGTCCCCCAAAACCCCTCTGGGGACCAATTAAACTATAAACTCATTGACGAAGACGGTAAAACTCTTATTAACACCATGCCAGTAAATAAGGTAAAAATTTAAAAGTCGGGGCGCGACATACTCTATTTGTTTTAACATAGTGATGACATAATGAACTACTAGATATATAATACGATTAGTATCTGTAGTCGGTAGTTGATAAATACCTTATCGGCTCACGATGCTACCGGAAGTCCAACATGAGGTAGACCGAGCAAGCTTCGTCCTAGAGGTTATAGCAGACTGGGCCGGGCAGGAGGCACACCACAGAGGGCCAAATAAACATACCACAATAGCACATTTGTCCCACATTGTATAGCAGGCAAGATATAAGCCAACGCGAGGTTATAAATACAATGTCAAGGTCAACCAGAGAGGTAAGAAAATCTCCTAGCATTAAATATACTTCACCAATCCATCAACTGACTTAACCATCGGAGAGAGAAGGTCCAAAAAGTCTCGGTCGGTCTCCTGTTGCAGGTAGCAAGTCAGCGAGGTCAAAGAAGAGAGGCCACGCCAAAGCTTCTTCTAGGTCTACGGGATCTTGCAAAAACAATTGGCGCCGTCTGTGGGAAACTCTACGAAAAGTCACCGTGTCTCGATGGCTGAGTCGAGTGAGCTGTTATAAGGGAGTAGGTCGACGTTAGAGGATCAACAGGGTCCCGGCGAGGATAGAACGTCAAGGACCGTAGCACGGAGCGAGGGATCGGGTGAGAGGTTGGAATGTACACCCGTAGGGAACGATCGGGAAAGGACCCCGGACGGGACGATGTATGACCTCACACAGGAGGAAGTGGAAGACATAGTCGAAAGACTGAGAGCAGACGTGGCGCATTTGGAGAGAGAAAGAGCCCGGGACCACCTATAACCAACGACCCGGGAGAATAAGTTAGAGCGGGACAATGCCACTATAATGAGCGCGCTGGCGCGAAGGTTAGAAAGTGACGAGGTAATCGAACGGGCAGCTGCCACCTTACGAGAACAACAAGCAGAAGGCCAGGAATCCCTGATAACGCCGATGCCCGCACCCCGCAAAACGGTCCACGTTGGGGTCAATCTGTTTCCAGAAGGCATGGAGAATGAGGGCCCCCCACCGCTCCTAACCCCCATCACCAGGGGTGTGCAAGAGTCAGCAGGCGTAGAGGCGGCTTTGATGGCCATACGGGATAGCGTGACAAACCTAACCTCGAGAGTGAACGAGGCAGAAAGATGAGCGGCCCGCAACCCGCCCGGGATGGGATTCGAAGAAAGAAGAGGTTCGTTCACAAGAGCCATCACACAGACCTTGCGCTCCCACGCAGCGAAACCCCTGAAGTTGAGCTAGGGAGGAAGGGGACCCGTATCTCTTTCTCAATAGCTTTAAATCCCACACCAATGTTAAGGGTTACACGGACGTTGTATGCTGCAACATGTTTCAAGAGACACTATCGGAAGAAGCGTTGAGCTGGTTCTACGAGCTCCCGGCCGGCTCGGTAGACAGCTTCAGGCAGCTGGCAGATAGGTTTGTAAACCGTTTCATATTGCGAATGGACGGGTAGAGCACGGTCCATTTATTCAAGGTGAAGCAGGAGCACGGTGAAGGGTTACAAGCCTTCGTGAACCGCTGGCAGGGAGCCACGGCCAAGGTTAGGAATTTCGATAAGGTGGTAGAGGAAACATTAGTCCAAGCTCTAGTGCTCGGGAAGTTCCTATATGCCGTAAAAATTGAGAACCCTCGGGGTTATGACGAGCTCATGAAAATGGTGATCATGCATGCTCAGGCAGATAACGACACATATGGGGATCAGTTAACGGGCAAGCGGAAGGAGGATAAAAGGACGGAGTCCCTGGGGCAGACAATCCAAGAAGTAAGAACATGGAAAGGAGACCAAGAGGGCTTCGCCCCCAGCAAGAGGCATAAAGAGGGAGGTAGGAAGCCAGCAACGGAAAAGCAAAAGGGGATACCAGGATAGTGGGTCATCAAAGGTGACTCCTGCAACTACAGAGCACTTCACCACCCTAACGGCAACTCCCGAGGTAGTATGGAACGAGAACAAGAGTGTGATCCCAGGACCCCCGACAAGGAAGTTTTCGTCATCAAGGTTGACCAGGGAGGACACAGGGAAGTACTGCGGGTATCACGGGGAGGCAACGGATGCAATTAACAACTGTGTAGAGCTCAAGAGAGCGGTAGAGAGCTAGATAAAAGCGGGCAAGCTACAGCTATATGTGTCAGGACAACGATAGGGGACAGGAGTTCCCGTTTACGGGACGATCAACACTATCCTGGGGGGAGCACGTTAGACCAGAGGAGTAATAAAGCAAAGAAGCAATGTGCAGGAATCAGAGAAGGACGAGAAATATTCACCTTCGGGAGTTGCAATAACCAGCATGTCAACGCGAGCTGGAGATCGGTGACATTCGTAGAAGAAGAAGAGCAAGGGATCAAGCAGCCTCATGAGGACCCATTCCTTGTCACCGCGCGTTGGACCATTATTTATGTAAGAAGATTCTAGTTGACACCGGGGCGTCGGTGAACGTGTTGTTCAAAAACGCGTGGTAGGCATTAAGGAGAGGTAATAGCAAGCTCACGTAGGATAATGAACCCCTGATAAGCTTCTCCGGAGACGTGGTGCAACCCTTAGGCTCGGATCACATTTCCATGATCCTGGAGGGTATAGAAGGGAACATGTTGAACGCAGGGATATATTTCATAGTGGTCGACTACGAGTCATCTTACAACGGGATTCTGAGGAGGCCGGCGCTTTGGAAGATAAAGGCTTTCATCACTGGACACATGTTAATGATAAAACTGCCATCCCCTGCGGGAATAGTGACGATCCGGGGTGATCAGCTGGCAGCGAGAGGTTGCTATGCCATTGACCAGGATAACGGAAGGAAGAGAGCGGAAGTGTTGGTCTCAGGGAACCCTAAGGCCCTTGTAACGGATGCCTATGAAGACCCAAGAGTCAATCTCGCAGTAGAGGGTATCCTGACTGAGAGGTCGGGATCCGTTGAGGAGACGAGATTGCTTTGCATCTCAGACGAGTTCCCTGCGAGGACAGCATGCCCCCCGAAGTGAGAGAGGAGCTCATGCACTTCCTAAAAGCCAACAACAAAGTGTTTGCCTGGTCATATGTAGATGTCCCTAGGATCTCGAGGGAGATTGTGACACACCGGTTGGGAATCCGGAAAGGTGTGCCCCCGGTGAGGCAAAAGCGTAGATCATTCGATTCGGCCAAGTACAAGATCATCAAGGAAGAAGTGCAGAGGCTGCTAGATATCCAGTTTATCAAAGAAGCCAAATACCTGCTGTGGTTAGCCAACGTGGTCATGGTCCCCAAGAAATCAGTGGGGCAGTGGAGGATGTGTGTAGATTACATGAGTCTTAACAGGGCATACCCTAAAGACAACTTCTCATTGTCACGAATAGACCAACTCGTTGACTCGACCTCTGGGTTTGAAATGCTAAGCTTCATGGACGCATACGCTGGATACAACCAAGTTATGATGGACACGGTAGATGAAGAGCACACCGCGTTCACCACCGACAAGGGGGTATACTATTACAAGAGAATGTCGTTCGGTCTGAAGAACGCGGGAGCAACCTACCAACGCCTGATGAATAAGATGTTCGCCCAGCAACTGGAAGTAACCATGGAGGTATATGTGGATGACATGTTGGTAAAAAGTCTTACCACAGTCAAACATGTAGGTGACTTGTAGACGGTCTTTGACATCGTCCTCACGTACGGGATGTGAGGCTGAACCCAGACAAGTGCGTGTTTGGAGTCGTTAAAGGGAAGTTCCTGGGTCACGTGATAAGGGGGAAAGGGATTGAAGCAAACCCGGAGAAGGTCCAGGCCATACTAGATATGAAGGTCCCCAAGTTAAGAAGCGAGGTGCAGTCCCTAACGGGCAAGATAGTGGCCCTCGCTAGGTTTGTCTCTAGGCTCACGGACAAGTGTGCGTCATTCTTTAAGCTGCTGAAGAGTCAGCACTTCAAGCTAATCAATTGGGGGCCCGAGCAAGGGGAAGCCTTTAGAAAAATCAAAGAATATCGAGCCTCGGTCCCTATGTTGTCAAAGCCGATTCCCGGAGAAATGTTGTACCTGTACTTAGCGGCGTCCAACACGGCAGTGAGTTCAGCCTTGATCAGGAAAGATGATGTCATCGAGCTCCCGGTGTATTATGTGGGAAAGGGTTTCACCTTGCCAGAGAGTAGGTACTCGGGCATCGAGAAGTTGGCTCTAGCGCTCATCATGACTGCTCGGAAACTAAGGCATTACTTCCAAGGACATTCGATCACCTTGTACACCAATTGCCCACTCCGGCAGGTTTTGCAGAAGCCGGAAGCGAGCGGGAGGCTGGCCAAATGGGCAATCGAGTTGGGTGAGTTTGACATACGCTACATGCCGAGAGTAGCCATCAAAGGGCAAGCGGTTGCAGACTTCATCTCAAAGCTTACACCTATGAAGAACGATGAAGAGCTTCCTAAGACTGATCAATCTGAAGTAACAGGGACCCATCCGAAGGCAGAGCCAAGTTGGAAGCTGTACGTGGATGGCTATGTAACCAAAGCCAAAAGTGGAGCGGGAATAATATTGGTTAGCCCGGATGGGTTCAAGTACAAATACGCCATGGAATTCAAGTTTGCCACATCCAACAACGCAACCGAATACGAAGCGTTGATTGGGGGGCACTGCAGTTGGCACAAGAAATCGGAGTAAAGAGAGTACAAGTGTTTAGTGTGATACCTTAGATTTTCATATCAATTTCCTTATATTATTTCCAAAATTAATGAAGGATTATTTATGAAAATTCTTATTTGGTTGTGCGAAGTTGAAGTTTGGGGAGTATTTTTTTAAGGTGCTTTGACTTTTAAGAGGCCAAAAGTTGACTTTCTTTTCTGTAAGTTATTTGTGAAAACTTCCTTCATGAAAGTTGTAGAGTTTGTTGATACGAGTTCGTAGACACGCGACACGCGTAAAACGGATGTCGTATGAGAAAGTTTTGGTTAGCATAAGTTCGTGGCTTTATGGGGTTTTGGGTTAAATAAGGAAAAGTTAGGGTTTCCATTTCATTTTCCGGAAACCCTCTTTTTTTCTCTCTTCTTTCTCTCTCACGCCTCACCCTCACTATTAAAATTCTCCAGCCGACCCGACCCGACCCGTGAGGACAGGCTAGGCGTCCTTCTAAGCCTGAGCCTTGGCGGCAAGCAAGTCAGCCACCATCCGAGGGCGGTCAAGGTACCCATGCTCGCTCCACTCGTTGAATTTTTCTGTGATGGCACCATCCCAGGCAGCCTGTAGAAGGTCCTTGAACTCCTTGGATTCCTTGAAGTCAACCACCGTGCGATCACGGTGCTTGGGAACCTGGCGCTCAAGCTCCGAGATCCGGGACACTTTCTCCTGCAGCTTCCCCTCCAAGGGACGAAGTTTCTCCAGTGATAAGCGCAAAGACTCAATCTCCGCCTCAAGCTGCGGGATCCGGTTGGCTTTGTTCTCCAGCTCCTGGACGTGCAGCTGCAGCATGGCCAACTTCTCGGCTAGTGAGTTTTCTCCCTCTCGAGGGACCCCTTCTCAGTCTGGAGAAAGCTCACGTGACCATTCAACTTGGCCACCTGCTGCTTCAGCTTAGAAGAATCCTTGCTGGCGTCGATCGAGTACACCGCGAAGAGGGCCTGCACCGATGCAAAAATAATAATAATAAGTTATTATTAGCAAAGCAGCTTGAACAGTTTGAAAAAGGGAAAAAGTGTCCCGAGCGCTAACCTTCATGAGATGCTCCCGAGCGATTTAACGGGACTCGGAAGGGGAGTCTTCCTTGAATCTCACCCGATCAAGGTTAATGCCTTTGAGATCCAAGATCATGGAGCGCACGAACTTCTCTTCTATGCAGCCGTACTCATCAAGGACCTGCCTGATCGGGGTCTTCGATATAATAAGAGCAGAGGAGCGAGAAGAGACAACGAGGGAGCAGAGCATCCAAGCGTAATTTTCACTCTCTTAGGATTGGGGGCGGGGTCACCGGAGGCGTCTTTCTCGATGTAAGTCACTTGGGCATCAAGAGCAGCCTGGGCCTTCTTTTTCGAAGGGTGGTGGCGTTTCTTCTTCTCGACAAGATTCCCCGTCATCCTAGAGCTTCCCGGAGGAGGTGGCGGCGGAGGAGGAGCTACGATCCCGTAGGCCTCATCAGGAACCTCCAACGATTTTTGGGACTCCAAGACGTGCACCGAGTGCGTGCCCAGATCCACCTCCGTGCGGGAGGCGACATCCCCCACATTCAACAACTTCATCAAGAGGTCTTGGTCTTTCTCCATGTTGAGTGGGTGATTGGGACAAGGGACACGCCGGGGGACTTTGCCTGCAAAAAAATTAATAATAATATATATGTAAGTGTGTTATCCTGGAGAAGTGCAAAAATGCAACAACAAAAATAAAGGCAGACAAGGACAAGGCAAGTGAAACCCACCGGGCAGTCTACCCATTTCACAGTGAACCAGCACGGCCCACCGAGTAAGATGATATGAGCTACGATCCTCCTCATTAGGCCACGTAGCATAAATCCGGGCAATACGCTCTCGCTCGACAGTCGTCAGCGAGTAAGCTTGGTCCCCGATGGCTCGGAAGTAGTTAGGAACAGTATGTCATTTCGTCTTTCGCTGCCATGAACCGCCCACTAGAACTACCTTAGCACGCCACTCTTTGTTTATGGACGACGGGAGATCCGTGATGACTGATTCATAGTCCCGCCCCGTGAAGCTGACACACCTGGAGCTCCCCGCCTTCTTGGAGTACGACAACCAGTACAACGCGCGGAACTCATTTATCGTGGGTCATCCCATGTTGGACAGGAAATACAGGCACCCTAGCCCTAGAAGTTGGCGCCACTGGTTTGGGGGGACTTGACCGGGAGCTAGTTGGAGCATGCTCAGCATGTACTGAACATACTGAGGAAGCGACACCGAGACCCCATTTCTGAACATATTATCATGGACCGCGATGAAGTTGTCTTGGCGAGCGCAAGCTAACTCTCCGGGACGTAACCCGAGCAACGGAATGTCTGAGGGGATGTCTCATTCCTCCAGGAATTGTTCTATCTCCTCAGGCGTGAGACTACACACCAGTTCGTCACAAACCCTGCCATCCTCCAGACGATGCAGGGCCCGAGTGATGGGGATAGCCTTGAATAATTCCCCTACATCACCACTGGATGCCGAAACAGACGGGTGATCAGGACTCGAACTGAAAACTCAGAGGGAGAAGCTGCGCGAGCGGGAGCTCTCCGAATTGGACGATGAAGATAGCTTTCCATCCTCTCGTCGTCGTCAGCGAGAGACCAGTGTGGTGAACCGGATCTGCTGGCGCCAGTTGCCCTAGGATCCATTAGCCCTAAAAAAAACCCTAAGACCTATTAGATTACCGAAACACGCCGCCACCAGCCCGAAGAGACAAAACACAGGCAGAACCCTAACTTACAGACAACAAGAAAACCCAATCTAACCAAAAGAGACGCCTACGCCTATCTCCGACTAAGGCTCGTCTCACAACCCAAATCAAACACAAAATGCATAAACAAAATAGAAAGAGAGTGCTCACCAGATGTTGAAGGCCTGAGACTCGCCGGAGCCAAAAAAAGGATCACAACGAGCAATCACAAAACCGGCGACAACAGCAAAAAAAAAAAAAAAAAAAAAAAAAACCCAAACAGAATGAGGCCTCCTTTCTTCTACAGATTCAAGAAATCCTAGGCCTGGGTTTGAGGAAGAGAAGGAATCAAAGACGAGAGAAAATAGAGAGAACACAGAGAGCAGAAGAGGAAGATAGCAGAAGTGAGAAAGGAGAAGAGAAAGTGAAGAGGAAGCGTATATAGGAAGAGGGGGAAAGGATGCCTCGGTTCCCCCCCCCCTCCAATTCGCATTAAATATCCATTAACTGCGAACGAGGAAATCGGAGCCGTCGAGCTTCGCCGCAGGATCATGACACGTGCCCCAACTAAGAGGTAACTTCTCGAAGAACAGAAGGTTGAAACGACATGCCTTTATTGCACGTCCCTTCATTCCCCAACACAGTGTCATCTGGCGAACAAGCAATTAATGTTCTGACAGAACTCGGAACACCACCGCCTAGAGCCAAAACTCGGGATGCCGTATGGAACACTCCGGGATCGGTAGCACCATGGTAGAGCCTATTTTCACCAAAGCCACGGGGGCCGTTGCCGACATGCCAAAGATCCCGGGGAATAATTACCGAGAGGACATGCCAGCACCTATCCAGTTTTAGCTTCCCGAATCATAATTACCAGGCAGACCCGCTAGTGAAAACCAGTGGGAAGTCCCAGGTTGGAAGTTAAATCTTTGGTTAGTGCACCGAGAAGCCACATATTCCAATTACCAGGCAAGCATCAAAGTGGTAAGTCCCGGAGGAGTTGGGCCCGGGAAAATGAGCCGTATAATAACGAACGCGTAAGTTCCAAGATAAACGTCAACGACATTACCGGGAGGAAGCACACAACAACTTTTTCCAATCATTAATACCCGGATCAATGTCATCAGGAGTGCGCTCAACAACTGCGTTAAAATGCAAGTCCTAGACCAGCCTCCCTGAAAGGCAGGGGGCCGGGTAATTTCAATTTCGGATACGAGATTTTGTATCCCGGATAACAACCAACGGGAAGAATCACACTGTTCCATAAGATTATTACACTCCGGAAACGTAACACCGGGAAGCATGGGCGAAACAACTACAGCCATGAGAACCGTAAGTCCCTTGTACAGCTCCTGGAGAGTGGGAGTTGGGCAGTTCATATCATTCCATTTACACAGAGAATAGTGGTCTGATAACCCACGCTGGGATTATACCCCGCCCTCAAGATGAAACACATGATATGGAAAGGCTCGCTACCTTCGTCCATCGCAATAGCAACCCGTTCAAACATGTCCCGAGTGCGAACTTAGGGGGGACTGGGACCGGGTACCCGTGGATAATTTGACAAATCGTGGACCATTTCTTAAAGTCCCCACTCAAGACGTGTCTTGAACGGGAACTTGGGGTGACTTGTAGTTGGTAGTCAATAAATACCTTCTCGGCCCACGATGCTACCGGAAGCCTAACATGAGGTAGACCGAGCAGGCCTCGTCCTAGAGGTCATAGCAGACTGGGCCGGGCAGGAGGCACACCACATAGGGCCAAATAAACATACCACAATAGCACATTTGTTCCACATCGTATAACAGGCAAGATATAAGTCAACGCGAGGTTATAAATACAATGTCAAGGTCAACCAAAGAGGTAAGAAAATATCCTAGCATTAAATATACTTCACCAATCCGTCAACTGACTTAACCATCGGAGAAAGAATGACCGGAAAGTCCTGGTCGGTCTCCTGTTGCAGGTAGCAAGTTGGTGAGGTCAAAGAAGAGAGGTCACGCGCGCCAAAGCTTTTTCTAGGTCTACGGGATCTTGCAGAAACAGTATCCTAATGTCTATGAAATTAGTTTTCAACTATATCGCCGTTGGAAGATAGATTGGACAACTCTCAACTTCGCCCTAAATACGTTGAGCTAGTTATTCTGACACTGAAGGAAAAAAAAGTCTGTTTTTGTAACTTTTTTTTTTTTTTGAAAAACTCTTCTTTGTTTCTCTTTACAAGAAAAGAAAAAAAAATTAAGAAATTAGCTTTTTAAAAAATATGAAATAATAAAATTAAGAAGATATAAGTGGGGAGGTGATCTCTATATTTTATATTTTATCAGTGTGTGCTAGGAAATGGCCAGTTGGACACAAAAGTGGTGTATGATCATCAATCATCATGTTGGAGTTGCCGGGGGGAAGAAACCAATGACCCTCCCAACGGAGCACGTGGCAAACACGGTTGGTCACCACAGGACGCAACGCGACACCTCACAAAATGAAAGCGCGTGGAATAATAATCAAAAGCAATCATCACCTCCATGATCTCCCACGCACCATGCACTGTCCTTGCTTCTTCCTCTTCCAGCACAGCAAACTCAGAATCTTCAAACTTACCGGTCTTACCCTGTTTAGCTTCGTCAATAATTAATTACAGTGCTCTGCTCTGTTCTTATTATTATCCGCAGTGGTAATTTCTGGGTTTTTGTTCATGCGGCTCTGTGATTTATTCCAGTTTGGAGATCCCATGTGATTGAAGCACGTGCACCTGGGAACTCGATGAATGTTTAACAGTCTTCAACTGCTGGCTTCAGTTCCAGTTCCAGTTTCCAGTTACCAATGTGGATAAGCTTCAGTTTGTTCGTCAAGTTTACAGTACCTTGTACCAGTTAGCACTTCACTGCTTTACATTTAACTGTAACTGCACTCATTTTGAGCTCACTGCAGAAATAGAATACGGTCGACTAAGGACTTTTCTACTATATATATGTACAGTATACATCAAGTCGTGAACCGTCCGATCGTCTTGAATTTTAACTTATTAAATGATCGGATGGTTAACGACTTGATATATGCTATACACATATACACATATGTATAACAGCCAAACCCTTGAAATAGATGATGTTAAAAAGATTTTAATTTTTTTTTTTTTCAGGTTTAGTATTATTCATTAAGACATGGTGCATCTCCAACCAATATAGTGCTTCAGCTATAGAACTAGTCTTTGTCCCTCGCGCTGCTGCGTGCTTATTTAGTATATTTGAATGATAAAAAAAAAACATCATACATCATATTTCTAGCACAAACAGGGTGTTATCAATGATTTCAGAGAGCAATAAGTTGCAGAGAAGGACATTATATTGTGTTTTGTTAACTGTCTGTACCTATAGGAAGCACCTCTGGTCTTTCTCCCAATAACCAATAACATAGAATAATAGAAAGATTACTGAGATTGCCCATGATAGTATGACTCGATCGGTACACATTTTTCACTAAAGGAAACAAAGAAAAACACAACTAAACCATATCAATTCCGGAATAATCAAAAACCATAACGAACAAACCAAAAACATATTGTTCTTCTCAATTATCAATTTCTCAAGCAGAGAAAAAAATGATCAACCTATTACTTCACAGAGATTGGAAGTATAGAGGTCAGATTACAAAGAAAATGAAAAAAAGCGTCACAGAAAGCCCCAAAACATTACTATGAATCCCAACCTTTATGAGACAACCCTCTGACCTATGAACCTGATTTGTCAAAATTCAAAGTCCCAAATACCATCAGACTTTGATCATCAAGCTCTTCATATCAATTTTATCAACTGTTGTCCTCTCTTTTCAGTTCAAGGCTTCTTCTCCAACTATATTAGCAGCTTCTTTTGATACACAAAAGTCAAGATGCATAAAACAGAATCCCCCCAGATAATAATTTTAAATAAGATCAATGATTATAACGTGTCATTCTACCAAGTTGCATAAGTAGAATGCAACACATAATGCAAATCAAACCATACAGATTACAGATGTTGTCGACAAATGAGTTCAATTTGACTTTAAGTTTTGTGGCGGATTCATATCTACTTATGTTAAGGTGTGCCAATCGAACAAACAGAAATAATCAAAACATTAGATATGAGATGAAAAATCAATTTAGTTGAAAAGCAAGGGGAAAAAAATCCAAATACGTAACAGGCTATCCAAGAAACACCTACATCCTCTTCAATTTCTAGCCTCAAATAGATTGTTAATCTGCTATGTATACAGTCTTCACTCTTGATAGCATAATTCAGTAAATAAATAAATTAGCAGACACCAAAAAAGCACATAGCCCATAACCATTCAGCCATATCTAGTACATCTTTGAAGAGAATATACAGAAGTGTAACAGGTACGTTGGCAAGTGAAAATGCACCCAGTTTATGGCAAAATAGGTAGAAAGCTGCTGACCAAAAAAATAAAAGGAAGAAAGTTCAATTGAACTCTAGGCCTTTAGCTTTCTAGTACAAATACAAATGCTTGCGCTTATACTCTCAGACAATAAATTATAGAAGACATGAGTAACCAAGTTCTCTTGCATTTTCACTCAGGCAATTTAAAGCAGACCAAACAAAGCAAATTGCCAAGAAACATGAACAAATTTGCGTATCCAAAACCTTACATATTCAAATGGTTAGACTTGTTTTCAAGTGTCTGCTGAGTAAAGCATTCACAACTAATAATTAAGATGGGTAGGGATTTTTTATTTCCAATGCAACCAAGCCTTTATCTCTTTTCCTATCACTTTTCTGTTACTAAGGAAGATAAAGGACATACATATATGAAATTGCTCGAATGGGTAAACTTCTATATAATACTTGCCATGTAGTCTTTCAAAAGGTAAAACTGTCAAGGCAACCGCTCACCTTGAATCATGTTCTGGATAGGTTCATAACTTTCATCTTCTTTGTAATACTTACTTGGTATTACAATTAGTCAAAGAACCCTTTTGACTATCAGAAGCCAATTCAGAAGCAATACTTCACGATGGGTTTAGGGTACGACATATTCATGAATCAAAACTGAAGGATAGAGATATCTTTGTGAAATAAGGTTACTTACATATTTCAATAAAGCTGGTTCAGGATTCACGAAGACTTCAGTAAACTTGAACAACATGAAGGTAAGACTAAAACTGAACCAAACCAATTTCAAAACAATAGAACAATCAAATTATGTGGACGGAAATACACAACTGGAACATGGATGCTACAACAAATAAAACAGTACATGCAAGCAAAATGAAAAGAGCATAACTCACCAGTTCTCATCAAGCATATAAGATATATCCTTCCACACCCCAGTATCCAAGAACAAATAATCCTTGTTCGTCTTTAGGCTTTCTCAGTTCACCAACAGTGTCTGGATGAAGGATTTGATGATGGAGCCGATATGAGAACCCTAAAATCAGAGATTTGCAGATGCAGGGAAGATTAAAATCACCTCAATAGATGAAGGTGGACATGAGAATCCATGAAACCATACCTCTCCGCAACAGAAAAAAAAATTAAATAAATAAATAAAACAACGATCAAATCCAAATTCGCATATCATCAAAGAATCCCGAGAATGTTCCTCTCAAAAGCATCGATCACTGAAGTAGTTAGCCAGCCCCAGTCCAAATGACCAATTGATACCCAGAAAAGTACCTTGCATGTGTAATTTGAAGTTCCCATTCACAGTAACCGATGCTCAATCAAAGGCTAACCGTTAAACCCAGAAAGCTACGCTAAAGAAAAAGAAAGAGAGAAAATAACCGAAATTGAACCAAAGATCCGAGGACGAAGATGAACAGAGAGAAGGTGAAACCAAGACTGAGGCAAAGAAGAAAGCGAGAGAGTAAAGAAGCAGAGTGAGACCAAGGCAAGCAGCCACGTAATATGAACCCAGACTCATGCAAGCAGCCATGCAGCAACAACCAAACAACTGGCAAGTGGTGGTAAAAACGTGAATAAACGCAAAATAGGGAGACGACCGTAAATTACTCATGCAAGCACCCACGCAGCAACAACCAAACAGCTGGCAAGTGGTGGCAAAAACGTGAATAAACACAAAATAGGGAAACGACTGTAAATTTGCGCGGTCCTTAGCTTAGCTACAGTAACCCAAACATAGTATATAGTAAATTTCTCCTGCGTCTTGGTGACTTTCTACATATAATTATGGTTAAGACATTGGTCTTTTTCAGTATTTGTAGACCGATATTTGGACCAAATACCCTCGATTTGAGTGCAGAAAATTATGTGTAAAGGAAGACTTTGCAATTTGGGTGGTCACTTGGCCTAGGCTTACAGGTTATTTTCGCTAATTAGTACATGCAAACCTCAATTTGGTCCTACATTCCTACAAAAAGTCGTACATACTCTTAAATTATGTACCTTGTAAACGTAAAAATTCACATTTGGTAGGAGAGATATTGTGTACACCGTTTTAATTTCTTAATAGTCATGCATTCCTTAAGCTTGACTTATTATTATTCCAAAATCAGAAAAGAAAAATATCAACTACCTTAGAATTAAGGGTTATTGGATCAATTGGAGGTTTATTAGGGGGTCATTCTCTTTCTTTTTCGAAAATTTCAAAGCTTTGCCCTTGGGTTGCAAGCACAAGATCCTATTACTAAAAAATCGACCTGATTCAAATAATATAACATGGGCAGCCCCGAATGTACCTCGCTCATGTAGAGCACACCATGGATCGATAACGTAGTCGTGACTGAGGGCAAGGAGGAGCCCCCCAGCGGCGACATGGTCAGGGAGGGCGGCGATAATTGTCATGGGGAGGGAGAGGAATGTAGTGATGTCGGGCATGAATGTGGTGATGGTCTTGAAGACGGTCGCGGCGTTGCAAGAACGTGTTGGAACAAGCGTGTAGGCCATTTATGAAACGAGGCTTCCATAATCCCATGATATTCGGTGGCTTTATGTTAGAATGACTTTCATATACTTCTTGTTGTTGCCAAACATATGATGACTTTCAATGGCGGACCCAGGATTTTATAATGGGATGGGCTAGAATTTTTTCTTTTTATTAATATGGACTAAGTTTAATTACATATGGGCTAAATTTAAAAATTTGAATGGGAAAATGTCTAAATGCCCAAAAACCATTAAATTAGAGCTCAATTGAATGAAAATCTTTTCCTGAAATCAATTCCAATGATTTTGATCAAAAAGACGTCATTACCTCTCTATGTAACTAATACCCACAAATCTCATCAGTTTCTTCTCATCCAGATCTGCGCTCTCTCTCTCTCTCTCTCTCTCTCTCTCTCTCTCTCTCTCTCTCTCTCTCTCTCTCTCCTCCTCCCCCTCCTCCTCCTCCTCCTCCTCCTACAACACTGATCAAGAAGGCTACGCTGGAGATCTTCGCCGATCTTCTGCTCCAACCTAACCCTAGGCTCACCTAGATCTAACTCACAAAGGCGACGTCAATATGTTGAAGGCTACGCCGGAGATCTCTGCTTATCTTCTGCTCCCACCTAACCCTAGGCTCACCTAGATCTAACTCACGAAGGCGACATCAACATGATGAAGGCTACGTCGGAGTACACTATGGAGATTTCTCAAGAGTATGTGAGCAAGTATGTTAGCCTATCGTTTCGATGATTAGAAGGTTCCTCATGTTGTTTCAGTTGCCTATATGTTCGATGATGGTGAGCTTAGTTCTTAGAATGCAAATACTTGCTAGTGTTTGGTGAAATCGAAATACTGAATAATGCAAACGATATGACACTTGTATATAAGATGTTTCACCTTCATATGTTTGACATCTGTGCTTAAGTATTTTATTTTTCCATTGCAATTTCAACCCAAATTCACATATGTGGAAAATGCCCATTTGTTGCACTTGTTAGTGTTACGTTTGGACACTATCAAGCTATCATATATTATTCTTTTATATATGGTTTTGGAGCTATAGGTTTTTCTATGTGTTAATAATTTATTATTAGGAGTTATTGAGGGTTAATAATTTTATTATTAGTGGTCATAACACTTTTATCTCTTCCTTTTTTCTTATTCTTCATCTATCTTCTTTATTTTTCTGTGTTTTGATTTATTATTGGCGGTCAATAACATGATTATTGGGAGTCAGTAATTGTATACTGGGAGCTGTACTTGATTACTGAGGGTCAGTAACCCGATTATTAGAGGCTAGTAATCATTATCAGGGGTTTATAATTGATTACTGGGGTTCAGTAACCCGATTATTAGGGGTCAGTAACTTAATAAGGTGATTACTAGGGGTCAGTGACCCGATTACTGGGGGGTCAGTGACCCGATTATTGGGGGCAGGAATCCGACGACGGTGACCGGAGAAAGTTCGACGACAAGATTCCGGTGACTGGTGATCGGAGTCCCGCGACAAGATTCCGGTGACTGGAGTCTGGTGATAAGGTTCCAGCCAAATATTCTCTCTCTTCCACTTTCTCTCTGTATGCATGTTTAAGGGTAAGGGCAAAATAGTCTTAAAATAATATAGTTTGTTAAGACTTTTGTTTTGGCCACGATCCTCAGCGCGCGGAGCAAATGTTTCTAGCGAACAAAGAGAGGGGAGAGTTGCGGGCGTGCCACCTCGCGGACGAGGAAAGAGGTTGTAGGTGTGCGAGATCTTGACTTCTGATCAGGCAACGGGGGTTTCAGGTGCCACCCCAGACGAGGATTTACGAGCACAAGCGATCAATACTCACAGCGGCGCGAGCAGAGCAACTATAGGGAGTTCATAGAGAAGTCGGGGGGTAGAGTCCGGAGGGCTCTGGAGAAGAAACCTAGGCGGCGACGCTTAGGGTTAGGGTTTCGAGAAGCTCGAAGGGTAACTGGTTTGCAGTCTGTGTTTGTATTTGTTTGAGTGTTTTGAGTCGTTTTGAGTTGTCCTTTTGTTAGGGTTCGAGCCCCCCCCCTTATATAGTAGTTCGACTTGTGGCGGAAGAAAAGTAATTAGAATCCAAGTCGGACTCTAAAACCCTATAGCACAAGGGCACTGTTCTGTCCATGCGAACCAACCATCTTGTGACACATGTCCAGTTCGCACACTTCATTCCGCATAGGGCATTGCTTCCGCGCTGCCAACTGTAGACTCCTATGCGAACTAGAATTAGGAGTATCCTCATCTCACGGGCTGCTACAGGATGCTATCTCGCGTGCTTCTGTAGCTTGCGTCCACTTCGCGGGCTATTGCAGCTCGCGAGCCTTAAAATGACTTTTTATATTAAAAGGGCCACATGGATTGGCCCGAAGCATGTCAAAGACATGTAACAGTCTTCGACGTTTGTCGTGGTGCGCGCGGAGTCCGCATGTCGCTGCCTCGCGAAGTCTCCTACGCGAGCCAGTTAGCCAGCTCGCCTCGCCTCGCCTACGCGGAGAGTCAATCTCGCCTACGCGGAGAGTCAATCTCGCCTACGCGAAGTACATTTGCGTCTCGCCTACGCGAAGTACATTTGCGTCTCGCCTACGCGGACTTGCAAATAGTAATTCCGCGCGAAGTCATTCCGCGCGCGAGCTAAGTGTTCCACGCGAACTGCGCAGTCCGCCTATGTCCATCCCGCGCGCGAGCTAAGTGAAGTCCAGTTCGCATGTAAACTCTGTTCTCAGCTCGCGTGGTCTTACTAAAAAGGCCATCACTTGTAAACTTAAAGGAACTTGGACTCGCCGGTATGACATGGACCAAGAAATAATTAATATTTACATAAACATTTATTGTCCAGTAAAATATTAATTCAGACATAAACAACTTTAGTAAAAATTTGTCCATTTTGGCACAAAAAAGGTTCCCTTACATTAGAATAGGTTCATGGAAAAGATTGTCATTGGAATGAGCAATGAGGAGTCAAAATTAGTATCAAATAGGCATTTTCCCTTTAATTTTTAGCCTTTTCAATTAAACTTTAGCTAGAAATGTAGTTTTTGAATTAACGTGTACTAATTTATGTCAAAAATGGACTAATTTTAATAACATATGAGCTAAAATCAGAAATTTGAGGTGGACTAGTTTTTAATTTTTAGCATTTTAAACTAAAATTTAACTAGAAATCTATGTTTTTTCAAAATTTGGGGTGGGCTGTAGCCTACTGAACTCGTGTGTAGGTACACCTTTGATTATTTATCTTTCACTATCTAAGCATGCCGAGCCTTGTCTAGTCCCCCTTACCAAATATGCCCAATTATGTTAGCTTAGGCCAACACTTTAACTTTTGGCTTCAAGTCCAAGAAGAATCACTCGTCAAATATTTCATCGTTCATAAGTAGTTTTGAACACACCCATGATCTTTTATTATTATTATTATTATTATTATTATTATTATTATTATTATTATTATAGGGGTAGGTGCGCCTGCCTTCAAGCTTTGTTTGATGAAATTGTAGAACACATGGGAGGGACGTAAGGCCTAAACCTCATACGGAGAACATCTTGGAATAATAACAAAATTCTCCACCAAGTCTATGTATTTGAACAAACACCAATTAACAAAGACCGCATGAATGACTATTCTATTTGCTTTGACATATAGACGGCATACCAGAAAGATAACTCTATCTTGAAGACGTTGAAGGAATTTACATTCTTATCCTTGATGATGTGTCTTGACCAAATCTTCTCCTTATTAGACTAGAATATCTGTTAGATATCTATCCCTGATTTACAAGGATTTTCTATGTAATGTCTATATAAAGGTTAATCTATCAATGAATGAGTAGACATTTTTCTCTCGTATTCTCATACTCTACAACAGAAGAAACATTATTACAAATAGGCGAGCTACACATTGCCCCTCATGCGCATGACCTGTGTCCACATATGCGTCTCGCATAAGAAAGCGGAGTCCTTGGTCACCTGTCATGGGAAATTGTGGTTCGCCATCAGTGTCCCAACTGAATTCTTCTTCTAAGATGGACTATTCTGTCGTACCTTCAAGTTCATCTTTCTGAGGAACACTGTCAATTTTTGAGATAGGATGATTATCCATAATCTCAACGGCCTCGACCTCAGGTTCTTCATCATCGATTGACAAGGTAATTTCTTCTTTGGACGTAGGTTCGTCCAAAGGAAAATCTTCACCATTAAATTGGCTGCTAGGCAGTTCAATCTTTTTGTCAAGGACATGCTCGTCAACTGTAGCACGAGTCATCTTCAAGGCGTTCGTGGTTTGCCCCAGCTCTTTTTGGGTTTGTTGGAGGGACCCTTCAAATATGTCCTTGTTTTCCCTGATGTCACCTACAAACGTGTTGAACTCCTCACTGAGTACAGCGAGGTTTTCCTGGTCAGCCTTCCAGAGGACTCTATCCTTTTTGACCTGTTCAGTGAGGTCTGCGACGCTCTGTTGAGTTGTGTCGGCTTTCTTCTCCAAACGAAGAACAACATGTTCGGTATCCGAGGTCTGGGTTGTCAAACCCTCGATCTGGCCTTTTAGCTCCTCGAACATTTGGCGGATTTGCTCCGCGAGCAAAGTAGATCCTGAGTCCTAGCTTGGTTATGGACCTACCATTGTGGTTTCGCTGAAGTCTGGGTTCCCAAATTGAGTAAAAACCTGCTCTTTGGTGAGAGATCGGCAAGCCGCGCTGTTATGGGGCTTGTACCGTGGTGACTTATGCTTGAGACAAGAAATCTGAGGTTTCTTGTATGGTGATTTGCCTAGTTTCCCAATGGTGAATAAGATGTTGTACTCCCGGTCCCACTAGGCGTGCCAATGTTTTGGCCACGATCCTCAGCAAGGGCAGAGAGGTAACTTAGCAGTACCAAAAGTAAACGAGGGTTGCGGGCGTGCCACCGCTCGGGCGCGGAATGTGAACTGTGTGTGTGCTTGACTTCTAATCAAACGAAAGGGGCTCCGGTGCCACCTCACGGATGAGGGATTACGAGTAGCTCACCTATTCACTTTGCAATCAATACTCACTGTGAATAGCGAGCAGAGCAACTAAATGAAAAAGTAACCAGATGCGAGACTAATGAGAAAAAACTCTATTAAATGATAAAAATAATTTAATATATTATGATAAAAATAAAAATTATTAAATTTCCTTTATTTAATAATGTTAACCTATTATTTCATATAATATTCATGAACCATTGTACTCAAAACTTATTTTAATTAAATAAAATGAATATAAGACCATAAAATATGACTCATTGTTGGAGATGAGAAAATAAGTAGAGATAATTTCACTTTACTACCCTGAACTTTAGGTCTAAAATCAGTTTGATACCTCATCTTTTTTTTAAATCAGTTTCATACCTAAACTTTCAAAATGACATCAATCTCGACTAAAATGACTAAAATAGCCCTGGTTAATCTTTTTACCCTCTCAGAGTTAAGAATGGCAGCGGCGACGGCCGGGGGAGGAGGAGGGGCTGCCGCCGGGGCCCATTGCTGGTGGTAGGGGTGGATGCCGGCGCCGGCCATGTGGTGGATTTGGAGGCAGGGAGAGAGAGAGAGAGAGAGAGAGAGAGAGAGAGGGTAAAAAGATTAACCAGGGCTATTTTAGTCATTTTGGTCGAGATTGATGTCATTTTGAAAGTTTAGGTATGAAACTGATTAAAAAAAAAGATGAGGTATCAAACTGATTTTAGACCTAAAGTTCAGGGTAGTAAACTGAATTTTTTTCAAATAAGTATTATATGAATAGTGTAATAAGATGTCTTATAATAGATATAAGACTCAATTATAGGACTATGGTTGAAGTTGTCCTAAGGTTCTATGTCCGATTAGAATTTCCTTATTTACTTCAATCAAATAAAGAAATAAATCAATCGAAAAAACAAGTAAAAGAAATAAATGAATGAAAAGCTTAAAGTTATTAACAAATGGGGCCTTTCATAACATACAATTATTTTAGATAAATTTTCTACTTAATTATCAAATCCCAGTTTGTAATACTATTTTGCAGATAATTGTAAAATAGATTATTTCATTTTTTATTTGAAGAATATAATACAAAAGTACCCCATCTCTTTCCCTTTGCTGCTTTCTCTGTTCCCCCATATTTTACTTCTCTCTGTTTTTCTCTGTCTCTCTCCTTCGCTCCAAAGTCTCAAACTTGAAGTGCAAAGCCGTTCTGGGATTCTTTCTCTGAGATCCAAAAGCACTCCTCTGTTCCAATCTCAAATTTTCGAAACCCAATAACAAAAACCCACTTCAACTCCACTTCCAAAACCCATTACTTTCTTCTCTCCAAGATTCTATCTTTTCTCATTTTATATGTTTATATACATTTCCTAGGAAAACGTTTGAGATTACCGCCTTCTTAGATCCCCCAAAGTATTGTTCTTTTCCTTTCGATTACATTGAAGACGTTATAGCTTTCTCCCTGTGATCTGTAAACTCTTCGTTTCCAGCTGAATTAGATTCCATTCCAATACAAGGAGTAGTCATTTTGGTCTCCCAAGAACTCAAAGACTCTGTTAGTTGTGTAAAGTTACTTGCTTTGTTTCACAAGTTGCAATTGGAATTCTTGGTTTGGATAATTGCTTGGTGATATTGAGCATCTGGGTACTTGAGTTTGTGTGAAATTTTGATACTTTGGTGCTTTTTGTGATCTGGGTCTGAGTGTAAACTCAGGGTGTTAGGTGGATTGTTGCGTTGAAAGTTTTTGGATGCTTTGTTACTGAGATGCAGCCTGATCAAAGAAAAAAGGTAATTTCGATTGATTCTGATCTCTTTTGATGCTTAAACATGGTCTATCTGTCTTGTTGTTTATTTTGTAGGATGAATTGATTTGTATGTGTAACTTGTATTATGTTCTGATAATTAGAATCCGAATTCTCCTGCTTAGTGTAGACTTTTATGTTCTCAATTCGATTTTGGTTCTCTGATGGTATTGTGTGGTGCATAATCAGTGGTTGTATCATGGTATTATTTCTATCTGTGGATGGGATTGAACAGTATGTCTTGTTCATGTCTCAGTTTTATGCCATATGCTTTTGGAGTTTTGGGTATATTGCTGTCTGACAAGGGCCCACTTTAAACATTTTCATGTAAAGCTGTGGCTGTTTGCCTCTTGTTGAGTTCATGGACCAAAACTCTCTAGCTGAACTTATAGTCTTATATACATGACAATGCATACATTATCTTGATACTTCATATAGCATCACTATCTATAATAGATAATGTTCAGCATCATGTAAGCCTTCTCTTATCCTTCTGTTCTACTTCTACCTTTTCTGCAGTTTACCTCCTTGATCGTTATAAGTTCTTCTAGTTGCGTTGGTATCTTCAGTCAGAATTTGGGAAACTGTCCTGAAATATAATTAGTAGCATGGTGGTTTTGAAGATGCTCTTATTTGCCATGGCTTTGTTTTCTATCTTCCTCTGCTTAGTTTAGCAAAGTTTAGTTATTTAGTGTTCTTAAAGTAATAATAATGACAATAATAATAAACTACAATTACATGCTCTTTTAGTAATAGTAGCATTGCGGAAGGTACAGAACAGCCGTTGACATAAAATGTTGCATAATGACGTCAGACTTATGGTGTGTGTTCTTTGTTTTGGTCATGCAGTCTGTGGATGTGGACTTCTTCACTGAATATGGTGAGGGGAGTAGGTACAAAATAGAGGAAGTAATTGGTAAAGGAAGCTATGGAGTGGTTTGCTCTGCATTTGATACACATACTGGAGAAAAGGTGGCTATCAAGAAAATAAATGATATTTTTGAACATGTCTCAGATGCCACCCGCATCCTTCGTGAGATTAAACTTCTTAGGCTCCTACGTCATCCGGACATTGTGGAGATCAAGCACATTTTATTGCCTCCATCCAGAAGGGAATTCAAAGACATATATGTTGTTTTTGAACTCATGGAATCTGATTTACATCAGGTTATCAAAGCAAATGATGATTTGACACCAGAACATTATCAGTTCTTTCTTTATCAGCTTCTCCGAGGCATGAAGTACATACACACGGGTCATTATCTTAGACTTCCTGTGACTTAGTCTCAACTTTTCAGTGCAATTATTACAATTAGTGTCGGTGCTGAATTTTTACTGCCTTATACTTACGGTAGATGACAATAACGTTCTTTCTGATTTTCTTCATTTGTTGGTCTTTTAGCAAATGTCTTTCACCGAGATCTAAAGCCCAAAAACATTTTGGCAAATGCTGACTGCAAACTCAAGATCTGTGACTTTGGTCTTGCCAGAGTAGCTTTCAATGATACTCCCACTGCTATATTTTGGACGGTGAGTTTCCTCTTGAGCAGCTAGTGAGTTTCATCCAGTGTAGCAGTGCATATATCCTAACTAATGGAAGCTATAGTTCCATTCTCATAAATTTATGATTCCATTTCGAGCAGGACTATGTTGCCACGAGATGGTACAGGGCTCCTGAGTTGTGTGGATCATTTTTCTCAAAGGTGCAAGAGTCATTATCCCTTTCATTGTCATAATTGTAGTTGATATGTCTAGTTTTGTAGTTTTCCATAATCATTATATGTTTCCAACTTCTTTCATGTTATACTGACTTATTACATTGTAATGTTTCTATCATCCTCCCTGTTCTCACCAAAGTATGCTGAAAATAATCTTGTGCTGAAATTTATATTTGTATGGTTATAAGTGGATTTAGAACACTGTTCCCATTTTTTTTAACTCACTTTGATACTAGAACTATTGTCATGCTTCTACATATAAGGAACTCAGCTCCTACCAATTTATGTTGGCAAGTTTATATGGGTCAAAATGATTTCTCTCCGTTGCTACATTTGTAACTTTACATATATTGGTTGCTATTAAACAGCTTGTGCATTTATACTAGAGATAGTAAATGAGTTGTACCTTTCTACTGTCTGTGATAAGGACTACTCTGCCTTGCATTAATGCATTTTCTTAGGGGATGACCTTACCTACTATGACATGATAAGATATACCTATACTTCCTCTTATGATATCAGACATTAACCCTTGCAAGTTTATGAAGTAAAATTCTCATAGTACCCAGTAATAGTCATCATGTTCTACCCAGTAAAATTCTCAGACATTAACCCTTGCAATGAACATTGGCTGTTACTCTTTGTCTTTGTTATTTTCTTTTTTATGTTTTTTTATTGTATTTTATTTTATGCCAGGTCGTTCAGTCAATTGACATTTCTTTTTCTATTTTCAGTATACACCTGCTATAGATATATGGAGCATTGGGTGCATCTTTGCAGAGCTTCTAACTGGAAAGCCTCTTTTTCCTGGCAAAAATGTTGTCCATCAGTTGGACCTTATGACTGATCTATTGGGAACACCATCTGCTGAAGCAATTGCCAGGGTTAGTTTTCTGTAATTAGTTCAGAGATTTTATGATTTATCTCATATATACATGTACGTGTCTGTATTTACCCATTTCTAGTGCATTTTGTCATGTGAGAAGCTGTTGCCTAATTCAAATTTTTAATCAGATACGCAATGAGAAGGCTCGCAGATACCTGAGCAGTATGAGAAAGAAAAGGCAGATTCCTCTTTCCCAGAAATTCCCAAATGCAGACCCACTTGCTCTACGTTTATTGGAAAGAATGTTAGCGTTTGAACCAAAGGATAGACCTACTGCTGAAGAGGTAAATGTTTAGGCAAGTTCAATTTAATTTCCAGTATGTACTGTTTTTAGTAGCTGGGCCTATTTCTCTTTTGATTTTTTCTAAGGATATATATTGTTGCTTCTTTTAGGCTCTTGCTGATCCCTATTTTAAGGGTTTGGCAAAAGTGGAGAGAGAACCTTCGGCTCAACCAGTTACCAAGATGGAATTTGAGTTCGAGAGGCGAAGGATAACCAAAGAAGATGTCAGAGAGCTTATTTATCGTGAGACTCTTGAGTATCATCCAAAGATGTTGAAGGAGTACTTAGACGGATCAGAGCCAACAGGATTTATGTATCCAAGGTATAACAAACATTCCTCATATATGTCAGTCTTACAAATACCATTTGCTTATTGATAGAAATCCCTCATAGACATGGTTGTAAATATTGCCTTGCCAACTGTCTTTATTTCTGAAATACAAATCCTGGTCAACCTTGTCAAGCCGGTTATTGTTTGTGGACATCTTTTTGTCATACTACTGAGTTTTCAAACGTTGAAGTGATTATATCATTTTTGTTTAGATGGTTGAAAGTTTTGAGAAGTTGATGTCTTTGCTAATCCTCTTCTGAAATGTATAATCAAATAGCTAGATTCCATAACCTTAAGTATGAATTGCTTAGAGGTTAACCCAGTCAGTAGTCTATTTTCAAGCTAGGAGCTTTGTGAGGAATGAGGTGCAGGAATGAGGATACTAGTAAGGTTGATATGTACTGGTTACAATAGTTTTTGAGGTACAGTATAGACCTACATTATTTCTTCAGTTAAATGGCTTAAACATAAATAAATATAGACCTACAATAGGTCTCTTAGATATAACTATATTAGATCTGTAATACGGTATTTGCATTTGGAGTTTAAACTTTCTAACTCTAACATACATCCCATGTATCCTGATTTTTCCTTGTAAAAAAACAGCTTTATCATAATTGCTAATACACTTACTTTTGCATGATAGTGCTGTTGACCATTTCAAGAAGCAATTTGCTTATCTTGAGGAGCACTATGGAAATGGCACAGTTGGTGCCGCCCCTGAGAGACAACATGCATCACTACCCAGGTATACCTTGTAGCTGATGTTTTTTGAACATCATCTGTGATTTATAATGGTGTTTCTTGTCAAGCTGCTGCAGTCGATTGGATTAACTTCATCTAACCTTGACCCTGGGTTTGACTGTACTTTGCGCATGCAGGGCATGTGTTTCATATACCAATAACTCAGTGCAGCAACCAACAGAAGTCACAGAAGACCTTGCGAAATGCTGCATCAAAGAAATTGAGAAGCCAGTGGACAGGAACTGCGGATTCCCTGCGACAAAGCTTCCAATTCAAGCTCCTCAGACCATGCAAGGTATGGATTTTAGTTTTAGATTGTTTGTGCTTCCTTTGGTCCGAAATACACTGCACTTTCTCTACACTTTTTTCACTTTGGTTTTCTTATATATGATTGTCCGGTTCTGAGTTTTTGTTACCGATTATGATGCAGGAGCTGCAAGGCCTGGTAAAGTTGTCGGCTCAGTATTACGTTTTAACAATTGCGGGGCAGCAGCTGCAGCTGAGACTCTTGAGCAGCGAAGGATGGTTAGGAATCCAGCTGTTCCAACTCAATATACAGCTGTCGCAGGCTCTTCATATCCTAGAAGAAATGCATCCTGTAAAAATGAGAGGGAAGACAATGAAGTGGAAGGTTCAAATGGGTTGCTGCCAAAGCCCCCTCAATACATTCCAAGGAAAGTTGCTGCCACACAAGGTGGATCTGGAAGTCAATGGTATTGACTACATGATGGGTTCACATGGTGGAATCCACTGGCCACAACAAATGTTGGTTGGGACGGTCATGTTCCACATGCTAACCAGGATTAATTCATCACTAATTGGAACTTCAACGACTAAAGTGATACAGTTGCCGGTTCCAGGTATTGCATATTGTCTCATCGATGGAAGAAATTTAGCTACTAAGTTCTACTTTCACTAATTTGAAGTGAAAGAGTGTGTGATCTGTCTCTCACATTATGTTCTCTGGTCAGAACTAAGAATATAGGGGGCATGTGAAAATTTAACTGAAGTGTTCAAGTTATTCATTAGCTTATCAAGTTGTTTCTAGTCTGTCATTCTTTACGAGCTAAGTTGAGTTCTTCTGTATGTTATCACTTCAGGCATAAAATCAGAGACTGTTATCACCTATGTTATCTTCTTAATGAAATAAAAGGATCTCTGCTTTTGTTCAAGCTACCAAACACTAAACATGAGAAAGGCAGCACATTTTTTGTTTCTGAACTTCAAATTAATTGGTGGAACAGATGAGGGATTAGGGACTTGGAGTTTTTTTGGGTTTGTAGGTTTAATCTAAGCTAGTTCCAATGTTTCTCATGACTTTTATTGTTTTAGTTGTGGTGTTTAGTTTGTACGTTTGATCTAAAGCTAGTTCCAATGTTTCTAATGAGTATTATTTTGAATGTGGTGTATGCCCCTCTTTCTAGGTAGCAATTTGCCTCCATACTATTTTCTTCAACTGGCAGGGTTCTATTAAGGACTTGTGAAATGAGGATCCTAAGAGGATATTTAAAATCAATGGTAGGATTAATTGTGTCGAGGAAATAATATCCTGTTCATGTGCGTTGCCAGAGGTCCAGTACAGGTTTCAGTTAAGAGGTACCGCTCATAATTTCCATATGTTTAGTCAAGCAATGGCTGCATTTTACATATGCCTCCGGAGCGATTAGACCATTACATGCATTTGAATCAGAACAAGAAAAATGCAAGGTTTCATTCAGATGAATGATTTCTGTCCAACAGAACAGATGACATGGTGCAATTTCTTCATAAATGAGATTATGCGTCTTACACAGCTTTAGGGTAACTGTAATGATAGAAGGTGAAACTGTCGAGGCGACAACCATCATAATCGGAATACACAGGAACTGTAAGATCGGTACCATGCAAGGATCTAATCCTCGAGAAAAACTAAAAAGATTTAAATGAGTCGCCACCATGCAGAAAGACAGATCAAACTGCTGAAGCTCAAAGTAGGCACCTCAAAAGTTCATTGTCTAGGGAGTGTTCCAAGATGTTCGGCCACTAAACATCCGAGCCTCAAGTTCAACATTGAACAGGGTTGCATCAACAGAAAAGAGGAACCTTGAGATATTTGGCAAGCAGTTTTCAAAACAAATCCAAACAAAACCGAAAAGTTGAGCTCCATAACTTTCACTATATCCATTTCAATTCTTACATTAGCAGCATATCAGCATATTCTATGATTTTTGGAAAAAGAGTGTACATAGACAAGAATATGACTTTTGGTTAGAATATGACTTTTGGTTAGAATACGACTTTTGCTATCCCTTTTTTGCCACATGTAAACATACGATAGTGTTTAAAAACACCAGCTTTTGGAAAATATAAATACTCGATGTTTAGCTACGAAAAAGATCCCAAAACCGCAGGCATTTTGCAATCACACACAACAGACCCAGGATTTACAATTACATGGTAGTAAAAATTATCATAAAACTTACTTAAAAACTGCTTTTGCAAGACTAGAAAGAAACATAACAATACAAGACAATATGATATTCTTTCAGAATCAGTTATAACTGGGAAATACCCAAAAAGTATAGCCATGCAATTTCCATAAGCACAAGTAGGTGTAGATAACCATAACCTATAGAGCTTCTGCCACTCATTGCATCAACAGTCTTAAAAGTCTAACCCAACAAGTACAATAAACTCAAAACTTAGAAATCTGCAACAAATCAACCAAATTTACTTGCATTTCCAAGCGCAAATTAGTACAGTAACTACTGTTTTCATTTCAAGACAACAAAGCTGCCACCAAGTAATCAGTATGCATCAGACAGAACTCGTTCAAGCAAAGTTATGGAACAAGACTTTTTAGCTAGTGATCTATATATAGCTTCTTTCATTATTAGGTTCTTCTATATATTAATGCTATCTATTTACATGCTATGAAAAGAAGAATCAGCTGATCTATCTTCCATAATCTTAAACTATAAATGTCAAATTCTAAAACTTGAAGGAGATAAAGAAGATAAAATTTAAGATATGCATGATGCAAGTTATAAACGTATCTACTTGAAAGTAATAGATAGAAAGATACAATGAAACTCTGATTTAGCAAACATTGTAATTAGATCTCTATTTTTCCGGTCCATTTAATTCCCAAAATGCAATTACGGAGACATTGCACAGAAGTGAAGCGAAAGGAGGAAGTACGAAAATCTTGAGTACATATGCATTATGCAACAATAGCAATTGACCCAACGCAAAAGCATATTAGATCAAGGAACCAAATAAACTAAGCCTTTGAGAAAGATGTAGTATCAGCATAATGGTTGGACAATGATATATGCAGAATACTCAAACTTAAATGGTTTTAAACAACAGCAATATTTGCAAACAGAAATTGTTTAAAGGAGAGACATCAACAAATACAAGAAGTATAAATATCCAACATAAAGATCGATTTTGACTGCAGTCATGTAGATTGTGATTCAGTGATATATATGTACATATACACTAGGCATCCATAGAATGACTAGGCTCACTATTTGAATAGGCAATCTGGGATCTGGTGGCACAGATAAACCATCAAGCCCTCGTAATGAGTCACCAACTCTACAGCATCCTTGACCACAACAAGGTTTATAGTAGTCCTATATAGCAGTTTGCCCAGACTTCTGAGAGAAATTGCATTTTTCTGTCTTATGCAATAAAGCAGCATTTCGATTGCACATGCTTGCATTCAATAACGATATTCAGATAATTCCTATCAACCAATAATTGTCAATACCTAGACCCCTTAACTAGAAGCATAAGCACAAAAAAGAAACAAAGCTTCGCCAAATTAAGAGAGTAAAACCAGAAAAGGAAATTGAATTACTACTGATAAAACAGGCATGTTTGTGTGTGTGTTTTTAATAGCAATTTCATGATTCTACAGGGAAAAAAAATAGGAAGGAATGTAAGAGCTCAGCAGATCATACACTTGGGCTAAACATTTAAGATACAGTCCATTAGACCACCAAAAAAAAACATACAATCCACTGCGTAGATTTACTTTGCATAAATACCACTGAGAAATAAATAAACTCCTTACTAGAAAGGAGGCCGAATGTTAATTGCAAACCAGCGTCGTCATCAACGAGTTCGCCCTCTGTTCTGAAAAAATCGAAACATAAGAGTTGTATGTTCCTTAAAGATATAAGGACATTCTTGTCGAAAAAAAGAAAAGAAATAAGGATATACAAAAGATACTTAGGAATAGGAAATGCTGTGTAAACATGACAGTGAAGAAAGAAACACCCTAATTCATTGATTGGTAACACATAACAATCACATCTCACATACAACCAGATTGATGAGCAACAAATATACAAATCTATAACTAAAATATAAATTACATTTATTATTCTTGTGGTAAGATGTTTGCTTCTGGTAAATCATTGATCCGTATGGACGGCAGGGTTTCCGCTGCCTGTATTGTGTTCTATCAACTCCTCCAGTTGGACTTCGTCCCTTTGGAAGGAGGGGGCAGACGGATATATATATATATATATATATAACTCATGAGGCTGCAGCGAATGACATTGCTCCTAATGGATCATCCAGATTTCCAGTAAATACATTGCACCTGATTCTCCTGCTGCCCATCCTGCTACCTCTTCGGAATTCTTCTGGATTCCTCAGAAGAAGAATTGGCTACATAATAGGATGTATCCATTCCATGAGATGTGGAAGAGCCCCCCACAAAAGTTGTGGCTTCCTGATCCTTTTCCTCATCAGGCAATAATTACTCCCTGCACGATCGTCCCCCTCTGACTTCTTATTTACAACTGAACCAAAAAAAAATAAAAAATGTCACAAATATAACAAAAAGAATAGAAGATGATATTGGATGCAGAACGATTTGTATTTGGCCGTTATGCAATCTCTCGATCTCTCTCAAGACCTTGGCAACAAAGTATATATCACATAATTGAACAAAGATCCTAATCAGTAGAATGAATCATGAAAAACCTAGTTCATATATTCAAAAAGATTAGTTCAGATTCAGAATGAGATATACCTCTGGTAAATCATAGATTCGATGAATTGAGGCTCCCCTTTGCAGGAACCATCATCTTCATCATCATTTCCGCATTCGGCTTCTGATATGCCAGGACCAACATCCACCATAGGAGACTGGGCTCAGAAAGTGTGATGAGAGAAGGGACTGAAGGCGTGATTTTCTCGGTGTCTTCGGTGGTCCTTTTGTAAGGCAATTCTAATATAACAACTTGTTTATATAATTTGTTTCGCTTTAAACTAGGGTTTGCTCGAAATTTGAGTTTGGATTTGTTATATATTATTTTAATAAACAATCTTTTTGGTGTAAAATTTCATTAAGAGAATAAAAAAATTATAATAAAAAAGAAATTCCATTAAATATTTATTAAGAGAATTATTTTTTTACATAAATATATATTTATAAATTATATATAAATATATATATATATATAAAATAAATTATATAATTATATATAATAATATTTTCATCCGTAGGGATGATGACGAATATCAAAATATCATACCCACCCCGTACCCGATTTAAGAATCCGAATACAAGGAATACACATCTCCATTACCCGTTTATCCCCGTATATCTTTCCCATTATAGTCGAATACCCGTGGGTACTCTACCCGCTGGGGATTATTGCCATCCCTAGATGCATGCACTAGAGTTATGCCCTAGAAAGCTGGTTATTGCCATCTCTAGATGCATGCACTAGAGTTATGCCCTAGAAAGCTGGGTTTTTTTTTTTTTTTTCTCTACTATTCTCTACTATACACATCACAATTCTATACTGCTGCTGATAAGGTTAGTTTGCTCTTCCACTTCTCTGGCATATTTCTTAGAGAAGTAAAATACAAGTAGTCAGTATACATCTCTAACAGAACTTGTTCGATCAGCATAGTTATGAAACACTTCACTTAGAATCAAAGTGACATGAGAATAAAACTCTGGGAGGATAAAAGAAAACAAAGCATACAAGATACTTTTGACTCTTCGAAACTAGAATTATTAGCAAGCTAGTGATGTATAACTCGTTTGATCATTATGTTGTTCTATATATTCAATCTACTTTTCAGTTTACATACTTAGAAAAGACGAACTGATCTCCCGTTCATATTCTCAAAGAAAATACAATTCAAGATATGCACGAGGCATCCCCCCGGCTGGTACTAGACCTCGAAGACTTAAAGAGAGTAAGAGACGCAGAATATATCCATCAACATCACTGAACTGGTATGACATCCTGGTGATATATATTGATACTCTGTGCATACATAAATGGGGTTCATGCCCAAAACTATTATAAGTAAAGATGAGATCGAGAGATAGAAACATAGCTACTCTTGTTAAGTTTTTGCAGAAGTTGCAGTAGAAGGTTGTAAGATCTACAAAGTGAGGATGTACCGAGTATCGATATCCATCCCAAAATATATAGATTCCTTCAACTTCAGCACTACCAACAGAAACCACAGACCTGTAATGAAGACCAGTCTTAGTTGATCCATATTAAGTATACTGTATACCCACAAGATGCATATATACACTGTTGTCCATAGTGAAATTGGTATTAATGCTAAATGGAGACTGATTTTCACCCTTCTTGCTTCACTGCGTATAGTATCATCTTCACATGGCTAGTTTAATGAACTATAAACCATATCCTAGCTATTCAGAATCTACTTCAAATTCTAATCGCCAGCACAGGGCTGGTCATTCTTTGTATTTTAACTATTTTTAGTAAACTATAGAAATTCTATAACACAAAAAGTCTCATTGTTTAGTAAACGATGATGTTCTTCGAGTTATAGTCTTTCCTTATATAGTTCAAGTCCTTGAATTTGTCTTCTTTTCTTCATTTGCTAGCTGCAGTGGAAAAAAGGTTAGTGGAAAACACAATTGGAACAAAATTCATTGCAAAATTTAAATATAGCATGCACATAAGAATAATATATATCTTGAGGAAAAACGAATAAGTAATGACAGCATGCAGCTCAGGTATAACAACGCATTCTGTAATCAGAAAACTGCAGAATACTTCACACCAAGAAAAAGAAGGAATATTTTTGCTTCACTTTCACTTGGACTAGCGCTGAATCGATATCTTTAATAATTCTACCTGGAAATGCTATTAGCTACATTAGTTATTCTTTCTTTCATGACCTGACTTGTATGATAGCATATAATAGCATCTACTAATATAGCTGACAGGCTACAGACAGACACATTGCTCAAATCAGAAGGGCAGTATGAGAAGTTCAAATTGTTGTTTGGCTCAGGACAATGCAGATGCTTTTCATGGAATAAAAAAAAAGTAGGCATACTACTCTAGTTGGATTAAAAGAGTAACGATATAACCACACACACACCATGAAGGGACCTTTCAAAGCCCTGCAGTTGTGACATATGACCAGCAATGGGAGATGCCTGTGGCCGTCTGCTCCTCACATAATTAAGAGATTCAGACTCATACCACGCTATTTCATCAGATAAGCAAGAACAATAGTCAAATGAGGGTTTGGTGCAGCTCAACTCTGATCCATGTTCAACTAAACTGAGGTAAAACTACCTAATCATGACTTTGATCAAGGTCAGGTAAAAGTCAAATCAGAAATTGAAAATACTAAAATATGTTATGCTTTGTTTGATTTATTTTGAATTAGGGTGTTTTATTTTCTGAAGAAGATATATCAAAGGTCAGGTAAAAGTTACAACCAGCTAACTGATTGAAACTACAGAATTAGAACTACTTTTGGAAACTGTTCACTGGTTATTGTTCTTAGTTGTTTTTATTCCACTTCGACATGTATTAAGAAGAGTTTAAAGGAAATATATTTGGAAAAGCACTGAAACCAGCATGTTTCAGTCAAAATAAAAAAGCTAAACAATGTAAACAAAGGGAAATGGAAAAAGAAATGGAAAAATAAACAATAGTAGTACAGCAAGTAATAACAGTAACATCAACCATCATACTAGCTAATGTATATATCATCTCAATAATGACTTAGTATTTGCAATAATAATACAGACGTCAACTGCATGTTGAGACCTAAAAAGTCAAACAGAGGAACCTGATATATTGTCTGTCAAGACATTTCCTTATCTGTCAGACGGAGTGTGTGTAACTAGTTGCCGCCTCATACACTGGGGGAATGTCCCTGCAATTCACACTGCTGCAGATAAGCTTGATGTTGCTCTTCCACTTCTCTAGCACATCTCTCTGAAAGGTAAACTACAAGTAGTCAGAATACATCCAATTTAGAATTCAAGTGACATGAGAATAACAAGTACTCTGGGAGGGGAGAAAAAAACAAAAAACAAAGGTACACAACTAGTTTCGACTTGAAAACTAAAATTATGAGTAAGAGATCTATAGCTTGTTTCAATATTAGGTTGTTCTATTTGATCTAATTTTCAATATATATGCTTCGAAAAGAAGAACCTGATCTTGAAGAAGATAAAGAAAATAAACTTTAGGACATGCACGATGCATGTTGTAAAGATTTATAAACATGTATATTGGAAAGTAAAACATAGAAAGATAAATGCAAGTTTCATTTAGCAAGTATTTTAATTAAATCTCTATTTTCTTGTCCATCTAACACCAAGAGTGGATGGTTAATTCATGACATCCTATAAGGTTAACTGTGCTGTATCGAGAAATAAATGGCACCATAGCAAATATGCATGATCATGAGACATGTTCTTAAAAGCACTTTCATTAATACAATTCCTTCGATACATTTGCGAGTTCATGAAATTTATTACCTAAAATCCAGCTGCTATGTTTACCGGCCAGAAGCACTTTCTTAGACATCCCACACAAATTAAGCGAAAGGAGAAAGTACAACATATCTTGAGTACATATGCAACGGTAACAATAGACCCATTACAAAAGCATATTAGATTAAAAAGTAGAACTATGTACTCGAACAGATATACTAACCTTCACATCTGTCACATAGGTAGGATTTGCCTTTGAGATAGATGTAATCAGCAGCATGCATGATTAGATGATGATATTTGCAGCAATAAATGGTTTTAAACTATAAAACAATAGTGTGCTTGCTTAAGTACGGGAGAGACATCTATAAGAATTAGCAGCATAAACATCCAACCTAATCAAAGATCGATATTGACAACATTTATATATGTAGATTGTGATGCCAGTTCAGTGATATAACCACACATAATATACTTGACTTCTATTATATGATGTGGAACCTAGAATCCGGTGACATAGATAAACCATCAAGCCCTCCTAATGAGCCACAGACACTACAGCATCCTTAACCACAACAAGGTCTACAGTAGTCCTATAGTATTTTTGCTCGGTACATATCAGAGAAATTGCATTTTTCTGTCTTAATCACTTTTTCAGGCTTAGCAGCATTTCTATTGCACATGCTTGCATTCGATAATGATATTCAGATAATTCCTATCAAGTGCATGTCAACCAATAAATGTCAATCCCTATACCCCTTACCTAGAAGCATAAGCATAAAAAGAAAACAAAGCTTTGCCAATATGAACGGAGTGAAACAGATAATGAAACATCATAGAACAGAAGAGGAAATTAAGTTATTACTGATAACAGATGTTATAGAAATCGTAGTTCTAGAATGAAGTTTGTCTTGTCACTGATAGTCATTAGCCAGTAATGAGCACTCATCATTCAATATAGATAAGAATCTTATGTATATTATGAAGAAATACATGTTTGCTATCCAAGAAGGCACAGTGGCCCAATGTAAAACAGGCTAGCTAGCTTAACTTTGGTCCTATCCATTTTAATTGCAATTTCATGATTCTACAGCAAAACGAAAGGAATGTAAGAGCTCAGTAGATCATACAGTTGGGATTAAGATACAATCCACTAGACCAAAAGTTAACAAAAATCAAAAAACAAAAAACATACAGTCCTTTGTAGAGATCACAATCCATATGGGTAGATAACATTACTTTGTATAAATACCACTAACCAAAAGAAAGAGCGAGATATATACTTCATGCTAGAGGAGGCAGTCTGTGAATGTGAATTGCACACGAGAGTCATCATCAACAAGTTCGTTCACTGCTCTGGAAAAAAAAAAACTATTAAACATAAGAGTTGTATGTTTCTTAAAGAAATAACGACACACAAAATATACTTAAGAGAAGGAAACGCTATATGTGAACATGATCGACAGCGAATAAAGAACCATAATAATTTATTGATTGATTACACATAACAATCACTACTCCAATACAACCAAATGAGAAACATACAACTCAACTATAACTAAAATCTAAATTAAATTTGTTTTCATCTGGTAAGAATAAGACGTTTGCTAGCTTCTGGTAAATTGTTGATCCGTATGGATGGCTGTGTGTCCAGTGCTTCTATTAATTGTTCTATCAACTCCTCAAGTTCGACTTTATCCCTTGGTTGTACGTTTGTGAAGTTTCGGGTCGTTGTATATGGAATGTAGCAAGACAAGAGCGGGTTGTTTGGCAAGCAGGATGATACAAAGGATGTAGGAAGTGTTGATGGAAAGATGGTAAGAAGTGGTGCGTCAACATGAATTTGAAAAAAGACGAGCACAAGATCATTAACTGGAATCTCATATCCAAATTTCTGATCCAGCTCTATCAAGTAGCAATGATACAAAATGCTAGTACCAGCTGAACAAGGTTTTACCAATTGACTTGGGACATAACTGTAGTTGTTTCAAAAGATTCATCCACCCCTAGCAGAATGTCTCGGCAGCCGGCCTGTAATCACTTCAAAAGATTCATCCACCCTTAGCAGGAATGCAGGATGTCTCAGCAGCCTATAATGACTGCCGTGCAACAACTTTTGCAAAAACAGCTGATCAAAAGGTTAGCTTGAAAGGAGTTACAGGGACACCACAAGTACCACATCACTTCCAATGGCACACACAAGTTTCCACAGAGAATGCACTATTCTGTTCATCCGAAGGAACTAGAGTCAGATGCTTAGAGCTACTCTGCACATCAGTTACACCCTGCTCGCTTCCTGATCTCTGTCCTCTTCCTCAGTCCAACCCGGAAACATGTACTCCGTGCAATCTCCTTTCCCACTGGATCCACAATTACAAACTGATCACAACAACAACAAAAGAAGATTAGAAATCTAATAGAGATATATTGGATGCAGAATGATTTGTATTCGGTTATGCAATATCTCGATCTATCTCAAGACGTTGGCAAAAGAAATACTATATTACAAAATCAATAAAGAACGTAATCAATAACAATGAATCATGAAAACCCTAGTTCATATATTCAATAGATCACTTGAGAAAGAGATATGCCTCTGGTAAATCATTGATTCGATGAATAAGGCTATCCTATACAGGAAGCATCTTCTTCATCATCATCACCAATGCTTTCGGCTTCTGATATCTCATGACCAACTTTGACGATATTCGGAACACTCAAATCAAAGATGAGACGGGGCTCAGAAAGAGAGATCGGAGGAGAGGGATTGGAGGTGTGATATTCTTGGCGTCTTCGTGGTTCTTTTATAGGGCAATTTCGAGGGTAAATCTGTCTGCTCAAATCTTGAATACTGTGGGCGACTGTGGTTTCTCGCGCTTGGGAACGTTTTTCAATTTGGGTGGTTTTCGTAGATGCATGCACCAAAGATATGGTGTTTATTACGCCCTAGCTAGCTAGAGCATTTTTTTTGTTCTTATCAAAAAAAAAAAAAACGTTTTCTAATGCCAATGTGTTGGTGTATAACTATTGTAAAATTTCTTTAAAAAAAAAAAAATTAAATCAAAAGATTCGGAGTCATGCAATATGTCGTGATTTACGTAAAACTCAAAAGTTAGGGTTTTTATATGAAAGTAGCTAGATGCTACAAAATGTAGTTGTAATTAAGATATGTATGCTAAGTTATTTTTTATTTTATTTTATTAAATAACTCACACACTTTACATTTGTTAATGAGATTTGAACATATGACCTTAAAGTTGTTAGTTAACACTTTAACCAATCAAACCACGACTCGACAATATATCTATCATTATTTTTTTTATCGAAATAGGAATTTTATTAATACTTAGGGATATATTACATCTTAAGAGCTTAATGTGGCCTTAGAGTACCGCATCCCTCAAGTCACATAGACATATCATCGAAAATTACATCATGTAGCCATGGCCTGCTTCTTTCCAAAACTGAACCCCTTCAATCTTAAGGGCCTTCTTCGCCAGGCTGTGAGCTTCTAATCTCTATTCACTTTTTGGGAATCTTCCTCCAATGTAAATCATCAAAAGCTTGCTTCAGGCACTTCACCTCTGCTGTGACTGCTCCAATTAATATCACCTGGTTTGCTCCAAAACTATCATATCAATTCAAATAAGTGCACAAGATATACTCAACTGAAAGGAAAGCTTATGTTGTATATATGTTTTTGTACGGTTTAATCTATCTGATCGATCATAAATCCATACATTCATAAATTTAAAAGATATATGATCCTTTTTTGCTCCACAGTCCACACAACTGGTGTATGGTAAGAACTAAGGAAGCAATTCACATTACTACATCATTCTTTTGAATTAAGAAACACAAACCTTTCTAAAAGAGTAAAGGAGAACTAATTCATTCTAGACCGACTAAAAAGACTTAAGCTGACCTAGTTGATAAAGTTAAAAGAAGGCTTGATAGCTGGAAGCACAAAACTCGATCCTGGCCTGGTATGCCTGGCAAAGTAACCCTATTCTAACCTTTTAGAGCCTCTAATCATCTACCAACATTGCTAAACTCTGGGATTTAACAAAAAAGATGGACTGACATGAATAAGGCCTTCTATTCGTCAGATGGTCAATTCTCTGTCATATCAGCTCCCCCCACCCCCCCACCCCGTATATTCACCCCTATGAGCTCCTACATAGACATAGACATTTCTATGTTTCTTATTCATCCATATCAGTACCTATACCTCTTCTTCTTCCAGGGTCGAAGAATTGCTTTGTTCTTTCCTCCCAACAGATGAAATAAGAGACGACATATTATATCACTAAGATCAGTACGAACTACAATTCATGTTTGATACTTGTAAATTTTAAGCAAGGTTATCACAGTCACTTGTAATAATCATTCTCAACAGCATTTTGGTCCATATATGATACCAAAGACATGATTGTACTAAAAACAACGAATAAAAAGTTAAGTCCACTTTTTTTGTCTGACCAAAAATAGAGTCCACTGTTTTTATTATGTACATATGTGCAGTTCTATATGCATAACAAGCACAGAACAGTTAACAGTTCATTATTGAAACCAGCACCAAAATGTTTCAAGTGAAAGATCAGCGTACCAGAACTGAAACTATTGGTAAATGACTAAAAGAGTAAATAATGAAACCATGTTACAATCTGCAACAATCATTCGCATTCCCATTTTGAAAGCAATATATCCTTATTCAACCAACAAGGGTTCTTTTAATTCACATAAATATGTACTAGATTAATGAGGATTTTGGAATTGGTATGATCACTCGTATATGGTGTTAAACAGTACCAGAAAATTTCATTAGATTATAGAAACCGGCAAAAAGATATTAAACTCAACAGAATAAGAACTACTTTTAACTTTTTAGGAACCTGATTTATATTATTAGCCCTGATATCAGCATATTTCAAATCTGTCAGCCGGAACGTGTGTTGCCTCATACACTGGAGGCATGTACCCGCAATCCACAGTTCCACACTGCTGCCGATAACTTGATGTTGCTCTTCCATTTCTCTATGGCATTTCTCTGAAAAATAGAATACAATTGACCACTAAGTAGTCAGTATACATCCAACAGAACCTTTTTAAGCAAACTTATGAAACACTTGACTTAGAATCTAAAAGGTATACGTACGAATATCTAGAAGCATAAGCACAAAAAAAAAAAAGAACAAAAAACAAAGCTTCACCAATATGGGGAGTGGAACCTATAGTACAGCACAAGGACAAAAAAAGGAATTGAATTACTATAGATAACATAACATATGTTAAAGAGCTTTTAAATTTATAATAACTATGAAGCTAGCTATTCTAGGTTGTCACTAAAAATAAGAATCTGATAACACGAAGAAGTATTCGTTCCTTTTTGCTTTTCAAGAAGTCACAGTGGTACACAGAGCTACATACCTAAAACCGGCTAGTTGTTTTTTTTTTTTTGTGGTCGATCAATAGAACAAGAACAAGAACAAAGCTACATAAAGGGATTGAAAACAATCAAGGAAAGAAAGGCAACAGAACCTGCACACTGCTACAGCAGACACCAAAAGCTCAAAAGAAGAGAAAACTAGGGAGGGCCAGGATGGCCGACGTCATTCCTGAGAGCAAAGAGTACGTGCGCAGGCCAATGGCCCATTCCTGAGAGCACAAACTTTTGATAGCAAGCATGCATGGCCGCGGCATCTGCCATGCAGTTGGCTTCGCAAGGAACCATTACCTTGAAAAAGAAGCAGCAGGTGCATCACCTTGTTCTCATGCTAGCTAGCTTAACTTTGGTCTCAAGCATTTTGCAATTCCATGATTCTGAAGCAGAAAGGAAGGAATGCACTAAGAGATCAAGAGATTATAAACTTTGGAATAAGATACTATACATAGGTAGATATCACAATCCATGGGCATGCAGATAGATAACATGTTTGCATAAGTATCACTAACCAAAAACAAAAGATCGAGATGTATACTAGCTACTTACTACAATGGAGGCCGTCTGTGAATGTGTAGTACTGCACACAAGATTCAACATCATCAAGTTTATCCTGTTTTGGCAAACCTAAGCAAAAAAAAGAGTTGTATGTTGCTTAAACAAATAATAGCACACAGAGAAACGTAAGAGAAGGAAAAATGCTGTGTGAACAATCATGGATTGGTAAACCTTATCGTTCATTGATTGGTAACACATAATATTCAAGAAAGAAACATTATAATTTATTGATTGGTAACACATAACAATCACAAACTCACATACAATCAAATGAGCCTTCAACAAACTACAGATTTATAGCTTAGCAGCCAGCACTAACTAACCAACTCAACTATGTATTACTATAATCTAATTTATATATGTTTTCCTCTAGTAATTAAGATGTTTGCTTCTGGTAAATCGTTGATCCGTAGGGATGGCAGTGTTTCCACTGCTTCTTTTGATCACACAGTACTCCTTCATTGGGTTTCCAATGCTTCTATTATTGATGAGGCAGTTCTCCTTCATTGGTTATTTTCCTTGTGGAAGTCGTCCTTACTGTTTGTCAAGCTCCAGGGCCCATAAAGAAACCAGACACCATGTAAGGGAAGGGTTCTCGAAAAGCTACACCGTGCAGGCTTCAGGTACTCCCTCTGGATCCACATTTACAACTGAACGGACAAAAAGGAGGTTAGGTAGAAATTAACCTGATAAAAGAAAGGGATAAAGGTGATATTGCAATTGGATGCAGCACAATTTGTATTCGATTATGGGTTATATATGCAATCTCGCAATCTCTAGGTCTCTTTCGAGACGTTGGCAACAAAGTAGGATAATTTCATAGAATTCAACAAAGAACATAATCAATAACAATGAATCATGAAAAACCCTAGCAAAAACACAGTTTATGTATTCAGATTTCAGAAAGATTATTTCAGAAAGAGATCCAAGTACCTCTGGTAGATCATTGATTCGATGAGTTGAGGCTCTCCTTTACAAGAACCATCTTCATCGTCATCTCCGAGTTCGGCTTCTGAAAACTCATGACCAACTTTCACCATATTCTAGAAACTAAGAAGAGACGCAGGCTTTGAAAATGAGATTGAAGATGTGATCTTCTCGGCGTCTCAGTGGTGCTTTTATAGGGCAACTTCGAGGGTAAATCTGTCTGATCCAGTCTTGAATACTGCTGGTTTTTGGCGCAGTGGTTTTCATAGAAGCATGCACCGTTAAGTTATGCCCTAGACCACTCGTTTTTCTTGTTTTCCTTTTTTGTTTTTGACAAAGACCTATTACCACTGTTTTTTTTTTTTTCCGTTTTGGACAAGGGAGCTTCTGTTCATACCTCCAAAAACTACACTTTGACCCTTTTTTTTTTTTTCTTTTTTTCTTTTTCAAGTTATAGTTGATTTTGTCAACTTAAGTAAAATTACCAACAAAGACATATAGAGTAAAAAAAAAAAAACAAATAAAAACCCCTCTTTTACCTCCACGACGGTAGTCTTCACCTAGGAGAAAAATTCTTCTCCAACATAAACCCTACCATCAAACTTCATGGAAGATAGTGGCAATTAATCGAGACAAACATCGATTTGGAGTCTATGCACAAGGTATGAGTTTGTTTTTTTTTTTTTTTGTATGAATTCACATATGTATGATTGTGTTTGTTTCAATAAGATCGAAACCTGTTGTCGGTTAAGTTCTTATGAGGATCGATATAGCTAATAATAGGTTTGAATCAATTAGATGAATTTTAAAAGAAAAATATGACTGTTAGATGCTCAAAAATTGAAGGAGGTCTAAGTCTAATTGTCTAACTACTGAATATGGAGGTAAGAATAGAATTTTCTAAGAGAAAACGAATTTTATTGATTTTATTGGACTATGGGCGTTTTAGGAAAATTAGGGAGGTGTGAATAACATTTTAGTATTTTGTAAAAGTAAATCGGAGGTCCATTAAACAAGGAGGTCCAAGTGCCATTTTTGGAGGTATGAATGAAAACTCAATTTCGACGCCTAAAGTACAAGGTGATAAGCTACCACTACAAAAATCTAGCCAGAAGGCACCACCTTACCTTACGTATCAACATGCCGGCCTTTATCTAGTAGAGTGATAGATGCTACAGGCATCGAGACTATAAACTTTGCCGATCGCACTGACGCTCCAAAAAGAGAGCAACGAAAACAAACTTGTAATACCTAATTACTGAAAAAGAATACTATTTGTCTCGGACCTCAATTGTTGTACATCTAGTAGACTCAAAACTAAGTACGTACAAGTCTATAAGAGCTTACTTCCATTGCCCAGGCTAGCCACGTCAAGGATTAATACACCTAGTCGTTGCGCCCTTGGCACGAGGGCTAGCATTCTAATGCTAAAAAAAGGAGAGACTAAGCAAGCCCTCCTTTTAAGATGTACAATTACCTAAAGGTCGACACAAAAACTTTTTCAAGGAGAGAGAATCACCTTCAGTCGATCCCTGATTCCTGTAAACCAAGAGATTCGATCGACTTGGAGAGATGGATCGCTGCCACCCAAAATTGACCGTCTTAAATTTCGTGGGATGACTATGCAATACAATCCTCAATTCTTGATCACTTCTTCCCTTCTTCTAGCATATTGGTGTTACAGAAATGGTATCAGAGCGGTTTCCTCGGACTTCCTCGTTTTCAAATGTTTTCAAGTCTTAGGCACCAAAAAAGTTTTACGTTGGCTCATGTTTTTCTAAACTTGTTTTGAAAGTGTTTTCTTGTTTTACGAACTTAATTTTCACAGTTTCCGGTTTTGGAGAAGTTTTTACTTAGAGGATTCCAAGCCAATGAGAAACCGACACGTCCGAAAGATGCGCTGACAACCCATTAACTCAAAATCCAAAACAATTTTAGGAATTTAAAATAAAACTTTAGAGACAACGTCGGCAATTTAAATTACATGTGCAAATCAGAGTTCATAACTCAAGCGGAAAGTGGCATATATAAAGGGCCAAATGCTTGTTCATTGGAACAAGATGTTTTTTTTTTCTTTTCAACACCTATTCTTCAAATATTTGTATTTTGTAACTTTCAATCAGATTTCTATGCTTGATAAAGGATATTTGTAGTTTTGACTAAAAAAAAAATATACATATTTGACTGAAACATTATAAGAATAGAACAAAACTACGAAAGGGTGCGTGAATAGCACCGTCTTTTCATAACCAAAAAAAAAAGCACAGTCTTTTATAAATAGTTATATTAATTTTTAAAAATAACATAATTTATTCCAACGAAATGCGTTCAATGCTAGGAGATTAAGGGCTAGTTTGGTTATTGCTGTGATTTAAAAAAAAAAAAAAAACAGTTGTTGTACTGTGAAAATAATCAGCTGTGAATTAAAATAGTTTTGTGTTTGGTAGATATTAGTTTTAAAAGTGTTGCCAAGATAAAATTTATCAATTTCTAGTGTTTTTAGTGACAACTACTTTTAAAAAGAACCTTCATGTTGTTTTTAAAAGCTGCTGTCAGTAACCTGTAATTTTGAAGAAAAAAAAACTGTTTTTCTTTCATTTACCAAACATTATAAAATCTAAAAGTTCGGATAGAACCTGATTTTTTTTTTTAAAACGAAGCTGTACCAAACTAGGCCAAACATCCAGTTGAGACGTCATTATTACTCCGGCTAATTTTTCTTTTCTATCATTCGTTTTGATAAAAAAAAAAAAAAAAAAAAAAAAAAAAAAAACGTTCAATGCTAGGAGATTAACATCCCTTCAAAAAAAAAAAAAATTAATAAACTAGGTGATTAACAAAGAACTATCTCCCGGGACTAGCCGGAGTAGTAGCCGCTGACATAATGTCAACACAATATGCCTGTTCATTTTTATACGGGAAGCTCAAATATTCCTCACAAAGGTATAACATTTTCATGCAACTCCTTTGCCGACAAAATTTTGTCAGCCATGGTTGTGTTGTACATGTTTGTAAGGTTTTACTCGAACACTGTTCAGTACTATTGATAATCTGATAATCATATTCTAGCAACATTTATACATACAAGTGAACCCACTATCCAAACATGCCGAGTCCTTTCATTAACAAACATGAGTCCACACCAAGCAAAATTGCACACAAATATAGCCACCAGAGGTTTACAATACAAATTATCAAAACATAAAGCAAAGAATTCCATAAACACAAAGTATTACAGGAAAAGGGTCAATAAACCACTAATTTTGACGTTATTTTCATATGAATTAGCAGTGTTAATACAATTATAAATGTATAAACCTAGCAAGCGCTCTCCTATGTTCTTGCATTTTGTTTCCGAATCAATACAACCTTGGCTTAACCCGCCTTCCGTTCATGTCACTGCCATCTAATAAGGTCCCTTTCCCAAATCCACCAGCAATAAAAGAATGCTCACCAATCCTTGCAACATATTGCAGTAATTCAGTGATTACAGAAGGGCAGCTTTCCGTCAAGTACTTGTAACCATCAGTCTCAATCACAGCTGAACACAATGAAGCAATTTCTAGTCAATATATAGTAATTTATTTCCCCACTAACATTAAGAAAATGTACTACAACCAATTACTTGAATAAGATTCAACTGGGAAGTTAGAAAAAGAGCACATGCACAAGCAGTTCCCAACAACAAAATGAGTTTTCTTATGCACATTAGTTCACAAGTCTACTTAAAGCTACCAAGAAAACCTGGTTGCTCCAAACTTATCATATCAATTCAAATTAATGTACGAGATGTTTTATCAAAGATGTACGAAACGTTCCCAACTGCAAAGGAGCTCACTTCATATGTTTGTATATTTTAATTTATCTCATATATTATGGACATATATTCGAAAGCTACATGACCCTTTCACTCCACAGTCCATACAACTGGTGTATGGTCAAAAAAAATTCACCATATTGGAACTTTCTTTTTATATAAGAAACACAAGCTACTTTTCCTAAAAGAAAGAAAGAAAGAAAGAAGAGAACCATTCATTCTATACTGACTAAAAGGACTTATGTGAGCCTAGTTGATAAGGTTTAAAGCAGGCTTGATAGCTGGAAGCGCAAAACTTCGGACATGCCTGGCAAAATGAACCTATTCCAGACTGTTACAGCCTCTAATCCCCTGCATGCACTGCAGGCAGCTAAACTCCCTGCTCAAACTAGCAATAGTCTTAATAGAATCAATAGTACCGAAGTACAAAGGCAACCTCGAAATGTAAAAGCAAAATCCACTGACATGCATAAGGCTTGCTAGCTAAGGGAAGCTGGAGGACAACATGGAATGATAGTTGTTTTTGGGATGCTATTATCAAAACAAAGTATTAAATCAATGCCTCTTTTTTAGACACTAATAGTCCAAAAGGGTGCTCTAGCACTTGGGAGTACTGTTGCACTTGGAGTTGATCTAAAGAGACAAGAACAAGTTTGGAGGATTGAAGACCAGTTGTACTGCTCACTTTTGCACTAACATCTAGCTAGTCTGTGGCATCCTAGTGACTAAGCTACTGATTTTAGATTTAGTGATGCTACGCGGACTGTCAATACTTTTAAAACGGCCAAGTTCGGATATCCCTATGTTGAAGCCTGCCTCCCCAATAATGTCTGAAAAGTTGGCAACCCTGTTGGTAGGTTGTGGTTCTGACAAACTAATATGGACTAGTACTCTGATGGTCAATTCTCTGTCAAATAAACTCAGATTGCATTTTCCATGCTGAAACCTATCCTGCAGTTATATTTGCAGTCAGCTTTACTTTCAAAACTCAAGAGTTTCTATTTAGCTTCCTGTCTAAAGTAGATTGCTCACTAATTGTCAGAGGCTCAAATAAAACCTCATTTTTAGATAGTTTCACGCTTCTGTCCCGGCCTCGAGAGTCTATGTTTCATCTATTTCGAGATAGCAGTAAAGCCATACAGCTCGGAAGGTTTTTGTTATTCAAGAAGTGGCAAATGGATCGCTAACTTTCATCGTCGTTCCAAGACGCAAAAGGGTATTGCCTGGTCTAGTCTGTTGGCTTTCATTTGCAGGCTTACTGTAAATAAAAAACAAAGCCGTCATGCTCTCTTCCACCTCCCCCCACCCCCCAAGATTTATATCTTCTGTTGATTCATCTTCACATTTTTAGTTGAATAGTAAAATTCGCCACAACTAGTCTCAGACACCATATCCAATTAAATGTATTTGGCATGAGATGATCAAGATATTGCAGTTATAACCAAGCAACATTAAGGTTAACAACAGATGATTTTTTTAGTTTTTTGGAAACAGCTATGTACAAATAATAACAAAGCAGATCATACAGAAAATAATTACCTCTTAAGTTTTCCGGCACCGCAATGAATTTGAGACATACAGCTTTAAGTTGGAAACAGTGATGCTGCTCTGCCAAGGCCAATGTTGTTGCCACATTGTTTATGGCTACATTCTCACAAAGTTTAGCCTCACACAGCACTTTGAGCCTCTCGAGAGCATAACGATCTGCTGCTGCCAGCAGATGTTGGGCCATAAGTGTAGTCTGTGCAGAAGCCCAATTTGAACTTAGCCCCAGAAGCTCTTCCATGTCTGGTAAAGCATCCCAGTAGATGAAGTGAAGTAACACCTGCACACATCCAAAGCAAACACGAAGAGCAGTTATTAACTTATTATCACTCGAGCTCGTCCTAATCCCCTTCACTTCAATATCAAAATAATCCAAGTTCTGGCAACTAAAACTTGAGCCAAAAGCATTGAGACAAAATAATCAGGTCAACATCAATACTAACACTAAAATGCTTTTACATAACTCATTATACTATATTTGTCCCCAGCTAGACTTGGATCCACCAAAACCATGAAGTTTCCTAAGTTCCATTTCAAATTATCCCTGACATCACGTCCAACAAAGAAATAATTTAACAGAAAACCATCATTGAAAAATTGAAGCAAGTGGAATAGACTCTTTAACAGAAAACCATTATTTTCTTATTTATATAGCCAGTTGTTACAAACACAAACGACAAGAGATATATGGATGAAACGAAAAAATTGATAATGAACTAGATGGAGATTGAATAGAAGCATTCTGAAAAACAATTGAAAGTAGTAAGGCTCAGCTGCAGCAACAAAGTGCAGAATATTAGGAGCAGCAAGCTACCTTTCCCAATTTTAAACATGAGGAAAATAGGCTTATACTGCATCTTGAAAAACTCCATGAACACAGTGACATAGCTTTTTTAGTATTTAATTATTTTTTTCAATGACAGAAACACATAATAAAATAGTTGATAAAAATGAATATCCATTGAATACTTGAATAAATTTAAGCCACACATTTCATCCGTGCATACGCAATCAATCATTAACCAAGCTCTAAATTTCTAATGACCAATCTGATACACAATTTAATGTTATAATCTATGAACTCTGAATCTGTGTCAGTAATTAAACAGACTTACATTTGTGGTCCAAACTTAAAGCTTCAAGCCTTCGAGGGCATGTCGCACTCGATCAATCAGAACCAAGTAATTCTTTTAAACATATTGGGAGTCTGTGGTTTAAATGTCTAGCTACAAAGGCAAGTATGTTTCTTTTATCGTCTGGTCACTGACTCTGGTGCTAATTTAAAATGGCAATTTAACAGAGATCGTATTCAGCCCGCCCACCCGTGCATATACAAACACCATACTTAAGTTCTCTCAAACAAGCATGAACAGCTTAATCAGACGATGAAGACACCTGAGCTTTCCATTCATTTGCAGGATGTCCTAAACATGCTAAAAAGCAAACTAGACACAATTTTGCCAACCATGTCATTAACATATAAGATTCTCTAAGTTCTCAGCTGAGGCAAAGATTATAAGAATAATGATATATTCTATCAAAAAGTGTGTAGCATCATGTCCATTATTGTACCTGTATACTTCTTTAAAAGTGAAATAGTATTTATATACACACACAGGCACAGAGAGAGAGAGAGAGAGAGAGAGAGAGAACCTTAAACACAGGAGCCTCAATGTCTTCAACCTTTATGCAACAAGAGTTTTTATCTTTCAATGGACCAAAAAGTTGTGCCCTGAACACAGGTGAGCGTGCAGCAAGCACCACTTTGTGGGCAGAAAATACTTCCTGATCAACTTCAAAACTCACATCCGTCCCCTTACCACTTTCTAAAAGCTTACCAAAATGCTGACCCATATTGGAAGGTGGTACTGCTATAGCGTATGTCTTGGGTCCCTCCGTATTTGTCCTAACAACACCTACACGGCACCTTATTATGAGGCAATCATCTTTAATGTGGTCTGATGTCTCTAAGAGACTTCTTCTGAAGAAACGTTTATAACCCCTGCACCACACCGACAAGGAGCTTATTCAGTTACAATTATCACCCACAATATTCCAAGCAATAATATTCCAAGCAGTAATTCTATGTTACGTCGACCCTAAGAAGATAAAGTACCAAACATTCCAAGACTTTGTTAAGCCACTAAAACAATCTGGTAGGATCCATTGCTAACATGAAAACGAAGCAGTTAGCTAGTTCCCCGACACGTTCTGTAGGTCAAATAAAAAGTGTAACAGACAACATAGAGAACAAAATTTACTCTGAATTGTTATATTTGAATTGCACTCACGTAAGCATTACAATTGTGATAGTCCTAAACACAAATTCACTCCCTACAACCAACCTTAATTAATTCAAAGTACTAGTGTCACAGACAACATTAGTGAACAAGCTCGTTCACATGCTTCCTCGAATTTCATCTATTAAACGGCCATCTTATATTTGAATGGCATTCAAGGAAACATTGGGATTGCGAGAACACAAATTCACTCCCTACAACCAACATTAATTTGAATTGCATTCTAAAGTTAAAAAGCTACTACACCCAAATATACCAAAAGAAGAAGCCGAGAACACAAAGTTCATTCCCTATAACCAACCTTAGTTAACTCTTAACCTACGCAATCAACGTCTCTAAAGCCATATCACCATTCACTAACAACTACTCAATCCGAAACCGGCAATCAAAATGGAATCCATAAACACATACAGCACATAGATCAACGAAAGCATTACACATACCACATGCTTCCTCGGTATTTAAGCGTGTAAGGACCACTCTCGAGCCTCCTGAGAAAATGGCTATGGACCTTGTGGCGTTGCCTCTCGCTCTGATCCAAAAGCGTCAGCTCAAACAAAGCCCTGACGTCAGTGCCTTCGCTGGCCAGCGCGATGAACAGCGACACGTAATTAGCGTTGTCCTCGACGCTTTTACCGTCGGGGTAGAAGTATATGGCCCACGTGTACCCGCCGACGTTGAACTGCTCCGACCCGATGTACTTACCGATCCCCATGCCCTTGGTGAGCGAGTAGCCACTGATCTTGAACTCGTGGCAGCCATTGATGGTCTCGGTGCACGACGTCGAGCACGTGGTCGGCGTCGGCGACGGCGGCGAGGGTTTTGATTTGTCGCTGCGGACCTTGATTGTGCCCATCAATGGAGGAAAGGTTCGATTTTGAGGCTCTGGGTAGGATTATGAGGGGCGATTGCGAATTGGGTCGGCGGGGATTGAGGGTTTGGGGGTGGGATTGAGAATTAGGGTTTTTGATCGGAAGATGAATCGGGAGATTTGGGGGTTTTGGGTTGAATTGAATTGGGGGTCCAATAATTGGGGCGGTGGGTGGTGGTGGATGACGGTTGTGATTTAAAATGGTTTTGATATCTGAGATTTTGCGTGGTGGAGATGGTATTTATATGTGAAGGCTTAACCTTTGGACAAAAGGGTGCTGGTCGTGGAAGTGAATGGTGTGAAATGTGGTTTGGCTTTTCAATATTTTTGTTTGGTTTAAACAGCTCACGAGCTCAATCTACGCCTAGGGAATTCGTATGAGGTGGGAGGACTATAATGCAGATAGTTTTGGGACTCTCATGGAGTCATGGGGGCTTCAATTATGGTGTGAAAAGTCGCAATCTTGAGATGGGGTTTCATATGTCACGGCCCCAAAGGCACAAATCATAACATTCTTAACTTCAATTTGGTCTTGAACTCTTGATGCAACGCATCTTCTAACAGAGGATAGTCGTCTTGAGTCAAAGATATAAAGATTCCATTAACGATACATGAGAAAACAAAGATGACAACGAAAATAGCAAACAACTTTTGTGTATCTTAACATGGTGTGTGTTAAGATTAATAATACGAGTAAGTTGTTAAAATGTATCAAAAGAACAGATCCATAATTTATCATATAGTTATATATATCTTTTAAGGATTGACCTTTCGATATTAGTCTTGTATTGACTACAAATCAGATAGCTCATTGCATTTGATATGAATGTGACATATTTGATTTCTCCAATTATGTGCTGCATGTTACACCTAGTGTTTTACGATTGAAACATATGTCACATTTGTTTCATCAAAAAAACATGTCACATTTTGTATTAATGTATGTTATTTTATGAGTTAAACTCAGTTCACGTCAATCATAGATGTCATCAGTAGCTATGGTGGGAAGGTATTGTGTTAAGGCAACTGAATTATATTATTAATACAAGCTAGTTTACAGTCCCCCAATATCATTCCCGAGTCGGATAAAAGAGCCCACAATCCCATGCTCTGCTTCTCCAACCTCATATAGTGCACCCTCTCCTTCTCCTCCTCCTCAATGCTCCGCCGATTCCTCACCACCTCTCTCTCCCGCACCAACCCTCCTCCTCTCCTCCTCACCCCAAAGCCTCTCCTCCCCAATTCTCTCCTCATCCCAAACCCTAATAACCCCCAATTCCCTCGCTTGCTCTCCCAAATGTCCGACGCCCGCCGCCCCGCCGCCGCCCCCATCCCCGACCTCGACAAATCATCCCGCTCCGACCTCCTCCGCGCCCTCGAGTCCTCCCTCGGCAACGCCTTCTCCTCCTCGCCCCTCTCCCCCTCCCCCTCCCCCCTCGTCGTCGTCATCTCCGGCCCCAGCGGCGTCGGCAAGGACGCCGTCATCAAGAAGCTCCGTGACGTCAACCCCAAGCTCCATTTCGTCGTCACCGCCACCAGCCGCCCCATCCGCCCTGGCGAGGTCCACGGCAAGGACTACTACTTCGTCAGCAAGGAGGAGTTTCTCAACATGGTCAACAAAGACGAGCTTCTCGAGTACGCATTGGTCTACGGCGACTATAAGGGGATTCCGAAGCAGCAGATTAGGGATTACATGGGGAAAGGGCACGACATTGTGCTGAGAGTCGACATTCAGGGGGCTCGGACTTTGAGGAGGATACTTGGGGATTCGGCTGTGTTTATATTCCTGGTGGCGGAGAGCGAGGCGAAACTGGTGGAGAGGCTGGTGGATAGGAAGACCGAGACCAAGGAGAGCTTGCTTGTGAGGATTGCGACTGCCAGGGAGGAGGTCAAGCATGTGAAGAGCTTTGATTATGTGGTGGTGAATGCTGAGGGGAGGTTGGACGGTGCGGTGCAGCTGGTGGAGTCCATTATTCGCGCCGAGAAGGCCAGGGTTCAGCAGAGGAGGAGTGTGATTTAGCTTGCGCAGGTGAGTGTGAATTTTGGTTTGTTAGAGTTATGTGTGTTGTAGGGTTTTGAATTAGTTATGGTACATTTGCTTCACTGTTATTTTAAACTTGATTAATCAAATGTCGTCTTTGAATAGATTGGGATCAAGCTGTTACATTTGTTGAGATTATATTTTAGTTGGACATGAAGAGGACTAAATTGCCTTTCATGTGGATAGAGTGTTAGATATGGGTAGACTTGATCTACTAACTAGTACAAGGTATCCTGTTGATTGAAAATAAGGTGAACTGGAGTTGTTTCTGGGATGACATTTTAGCAAGTTGAGTTTGCAATTTGATTGGTACAAAAGTGGCTCTTGCACTTGGATATATGACATTCTTATTTTCATGCTATAATCAAAGCTGACCTGCCCTTATTGCCTTAAAATACCTTTGCAACATCTGGCTTTCCTGTTGGTCCTTGTGTGCGGAAGTGATGTGTTTGCTTGTGCCAAAAAATGTTTACCTGAGATTTATTAGCCTGAACTGGGGAAGCCAATCTAATAGCTTTTGCATACGCTCTAAAGGAAATCTGGTTTGAACTTTTTACTCAAATTTCAGTCATGCTCTAAAGATTAGATCATATCAGTTTCTGTCAGCCTGCCTATGATGATAAAACCTTTGTTATCTTAGTTCTCTAGTTAAATGGTCATTTGATTTGCTTGTCAATTGGAGGACGCTAAAAGTTGCTGTAGTGATTATGTGAAGTCCGTTAGCTAACCTAGTGATGGGAGATTTTACATTGTAAAAAAGATCTGCCTTTGATAAAACCTCTGATATCTTAGTTCTCTAGCTAAATGGTTATTCGATTTGCCTGTCACTTGGAGGATGCAAAAAGCTGCTGTAGTGATTATGTGAAGTCTGTTAGCTAATCTAGTGATGGGAGATTTTACATTGTAAAAAAGATCTTCTAGGAATTTAGCAATGGTTTTGCTGGTATTCTGCTATTATATATATTTCAAGACCTTTGCCAAATGAATTGGCACTTCAATCTGTATGTGCTGCATCTCTACACTTAGAAAATGTTATCAACTAGCGCATATTGGCAATTATTACATCTCTTCTACCTGATAACAGTTGGCAAGAGGTGGAGAATGTAATCCGCTGCATTTGTAACTCGTTGCATGTTTGAAGTGTGTTGGGCAAGCAACACGCAACACACCGGCGGTGATTGAAGCATGATCAACAGCTGCCTGCTTCAAAGTTTTATCTGCAAGTTCTGCACTCAAGATATAAAGTAGAGTAGCAAAGAGGAAACTATTCTTTGGTCCATCTAGGTCTGTTCAAAAATTTTGTTCCTATGAGCTTTTGAATGAAGATAAATTTGTTTATAGTTGCAATTTGTTGAATTTATGATAAGATACTGCTAGATAGAATGGTCAATCTGAAAGAAAGATTCATTTTTGAGTTTAGTTGATTACAGATCAGGAGTTGACTTACAATTTTCAGCTTGCTTAGGAACTTTACCTCCCTATACAAAGCTTAATTCTCTTACTCTACCCACTCACCTACCCTTGTTTATCAATGTACACCACCTAAACCTTAAACCCTAAACCCATCTAAACCAATTGACTCATTCAAAACCCAGCACCAAAATGTTGCCTCCACACTTTTCCATCAACCCTGAAATCAAGTGTTCATAACTTTAGTCTCACCGGCTCACTGGACAATATGGCATATAATCTGATCTCTACTTTTCTTTTCCTGTTGTGAGTTCTTGTTTTCTTCGAATTCACACATACACGGAAGGGAATTATAAGATACCATTCATTCCTTAATCACTAACTTTGAGCGTGGTTCAAAGACCCAGTGAAGAACAGAAACCTTACTGAAACACTTTACGCTGAAATTCGATTCCCAAACTCAGGGGAGCTTCCTATTTCTTAATCATACTTGTTCTGAACCAGTAATTAACTAAAAGACACTGGTTTTAGTTGCATTACAGTATATTCTCTGATAGGGATTGGATAAACACCAATCGTACACTCAAAGTCTCAAGGAAAGCACAAGTCTTTGAAGGGATAGAAGTAGGAAGGAACCCAGATGAGCCTTTAGCTTGACACAAATGAACACCACACAAATGGAATTCCTCCTACTATCCATTTCTGCAAGCTACAACCATCTAATTTGCCAAAATCACAAAGAATATGCTAATTTTGAAAGCATTTAGATTATTCAAGCCTTAACTTGTAAATTTATTAAGAGTTCTGAACTGACATGACTTGGATTTTGATTAATCAATTCCCTAATCAATAAGTAATATAATTAGCAATGTACAAGTGGCTTAATTTGATAATCTAATGAAATCCAATCCTGGTCATTCATATCTGTTCTAATGATCCTATTAGGAGAAAAACCAGGAGGATATTAAGTTATTAACACCAACTTATATAAGGCAGAAGTCAAAAGTCTTGCAAGGAAAACTGGACAGAAGTCAATGTCTCCAGGCAACAATACATTGTAAAAAAGTTGAATTGATGAGAACTAAAACCTTCTACATTGGTTTCTTTCATATAAAGTGAAAAGCAATATGAAGTGGGAGACAACAATATGAACAACAAAACAAAAGATTTTTCACTTTTGGTTAGAAAATGATGTAGGCTTTTATCTGTCTTTAGCTTATTCATCAAGTAACTACTAAGTAGAAGCAAGACAGAAGGAGCAAAATCATTTCCAAACAAAACACATAACAATCCTAAAACGAAAGTGAGCCAAAAACAAAAGCAATATAACGTTTACTCTTTCTTTCTTCCTCATAAGAAACTTGCTCCCCAAGCCACTTTTCCTCCTAGCTTATAAGGCCAATTCCTCAATCATTTTCTGCACTGTCAAAAACACCAACTACAAACACACAGACCCAAAATCTTACATCTACTTCCACAATCAACTCATATTTAATTTGAGAAAGGGAGAGAGAGAGAGAGAGAGAGAGAGAGAGAGAGAGAGAGAGAGAGAGATTTAGCACCATGGTTCTGCATAATTCTGCAGAAGGGGAAGGAGGAAGCATTCGGCTGCAGATTTCTGACCTTCAGAGGCTCAGTCAGACCGGCAGTGTAGGCAACACAATGTTTCAGCCACAAACTAGTATTGAGAAAAGAGAGAGCAACACTTCGGCTTCTGTTGGTCCATTAACAAAGCCAACAGTTCGTGCACCTGAAAAGAAGCTGACCCTATTCGCTCTCCGGCTAGCAGTTCTCGAGAAAACAGCAACCGGCCTTGGAACTCTCGGATTCATATGGGCCACAGTTGTTCTTCTAGGTGGTTTTGCCATTACATTAGACAAGACTGACTTTTGGTTCATTACCATCATTTTGTTGATTGAAGGGACCCGGATTTTCAGCAGGAGTCATGAGCTTGAGTGGCAGCATCAAGCCACATGGTCCATCACTGAATCTGGCATCAACAGCTTTCGAGCGATGAGAATGAGCTCGAGCTTCATATTTGGGAGCATCAAGGAGTTTTTCAAGCCTGTTTTTCCAGTCAGGAAGAAAAGTCAAAACAGCAGTCCGATTGCAGTGATTAATGCTGCAAGAAACTTGACAGGTTTCAATGTTCAAGGTAAGACTAGTAGGACTTGGACAAGCTCAGAAGTCCCTCTCCTTCCATATGCTCAATGGGTTTTTCGGGCGAGACACATCAGCAAATTGCTCTATTGGCTTCAGCTTTTATCAGCTTCAGCTTGTATTTCTCTTTCATTGATGAAGCTCATCAAGCACAATTATGGTGATGTGGAGAAAGGAGACACTGACAAGAGGAACCGGCAAGCTGCTCTGAGTGTTTTCTATTCCTTGGCCTTGGCAGAAGCTTTGCTGTTTCTGATGGAGAAGTCTTACTGTGAGTACAAGGTGAGCTACTGTAAACTTTTGGAAGAGGTGAACAAGGAGTGTGAGTTAGGCCCTTCAGGTTTGGTTTCGATTAGGAGGTTCTTCTATGATGCCTATTCAAGATGTGTCAATGGAAGCATTTTTGATGGCTTAAAGATGGATATGGTGTCTTTTGGCATGGACCTATTGGGTTCAAATTCCACAGATGAGCAGCTCATTGGGGCCAAAATTCTTCGCCAATTCGCTATGAGCCCCCGGTATTCAGATGACACCTTACAGAAGATAGGAATAAATTTATCAGTTATAGAGAGATTGGTTGAGATACTGAATTGGACTGATCCAGATGAAGAAGTGATTAGACAATCGGCTGCAGAAATACTGTCAAAACTGGCTGGCAAGAAGCAGAACTCTATCCGAGTCGCTGGAATTCCTGGTGCAATGGAATCAATTTCATCTCTGCTTCAAACCAGCAGAAGCTCCAGTGGTGCCTGTGATGAAATTAGTGAAAAGAAAGCTCATTCCGATCATGCTAACTATGGTTTGTGGACATTCAACCATTTAGGCCTACTTATTTTGAAGAAACTTGGGCGTGATCACGATAACTCAGGCAAGATTGGAAACACAAGAGGCCTCCTGCCAAAGATCATAGACTTCACACATGCTGACGAGGTGTTGCTCCAGGCAGAAAATGTTACACCAACTAAGCTACTGACGCTGAAGCGATCATTGCAATTGGTGAAGAGGCTTGTGAGCACAACAGGCAACACAGGAAAGAATCTCCGGAGAGAGATTTCGGAGATAATTTTCGCAATCAGCAATATCAGAGATATCTTGAGGCATGGTGAGAAGCATCCAAACCTGCAATTATTGGGCATTGAGATCCTATCTAGTTTAGCACTGGAGCAGGAAGCAACAGAGATAATAGGGGGAACAGGTGGAGTGCTTAAGGAGTTGTTCAATATTTTCCTTAAGAGGGAAAGGGAAAGGGAAAGGGAAGAAATTGTAGTCACTAATAAAGAGGTTATAAATAGAGCTGGAGAAGCTCTAGCAATGCTGGTACTGGAAAGCAAGAACAACTGTCATCGTATCTTGAAGTTGCGTGTAGTGGATAGCCTTGTAGTAGCTCTTGATTCTCCATTGATTCGCATCAATGCTGCTAGAATCTTGAGGAACTTGTGCACATACAGTGGCACAAACTGTTTCAACCAGCTTAAGGGAATTGCAAATGGAGCACCTACAGTAAGTACTTCTTGCTACATTAACTACTCCTATTCATTACCTGACTCTTTAATATATTATGGCGTTCTACGTCAATCAGAAGAAAATCTTGCAGTTAGTCAATGATTCAGATTGTTAGTCTTTTATGAAATGTCATACTTGTTGTATGTGATAAATGTTGGCATGAATAATGTATATGTTGATAATTTATGATGCATTCTTTGATTCACAATGCAGGTGCTCAAAAAAATCATGTCAGAAGAGCACAAACTAAAGGAAGTAATGGTTGGACTAGCTCCACATGTTTTATCATTCTTGTCTCCTGAAGAATCAAGCCTTGTGTTTGAGAGAGCTGGAGTTACGGAGGCAGAAGTAGCTTATGAATTAGTTGAGAGTCTGAGGAAGTATCGACACCCGCGAATTAAAGTTCCAAGAATGAGGAGGTTTGCCATAGAGCTGGCAATTTGGATGATGAAAGACAAACATAAAAATATTCAAATATTCAAGGAATTGGGGATGGAAAAGGAGCTCGAACATGTGCTGGAGACCACAGCCGAGATAGAAAGTTTCAACATTTTCTCTGGTACTGTGGGAATGAGCAGGCACAACACTACAATTCATTCATTGGTAGAAACTGCTTTAGAGTTATTAAGTGCTGAATGATGGGAAAGGTAGACCTTCATGGATTTATCAGTAACATGGTGGAGATGAAGTGATCATGTATATAATGTTTGGCCTAAAAGTTGAACAAATTCTTTTTCTTTTTAAGTTATAATGTAACTAAATTATTTATTCATTGTGAAGCAAGATTCTTCTTCACTGTATGTTAATCAGCAGCCAGCACAATGAGGTTGAAATTCTATCTACTGAAAATTTCATTGTCTTTGGTCACAACTTAGAATTTCAATTACTTCTTAGATGAATATCGTTCTGAAAATCAGGCTAACAAGGATCAGATAATTTTGAAGTCTCGACAAGATTTGAAATGCAAACTTAAATGGTAACTATGGCACATTGTCCCGGCTCTTTGGGTGTTTGTGAGAATGTGCAATCCTTTGTTTCACCTAATAGTCAACCAAAAGGCTTCTGAAACCTAAACCATTAGCCTCCTTAGGATGACAATCATCCCATGCCCTCCAGTGGATTTTGCAGTGATCGTCAGTACTACCCCACCAAATCCTAGCGCAAAACTGCTCAAGATCATCAAAAAAAAAAAAACAAAAAACAAATTCTTCCGGCAAGCCACACATATCAAATGTCTTTCCCAGCTCCACTAGGAGCTTTCCTTCCCAACTCTTGAACTTTTTCAGTTAACCTTTCTTTTATATACTAGAAGATATAAACTTGGAAGTTGGAAAGAAATCACCTTCAATCGATTAATAATAACTTTGGTTAACATTTGGAAATGAATCCTACAGCTCAAAAATAATGAGGCCATCTATTAAGTATTTATCCCTGCAGCATCTTCTCCAATCTCCATCGTATTAAAAAGTGAATAACCCGAGTGAGGCAATCTTCCGACTCATATGACTGATATGAGTACTGAACCAACTGATATAGAACCACAGCAGTATGGTTTAAATAGTTAAATCATGTAGGATGTTGGTCGTGCGACTTGATGAATATAACTTTAGCAATGGTGAATCAATGGCCTCACAGAGTATGGAAAGTAGAAGGAGAATATAAATCAACATAATACTAATTACCAATAAGATGAGCAAGCATAACTACTCTTCCGTTCTGTTAGATCGAAGAGATACTGTAATCCAGGATCCATGATCTCACAGGGAGTTTGTGTTTTGTCCTAGTCTTGTACTCTTGTTGTTCCTGTTGGTTGCTAGGGATCTGTTCTGCCATCTAGCTATGTGCATCTTGTCCACTCATCTCTGTTTATATCTTTGTTTTTTCTTTACTAATTTTTGTTCTATTCTAAACAGTTGATACTTGTTCCCAGTCACAACATAAAGAGCTAGAAGAGACCAATTACAAAGTGTCTAGGCCAGAGTAAACTTTGCCAACTTGCATAACTAAAGGCAGCTTCATAAGAAAGTTATGTTTATGTACACACACACACATATAAGAAGAAGTGTCCACCCATTGAATTTCCTCATTCACACAGTAATATTTTCTATTGAGTTCTAGAAATTCAAGAAAAGTGCATAATATCCTGCGATCACTGTAATAACTACTACTATGAAAAGGAACTACCATACTGAGTAACTAAAGTGCAGACTACTGCTACACACAAGTAGGATTTAAAAATAATAATTATAGTAATAGTAACAATGATTTGCGAATAGCAGCAAAATAGGTCTCACCGGCATTTGCTGGAATAGTCCAGGAGGTAGTTGTTCAAATGGCCAAGCAAACATCTGGATACTCATTCAATAAGCCACCTGAAGTTGGAGGTGCGCTCAGTGATTTGAATGCGACATAGATGCTCCTTGACACATGACCCTCCTGGTACTGCTATGCTATCAAGAATAAAATCATTCTGACAGGTTTGAGCATTTTTCCACAAGATACCAAAAGATTTTGGCTATGAAATGAACTTTTACATAAAGATGAAGAAAGTTATGAACAATGCTTCTAAAGGTTCTACTTCCACATATGTAATATCTACAAAAGAAATTCTAAATGAAAACTTCTGAAAGACTTGAGCTTTTCATTTGGATAATTTTTTCATTTGGATAACTGAATAACTGATCACACATATAACCAAAAACTTAGAGAGAAGTCCTACCTTGAGGACAATATAATAATGAGCATGCTAAATCCTATTCAAATCTTCAACAGAAGCTCCTCAGTTTAATACATTATTCCCATACTTTTCATGTTTCCAAGCAATAACAATTTCTAGATTTGGGTAAGGAGACAGTTGACATCTTGAAAGTGGGATGTACTTCCAACTCAGCCTCTGAAAGAGGCAATAAGGGACTCCAGTGAACTGATATCCTGCCCTTGTAGATTAAACTTAGGCCTCATTTGGTATAGTTTCGCTTTTAAAAAAATTAGCTTATATCTAAACTTTCAGATTTTATAGTGTTTGGTAAATCAAACAAAAACTGTTTTTTTTTTTTTTTTTTTTTTTTTTAAATTACAGGTCACTGAGCAGCCTAGAACTAATATTTATTAAACACAAAACCATTTTAACTCACAGCTGATTATTTTCGCAGTTCAACTAAGTCAAACCAATACCAAACTAGCCCTTAGAAGGACCATTTACGTACAAACACTACTATCTACCATATGGTGTGATACAAATGAGACAATCTCATGCTAGCCCCTTTAAGCATGCTTGCTTGGAGAATGATCCGATTTTGCAACAACACGCTTTGATGCACAATGACTACTTGTCTATGGATGGCCCCAGCCTACGGTGGAACCAGAAGCAGGTCTTGAGGATATAGAGGGTCCCCGGATAGGGCATGATCATCATGACTTTATCTCTGGCGATGATCATCCTCCTCTGGAGGAGGGAATTGTAAAGCTTTGTTGGAGGTGTAGAAATATGTTTTCATTGATAAAAAGAGTTTACAACCTTTGCATATATACAGATCCTAGTGTTGATATTTTAGGAAATAACTAAAGTTATTGCAAAGCAATCAATACAAATATAGACTGATGATTCTACAATCAAATTAGGAAGATACTGATTGATTCAAGTCAGGCTTGATTTGTGCAGAAGATATATTCACATTAATATCCCCCCGCAAACTGGATGGCCTTGGACGGACGAGGTTGAGACACAGGGCAGTATGGCGGTGTTTGTGGAGAGACTTTGTTATTAGATCAACTGGTTGGTCAATAGATGGTATGTAACAAACACGGAGACTGCCAAGAGCAACTTTCTCACGAACAAAGTGATAGTCGAGTTCCATGTGCTTAGTTCGGGAATGGAACATCGGGTTAGAGGCCATGTCGGTTGCACTTAAATTATCACAATAAAACATAACTGGAAGGGCAAGGTGCACATCAAGTTCAGATAATAAATAGCCTAACCCTGTTGTTTTCGCAGAGGCATGTGCTAGAGAGCGATACTCCGCTTCAGCACTAGAACGAGCAACTGTAGGTTGCTTTTTGGAGCACCAAGCTATTAAACAAGAGCCAAGGTAGAGCAGCGAATCCGGACAGCCAACCCAATTGGCGTCAGAGAAAGCCGAAAGTGTAATAGGATGACGCTGAGGACGAAAAGAAAGGCCATGGGCCAGAGTACCTTTAACATAGCGTAAAATACGCTTGGCGGCCATGAGATGAGTTGTGCGAGGTTGACTCATGAATTGGGCAACCGTGTTGACAACGAAGGAAATGTTGGGGTGTGTAATAGTAAGGTATTGGAGTGACCCAACCATTTCACGAAAGGGGGAGGGATTCTCAAGAGGCTCGCCATCAGTAGCAGTGAGGGGAGGTTTGGCAGCCATAGGTGTGGTCATTGGTTGACTGAGAAGGAGGATACTTCTAGATGATGTCATTGGGCATACTTGAGTTGATCAATATGGAGACCTATAGATGATGAAGACACCTGCAAGCCAAGAAAGTAGTGGAGAGCACCAAGGTCCTTGATATCAAAACCGCGGCTGAGAGCATGAATAAAACTCTCAACAATTTTGTCATGACTACCAGTGACAACAATGTAGGTATATGGTGTGTGGCCCATGATGGAAGATAAGAAGCGAGTGATCAGCCTTACTATGGTGAAAGCCGGCAGAGAGAAGAAAGCTGCTAATGCGATGGAATGCTTGAGTCCGTATAGAGACTTGCGAAGCTTGCAGACGTATGTTGGGTAATCATGATCAACAAAACCAGGGGGCTGCGTCATGTAAACGTCTTCAGCAAGAAAACCGTTTAAGAAGGCATTCTTGACATCAAGTTGACGAAGCTTCCAGCCTCTCGACACCGCAATTGCAAGGACAGTCCGGATTACCGGACTGAATGTTTCTTGATAGTCTATTCCTTGACATTGATGAAATCCCTTGGCCACAAGTCTTGCTTTGTAGCGATCCACGGTGCCATCAGGAAGACCCACTTGCAACCAACTGTGTTCTGTGTAGGAGAAGATGGAACAAGAGACCAGGTGTGATTCTTCAAGAGAGCATTGATTTCCTCAGCCATAGCCGAACACCATTCCTTGGATTGAGATTCCTGGGTATAACAAGAAGGCTCCATATCATTGATAACAGAGAGAAGAGCACGAGGAACCGGATACCTGACGATTCCATCAGTGAGGTTTCTGGGTTTTGAAATTCTAGAGCGAGAGCGAGTCTGGATTTGGTGTGCAGCAGCTTGAGGGTGGGCTTCATGGGGCGCCACCAGAGGAGGTGGTTCAGCCGGATCGGGGAGTGGAGCGGCGGAACAGACGGGGATGGGTTGGGGTCGAGAGTGGTGGAATCGGAGATTGGTGGGGGTGGGTTGGTGGCGCGTTGACGGTAGATGGGCAGGGAAGGCGGAGCGGGTAGCGGTGGGGGATCGGGGATGGTGGTTTCTGGTGGAGGTGGAGTGGTGATTTTTGTTTGGGTGAGAAGGAGAGAACCAGGGTTAGTGGTGTCGGCAATAGAAGGGGAAGTGGAAGGAGTGGGCAGATTTATAAGTGGACTGGGCCTAGAAGGTTGGGCCGAGACAGTTGATGTGAGTTGCACAAACTCAAGAGGACCAAGAGATTGTACCTGCAAAGATTTAAATGGAAAACTTGTTTCATTAAAGATAACATCACGAGATATATAGACAAGACCAGAGGAAGGATGGAGACACTTATAGCCTTTATGAGTAGGATTGTAGCCGATGAAGACACATTTAAGGCTACGACTCGACAACTTGTTGGACACATATTCACCTAGATGAGGAAAACATGAACAACCAAAAACACGAAGAGAGGAATAAGAAGGAGGACTGTGATAAAGACGAAAATAAGGGGTGTCCCAATCAAGTGTGGATGTGGGAAGGAGATTAATAAGAAATACAGCAGTGAGGGCAGCTTCTACCCAAAGATACTGAGGAGAATTAGAAGTGACCAGAAGAGTACGAATTGTAGAGACAATATGACGATGCTTGCGCTCAACAAGACCGTTTTGTTGGGAAATGTGGGGACAAGAGAAGCGTTGTTAGATGCCTTTAGTAGAGCAAAAATGGGAGAAAGCTGTATTAACGTATTCTATACCATAGTCAATTTGGAGATATTTTATGGACCCCTGAAACCGATTTTGGATGAGAACAACAAGATTTTGAAAATGTGTCAATACTTCGTTTTTGCGACGCATGGGATATATCTAAGTATAACGAGAGTACTCATTTGTGAATAGTACATAATATTTAAACCCACTAGTAGACAAAACAGAGGACATCCAAACATCGCTATGTATAATAAAGAAAGGAGAAGAAGCATATTCTTTATTGGATGGATAGGGTAATTGGTGCGACTTACTAAGCACACATTCATTACAAAAAGAGCTAAAGGAATATTTTGAACCAAGAGAGGACGCAAGACGAGATAAGACTGATGACGAAGGGTGACCGAGGCGATTGTGTCCAAGTGAAGACGACAATGTAGCTAGAGCATGAGGAATCTCGGAAGGAGTACCAGAAGCAGGAAGAGGGTAAAAACCATCTTTACAAGGGCCCTGAAACAATAAACGACCTGAGCGTAAGCAATATATTTGAAAAAGATTAGGAGCAAAAAGAAAGAATACAAGATTATCTTTAGTTAATTGGGCCACAGACAGAAGATTTTTACGAATAAAAGGAATTTGAAAGACATTATTGAGAGAAAATTGGGAATCCCCCAAAGATAGAGGCAAAATACCAGTATGGGAAACATGCATAGAATCACCGTTACCCATATAAACATTATGAGGGCCTCCATAATTTTGTGGGTTGTGAACCGGCATAGAGGTCATGTGGTGAGTAGCACCAGTGTCAGGGTACCAAAAGGGATCATCAGGTTGGGCAAAATGAGCACTGGCAAATGGTCGAACAGTGTGAGGCCCATTAAGCCGATGAGGACATTGGATAGGCCCATGAAGTGAAGACATGCATGTTGGACACCAAGGTTGACTGGGAGCAATCCAAGAGGGCCTTGTTGGGAGGGAGGCCTGAATGGTTGTTGGGCCCATGGATTGGGTGGAGAGTAGCCCATATAAGGTTGGAACTGCTGTTGGGGATAGTTACCAGATCGATAAGAGGACTGCCCATTATGGCGGCGATTCTTGCCAGAGTTTCGCCCACCACCAACACTCCCAGAATAAGGGCGGCGGCCAGACCGACTGGAGGAGGCACCGACATTATTATAACCAGAGGAAGGACCGCCGTGGTGCAACCAAGGAAAATCCGAGCAACAGGTTCGGTGAGTGAGGTGGTGAGGATGCTAACAATCTTTTGATCCTCAATAAACCAGGTTTTGTGCTCCGGGTTGGGTTTGGTGGAAGCCGGGGTATTGCCACTGGCCGGGACATCAATGGTGGGAGATGGTTCTGGGATTGAGCCATCGACATAGGTCAGCACCATTCAGGTATGATTGGAACAACCCAAACCAAATAATTTGTTTCTGTGAGTTTGGGGAAAGATGAAGTGTTTTGGGAGATGGAGGAGGAGGAAGCCATGAGAGAACAGAAAAGATGGAGGAAGGCAAAGAATGAAAGAAGAGAGAAAAACACAGGTATGGATCTTTAAGACTGAACTGATACCATGTAGAAATATGTTTTCATTGATAAAAAGAGTTTACAACCTTTGCATATATACAGATCCTAGTGTTGATATTTTAGGAAATAACTAAAGTTATTGCAAAGCAATCAATACAAATATAGACTGATGATTCAAGGCAGACTTGATTTGTGCAGAAGAGGAGGTGTATGGCTGATCGGGAATTGTAGCAGTGGTGTATACATACCTGCTCAGCGGGTAGCGTTTGTGATGTACTTGGTAGCCACTGGCCTTGGGATTGTCCTATAGTAGGAAGATGGGATTCTGGACCTACACCCTGCAACCAATCTATGTAGGAGTTATGTTGTTTGATGTTATCATTCTATGATATCGAGCTTGCTCGTTGTGCCTCGACTTAATAGTTTTTTTTTTGTTTTTGGTGGCTCAACTTTTTTTTTTTTTTTTATATAAAGGGGAAAGCCCCTCTATTTTTATTTAATAATGAAAGAAAAAAAGAGAGTACAGAGAGAGGAGGCTAAGGACCAAAACCTCCATAAGAACAGAAAGGGGAAAAAAAGTACTCAAACAGCACACTTGGCCAAAACTTACAAAATGAAAAGGAAGATGCCTTCAGACATATATAAATGTGTCATGTCATCTCTATGCAGCAATCCTGTAGATGTTTGAATGATGGGCACACTAGTAAGTTCAGATAGATTTACAAAAAGCCTCTAGTACCCACCACTTCATTTGTTATACCAATAGCATCAACCTCAGCTAGCAGATATGGAAGTTTGGTAACCCCTGCAGGTTTTGGTGGCTCAACTTGCAGTTGATTGTCTTTGCCATACAGAATTGATGTAGCAATTGATCAATGTGTGTTATTCTCATGTATTTTGCCTATTGCTACAAAGAAGACACATTGTCCATTAAAGGACAATACTTTTTTTGAAACGGAGGGTAAGACACATTGTCCATCGGAGAATAACGAATTACAAGACCATACAAACACTAAAACCTGACATGCTTATAGAAAATTGGCTTTTCATTATTTTACCATTGTAGAATCGAAAAAACCACGTATATAACAGAGCACAAAGATACAAAGCATATACAAATTCAAATAGGTAGATCGACTCTATAAACATATCCTATTGTGTATTTGTGTTGGCTTCTCTTTAGTAGCGCCAAATAATGTACAATACCTTAGCAATTCGTGGTATGGCATCTTCAAGTTTTAAATTCAGTTAGTATTGCACATACATTTACTCTGTTATCACACGACGATTGCAGACCCCTTTCAATAAACTCGTGTTCAATAACGTCATGCTAAACTCATGTTCACAAATCGCATCAAATACACAAATTGAACCAGAAGAGGAACCGTTTGGTATTGTTTCATGAATCTTAGGAATCCAAGCAAGAATCTGAGCTCAGAAGAGGGTCCTCTCCCGACGGGTAAAATGTTGACACTAGAAACACATAAAAATCTATCCACAATTCCTCATCACATACGCACCAACCACATACTGTCAACGAGGAAGAAAGGCACCAAAGCCTGAAAAAGAAAAAATATATTCGTTCTCTGATATGAACACAGAATTTAAAGAATTTGTAACAAAGAAATCACCAAGCACCCTTTCTACTCTTTTCTTTTTGGTTTCGCTTTCAAGTCAAGCAATTTACAAATGACCCTGACGCTAGTTACAAGTAACAACTTGCAAAACAATACACCAATGAAATCTAAATTGAAAACAATAAAGAAAAGAATAATTTAGAAAAAAAATGTCTTCATCCTATCGACTGTGGTTGTTTCTAAAGAAATTGAAATCCCACCGACGCATCAAACCATCCATGACATGGCTAGAAGGGTTTTTTACCACAGTCACTGTGGCTGTCGTGTTAGCTGACATGTCAGTGTCCAATGCGCTTTGGATTTTATCTGGCGCGTCCTTTTGAGTAGATGACCCAGCGCTTCCCGAGTCCCTTCTGGATGTAGAAGTTCCGAATGCAGGTTTCATAGATGGTACAGCTGCATCAGGAATTTGCTGCTCAGGTCTTGAATCATTGACCTTCACAGCTGCACTGGAAATAGACTCTGTTTTCGAGGACACACATTGTGCATTTGACGTGGAAGTTGATGCTGTCTCTACAGATTCTAGCTGTTCTAATGGAGACACAGCATCATGATAGTCATCTTTGTCTGATAACTTTGAAGAATCGGGGGTATTCCCTGGCGGTTGCTCTTCTGCCTGTGGGTTTGGGTGTCTCATCTCTAAGTCTTTTAGTGACAAGAGCACCGCTTCCATGAACATCTGATATCAGGGACGAGTTAGATGGCATCGCGCACGTCAAAAATTCAGGAAAAAAAAAGGATAATTTTAATACTGAATCTCAGCTAGGGCAATCATATGACCCACCCTTTCTTCCTCCTCCACATCACTTGGAAAACCTGCTAAGTCCTCGAGTTGGTATTCCACATATTGATCATCGTCCATTGAGGCTGGAACTTGGGGATGGCCGTTTGAGAATTCAAAGCTAATCATGTCAGAAGATGATGGACAAGGATCCTGATCTGGTTTTCCATCCTGCACCACCATGCAGCGTTATTACTTTAAATTACATTACCTTCCAAGTAAGAATTCAAATTATCAACAACAAACATTTGAGATACACCAAGTTCCTCATAAGTCACAAGATTCACCCTTTTTATTTTCATCTGAGCAAATTATCTCAGGACACCAATGAAGCATATGCCACCGGACAACCTCATCTTATGAGGAGAAAAAAATTGGGATTTGGAAAACAACCAAACAAGAGAAAAATGGCAAGTACCTTAGAATGAGATTCGTCATCTTGAGATGATATACCAGAAGGAACCTATAGGAAAAGGCAAAACTAAATTAGTCAGTACATCTGAGACATTAATCCAACCTCAATACGTAAATATTTTCACATGGTGTGTGTGAATCTACCATACATTCACACATACTTCAACACATAATTTCCCCCTCTAACAAAGTAAATTAGGTGGCAACATAACCCCTTTTTCTTTAATATTGTTCGACAGTTGAGAAGCCAAAATAACAGGCAACCAGTTTTGAACACATCTAACAAAATTGTTGAACTGGCAACCCACTTTCACACCGTACAAAATCTCTAACAAATATTTAAGTGGATGTCTACTTTCATAGTGCACTGTTTGACATGTGAGCAACTAAAATTGAAGCAACCAGTTACTAACATCTGTTCGACTCATGGGTCTTCTTGAACGGAGTTGGCTAATGGCATCCAGTGTGCTGCCACTTGTTGGTTCTGCAGGTAAGTAATCAATTGAAGATTGAATAAGAAAGGTTGCTAAATAAGGATCCAGTCAAAATTGGCACTTGACAAAGAAACAATGAGGACTTTAGCCATGCCTTTAGAAGTAGTTACACGCCCATGGTCATAATCAACCTCATGCACAGTTCTCCAACCACTCTGCAGGTATACCAGTCAACATCCGGGAGGTGTTCCAAACATAAAATCCAGTCGTTTAAATGCAATAGAAACTTACAACTACAATTTGATTTACCTTGCCAAAGTTATCATGCATGGTGTCGAAAAATGTACCCGCAACCTCATCCTCTGGGGGTTGCAAAACATTGTGGAAAAATATATTTATAGAATCAAAATAGAACTGAGGACGTGGAGAATTGTGATCTCCTTCAAACTTGATGATATTTTTATCTCCCTGAAAAAGCTCACATTACAAGACAAGCCAAATATAACATTAGACTCCTGTAAAGCCAGACAACAGACAAAGAAAAACAGAAAGATATCATCTCAATGTGTGCAAGTTTCACATGCTAGTCGTGAAAGAGAACTGAGATTTTAAGTTCATCCAAATTTTCATTTAAAATTATATCAAACACAAAGGGCAGCCATAATATGACTGCTAACAAGCATATCATTTCCAATTACCATATAAGCTTCAAATATACGATCCGAATGATGGGGTTGTATAAAATCATCATCAATGGCATGTCCAAACAAAGCTGGAACAAAACAGGACCTTGCCACCTACAGGAAAAGGAAAAGAGTTAAATATTAAATTAGTAGGATTAAATTCAGTGTGCTACCCTGAACTTTAGGTCACTCATCAGTTGTGTCCCTATTGTTTTTTTCTCATCACGTGTACCCTTGTACTCTCGAAATCAATCACGATTGAACAGAATTTCAAAATTTCTCCAAACATGGCGTAAGCATCCGACGTGGAGGAGACAAAGAGGGCCCACCATTCAGTTTTTAACCCACATGGAGGGCAAAAACGTCTTTTGAATCTTTTTGTAATTTCACTTTTTTTTCTTTTCTTTTTCTTCTCCTTCTCTCTTTTTTCTCTCTTCATCTGTATGTCCCTCTTGTTTTCTTTCTCACCACTCTCATCTTCTCTCCAACCCAAATTCAAAGTAAACCATGGCACCACTCTCTCTACTCCCACACTCAACATTCCTTCGTACCCCGCAAGCACCTCTTTCTTCCCATCTCACACTCCCAAACCCACTCTTCAATTCCCCTTCAACCCCAGAAAAACCTACCCTCTCCCGCCTCGCCCTCGCCGCCATCACCGCCAAGAGAAGACCCCCTTTACAGATGTACTTCGGTATCGCTTGGGCCAGCGGCAGTTCGGCTCGAACCGACACATCAAATTTGGATAGGGTCCCCATCTCGGATCTCGAATCCCAATTGTTATCTTCATTATCAGATGAGCTCGTGGTGCTGTAGTGAGTATTGGTCGGAGGTGGAGGAAGAAATCGTACTCTTCGAATGAGATTAGGAGTGGTTTTTGGGGGAGGCGATTAAGGATTTTGAGATTTTGCAGAAGGGTTAGATTTTGGATTTGGTGGTGACGGGAAGAGGGGGGGTTCTGGGCAGAGTTTATGGTGGGTGTAATTGGATATGGTGGTGGCGGGATTGTGAGATTTTGGTGATGCTTTGGTGGTGGGTGCGGTTGAGTTTGGTGAAAGAAGGCGTAGGAGCCTTTGGGGAAGGTGAAGATTTAAGTTCTAGGGTTAGATTTTGCAGAAGGGGAAGTGAAGAAAATTGAGGAGGGAAGTTGCAGAGAGAGGGGAGAAGGAATTAAAAGAAAATAAGAAATTAAGAATTGAAGACAAATTAAAAAAAATGGAAAAAGAAAATGACTTAAAAGACGTTTTTGCCCTTCATGCGGGTTAAGAACTGAGCAGTGGGCCCTCTTTGTCTCCTCACGTTAGATGTTTACCTCATGTTTGGAGAAATTTTGAAATTTTCTCCAATCCTGATTGATATCGAGAGTACAAGGGTACACGTGATGAGAAAAAAGAATAGGGACACAACTGATGAGTGACCTAAAGTTTAAGGTAGCACACTGAATTTAATCCAAATTAGTAACACAATTGGTGAAAATAGAGTTTAGCAGGTCCAACATCAAACTAATCATGCTGTCTTTGACCAAACTGCTTGAAATCCTTGAATACAGCTGATGGATCAATAAGCAGAACTGTATTAACTATTATCCTTAGGCAACTAGTGTGAATGCTGATCTATTTCGAAAGGGTTTGTATATTTCAATATATTAAATTGAACTAGTATCAGAGTGAAATTTTCAACATCAAAATCTAGCATCTCTCATCACTAACGAGTACAAAAACTTTTGGTTTAATATATTGAACTTTGTCTATATATTGACAAACATATGTCAGCCAGAAACTTTACTGTATGCGACGAGCTTCCATTGCATGAGAAGAAATAAAAATGATGAGAAACGGTCATAAATTTTTTGTTCCAGTCCATTCTAATTAGCGACAGATTCAACAGAACAAGATAAAAACTTCAGAAGGGTTGATCAATAGAGTACCTTAATTGTATTCAGATTCCCTATGTCAAATTTCGCCTTTTTCTGGATAGCTCTTCGCATGTATTGGATAGCAAACTTCACCTAAACCAAAAGGAAAAAAAAAGGTAAAGGTGAAGATCTTATAACAGTCATGGCTGTGGGGTTTGGGGTTTATTCTTTTAATACAAAGATTGTTCAGTATGTCTGAACCCAACAACAGTATTGCCAGCACACGAACAATTGTTAACATTGAAAGGGTCTAATTTACAGGAATTTACGGCAAAATAAGCACAATATCCCTCTATAAGCATCTACTTACAGTGAACTTTGGTAAACGAATTTTGTAGGTGTCCACAAGTTCCATCATCAAATCAACCAAATCTGAAAATGGACTGTCAAGAACAACTCCTGCGATTGAAGGGTCCTCAGCTGCATACAAGAGACTGCCAAATTGTATAAAGTTAATGACAGATTAATCAGGCCTAAAAAGTACAGGATGCTAATTTTTGAGAAAATGAAAAGTGAAGATGCATTATATTAACACTATACTAACTAAATCTACCAAGAGAATATTCCACCAATTTCTACAGCATACCAGATAGCAACTAAACACTCACTAGTCACACCAAACATGAGCATATGTCTGCTAGGAAGATATATAGGCTGATCATATATACTCAGAGTAATATTTTGGTTACCAAGATCCAATTATTCAAGCGGAGCATGAATTTCGTTATATTGTTTATGTCAATATCTTCTACCCACTATCATAATCTCTTCAGCTGAGTTTGCTATGATTCCCACATAACACCATTATTATGGGACTCATGCATACCAGGGTATCACAAATGGCATATCAGATTTTCACATCATATAATGTGTTGCATAAGACATGGTGTTGAAGACCCATGTGTAACACAAATAGTTGCCTCCTTCCTCAGGTTCAATACAATTTTGCAGGTAAGAAAATACATTCTCAAAATCCAACTTCTCAGACTCTTAGTCATAGAAATGAGAAGCATAAAATTTCATATGCTGTCATATTTAAGCCTTCAACCAAAAGCTTCAGAACCTACTACTTGAGGGCTAGCTATAAAATGGAGTACTCAGACTTCAAGTCATATACTTGGCTCTAGAAAAAGATAAACTATTTTAACTACTTCACCAAATTTTCTCTTTAAAAACTTAAAAAAAAAAAAAAAAAAAACAGAGAGAGAGAGAGAGAGAGAGAGAGAGAGAGTTTCCAGAAAACAAATTTCAATAACTATAGGACTAGACAATATGAAACAGGGACTAAAGAATAAGACAACAATTCACAGTTACATTAGGTTGAAAAGAAAAACTTCAAAACATATTTGTTGCACTTTTAGTTATATAGTAATTGTTAGGTACAATATCCTCAAGACCTCACATTTCCCCACCCTACTTGCCAGCAACTGCCAAGAGTTAAGTTCATTTGGCAACACTTCTTAATCATCAGAACTTCTTATACTTGAACGCAATAGCTTTCTCAGACTCTCAGAGTACAAACACACATCACAAAAAGGGATGGATCTTACATGTTCTATAATTGGGAGTACCAATTATACTCCAATTTCGCAATTGCACTTTTCTTTCTTTTCTCTTCTTCTTTTTTCTTATCTTTTTTTTTTTTTTGAAAAGAAACATAGATTTGATAGCTGAAAAGAGGACAATAATTATTTTTTGTGCGAGGCTTGCAACTATCTACTCTATGATTCAGTCATAATTTTAGCAGCAATTCAGATTTCATAACATGATCAAAAGAAATGATGAGCTAAATTACTCATAACTTATTACAATCCACTAGCAGCATTGATTAACAATTCCAAAGCAAACAGTTCTGAAAGATTCATATAGGGTTTATTTAATGTATGCAAGATAATAGAAACAATGAATATATGAATCATAGTACCTTGTGACAGCACCCATTGAACGGCCCCACAGGCCAATCAAAGAGACATTTCCATCTGCTCGCAAATAGTCAACTACAGTCCTCAAGTCGTCCTTCTGAAAAAGTAGTTAAGAATAAGAACATCAGAGACCAGTGCCATGATCCAGCATAGAAGTACATGTAAATTAAAATGTCATGACTTTTATTGACAAAAAACTCCATTTCTCTTCACATAAATGGTATTGATAACTCAATGTCTTTAAAAAATACAAGAAAATAAAAAGACATACTAAACACTTACTTCATTCCACCCCAATGTGACATGCTCGCCACCAGAGAGCCCAGATCCTGAGAAATCAAGAGCAAAAACTGTAATATTTGAGGGCAGTAAAATAATGGCCGCTTCACTTGCATCAGCCCTGCACCCACTGTCAACAGAATATGTCACCGTCAGTCATTTAGATTCATTAAAACAATGACATCAGCACGGACAGTAAACTGTCCGTTTCATATGTAATAGTGTAGCTATTAACCCATGAATTACGCTTTGAAGTTTAAATACTGGTAAATATTTACTGGTTTGCAATGGATACAGGTAGCACACAACAAAACATAATATTTCATGGTTGTCTGAAAGGTAATGTTTTCTACTAGCAGTCGAATGACCAAAAATTTAAGCTTTAATTCTTTAGGTAGCTAATATCAATACGGATATGTTTTGGTCAATCGTTTAAAGACAACTGGCTTTTGTATGCAACACCTTTAAACCAGCCACACTTTTTTTTTTTTTTTAAAAAGATATATTTTTCCATAGTATATCATTGCGGAAGTAAAACTGTGGTTGCATGATTCACTCAAGTCCTATATGATATGACATTTGAGGCCATTAAAGAGCAAGGTTGCTACAATTGCAATTAAGGATAAAGATTACTCGTATATCATAGGGTCAAAAGGAAGCAGACGCATCTTCATGTTATTGATCCACCACTAACAGTCAAACCAGCCAGATTTCTTATTGAAGATTAAGGCCATTAATAGATACCTAAATCCAACCATTGAAGCAGTTGATAATTTGATTACTGAATTGTAATAATAAATCACACTCCTTCTGGTTCTAAAGTGAGAATGAATGAAAGTTATGCATAAAAAATATTGAAACCACCAAGTCTAATTTTGGATATAATCACCTGTTTCCATGACAATATATTACACAGGGCAAAGGCTTTCCTTCAGGACTAACAATGGGCATGTAATGACTACACTTGAGGACATCTCCCCGACTGTTTTTAACCTGCAAGAGTGCCCTTCATATTTAAGTATGCTAACCACATGGCATCATCAAGTTACAAGCAGACAGAAAATAATGTAGATAAAACTTTCCGAGACAAACAGTCACCATATTTGCATTGAAGTGACTGAACTAATAGTATAGTTAAAACACCTTCGCCATATACACATTACATGGAAACTTACCTCCAAATCCTTCCTTTGGTACCATTTCCCCTTGAGTATGAACTCATCGTCCAATAAATCATTTTTCGGGTCGTATTCAGCCCTGAAAACAGGAAACTTAATTTAATTTCTAATTCTAAAGGGCAAAGCAATAGCATAAATATAACATATTTAAAGTTCAACAAATCTTCTGGCAAACACATGAATTAGAAATTGACGTTTCAAACTCTCATTTATATATATAGACTAGGAAGCACATGATTGGTAGTTGACATCAATGTTCATACTACCAAAAAAAAATACAAAACAGTTGATTTCTACTCAAGCAAAACAGTTGAATTAGGCTCAGCTAAATAAAGGGTATCATTTCCAACAGACCCAGAGGTAAAAGCAACTAAAGATTCAAAACTCCAAATCCCAATTCATCTCTTTTACTCAGAATCCCAATTCATTAAACAAAAAACCCATCAAGAATTCTACACAGAGCAACAAAGGGTGTGTCCTGATTCACCTGGGAGGCCGAATAATGAAGTTGACAAGCGGCTCCATGGATTCAAAACGATATCTCTATATGAACTGGTCTTCTACAACAAAATTCAACTCCTTTTAGCAAAATTCCAAAACAAAGAAAGCATCAAGCAAACAAAAACATGTACAATTCTCAAAACAAAAAACCCGGAGAAAAATGAAAAAGGAGAACCCACCTCAAATTGGGCAAGAAAAACAACAAGAAACAAAGAAGAAGAAGAAAGGAAAGAAGGGGGGGTTTGTGTGTTGGGTAGACAGAGTGGTGTGTTGGTTTCGTCGAAAACAAAAGAAAGAGGAAGCGAAAGGTGTTTGTTTAGTATTAAATATTTGGGTTGCTTGCTTTGCTCCTTCTCACACCCGACGGATGTCTCTCTCTTTGCCTCTCTGGCTCTTCCCCCTCGCTTTTGGCCAACCTGTTCGCACGTGTTTGTAACACAGTTCGCCGTTGGCTTGTGATGGAGCCGGGTCGGGTTGGGATGACGGGTCTGATTCCGGTTCCGTTTAGGTTCCGATAAGAAGATAAACTTAAGGAGCTCGATTGGGGTAAAAGTTTTGTGGAGAGTTTATCAATTGTGTGTGTGTTTTGACTATAACTAGTGGTTGCATTTTTACTTAATGTTCGGAGTTTTTCGATTTTAAGTGACTACGAGATTCTATCAATTGAAAAATGAGAAATAAAGTAACATTTAGAAAAAATGTAGTCTCATTTAGATTCTATCAACTTTCTTTAACAACAAAGACAAGATAAAATTTAGAAGATCCAATAAGGTGAAGATTTATGTTCTAAAATGGGTAAGGTGTGAACCTCTATTTCTTTCATCTTTTAAGAAGTAAACCAAACAAATGCAGATAGCAAAGGCATCTAGATTCTAGAAGAATTGGTAAAAAGATCAAAGTGAGTGGGATTCAATGGCAGCCTCTCACTATGTATCAAAGGATGATGAATAAAGTAAACTGTGTTATGATAATGACCACTAAGAAGTTGCAACACTCATGATGTGAGGCATCACCCACCATACCATTTTGTTGCACCAAAATATTAGGTTTGTGTCAGCAAGCAACACAAGTGTCATTTATTTTCCTTGAAGTAATAATAGACCACTACCCTAATCCAAAGGCATTCCCATTTCCATGCTAAAACGACCTCTTCCCATACTCACAAGTAAACAATGACTTGCCTCACCCAAAAGAAGGGGTTTAAAAGCATTTCTAATACATGTTCAAAAATAAAATAAACCCTAAGAGCATTTCTAATAATGTGTCAATCATATGTGCCAGGTAATTTAGTAACATTTGTATATGTATTATTATTATTACTATTATTATTATTATTATTATTATTATTATTATTATTATTATTATTATTTTGAAGAATGGCCGGTGCGGCTGCCCTTAAGACTTGATTAATAAAACCATAGAATACAAAGGGAGGGGGGACATAGAGCATAAACCCTAAATTACAATAAGTAACGTATTCTAACATGCGTCAGTTAGCAAAGAGTGCATCATTGACTACTCTATTTGTTTTAACAAAACGGTGACATAACAAAAAATCAATTGTACTAAAGACAAGCATCATAACGACTAATATTGTAGCTTTCCTACTATGTTGCTGCACGAAATCATATCTGGTGACCTAATGTTTTATCCTGCTACTAGGAGATTGCGACCATTTGACAAAGTAAAGAACTCACAACTTACCTAGAGCCACATTTGTATATGTATTATAGATGTTTGTGTGATTGGGGCTCAACACATTCCAGGCTAATTGTATGAAATCAAATTTCATCTCTATCTCATTTTTTATTTACGTTCTTTTAAACAATTACAATATCTTTTTGTTCATGTCTTTCTGACACTTGTTAATTTTGGACTAACTAGAATAACTAACCGTTGAGAAATTGTGGAACATGTACACCATAGAAGTTTGGTATGTACTTTATTTTTCAGGTATGAATATGACATGACAAAAGGTACATCTTACCACCCAGAGTGAATGAGAGAGACCTCATAGACTCAGCTTTACTTGTATTGATTATTGAAAGATGAAGCAGTTTAATAATTTGTCACTGGCCTTCAAATCAATAATGTTCCACTGAAGTCCATGATGGCATGTGTACAGAGCAATTACTCTGGCTTAGCAAACACCCCATTTGACCTGGTTATTCTGTTCAATTCTAGGACCCCTGGTTTTCGTAGAAGAAGAAGAAGAAGAAGAAGAAGTTGGATATAAAATGAGGCACACAAGGTTGCAGAGAGCTAGAGAGGTACGTCGTTTCTCTTTAGTCATCTTTCTTTTGTAAGGACCTGTCTATGAGGTCATGGAAACTTAACAAAAGCATCATTCTATTTCTGTGTATTTCGGGTCTTTAATGAAGTTCAGCCCCAAAGGCATAGTACCAATAAGGACCCAAAAGAGGAAACCCAGAGAAACATAGGAGAAAGGATACACAACCACTAGCCCAAAACAGATTTGTTATAGTTTGGACTTTGGAGACGGTTTTGAATAATTATGGTGTGTTTTCATGGTTCTGTTGTTAGAAGCACATGAAGATTTATGCAGCTAAGGCATATATATATATATATACAGCCCTTCTCAGCTGCGGACGTCCGCACCAATGGTTTTGGTGCGGATTTTCATTTTTGCACCACTTTTCGATCGAATTTCCTCGTCTCCACTGTCTAGTATCTAGATAATATTGTGTAGATTATCTCTGCAAAATTTCAGCCAATTTGGTAATCGTTAAGACCCTCAAAATGACGTCTTTCTGTTACAAACATGAACGGTTCATGTTTGACAGAATTCAGTCCGTCCATTGGTTTTTCGAGTTTGAGGGCCTTAACGATTACCAAATTGGCTGAAATTTTGCAGAGATGATCTACACAATATTATCTAGATACTAGACGGTGGAGATGAGGAAATTCAATCGAAAAGTGGTGCAAAAATGAAAATCCGCACCAAAACCATTGGTGCGGACGTCTGCAGCTGAGAAAAATCATATATATATATATGTTTTTTTTTTTAAGATAAGGGCTAGAAAGGCCGCCCTCACACAGTTACCAACTTACTATTAATGAAACTGCAGAATACAAGGAGGGGGGAACATAACCTAAATCTCATATTGTAAAAACACCCTAAAACAATATCAGGAGATCCTACATCACTCAAATATTCTAATAAAAACCATTTAGCAAAGAGTCCATCATTAAGCTAAGACATATGTTTGTTGAAGGGGGGGGGCATAGCCCAAATCTTATATTGTAAGAACACCTTAAAACAATATCAGAAGATCCTACATCACACAAATATTCTAATAAGAACTATTTAACAAAGAGTGTATCATTGAGTTAAGGCATATGCTTGTTGAAGGAAGTATACGTGAACGACCAAAAAGAGAAGAAGAAGTATATGTGTCTTAGGGTTTAGGATTTCGCGGGTAAGTATTTAACAACACAATCAACCTTGTCAAAACTACTATGGATTACACTTCAACGCCGTCTTTCCTCTATAAAAAAAAAAGAAGCAGCTGTTAAAAAATGTCGACGGAACCTTAGGTGTTATGATAAATGCATAACAAGCGATGATCAAGTAATGTAGTTCAAAAGAAATGCCCTAGTTTTAGATGCATCCTAGTTAGAGGAGTTCTCTGTGGACAATGGCAGTTCATTATGTGATGATTTCTATTCTGAGCTAGCCAGCAACCAGATAGAGAAGTAGTGACTATTGGATGATCAAACATTTTCAATGTATGGCATTTGAAATGTGGATCTCTGATCCTCTGTGCATATGACACCTTATCTCTACTGGTCCCAAAAGCACAACAAATATGTCCTTTTCTCCAACAACCATTCCCAGGCATTCATTGGAGGACTGGAAAAGGATTCAAGGGGAAGAAAAAAGAAAAAGATGGCTTTAGTAACAAACATGCATCGTCCAACCCAATTCAAGTCCATGCAACTAAAATACCAGCTTAACATCTATGTCATCCCCAGAAGTTCACCTTCATAAGTTTTAGTTTACTTTGTTTTTTTTTTAGTGGTATTTAGGGTAAAATTAGGGGAGTGCATTAGTCAACTTCATTTTTAAATTTCCTTAGCTAAGCAAGAACTCAAGATGGCTTATTTGACTTTTCTTTTACCAGTTTCTTGTGATTATGAATTCAATAATATGTCTAGATTTAAATCTTAATGTTTGCTAATGCTATTTGGGTATTTTAGTCTATACTCTCATTGTCGAAAAGCAATCAACCCAAACCAATTATTTTTTCTGGTTGTAATAGAAAACTCTATTAGAAGATCACAAGGATCAAATACAGTACAAAATGCACATAAATGTCTCAGCATAAGAGGCACATAGGCCCCAGCAAAAGAGGCACATAGGCCCAGTAAACATAAAATTTCAACATTGGGTCTAACCCAGATACAAGATAAAGCCCAAATAAAATCAGAAACCCTAGAAACCTAACATTCTTCCACTGATGGATTTGCTGCCGCACAATCCCACCGCCAAATTCGAGCCAATTCTTAGACAACAACAACCACTGCGAAACCACATCACACCACCTCTTCCGTCGGTTGGAACACAAGCAGGACTCACAAGAAACCAAAGTAACCATAGAGACAGTGATTATCAAAGCAATCTAAACAACCTCTTTAGATTTTAGATTGGACAAGAATTCGCCAACGGGTGAAAGCTTGCTTAATGGTGGATAAGACAGTAGATCTGGAACTCACCGTAGTTAAAACCATCCAAAGAAAGATATGGTGGAGCAAATTTGGTTTGTGGAGAAGAAAGAAACGTGGGATGGAGATGAGTTATGAGTGGAGAGAGACAGAGATCACTCCATCACTGTAGATTTGATGAAATGAACGAGATGGAGTTGGTAGATGGCGAAGAGGGCATATCTGGTTGATCAATGAGGTTGGGTGAAGGTGGAGATGGAGGTAGAGGTGATGGACTCTCAATCCAGCAAATCTGGAAGAAAATTTTTAGAGAGAAGGAGGAGCCTCTCTCTCTCAAAATCTTCTATTTAGAGAAATCATACGCAATTAAATAAGCGAAGAATATTTTTTTTTGAACCAACAAATCCCAACAACTCAAACCAATTAGTAATGGGAAAAATGGAGACATAAATGTAAATAGATCATAATATGAAATATGAGTAAAGCGAAACATGCTTGACAAATTCACACATTAGGAATCCATATGTTAGAGCACAAGAAGCTTTGATACTCTTGATTGATAACTAAAAAAATTTAGCCCAAACTTGATATGATATGCTATATACTATTTCAGGTTTAGAGCTTTGATGTAAGATTCTACATTAACAAAAAATATTAGCTAGCAAAAAATTCATTCTTAAATGCCATCGAGAAAAACCAAGTGATGAGTTTCCTTGTCTATACGGAGCTGGGGGAGAAAGAATATAAAAGAACTTGCCAACCTTATCTGTAATACTAATCCAAGCTTCTCTTGGAGCTTCTTAAGGGTCCAAAAACTATTTTCCTCCACTCATCCACACCCCTATCTGCTAAGGAAAAGGCAACAAATTTGTTGCCCATCAACCACTATTTTATATAAAACCCCACACAAGACACCCCATCTAGTTTCTCTCTCACTCTAAAAAGCAGCTCCAAAGTCTCCAACTTGAGTTGCAGAACCCAGTTCCAGCCTTCCTGAAGCAGCCATTTTACACCATCCTTCAGGTTAGTTTTTGTTTTTGTCCCAACTCTATATGATTTTTTTTTTGTCAACTCTATATGAATTGCATCTGTTTCCTTGTATGGGAGAAGCATGAGGAATAGTTACTAGACTGTAAATAAACAGTGAATAAATGCTGGGTTAGTCAAGAGTTCATGTACAAGTAACAATGTCTGACCCAATTAGCCACATTCTTGACTGAATCTGATAATGGTGCTAAAATTTTGAGTCTTGGACACATGGTAGATTGCTAGTTTGCTACTAGTAACTACTGTATTTCCTTTTCTGTGTTTGCTTGTTCTTTCTCTGAAATGCTAAAAGTGGGAGCTTTTTTTTTGGGAGAAACTATTAGCTTCTGTTTAGACTGTTTTCGGGGGGTCAACCACCTTGTTTGGTACAATCCAATCACTCATTTTTATGTCCCTGGTAAAGGTGTTTTTTTTTTTTTTTTTTGTAAGTACAAAATTTAATTGTCAGCGTGAGGGTCATTTTTAAGCTACCATGTTAACTTTGCCTTATTTTCTTCCTTATCACCCTTCCCACTTTTCTTCAACAATTGAGATATCAATCCCACATCAGGAATATGAGACATTGCCTGTGAGTTTATAAGAGTGTGGGCCACTCCACCCATTACCAATTGGTTTTGGATGGACCCCAGACTGCATCTGCTCTTAAGCAATGCATACCTAGGAATGCATTTTCTTAGTCAATCTCTAAAGATCTCACCAAAATGCGTATTACCAAAATGCGTATTTATATGTGTGGTTAGGATATATGTATTACCAAAATGCGTATTTATATGTGTTTACCAAAAGACTACAAAATAGAGCTCAACAAGAGCTCTATTTTAATTTCTAAAGGTTAATAAAGGCAAAATGATATGGTGGTTAGGATAAGAAGCCATGTATACAAACAAGATCTCAACATTGGGTTGAGAATAGCAAAGAATAGGTGATGTAGACTATGCAGTCCTGCCCAAATAAAAAAATTAAAAAAAGATATCTAGTAATCGATGAAATCAATGATTTACATAAATGAAAGAGTAGTGTAGAGGCAGGGATTGAAAAACCAATCAATCAGTGGTGTAGGCTGTAGCTGAAGTTTTAGTAAGTGACCATATCCTTCGATTTAAGCTTATCATTTACTGTCTTAATTTTGCTTGGTTATTTATCTGGTTTGTGATGTTCGATATTGGACTTGCTGTGAATCTGGATGATGAGATTCCCTCCACTTTCGAAGTCTTTGGTAGTAGTTGTAACTCCTATGGCGAGTTATTCTACGTTTGACAGACACTTGAAATATGGCTCATTTCTAACTCCTATACTATGTTTTTCAGTGAGGTGTAGGCCAAAATGGCACAGATTTTGGCACCAACTTCACAATGGCAGATGAGAATTACAAAGAGCTCAATCCCTTCTAGTCCTATGACAGGAAAGATGTGGAGTTCTCTAGTGTTGAAACAGAACAAGAAAGGAGCTATTAAAGGCTCTAAGTTCAGAGTTTTTGCGTCCAAGTATGAAGACTATACCATAAACAGGGTCGAGGATTTACTAAATTTGGACATTACTCCGTACACGGACAAGATTATTGCCGAGTACATTTGGTATATCTCATCTTCTCTGTTAACATCTGATACCATTGATAAATTTTTCAGCTATTTTCTCACTCGATTGAAACTGGAATCCTAATTTCAAACATGAAAGTTAGCTTAGTTAGGCACTGATTTTTTATAAGTTGGATATCATGGTAATAAGAGACACTTGCAATTAGTTCCTATAAGTCTACCACCAAAAAGTTATCTTGATGTCATATCATATTGAAACAGGATCGGAGGGTCTGGTATCGATGTGCGTAGCAAGTCAAGGGTATGATGAATTTTGATACCTTCTACAGCATTTTGAAACAATTTCTGTCTACTCTTGTTCTGATGTATGTTTTTGTTTACAAATTTTCAGACTATATCAAAGCCTGTTGAACATCCGTCTGAGCTTCCAAAGTGGAACTATGATGGATCAAGTACCGGGCAGGCACCCGGTGATGACAGTGAAGTGATCTTATAGTAAGATCTTGATTAAAAATGTACATAGTTGATTGTATCTCCCCATTGTTTCATGAACTTGATTTTTAAATTCTATTTCCAGCCCTCAAGCGATATTCAAGGACCCTTTTCGTGGTGGCAACAATATATTGGTACGCATCATATTTATTTATATACTAGAATATTACTTTATAAGAAGAAAGCTTAAGATGTAGGAGCACTATTACAGCACATCGACCAAAACTGATTTAATATCATCCTATGTGTTTTACATAGGTAATTTGTGACTCATACACGCCCCAAGGCGAGCCTATCCCAACAAACAAACGGCACAGGGCCGCTCAGGTTTTTAGCAACCAGAAGGTTATAGATGAAGTTCCATGGTAATTCCTTCAAAATTTTGTCTTACTTCCAAGTTCCATAGTAATTTTAGACTGTTAGCTGACATGAACTGGAAATAGCCTCTGTGTATTGATAGTGTCTGCAAATTTCATACTTGAATTGAGAAAATGCTGATCATGACTACGCTTCTCAGGTATGGGATAGAGCAAGAGTACACATTACTTCAATCTAGTGTGAAATGGCCTTTGGGTTGGCCAGTCGGAGGTTATCCTGGTCCTCAGGTTGTTATTCTTTTCAATGTTATGCCAGCTCAGCCCACTATGTTCGTGTTTATAGTAATTGCTTGGTTCCAATATAAAGTAGTTAACATGCATATGTACTGACTAACAATGCAATTTTTATTTATCTTAGGGTCCCTATTACTGTGGTGCTGGTGCAGACAAGTCGTTTGGCCGTGACATTTCAGATGCTCATTACAAGGCTTGCCTATATGCTGGAATTAACATCAGTGGAACCAATGGGGAAGTTATGCCTGGCCAGGTTTTCCTCTTGACATCTCTCTTTTGGTTTCAGAATTCACCTATCATAGCTTGGTTCATCAGTAATACTTGATGTTATCATGCAGTGGGAGTATCAAGTTGGTCCTAGCGTGGGAATTGAAGCTGGAGATCATATCTGGGCATCAAGATACATTCTTGAGGTAACTCATCATTCCAATCTATTATGGGCATGTAAAGACTTAAAAGGTCACTTCAATGAAGAGAAAGAAAGCCAACAACGGCCAATAATGAACTCCACCAGATTCAGTCTGGTGATTTCTTTTTAGTTGTCCTGAAACTTGATACAGTATTACTGAATAGTATCATTCAACTGGTATTGCTTGGGTGCGTTGTATGGTTTACTCAGCTATTGTGCGTGTTGTTTTTTCCTTTTTCTTGTTGCCTTGTCTTCACAGAGGATCACTGAACAAGCGGGTGTTGTTCTCAGTCTTGATCCAAAACCAATAGAGGTAATATAGTTTTTGAGTTCTCCTCTGTACCTAAGTTTCTATAAATATGCGGGGATGAATGACCTAACCTTCCATTTTCATTGATAGGGTGACTGGAATGGTGCTGGATGCCACACCAATTATAGGTACTTAATCAACACAACATCATGAAAGTATGTACAATTGAAAAATATCCTTCAGAATGTCTAATTATAATTGCATTTACAGTACAAAGAGCATGAGGGAAGAAGGAGGCTTTGAAGTTATTAAGAAGGCAATTTTGAATCTGTCTCTTCGCCACAAAGAGCATATTAGTGCCTATGGAGAAGGAAATGAGAGAAGATTGACAGGACTGCATGAAACACAGAACATTAATAAATTCTCTTGGGTATGCGTTAAATTTGGTGGTTTTATGTACTGACCTTTTGATTAAAGAGCAGAAATGTTTTCCTTTTTTAGCTTGCTTATAAGTACCTCTCACTTAAATTGATAGGGAGTGGCTAATCGCGGTGCCTCAATCCGTGTTGGTCGTGACACTGAGAAAGAAGGAAAAGGTACCACTTTCAGCAATATTTTTAAACATTTTCAAAGAGCTCCGATTTATCATGTTAACTATCCTCAAAAATTTCTGGAGTGTTTGCTTCCAAGACATTCAGTATTTTATTGCTCCAAATTTGAGATTTTCCATAAGGGAGGAATACTTTCCAATTCTTTCAGCAATGCAATACATCACAGCGATGCATGATCTTGGATACTCTGCATTAATTTTGGGTGCATGAAAATGTGCTTGCTTTGATCAATCCTGGTTCTTCATTACAAATCCAATAGAGGTGGTAGATGGTTCTGCATCTCACAGAACAACTAGTTAGTGTATGAATGCACTTTCCATTTTCCCTTGCACCCTTTGGATTTGTAATGAAGGACTCAGGGTTAATCCAAGCACATCCAAGTTTCATGAAAACCAAAGCATATATCATATCTATGTGTGTGAAAGTTGAGGTTAACATATGGCATTTACTGGTTGTAAAGATAAACAAGTTCAACCGGACTTTGTACATGACTGGATCGCTGAATATTTTGATATTGCGTTGTATTTTAGGTTATCTGGAGGACCGTCGTCCAGCTTCAAACATGGACCCTTACACTGTGACCACACTGCTGGCAGAGACTACAATTTTGTGGGAGCCAACACTCGAGGCTGAAGCTCTTGCTGCTCAAAAAATTGCATTGAACGTCTGAGAGACCAAAGTTGAAAATAATTCACTGGGCTCAAGATGCTGCTTCAATTGAAATAATGCTGGGTGATGTGAAGCGTTTTCTCTCTACTTTTAAATGCTTTGAGAAGATCATTTGTAAATAAATGTCTCATGTCAATGGTCCATTCATGCTTAGAATGATTTTCTCATATTGAGGAAACCTTGTAGATTGACCGGAAAGTCCTAATGACTTCATGTGACAGTTTATCGGAAATTTCACTTGACATATGCACTCTGTATTGCAAATGTTGACAGACAAATTTTGACATGTTGTTGGCTCACTTGGCTGTTCTTCCTTATGAGGTTTCACTTTTTTTTTTTTTTTTTTTTTGGCGAAATTATGAGGTTTCACTTTGATAGTTTGATCTATCATTAAGACTAGGGAGAAATGGGGAAGAAACTAGAATCAAGTTGTTCTAATACAGGAGGAATGGGAAAAAGAGGTTTCAATACTCATTTGGTTTGTGCATGGCAAGGAATTTCCAATATAAAATAAAGGGAAACTTTATTCTTTGTTTAGTGTGCATAGCAGGGAAACTTTATTCCAGTAGTGCTTGCCTTGCATAACTGATGTGAAGAAGCTCAAAGAAAGGAGCCAAATTTCTTGAATGAATTATAACTATTCAAGTAAACAACAAGGATTCTTTGCCCTTCTATGAGGCAATCCAATGCTGGAAAGGAATGTAAAGCCATTTCTTTGAATTAAAAAGAACGCTTTAAAATAAGCAAGAAACCATTCAGTAAACTGCTTGGTTGTATATATTTTCTCTCCTCTGGAAGACTGAGTATTAAGTATTCTTCTACCAATTTCCAAGCTTAATCTAAAGTCATGGCTACTGGTGGAGGGGCAAAATCAGCAGCCTATGTTCTCTTACTTGTTAATCTTGTTCTCTTCTTCATTGTGACTGTCATAGCTGCATGGGCAATGAACCATGGGATCGAAAGGTCTCGTGAAACAGGTAATCATTTTCGGTACATTTGGCAAGATAACCAATTGTATATAATGGTTCTAACCCTCTTGGCCTATTTGTTGCATAATGCAGCATCTGTTTTGTCCATACCATTGCGCATTTTTCCAATATATTTCCCAATGGGAAATATGGGAACTGGTTTCTTTGTAATCTTCTCCCTCATTGCCGGTGTTGTTGGAATCGCCACCTCACTTACCGGACTTCATAACGTTTTTCAATGGGATGCCCCCAGTTTACACACAGCTGCTGCCTCTTCTCTTGTATCTTGGTCCCTCACTCTTCTTTCAATGGGGTGATGAAACTTTCTACTTTTTCTTTCTTCTTTTTTCTTTGATTGTTTGAAAACCTTGACTACATCCTAATTCAGTATGCTACTTCTACAATGTTCTTATTTCAGATTGGCTTGTAAAGAGATTGAACTTGGTTGGACAACTGGGAACTTGGTAAGATCTTGTTCTATATATTTTCTCGTTTTACTATTCATTTCACCATGAAACTTTGAATGAGAACTTCATATCTTGAACCTTCAACCACTTGCAGACCAAGACTTGTAACCTCAAATTAAGGCCACAAAAAACAAAAGGACTACTATATTCAAATCAAAACATATATACAAGTTAACAAAGTACAATGCATTAGATTTTGCCGTTTGCAACAATGTGCATACGACATAGATATGAAGTGTCAAACTCCATTGCTACATTTGGAACTATTGAAGTGTTAACTCACTGATTGTTAACACAAACTACACATTATTTGCACATAGTACAGTGATTAATTAATTATGGTTGTATTGTATTGATACACAGCGCACTTTGGAGACCATAACAATAATTGTGAGTGCAACTCAGTTGTTTTCTACTTGTGCCATCCAAGCTGGAGTTGAAGAGGCTATTGCAGAAAAAATGGATCGGGCTGGAAGATAATAATCCCATGCATGTTGATGTTGTTCAGTTGTTGTTATATTCATCTGCACTTATATAATTCGTAACATTTTATCATCTATATTGTTTTCATTTTTATGATACCATCTTGCTGTTTTTATCATCTATGTTGTTGTTGGTTTTTCACAGTTTCACTTTTGATTTAACCTAGCTACACCGTCGTACTTGTCACACCCCAATTTTCGAATGAAATTTTTAAAAATTTTGGCATGATATAACTTAAAATATTACGATCCCAAACCTATTCCAACAACAACAACAACAACAACATCCTACAACTAAAACTCAACGTAGAAAAGTAAATATTCTACAACCCATCACTGAGTTAAATATTACATTTCCATGTTTACATAAGCTTGCAATTTTCAAGAATATGAAAACCATCTCATGAGTTTAATACTATCTACTCAATTAACAAAACTATGCATAGTACAACAAAAACCAAAAATGACCCTGCCACTACGCCACAGTCTCAACCCTGCTGGTCCTCACCTGCAGGTTTAACCCCTACACCAAGAATTGGTGCACCGGGATTGTAAACAACAAACTCGGTAAGCTAAAAAGCCCGTATGAGTAAATCTCAAAATTAACACAAAACTCCAACATCCAATTATATCACAAGAGCAAAATATATCAATAATTAAATCCACAAATCCAACCCTTTTTCAATTAACATGTACCCATGAGTCACATGTATAAAAAAGTACTCATCATGACCTACAACACAAAATGTGTACCCATGGGTCCCATATACCATACGGTATCTCCCATGACCTACACTGACAGACGGACTAGAGCTCTATTCCTAACCGCAACCAATCACCCGGCCAAAGGCTTGGAACCCGGTTTGACTGTCCCATAACAAATCACAAAATAAAAATAACATCATAACCGTAACCAATCACCCAATTAAAGGCTTGAAATCCGGTTTGACTATTTAATATCAAAACACAAAAATGATAAATAGCATCTTAACCGCAACCAATCACCCGATTAAAGGCTTGGAACCCGGTTTGACTATTTATCCAACAATCATAATATCACAACATCATCATCAACAACACAAGATCATATGAAACTTAAACATAATCATAAAATAGGAAAACTTGTTTTAACTTACCTATAAGCCGTTGGCGATCAAACTCATATATTTTAAAACAACAAAACATAATTTTTAAATTATAATCATCATCAAAATCATTATCAAAAATCGATCATCATAATAATTCCATAAGAAATTTGTTCCAAGTGAACCTTGGTGAGATGTTACTCACCTAAACACTCCCGCTGCGTCTTCACAAAAACACAAGAGCCAAGCTAACCACAACCTCACAAATCACTTAAAATTACACAATTAAAACCTTAGTAATTTCTCAACAAGGATTAAAGTACCCTTAACCTAAAGGTTGCCCAAAGAAGGGCAATCCTTCCTCCAAGACCTCCCAAGGTCATTGGACACTCAACAACAAATAATATTACCTCCAAGATCAACCTTTTCAAGGTTTAAGACCTAATAACACCAAGAACAAAATAGCACCTTATATGCCAAAATCAAAACAACACTTAGCCTTCACACACAACAACATACCAGTAACTACAAGGACTAGCTAACACTGCATCCAAAGCCCCCACACTGCCCGGACGAGCCGCCACAGGCGGCGGCGAGTGAGCCTCAAGCGCCACCACCAACCTCAAACTCTACATAAACTCCCAACAACAACCTTAAAGAGCACAGCAAAAGGAACACTTTTTATACCTGAGGCTAAGCTCGGTTCAGCCTTGAACTGCCCCAAACAGCCACCACAAACTCCGCCCCCAAATCTACAAACTAGCACCCCAAACTTCAAACTTAGATCACAAGAGAGGCATAAACATCTCTAGAGGAAGGCATAAACATCTCTAGAGGAAGGAGGAGGGCAAGACTCACCCAACTCTGGCCTAAAACGCTGTCGGAAACCACGAAATTCCGGAAAGACCGTCATAGCTCCTCCGCCTAGCAACGGCTTCTAGGCGGCGAGACGGCGAGTGGGGCTGCCCTAGGAATGAAGATGAGGTCTGTGTGCACCGAACGAGACCGACGATAGTCGAAACAGTAGCCGGACGGCAGACCTCTGCTTCGGCGAACCACGTGAAGCTTCTCCGGCCAACGGCTTTGTCTCCGGCCTGCGACGCCGTAGGTGGAAGAGGGTGACCAAGCGAGTCGAACTGGACCAAAGGCGACCAACCCGGTGGCCGGACGACGGACTTCCGATCGGCAGAATTCCTGGCGTCCGTGAGGCGTCGGGTGCTCGGGAGAGAAGAGAGAAAAAGTTGAACGGGGCTTGTGCAATTTAGGGTTCCAACAAATAAAAACCTCCAACTTTTTCTTATTATACACTTTCCAAACCCGGAAACTAACTTCCTCTGACCATAACTTTCTCATACGATATCCGATTTACGCGTGCCGCGTGTCTACGAACTCGTATCGCCAAACTATACAACTTTCAAGAAGGAAGTTTTTGAAGATGACTTACGGAAAATAAAGTCAACTTTTTGATCTCTTAAAAGTCAAAGCACCTTAAAAGAAAACTCCTAAAACTTAAACTTCGCATAACCCAATAATAATTTCCATAAATAATCCTTCATTAAATTCAGAAATAATACAAGGAAAATTGATAAGAAAATCTGGGGTATTACAGTACTATTATAGTACCATCTATTGTAAAGTAATGAAAAGAAGAATAGAAGAATAGTTGGGAGGATGTAGAAGTCTACTTATTCATTCTCATTAGCCTCTTTATATAGAGGTATGGTTCACATCAGAGTACATAATTAATGAGTAATTACGTGGACAACTACATAGATTATAATATTTATAACACCCCCCCTTGGATGTCCACTAATGAATGATGAAATTAGACGCGTACAATGTTGTCTCGTTAAAAACCTTGTCAGGTAAGAAAAACCCAGTGAGAGAAAAATAATCCTGGTCGAAGGAGAAAAAGAGTACAACGCACATATGTCTTAGGTAGCATACTTCTGGATGCTCCCCCTGATGAGAATCTCCCCCTGAGCATTGCAAGCTTCGTGCGCCGTAAATAACAGTTTGATTGTTCATCACTAAAGTGACATCATGCGTGCTTTACATATAGGGGCTCATCATGAAATTTCAAACCTGCAAAGTTAAAACAATAGCAACAGAGTTAGACGATTTCTAATACGTCTTACCTCATTTAGTTATATGATCAAATTCATACACTAAGCAATAGCTAAACAACATAAGAAAATTGACATTAAAACATTGAAATATCTCATGGCGTATTTAGCTATACACATTAATATCTTTGTGTAGTGATATGTCTCATATAAGCTCTTCAAGAGCTCTGAGTAATTCATAACTTCCCAAGAGTTAAAATATGTAGCAACATAATGATCATAATTCGAATTCAATTGTGTAGTCCGGTCATAGTACTCATTGAGGCAATTTCGATCACGTTAGCTATAACGAAATGAGTATATATGAGCTAACTTCAGACTATTTGATTCCATTCATGAATTAGCTTCAGGCTCTCTCAAGTGTTCATGGATCGAATTACATTAGAATCATTCATATACTTGAATCCTTTAAGGATTTGACAAGCGATACGCTTGTAATGACACTTCATTTTTGGGAATTTGCTTTTAGCAACGTGTTTTTTTATGATCCTCATAATATACGATGACAAATGTCATAAATCTCTCGTCAATAACAAATATATCTATTATGTAACACTGTACTTACAGGAAATTGTCACGTATAAGGAAAGATATTCATAATCCCCATGTCTCTTGTAGACATTATGCCATAGTGATTTATTTTCACTATGATCAATTCCCTTTTGTATCATGTAGGGTTAAAGGTCAAAGTATCTCATCACGTTTTAAATATTTAGTTTCATTGGAATTGCATCTTTCTAATTTGACCAATAATATGCTTTGTCAACATGCATAATGAAACGTGGCATAACATCGAGTAATACAGTCCTTAATGGTGTTTGGTAGCTACCATTTGTAATTTTTCATAGATGATCATCATTCATAGCTCCAACACATTCTTATATGCATGTATTTGATTTTTGGGTACCCATGCCACTTCTGGGGCAAATATTGTCACTTCAAGGACAAATATTTAGTGAATGTGGATCTTTTACTTGTAATATCATGTAGACCATTAGAGGACCTGTAAAATCTTCCATTTTTAGGAGCTTAAATGTTAAGACCCACCCCGAATTTCACCCTGAAACCCGAGGTAAGTCCTGCGGGGACCACCTCCAAGGAAAATTTAACGAAGAACTCGGCAAACCTCCCTTGAAAATGGACAACCCTAACCCAGAAAAATATAGAACACCCTCTTAACCAAAATATCATTCTTCAACTCAATCCAAATAAGCGAATAAAATAATACATAATTATTTTTCCGAAAGTATTCAGAGTTGCTACAAGAAAGACAACGGAAGCTGATAAAAATCCTAGTGGGTTAAACAGATAACCTACTGGCGAACAGTAGCGGAAAGATGAGTGACTATGCCTCGTCGCCTTCTTCTAGACCCCACCCGAACTCTGCAGACTGGGCATTTAAAAACGAAGGAAAGGCCCAGGGGAAAAATATTTAATTACGTCAAAGTGAGTGGACAAAAGTAATTTCGACAAACAATAATATTTCCCCAAGAAAACTTTAAAGGAAAGCGCTATGCAAGCGACAGCTTAAAGCTTAACTCAAAAATTCTTGACTGGTGTCTAGCCTCGCTAGACTCCTAAACTTCAGAAAATGGCATCTCAGGCTAGAATTATAAATATATCAGTATGTATATACACTCGTCATACTCCTTATATGATTTCTTTGAAGAGATATAAGAAAAACAGAAATTCATACAAGGCTACTACGCTCGCGTCTAACGCTCACGTCACCCCATAATGACATTTTTCCTCATTATGGGGGAACCGCACGAGTGGATATATATATATATATATATATATATATATATATATATATATATATATATACACATGCTGACTCCTTGTACGAATTCTATGAATGAATACGAAAAATAGAAAGTCGTACAAGGCTACGACGCTTGCGTCTAACGCTCACGTCACCCCATAATGGCATTTTCCCTCATTATGGGGGGAAATCACGTATAGCTAGCTAGCGTTTATTTATATACATACTATTCTCATAAACGTTAATAAATGAGTATAAACACCGAAATTCTCAATTTCCGGTTAAATTCCAACAAAAGAAATTATTCAACAATAAAACATTTCAAGCACATTATTGAAAACAAAGGTCCACTCACAAATTAGGCCTAAGCCTGATGTCGGTCGGAGGTTTCTTCCGCTCGGGCCTCCTCATGTCCTGTTCCAAAACATAAATAAATCCTTAAATAAAACAATGACGCTTAAACAAAATAGGCATAATTAAATATGAGCTTTTCGCGCTCAACCATGCCTATCGTCCTAAATCTTAACTTCACAGCCAACCATAATTCTCCATAAAAACCGACATCCCGAAAAATCACCTTCCACCGTCCTAATCATAAATAATCAAATGACCGGATTTTAACTTAATAATCTACCAAAAATACCAAACTTTAACAAATTCCAGACCTATCTAAAACTCATCCAAAAATTATAAAACTCATTCCATTAAACTCCTCATAAAATCCCCCACTAAAAACAATTTTTCAGCGGCGGCTGGCGGCCAGCTCCGGCGACCTCTAATGCTCACCAAAATTTGGCAGCACCTTCCTCTCAACCTCCTCTACAACATTTCTAACTAGCACAAACTCCAATTCTAAGCCTAACAATGTCAATCGAACGAAAACAACAATAAAAGCCCTAGAATTTCCTTTACCGATTTCTCCTTACCTAGCTCAAGAGGGAGCGAATCCTTTGGAAGGACTGGAGCACGGGAGGTGGGCTTCCTTTTGAGCCAAGGATCGCCAGCTATGGCGGCCGGAGGAGGAAGTTCCGGTGAGAAAACACTTCTGGCAGTCGGACCTTTCGGGGTTGATTTCTCCTTCACGGCGGCGCTAGGGAGGCTGCCACCAGTCTAGAACGGAAGCTGGGTCAGAGACCGATCGTTTGGGACCGGTGCGGCGGCGAACAATGGGCGGACGGCGGCCGGAAAGTTTCTGCAGTGAAGGTTCGGGGAGAGAGAGAGGAGCACGGGAGGAAGAGAGAAAAAGAGAGAGAAAGAGAAAATAGTTGGGCTCGGCCCAAACCGGTCCAACTAAATAAACATAACCAAACTCCAAAATTTAACACCCCAAAAACAATACCCCAATAAAAATTACCTTTTACTAGCTAAAATTTACCATTTTTACCGTCGTCGCATTTTTCTCCTACGAATAATTCTTTCGAAATATTCGTCCCTCAACACACCTTTAGGGAACTTAGAACAATAAACTCAATGACGAAGACGGTAAAATTCTTATTAACACCATGCTAGTAAATAAGGTAAAATTTAAGAGTCGGGGCGTGACATTAAAACTTTAGACCTAGTGAATACATTCCACTCAAATTCATGTGGTTATTCAAATGACAGTAGTCTTATTTTCTACCTAATGGTGGGAAGACTGTCTTATTTTGACCATGAGCATATATTGCGTCTAAAGAGCTATCATTTTCTTTCGAGTGAGGTGTTCATTGGCTGGTGGCGAACCTAAACCAAGTATGAGGTCAAAAACATTATATTCATTAATATCAACCAAGATATCATTCTCTAATGACGTACATACAACCTTTGTATCTATAGCCGTATTAGGAACTCTAACATTGTATCATGACATTCTCTTCAGCAGAACCATGTCACTTGGATACATGTGCATCCCACAAATTAAATGGGGTATAGAGTATTTGAGTTAATATGGATGGTCTCATAGACTTTAATCCATGCTGATGCCTATGCTTTTAGCATATACGTTTGTCAAGATCTTTTATCAAATCACTAGCTGAGACATTTCTCAAAATCAAAATGAGAAGGTGGATAAACAACTCTCACCACTCTACATCGTTCTTCAAGAACAATCTCTCTCCCCCTCATGACGAGAGGATTGTCTCATTAAAATGACAACTCAAAAATATGCGACAAATAAACAATCGACTATGAGTACGGCTAGTTGTCACACCCCAGTCCTTAAGTTATTTTACGGCTATTTACTTTGGAATTATTTTAGTCTTTTACCGTATTAAGTAACCGTTTATTGTTAAGGACCTTAAAGTTGACTTTTTCTTCCGTTTGAATTTGGGAAAACTTTCTTCATGAAAGTTGTAGAGGACGTGATTACGAATTCGTAGACATGCTACGCGTTAAAATCGGAATTAGCATGGAAAAGTTATCAATTAAATGGTAAAGATTTTGAGTTGGTAAAAAGGGGTAAAATTTTAAGTGGGTATTTTTTTTGGGTTTAAATGATGGACCGGGTGGAGGGGAGCAGCCCGAGCCCAGTCTTTCTCCTCTTTTTCTTTCTCTTCCTTCTTCCTTCCCCGAGCTTCCCGAGCTCTCTCTCTCTCCCGTCGGAAAGCTTTGCCGACAGTTGCCGCCGTCCAGCCAACAACCGACCGCCGCTCCAGCCCAGTTCGGACCCCCGCCACCTCCTCTCTCTTCCCGGCCTAGTGTCCGAGCCGGTAGTGCCGCCGGAGAGGAGAAAAAGCCGCCGGAAACACCGACTGTCTTTTCGCCGGAGCTCCGTCCTCCGACCACCATAGGCCGAGATTTTTGGCTGAACTTGTAGCCCTCATCTAGGTGAGTAATCCCTCCAAAAGAATAGGCTTAATTCGATCTTGTTGTGGAGATTTGTATAATTGAAGTTCTAGGGATTTTATGGATGTTTTGGTTCGATTACCCTAGATAACCTTAGAATTGGACTAAGTGCTAGTTAAGGAAGTTGTTGTGGATGATGAGAGGATTATGCTGTTTAAATTTGGTGGCCATAGGAAGTCGCCGCAAAACGGCTGCCGGCCGCCGCCCCTCAGGGGCTGTTTTTCATGTTTTTAAGATGGTATTAAGGAGAGGAGTTTAATGAAGAATAGTTTGGAATTTTTGGAGGAGTTTTGATATTGTTGGGGATTTTTTCAATTGTTAAGGATTTTGGCGGTGATTAGAATGGAATATCGGTAGTTGGGTTAAACGGTTTTAAAATGCGTATAAGGTTAATTTTTTAGGTTATCGGTGATGGTGGTGAATTTTGAGTTTTATTGGACTAAAGATGAAGAAAATTGGGCAAGGAAGAATAATAATTTTATACCCTTAATTTTATGGAATTATTTATTGAAGTTTTAAATGTTGTTTGGGAATTAATATTAATTATTGTTCAGGACGTGAGGAAAATCATTTGGAGGAAGCCTCGGGTCGTCGACAGGCTTAGCCAAGCACTGTGAGTGGATCTTTGATTTAAATTCCATGCATGCACTAAAGTTATTTAATTTCAAAGACATATTTGAGATTTAGTGTTTTCTTGGGATTAATGAGTTCCATCTGTTAATTGGGAACTCTCTTGCTCATATCATTTGACATGTGGGACATGTCAATTGATCTTTTATATTTGGTAATCTATTACACCCTAAAGGGGTTGTCTGATATTATTTATTGCTAGCTAACATTATTTAGCGGTCCTCATCATATGTGAGTAGAGCGCTTAGTGTGGGACGTTATTATAGTCATACCGGCGGTCCTTATCATATGAGAGTTAAGCGCTTAGCGTGAGACGCTACTATAGCCTGGGAGGCAACCGATCGGTATATATAATATATTATTGTTAACTAGCCATTATTTAGCGGTCCTCATCATATGAGAGTTGAGCGCTTAGCGTGGGACTCTATTATAATCTATTTAGCGGTCCTCATCATATGTGAGCAGAGCGCTTGGCGTGGGACGCCAGTATAGCTTGGGAGGCTCATCGTTAGGGTGAAATATTTTTTCCCTATTTGTTTTGTTTTATTGAGAACCAATGGGATTGGTTCATTGTTTTGGTTTATAATTATTTTCGAGAAGAGTTCCAAGAGTGGCATGCATAAATATTTTTTTCCAATGGAAATTATGGGAGAGCATAGATTTGATTTCATTGCCCCTTATTCTTTTGTTATTTATTTTTGTCCACTCACTCTAACGTTTTAAATGCTTCTCCCTTGGGCCTTTCGTTTTTAAATGCCCAGTCTGCAGAGTTCGGTTCGGCGAGGATAGGAGGCGTGTCATAAATCCCCACCTCATCCAGTTTTCTCATATAGGTTATTAGTTTAACCAACTATGTTTCTGTTTATCTCATTGTTCCTAGTAGATGGTCTGATAATTATGAGATATTTTAAGTGTGTTAAGAGCTGACAAAAAAGATTCATTTGTTGTGTTTATTTGAGAGATTATATTTATGGATATTGTTTGGGAATTATTGTGAGTTGGGCTTGGTGATTTTTCTTTCAGGTAGGGTTACACATTTTCAAGGGAGGTTATACCAAGAATTTTGGTAGAATTTTCCTTCAGGTGGGTCCCGCAGAGTTTATCCCGGATTTTGAGGGGAAATCCGGGGTAGGTCCTGACACTAGTGGTCATCAAAATTTGTTATTGCTTCCAGGCAGCACTATAAGTAAAATATGACATAAATTGTCATGCCAAATAATGTATTTGGTTCAATGAACTTCTGGTTCATGATATTATGTGTCTTAGTTCATTGTAAAATTTGGCACAATCTGTTTTGGCCACGATCCTCAGCGCGCGGAGCAGAGGTTTCTAGCGAACAAAGAGAAGGGGGGAGTGTTGCGGGCGTGCCACCTCGCGGACAAGGAAAAAATAGTAGGGGTGCGCTTGACTTCTTGATCAGGCGAAGGGGGTTACAGGTGCCACCTCAGACGAGGATTTACGAGCACAAGCGATCGATACTCACGGCGGCGCGAGCAGAGCAACTATAGGGAGTTCAGAGAGAAGCGGGGATGTAGAGTCCGGAGGGCTCTGAAGAGGGGAACCTAGGCGGCGGCGCTTAGGGTTAGGGTTTCGAGGAAGGCTCGAAGGGTAACTGGGTTTCAGTTGTATTGTGTTTGTTGTTTGTATTGATTTTGAGAGTCATATCTGTTAGGGTTCGAGCCCCTTTATATAGTAGTTCGACTTGCGGCAGAATAAGAGTATAATTAGAATCCAAGTCAGACTCTGAAACCCTATTCGCACAAGGACACTGTTTCGTCCATGCGAACCAACCAATTGGTAACAACTGCCTAGTTCGCACACTTCATTCCGCATAGGGCATTGCTTCCGCGCTGCCAACTGTAGACTCCTATGCGAACTGGAATTAGGAGTATCCTCATCTCGCGGGCTGCTACAGGGTGCTATCTCGCGTGCTTCTGTAGCTCGCGTCCATTTCGCGGGCTATTGCAGCTCGCGAGCCTTAAAAGGGCTTTTTATATTTAATGGGCCACATGGATTGGCCCGAAGCATGTCAAAGACTTGTAAAAGTCTTCAACGTTTGTCGTGGTGCGCGCGGACTCCGCCTGTTTCCTTCCTCCGAAGTCTCCTACGCGAGCTAGTTCGCCAGCTCGCCTCGCCTACGCGGAGAGTCCATCTCGCCTCGCCTCGCGAAGTACATTTCCGCCTCGCCTCGCGAAGAGTCCTCTCGCCTCGCCTCGTGAAGTACATTTCCGCCTCGCCTCGCGAAGAGTCCATCTCGCCTCGCCTACGCAGACTGGCAAATAGTAATTCCGCCCGAAGGCATTCCGCGCGCGAGCTAATTGTTCCACGCGAACTGCGTAGTCCGCCTATGTCTATTCCGCGCGTGAGCTAAGTGAAGTCCAGTTCGCATGCAGTTCGTTCCGCGCGAAGTCTAACTCGGCTCGCGTGGTCTCACTGGCGGGCTATTACTTGTAAACTTAGAGAAACTCCATCCCGCCGGTATAACATGGTCCAAGAGATAACTAATATTTACATAGACATTTACTGTCCAGTAAAATATTAATCTAGGCGTAAACATTGCCCCCTAGCCTCGAAGTTATGAAATGCCGAGAATGACTGAAGAGGTTTATGTTCATTTTGCTCCAAAGCCACTGGTATTAGCTCGGGTCATACATAGAAAGGAGTGTGAAGAAACAAGCCTGTGAATAGGTCGCGTAACCAACGCATTTAACTAGGCCTTGATTTTGCTATGGCTCGCCTCGGCACCTTAGAACTCCAAATGCATTCCCCTACTCTTAGCTCGCATTCGCCTGACCCACTTTTGCATTCGCCTGCTCAACTCAAAAGACATAGTACATGGCACGTACCGCTAGCGAATGTAGCTCGCATGGATGTAACTTGAGCAGACGCATGTGACTTGAGTGGATTCCAAAAATTAACCCTTCGCGAGCTCTTGGCGATGGCAGACCAACATGGAATGACAATGGCTATATACTTTGCTGCCCCCCAGTGCGAACCAGTGAGAGACAGGCAAACAGAGTCGGCGAACTAAGAAATACTTGAATGAAGTTGTTTTTTATTTAGGGCCTCTGGAATAGGCCCCAATCTTATACTGGTCTGTTAATTAGACCACGCACGTTTACAAAGGGAAAAACTGATAACTGAGAAACACTTGAATTTAAAATTTTCTAAATATTTAGGGCCTTTGGAATAGGCCCCAATCTTGTACTGGTCTGTTAATTAGACCGCGCACATTTTATGAAGAAAAAACTAATTACATGCTTCTCCCTGGCGTTGCCCCCTAGTGTGAGGGGAGAGAGCGTAACCGCGACGGCGCGTGACACTAATGATAGTGGTCGCGGGATCAGGAGAAGGGGGAGGATCTGCGCGCTACCAAACACTAGCGATGTGGCGTTTTAAGAAACGACCATTAATAGGATTAGGATGGAGTGTACCGTCAAGGTCCCGCAAATGGTATGCCCCCTTAGGTAATATGCGATGAATAATAAAGGGTCCCTCCCACAGCGCGGACCATTTCCCGTGGCCTTCGGTTTTCTCCCCAAGTGGGAGCATAGCACGCCATACCGTCTGGCCCTCGGCATAGCTTCGACCGTGAGTGACTTTATCATACGACCGCGCAACGCGCTGCTTCTCAAGGATGAGATTGTTGAAAGCCTTGAGGCGATGCTCGTGAAGGTCTTCAAACTCCTGCCACATTGCCTGGACGTAATCGTCACCGAGCAACTGGTGCTGTTCCTGGACACGAAGCGAGGCGACGTGAACCTCCAGGGGGAGGACGGCATCATGGCCAAATATGAGAGCATAAGGGGTGGTATCGGTCGGACCACGCTTGGAGGTACGGTAGGCCCACAGAGTATGGTGAAGTTCTAGATGCCAAACGCGGGGGTTCAACTCTAGCATCTTGCGCAGGATGCCGAGGATAACTTTGTTGCTCGCCTCCGCCTGACCATTGGACTGGGCATAATAAGGGGTTGAATGCAGGAGTTTGACGCCATAACCAGTGAGGAAAGTGACTACAGAATCCGCCATGGAAGCTGCCCCCTGGTCCGTCACGATGCATTCTGGAATACCAAAGCGGGAGATAATGTTGCTGAAAATAAAGTTACGGACCGAGGTCGCGGAAGCAACCTTGAGTGGCTCGGCCTCAACCCACTTGGTAAAGAAATCGGTGGCCACGATAAGGAACTTGTGCTGCTCAGAGGAATGGGGGTGAATGAGACCGATGAAGTCTATCGCCCAACCTCGACATGGCCAGGGTTTGATGATCGGCTGTAACGGAATGTTTGGAATGTGTTGCACTGGTCCATGAGCCTGGCAATCCTGACATCCTTTGGCAAAAGTAATACAATCTTTGAGAATAGTAGGCCAGTAGTAACCGTGGTGGTAGATTAACCAACTCATCTTGGGTCCAGCCTGATACGAACCACAAACACCGGAATGCACCTCACGCATAAGCCGCTTAGCCTCATTGCCATACACGCAGCGGAAGTCGGAAGTCGTTACCGTCCTCACCGCGCCGGCAAAGCTCACCATTGCGAAGCACAAAGTTGAGGGCGAGAAACCGCATTTGCTTGGAATGGGTGGCGTCATGAGGGTGTTCGAGGTAGGCAATAAACGGTAGCCGCCAATCTTCATCGATAGGATATAAGGCGGCGATGTTAAGAGGTTCTGTGTCATACTGCCCCCTAGCAAGAAAAGAAGGAAGTGTACGTCGCTCGACTTTGAGGAGTCGTTCGCGCACTCCATCGTGCAGGCTAAGACCGGATGCGATCTGCGGGAGCTTGTTCGCCGCGAAGTTGAATTCGCACGGGATGTGTTCAATGTGAATATCGTCGAAGCGGTCCAAGACATCCAAGCCTTTCCGCAAGTAAGGTTCGATGGACGAACTTAAGCATTTGAACTTTGCCACTAGTTGGTTGACGACCAATAGGGAGTCCCCTAAGACGTGAACCTCGCGTTGCTTAAGTCCAGCAAGATTTCCAGTCCGATAATGAGCGCCTCGTATTCCGCCTGATTATTGGTGCATTTAAAGTCCAGCGGGAAAGAGTAAGAAAAACGGTCTCCTGCAGGGTTCTCGATGGCGATCCCAGCACCTGCAGCGAGTTCAGTGCGGGAGCCGTCGAAGTAGAGAGTCCATGGAGAAGGGGAGACTGCAGCGACTTCCAACTCGCGGAATGCTGTCAGCTCAGTGGGCGGGTGATGCGCGAGGAAATCCGCTATGGCCTGTCCTTTAACTGCCTTCTGCGGAACATATTGCAAAGAGAATTCAGACAAGGCCAATATCCATTTACCTATGCGTCCGCGTAGGATAGGGCGAGAAAGCATATATTTGACTAGGTCGGACTAAGCGATCACCACTGTGGTAAAGGCTAACATGTAGCGGCGGAGCTTGCAACCTGCAAAGAAAAGGGCGAGACACAACTTTTTCATTGGGGAGTAGCGTGTCTCGCAATCGGTCAACACCCTGCTAAGATAGTAAACGGCGTGTTCCACCCCAATCTCATCGTCTTGTGCAAGAGTTCGCCAATGGACAAGTCAGCAGCGGCGATGTAGAGCTTAAGCGGAACGCCCGGGCGAGGGGGAACCAAAACGGGCGGGCAAGATAGTCCTTGATACGATCGAAGGCTTCCTGGTGTTGTGCTCCTATACGAACTTGGTCGCCCCTTGGAGTTTTAAAAGAGGCGAGAAAGGCTAAACCTTCCCTGCCGCGTTTGAAATGAAATGGCGGAGGAAGTTGATTCGCCCGATCAATTGTTGAAGCTCTTTTTTGGTTGTGGGAGGCGAGGCGTTTATTACCGCCTGTGCCTTGTCTTTGGGGATTTCTATACCCCTTTGATGGACTAGAAACCCTAGGAAGTAGCATGCCTCCGCGAAGAAAACACATTTGGCGGGGTTCATCTTCAGATGGTGTTTCCGCATTCGCTTGAAAACCTGCCGAAGGTCTTCAACGTGTGTCGCCCGCGTCTTGGTTTTAACCACGACGTCGTCGATGTAGACTTCGATCAACTTGCCTAAGATGTCGTGAAAGATAAGGTTCATGGCACGTTGATTTGTTGCCCCCGCGTTCTTGAGTCCGAATGGCATGACAACATACTCGATAGCGCCCGCGAACCCTGGGCAGCGGAATGCAGTCTTGTGGCGATCTTCTTCAGCGACAGGGATCTGATGGTACCCGGCGGTTCCATCCATAAAGGAGAGCACTTCATGCCCCGCAGCCGCGTCAATGAGGAGGTCAGCAACAAGCATGAGATATATATCCTTAGGCGTTGCATTATTGAGGTCACGGTAGTCAACACAGACGCGCGTTTTGCCGTTCTTCTTGCGGACTGGAACGATGTTGGACAGCCACTCATTGTATTTGGCCATGCGAATGATACCTGATCGGTGCATGTTCTCAATCTCTTCTTTGACCAAGATCTGGGTCTCAGTTCGCATGAATCTGCCGTCTTGGCGAACTGGACGTCTGTCGGGGTGAGTAGGCAGACGGTGACAAACTAAATCCGGGGATAGGCCAGGCATGTCTTCGTACTGCGCGGCGAAACAATCCCTATATTCATGTAGTAAGGCGAGAAGGTCTTCCTTTTCTTGTCCCGCCAACTTGGCACTGATGGAAAGTAATAAGGGTTTCTCTGCAGTTCCCACGTCGACTTGTAAGGTAGGATCGCAGACTTGAGGCGGTGTGTCGTCCAAGGCAGCGGGAGCTAACTGAATAACTTCCTCCTCAGCATCGGTATAGTCCACTATCTCGTCTACGTACTCCATAGTGGCGATTCTGTCATAGGCTTCGCGTTCCGCCCAATATGAGAGTGGTCTCTCACACAAGGACTCGCCAGCCTCGCGTGCTTCTTCTGAGGATGTACCAATCATAAGATGGTTGTAGGGGGTCTGCAATGGTGTGAGGACGTTGTAAGTCGTCCCTCGCCTGAGTGAGTCCCCATCGCGTTAAGTTGGAGGCAGTAACCCCATATAGGCGGCCTTTAGAATCGACGCCTTGGATATCCAATGAGCCAAAATCAGTATTGTAGTAGCGGGCGTCATTGAAGTTGGCGGAAATGGAGAAGGGACGCGGGTCCGCTTGGATGAGGACCGTTTCGCGTTTTTCTGTGTCCCAAATCAGGAGTTCTTGGTGCATGGAGGAAGGCACACAGAAACTTCTATGTATCCAGTCGCGGCCTAGGATCATGTTGTAGGATGAAGCACACTCGGCGACGAAGAATGTGTAGACTCTTGAAGCCGGTCCCACCTTGACCCGTAAGAACAACAAACCTAGAGTCCTGGAGACTTGTCCGGTGAAGTTCTTGACTGTCAAGGACGTAGTTTGGATCATCGAGCGTGGGATACCAAGGAGTCCCATAGTGCGGGTGGTGACGACATTCACTGCCGCCCCCGTGTTGACCATGATTTTGTTTATCATGATCCCTTCAACTTCAGCCGTGATATACAATGGCCTCATGTGAGTGGCCATATCCAGGGTCGGAGTGGAGAAGGTCAGAGTCGGCATGCGTGTGACGCTGCTCATCGCTTCCAATGGTGGAGCGTTCACAGGTTCCGCTAGGACTGGACCCATCTCACTGCCGCAAGGGGGCGATATGTCGCAGACATTCTCGCTATTGTCTGGAATATCCGCCGCGTTGCATGTTGTATTTGGTGGGAGAGCGTATCTCTCAGATATGAAGAAAACCATTCCAACCTAAAAAGAGAATTGTTCGTGGACTGGGATTAGTGGGGTCTCAATGGGTCCATTGTCTCCTTCGAGCACAGTGAATGCGCTCTCCGCCGGGTTGACTTCTTCATGTTCTGGCCATGCAGAGACCTCGAGCATATTGCAGGTGAATGATTCACCCTACCCTTCTGCTTGGTCGTCGCCCAAGTCGATGCGAGGCTCGGAATGAGCCTCCTCGTTCAGTGAATTTTCACGGAAGCATTGGGCCATGAGCTCCGCGAGGTTAGGGTTGGAGGTGCTATTTTCGACCCCTGGCGAGACGTTACCCTCTGGCTGCCGTGGTCACCACACGAGTTTGGTCGAAGGCTGTTTGTCCTCGGCTGAAAGCTTGTCCGCGGCTAGTGGGGCTCTGGCATTGTCCTCTGCCCTAGGTGGAGGAAGGACTGAGACCTGAGGCTCCTATGTGGGTTGAAGTTGGGGCGGATCCGGTCGTGATAGTTCCTTTTTAGCCTCAGGTTCCTGGCGAATAGGCTTTGGAGGATGTGATGACCGAGGCAGCTCGCGCCTTGGCTCTGGCCTTGATGCGGCGAACAGTCTTCGCTTCGCTGGGGAAGACGGTTCTCGTCTTCTCTCAGCCTCTAGCGACTGCCTTCGCCTTGGTGGAGGTGGCGGGTCTCTTCGTCGTTCGGCTTCCGGCGACTGCTTGTGCTTTGGAGGAGGTAACACATCCCTTCTTCCCTCAGGTTCTGATGAAGGCTTGTGCCGGGAGAACTATGGCTCCCTTCTCCTTGCTGGCTCCGGAGATGATCTGTACCTCGTGGGGCGCGGATCCTGTCTTGGTGGCACGGTGAGGCGACAGAAGACATTCGCCTTTGGAGCGGGGTAGTCTGCTGCCTGCGCACAGACACGTGGAGGCGTGACAGGTGGCCTTTGGAGTAGAGAGCGCAAGCCCTCAGCTTCTCTCAACATTCTCTCGGGTGTCTGCGCGAGCTGCGAGGGTCGGATGATGCCATCATCAGCCGCTCGCAAGGCACGCAGTATGCTGCCATACTTCTTTTGTAGCTTCCGCTTCTTGGATCTGCTGATGGTAACCGGCTTTCCCCCTTGCTGTGTGTACCAAATCCCTTCCTTGATCTCTGATTTGGATGTCGGAGGAATATAGGGGTCAGTCAAGATACCTCGCCTAGGGCTTGAAGCCTCGCTATCTTGGCGTTCTCTGCCGGAGTCGGAGATGTCCATCTCGCTTGAAGCTGGAGAGGAAGGTACATCTTTAGTCTAGTGTGATTGAACGAAGGTTTCGAGGGGCTTGATCCTCTGTTCCAGCTCCTCGCGAGTCCTGGGACTCATGGGTTGATAGTTGTCAGCTGGAGACGGTATATCGTCCCGCATGGTAGCTTTGCCTTTATCCTTTCTTGAAAGGCGATCGGGCTGTGGTTTGGCGGCTACCTCCCTTGCTGGGTAGTGGTTCCCATTTTGGTTCGCCAGAACGGTGTAGTCATTTGCCGGCCTCTTACGGTTTCGACCTGGCTGGTTGCGTTGGCCCGCGTTTGGAGATAAGTCTAAAGTTATCGCGCGCTGGCCGACGCGAGGCCAGGCGATGTCAGCAACTGTGATCATGAAGCCGTCTTTGTCCTCGAAGCGAATATACCTGAGGTCTAACCAGTCCTGGACTTGTTCGCGGAGCTGGTAACAGTCGCGAGTTCTGTGTCCCCAACTGTCATGAAGCTTGCAGTGGACGCGGCCCTCCTTGTATTCAACATAGGGCAAGGCCCTCGACACAGTGACGAGTCCGCCGTCAATAAAATCGTCTAGGACCTCGTGCGCGAGGTTGGCGTTGTAAGTGTACCGGCGAGATGGCTAACGTGTGTCATTATTACCATCCTCTCGGTCTCGTTTAAGTACCCGGCGCGGACTATCATCCTCTGGATGTTCGGCCAGGTCTAAGGTAATTCTCCGCTCGCCTAGCTTTGGTGCGCGGTGACGGCTGTTCTCCTTTGGCTGGTTGGCCCAATTCACCTCGACCATACCAACCATGGCGGGGAAAGGATCCACGTCCACCAGAGAAGCTGTGCTTCCTGGCGTCTTCATTTTCAGGGCGCCCGAATTCAACCAAGTCTGCAGTTGGTCGCGGAGTTTGACACAGTCCTTGGTGTCGTGATTGTAAGCGTTGTGGAAACTGCAATACTTCTTGTCCTTTAGCTCTTCCTTGGACGGGATCTTATGGTCCAAGCGCACGTAGTTCGCCTCAATCAAGTCATTAAAGACAAGATGGGCGTTTTTCGCATCATACGTGTAAGACTCGTATTCGGGCTTAGTCCATGCAAAGGACTGAATGGCGATTGGCTCACGGGTCATCTTGAGATTCTTCAGTTTGTGAGCCAGAGGCTTCCCGGTCAGTTCGACTGCTCCGACGTCGTCAACATACCCCTGCGCGGCTTCATTCTCCTCCTGCCTTTGGTAGTAAGGGTTGAACGTGGAGGATTGGAGGTTTAACACCCCGACTATCCTGTTCCTCCCCGGTACGTACGTCCCTTTAGAGGCATTCGCCTTCTCGTCCATCTCGTTGAGGATTAGTTCATAGCTGCCGACCTTGTTGATGAGGTCGCCCATAGACACGAAGCGTTCCCCATGGTGCTTCAGCCGCTGGCGGTGTTCTAGACCACGGACAGCCAACTTAATGGCTTCCTGTTCGGGTAGGAGAAAGTCGCACTTGGCTTGTTGGATCTTGAACCGCTGGAGGAAGGAAACTACTGACTCCATGCTTTGCTGGCTCATTTGGGTGAGGGAGTCAAGGCCGACCTCTGGTTCAATGGTACCGTAGGTCTCCCAGAACAGCTTCTCCATGGTAGGCCAGTCCGCAATGGATCCTGGCTTCAACCTGGAATACCAAGTAAATGCAGCTCTGGACAGAGAGGTCCCAAAGAGCTTGAGCTTGAGGATGTCATTGTTCCCGTACTGGCCGCACTGGACTTTGAAGCGGGCCATGTGGGTTGCTGCGTCCACCCTTGTTTCGCCAGAGAAAGTTGTGAACACTACGTTCTTGAACCCATGCGGGAAAGGGTATTGCGCCACGCTATCGGGATAGGGGTCGCGATACTGCAAGTTAGCATCATCGTGTCCGGTTTGTTCCTTGACAATGGAAGAGATAAGCTGGCGCCAGTCGGCTGTGGTCACGGGCACAGACTCTGCCCCTTCCCCATGGTTTAGCCATGCAGAGAAACTGACGACCTGTCCGCCGTTCTTGGGAGTAAGGCTGGAATGAACTAGAAGCGGGTCATCTGGTGTCCCGGTTCCTTGACGTAGAGAACTATTCAGCCCTCTGGGGGAAGCAAACGAGCCATGCGGGAGCGGGCTCTTTGACGTTCCTGCCTCTGGCACGAACTGCGGGGCCTTCAGAGTTCCGACCTTAGGGTTTCCCCTGGTGCGTTCATTGGGAGGAATGTACTTGGCTGTCCCTTCGCTCGCGCTTGGGCCGGTAGGGTTTAGAGCAGGGTTTTTTGGTGCCTGCGCCCTCATCCAGTCCTCAACTTCAAGGACCCGTAGGTTTAGCCGGTCCTGTTTGTCCTTGAATTCGTCTAGCTTCTCCAGACTGTTCTTACTTCCAAAGAAGGAAGCATTCTGCTGGTCATGCAGCTTGGTATCGTGCTCGTCCAAGCGGCGAGTCTGCTCATCTACTGTCACGCGAGTAAGCGACAGGACCTCTGCGTGTTGCGTCACGGTCTATGTGTTCTACTTCACGGTCTCCGTGTTCTGATCCAAATCCGAGCGGATCTGTTGAAGGCTTCCTTCAACCAAGCCTTTGGTTTCCCTTGTTTCGCTGACAAACTAGTTGAAGTCTTCAGTGAGTACGGTAAGGTTGTGCTGGTCTGCTTCCCAAAGGGTTTTGTCCCTTTTGACTTGGTCAGCAAGGCCGTCGACCTTACCAGCAAGGTCGGTGAGGCTTTGTTGAGTGGCAGAGCTTTGGGTTGTCAAACCCTGGATTTGCCCCATGAGTTGCGCGAACATCTGGACGACTTGCTCCATAGATGGAGCAGGGTTTGTATCTTGGGTCGGCTGAGAGCCTACCATGGCAGTCTCGCTGTAATCCGGACTACCAAACTGAGTAAGAACCTGCTCTTGAGTGAGGGATCAGCAAGCCGCACTATTATGGGGCTTGTACCGTAGCGATCTATGCTTGAGACAAGAAAGCTGGGGCTTTCGGTACCGCGCTTCCTCCGGTTTCCCAATGATGTATTCGCTTGTACTCCCGGTCCTACTGGGCGTGCCAATGTTTTGGCCACGATCCTCAGCGCGCGGAGTAGAGGTTTCTAGCGAACAAAGAGAAGGGGGGAGTGTTGCCGGCGTGCCACCTCGCGGACGAGGAAAGAATAGTAGGGGTGCGCTTGACTTCTTGATCAGGCGAAGGGGGTTACAGGTGCCACCTCAGACGAGGATTTACGAGCACAAGCGATCGATACTCACGGCGGCGCGAGCAGAGCAACTATAGGGAGTTCAGAGAGAAGCGGGGATGTAGAGTCCGGAGGGCTCTGAAGAGGGGAACCTAGGCGGCGGCGCTTAGGGTTAGGGTTTCGAGGAAGGCTCGAAGGGTAACTGGGTTTCAGTTGTATTGTGTTTGTTCTTTGTATTGATTTTGAGAGTCATATCTGTTAGGGTTCGAGCCCCTTTATATAATAGTTCGACTTGCGGCAGAATAAGAGTATAATTAGAATCCAAGTCGGACTCTGAAACCCTATTCGCACAAGGACACTGTTTCGTCCATGTGAACCAACCAATTGGTAACAACTGCCTAGTTCGCACACTTCATTCCGCATAGGGCATTGCTTCCGCGCTGCCAACTGTAGACTCCTATGCGAACTGGAATTAGGAGTATCCTCATCTTGCGGGCTGCTACAGGGTGCTATCTCACGTGCTTCTGTAGCTCGCGTCCATTTCGCGGGCTATTGCAGCTCGCGAGCCTTAAAAGGGCTTTTTATATTTAATGGGCCACATGGATTGGCCCGAAGCATGTCAAAGACTTGTAAAAGTCTTCAACGTTTGTTGTGGTGCGCGCGGACTCCGCCTATTTCCTCCCTCCGAAGTCTCCTACGCGAGCTAGTTCGCCAGCTCGCCTCGCCTACGCGGAGAGTCCATCTCGCCTCGCCTCGCGAAGTACATTTCCGCCTCGCCTCGCGAAGAGTCCTCTCGCCTCGCCTCGCGAAGTACATTTCCGCCTCGCCTCGCGAAGAGTCCATCTCGCCTCGCCTACGCGGACTGGCAAATAGTAATTCCGCCCGAAGGCATTCCGCGCGCGAGCTAAGTGTTCCACGCGAACTGCGTAGTCCGCCTATGTCCGTTCCGCGCGTGAGCTAAGTGAAGTCCAGTTCGCATGCAATTCGTTCCGCGTGAAGTCTAACTCGGCTCGCGTGGTCTCATTGGCAGGCTATTACTTGTAAACTTAGAGAAACTCCATCCCGCCGGTATAACATGGTCTAAGAGATAACTAATATTTACATAGACATTTACTGTCCAGTAAAATATTAATTTAGGCGTAAACACAATCTATATCATATATTAATCGATTTTGAACCGCATTGGAGACACTTAATTCAAATAGGATGCTCTTCTGGAGCCATCACTCATATGTGAAATCAAAGCTTCAGGTTCGAATTTATAATGTTAGAATGATAGGTTCTCAGATTTCGTATGTCAAACTTCGGGTTCAAATATTAATTCAAATGCTCGAAACTTCAGGCTCGAGTAACCCAAGTAAAACTTCATACGTTCGAGATATAAGGCTGCTGGCCCGTATGAATAACAATAAAATTTAAATAATAAGTACAATAATGAAATTGCATAACAAGATAAGAAAACTGTAAAGAGCAAAAAGTAAATAAATTGTACACATGAACCTTCTGGTTCCATGAATTAATAAAATACACAGATCTTCAGGTCTGGTTAAGTTTATCAAATATGATAATCTTGATTTCCCGATCTCCTCTAGTTACATAAGAGCGTAATATCATATAAGGCGAGGAACTTTAGGCCTTCATATAACTAGGGATCACAAGATGTGGTTCCGTCATATTATATATGACTTTAAAGGACTTTTGACCCTCCTTCATTGCATGAGTTTTGAGAATATTCATATCGCAATTTCATTATATTACTCTTTGAGAAACTTCAGGCCCTCCATAGTTCGATCAAGAGACTTCAGGTCTCGATTTATGATCACAAAACATATGATCACAAAACTCAAACTAGTTGTAAACGTGAGTTTGTTCTCAATTCAGAAAAATAAAATTGTACCAGGTATTGTACAAATTGAATCCAAATTGATCAAAACATGAAAAATTCTACCTGAAATCTATATCATGGAGAAGAGGAACATGAAAATGTACGTCTATACTATAAGGATAAATATATATTTATGAAATAAGGCATTGTAATCATATGTATGAGATCGTATAGGCAAGACGAACTGAAATCATCTCCTATTATGTGTGCATACTAACTAATGACAAAGAACAAACAAGACAAGTTATGTTTGCAGAGAGACTGATGAGGGAAAAGTAAATAGCTTATCAGAGATAGAATTAATCATTGATTACACAAACTAATTGAATTGCACATACCAAACAAAAAAACCGTGGCTGCCTATTAGAGGAGCCGATGCGCACAGAGAGGATAATTAAACAATAAAAGGTATGACTCGTAGATTATGAGTTTTGGGCAAAAATCAATCACCAAATACTCTTAGATCATCATAGAGTCTAATAAAAAGAAAAGAAAAACAAAACAGTAATAGAAAACCAATTTATGAACGAATCAAGCACTAATAGATATACACAATAAATGTAATTGCAAGATAATGAACAAAATTAGGTATGGTATCAAACACCCACCATCCTAATTGTTATCGTTAACAGTAAAAAAAAGAAAAGAAAATTGATGATCATATGTTTGAATTGCTGCCAATTATATTTAGCAATTGAACTAACATAAATTGAGAAAACTGAGAATTGATTTATGAAAATTGAGACTCGTAGATCAAGAGTACCCAGTCGATGAAAACCAACAAAGTTGTATCCAGGCTTTTAGATCATCATCGAGTTAGAGATAAGGAGAGAAAAAAAAATGTTCGTTATTAACTCAAAGGTAGAGTCGTGCTGATAACGTATTGTAAGGTAAAGAAAAGAAGAATAGAAGAATATTCATTCTCATTAGCCTCTTTATATAGATGTAGGGTTTACATCAGAGTACATAACTAATGAGTAATTACGTAGACAACCATATAGATTATAATATTTATAACACCATCTTAATTATTTGTCGAACATGTAAATATTTATCTCAAAATGTCTGTGTATTATATACAATTCTTCTTAGACTAGCTTAGTTCTTTACTTTGTAATCTGACTTTTCTCATTCTTAGTCTGTATCTAAGTATTAGACAAAAAACCACCCTCAAGTATGAGCCAAGTTATAGTGTAGGGATTACGAGTAAGAGATATTGTACCCAAGAGATTGGTAAACCCACTCTAACTAGGAAAACCTAAAAGATGCTAAAAGATTATGCAAATGTACAAGTCACGAACAAAGTCTCATAAATGAACCAAAGTTCATGGTGATTATATGCAATATAGAGTAGAATTTTTGGTTCGGAGATGATTCAACTTACACTACATAGGTGTCATCGAGAGCCTATTCAGCGCACTCAGGTGCGCGGCGCACCAGACGCCAAAGAACGCGTGCAAAGAACGCAATGTTAAGTTCGACTGGCCCTCGTTCTAGTCGTTTCTCTTCCCTTCTCCTTTCTCTCATGAATCAATCATGATCTCATCTTCCTTATTCTCTCTCTCTCTCTCTCTCTCTCTCTCTCTCTCTCTCTCTCTCTCTCGTCGTCCTTGTTGCTGAGACCTTCTCCGCAACTGGCCAACACAACCCAGGCCTTCGCCGACTTCATCGATCGTATTCAACTCGACCCATCCAAACTTTCTGATTTTCCTTCGTCTTCAACGATTACGGCATCCATCCACGTCGATCTCTTAGAAATAGCGAAGAAGCTCGAGCTTTACGACTTCAAGCAATTCGTCTATACCAGATCCTTTAATTCCTTGCAGATCGGCCTTGCAAATGGCAGAGCAACTGGAAATTGAGTATCGACCCCAATCGCGATACGCCAGCAATCCCCAAAAGTGGTCTTCATTTGTGTTCTGGTGTGTTTTGTATCATTGTATGCAATTGGATGATGAGGACGTTGACTAAGTCCACATAGGGTGGTTGATTGTGATTATCTAAAGATTAAATGCTAATAAAAAGGAAAGAAAAAACTTTTGTATAATGACGAATCACTTAATAATAAAATGAAAGAAAAATATATACCGCATTCGTAGGCATATTACGATTCTAAAAACAAAAATTCACAAAATGAAAATTCGACCATCTGATGTGATCATTATAGTGAAACATGGTTATGGTATTAAATTCAACTGTATTCGGCAACGTTCGGGGCTCGATCGAAGCGATCAATCTTAATCTATCGTCTCTTATCACACATAAACACTCTTACCTGCCTCTTTGTGACCTAGTTTGGTCGATCATTCTACACGTTAAACTCTCACATAGATGAGACTTAACCATCCATATAAAAATTTAGAGACGTTTACGTCCCAATAATAGGGCTCCCGTAAGCGTAAAAAGGGTTGACCGCTTCTAATAGAACCTAGAGATTACCCGATGTACGTGATTTTTCAACCATAATCGTTTTTCATTATTCCAATCAAATCTTATTTCATGAAAATTTTGAAATTTTTGCTTTCTCTGTATAGTTGCTTGACAAAGTTGTACACTTGCATATAACCTATTAAACAAGTTATAACACATTAGTAGGCATGTTACAATTCTAATGATTAAAATTCACAGAATGAAAATTCGACCGTCTGATGTGATCATTATAGTGAAACATGGCTATGGTATTAATTTCAATTGTATTCGGCAATGTTCGGAGTTCGATCGAAGCGGTCAACCCTAATTCATCATCACTTATCACACGGAAACACTCTTACCTACTTCTTTGTGACCTAGTTTGGTCGATCATTCCACACGTTAAACTCTCACATAGATGAGACGTAACCACCCATGTAAAAATTTGGAGACTTTTACGTCCCGACGATAGGGCTCTCATAAGGTATATTAAGCGTAAAAATGGTTGACCGCTTCTATCGGGACCCGGACGTTACCCGATGTACTTGATTTTTCAACCATTATCATATTTCATTATTTCAATCACATCTTATTTCACGAGATTTTAAAAATTTTGCTTTCTCTGGATAGTTGGTTTACAAAGTTGTACACTTGCCTATAACTTATTAAACAAGTTATACCACATAAGTAGACACGTTGCAATCAAATGACTAAAATTCACAAAATAAAAATTCGACCGTCTGATGTGATCATTATAGTGAAACATGGCTATAGTATTAAATTCAGTTGTATTCGGCAACGTTCGGGGCTCGATCGAAGCGGTCAACCCTAATCTATCGTCACTTATCACACGGAAACGCTCTTACATTCCTCTATGTGACCTAATTTGGTCGATCATTCCACACGTTAAACTCTCACATAGATGGGACGTAACCACCCATGAAAATATTTTGTTAAATTGACCCTCGGTGATTAGGCTCCCCATAAGAAAGCATAAGTGTTAATAGTGTTGACCACCACAATCGGGGTCTAAACATTATCAAAAATATGTGATTTTTCTACTCTAGCCGTATTTATCTATTTCGGTCACATTCTATTTCACATGATTTTCGAAAAGTTTGCTTCATTTGTTAGTTGGTTCACAATATGTGCTTTATTTTTTATGAATATTTTTTAATTACTAAACATGGAAAAGTAGTAGAATTTTGGGGGTAATCTTTCCGCTAAAATTTTGGAGCAATTTCAAACTAAAATTTTCAAAAATTTCCATAAACGAATTCTTCTTCTTCTACTTAAAGTTCCTCATACCCCCATTCTTCCCCAAATCCAGTTCTTTCTCAAACCCCATTCTTTTCCCCATGTGGGGGGGGGGGGAGGGGAGATTTCTTCACCTCTCCTCTGCCGTCGACAACCACATCGACAGAACACCATCTCTGTCAAGCATCCAGTCCTCCCTCGGCGCGCCAAGCACCCAGTCCTCCCTCACCATGCCAAGCACTCCCTCACTGGCATCAAGAACGACCTCATCCTCTTCGACTGCTCCACAAATCTTCGACGGCTCCATCCTCAGCCCCGCCAAGCAATCTGGGCTTCGTCAACATCGATCTGAACATTTACTTTACTTTCTAAATAGCCTAATTTTTCAAATTTTTGCTTGACAGGCTAATGTGCTTATTAGTCCCATTACTGGTGGTGTAGTTCTTACTTGGCTTATTGGATCTGTGCAAACAACCAACATTGACCAAAGGTGAGATTATCAATGTTGAAGGACCTTAATGGCAACTTGATCTCCATGTACTTAAATGTTTCTTTCGCATAACTTCATTTTGTTTTCCCGTGTCCCTTTGCTAATAGTTTGATGCGTTTATGCAGAGCAAACTGATTGGGCTGTAATACTACCAACACTCCTAAAGCTCGACTTGCCAATGAAACTAATGTCAGGGGTACTATAGCCATAATCTGCCAATGAAACAGTAAACAAAGCAGCAGCAAAATGACTACCTATATGTGTAGTCAACCAACTAATTCCGAATCATCTGTGTAAAATATATGTTACATATCCATTATAAAGACTATTGTTTATCACCAAATTGATCTTCTGTCAAAAGGATGTTTTCTGATGTACAGAGGACAAGGAAGCAAAAGGGCAGCAAAGTAAGCAGTATTCATTATATTCATGATCATTATCCTATTTGTTTCTTTAGTGTTTACCTTATATATAACTGAATTTGAATACTTATGTACCAGAGATCAAGGGAGCAAAACAAAGTCTTAATAGAAGGAAGAATCAGAATCATTTGGACCTTTTTGTTTCATGAACTCCCCAGCAATATCCATATCTATGTGTTTTTGGTAATGCTAACAGACTGAAGGGGTGGTTCTACATGTCATTGCAACCTCAACATGCACAGTATTTTGTTTCCCAGATAGGCAAAACATGTAACTATTTTTTGATACAGTTTAATTTTTTGGTACATGTAACAATGTTGTCCATAGGGGGCTGCATAAGTTCTGTTTCCACACACAATTGTAACAGGTTCTTAATGTTTCGCCACCTTAATTGAATTTTTCAATACAAAAGCATTTAAGGTAAGTCAATAACCGGTATCACAAACCGCATCACCGCGCGGGGATGTATCTTGTCTAGCATAAACAAATTGGCAGGCTGTGTCATCTACAATTTGGTTTATCAAATCAATATAATAAATAATATACATAGCTATTTCTACAGTGAACATGAGATCTGTAATATGCTGGTACAGTGCCAGGAAAGAACATCTTTCTAACTCCTTCACCTACAATTTGGTTTATCAAATCAATAAAATAATTAAGGTATAGGGTATAGGGTTGGTGATTTGGGATTAGGGATTATGGAATTTATTTATTTTTTTAGTTAGAACGCAAGTGTTTTGTATAATTAATGCAACGTGTAATTTTCTTTTCTTTTTTGAACATGATTGTTTCATAATTTATAAATTTTCTTGAATGGACTTAGGAATTGTAATGAAAATGAAATTTTAATATTATATAAATTACTATGTTAAACAAATTATACCCTTCGAATTGGTTAACCTTAATTCAAACTCATTTTTTACACGAAACGCGTTTTGCCGGCATCGTACAAGGCCTCATTTTTTTCGTTTTCAAACCTAAAACTCGTATATGATATTAAGGAACCTATGAAAAAAAATTGTTAAATTGATACTCTGATGGTTAGGTTCCGAATAGAAGCGCATAAGCGAAATTAGGGTTGACCACTTTTTATCATGAACCAAAAGTTACCGGAGTTTGTGATTTTTCAACCCTAGACGTATTTCACTATTCCGGTCATATCTTATTTCACAAAATTTTTGATAATTTTGCTTCTTCTGTAGTTGGTTCACAATGATCGATGTACACTTGTATATATCTTACTAAACAAGTTATACCACTTTAGTAGACACGTAGTGATCCGATGTCATAAATATATGAAAATACAAATCTCACCGTCTGATGTAGTCATTGTAATTAAATAGTCAACAGAAAAAAAAATTACCTTGTTTCGAATTAGTTAGGCCCCCTATCAAATCGGCCAACTTTAATCTAACGATATTTTTTACACGATACGCGGTTGACCGACATCGTGCGTGATTCCATTTTTTCCCATTTTCGAACCTAAAACTCGTACAATTGAGATTAAAGAACCCATGAATTTTTTTGTTAAATTAACCCTCTAGTTGGTAGGCTCCCCTTAGGTGCGCCAAAGCTTATTTAGAGTTGAACACTTTTATCGGGAATCAAACGTTATCGAAAATTTGTGATTTTTCATCCTAATATGTATTTCACTTTTCTTGTCACATCTTATTTTACAAGATTTTCGAAATTTTGTTTCTTATGTACAGTTGGTTCACAATGATGTATGCTTGCATATAACCTACTAAATAAGTTATACTGCTTTAGTAGGCACGTGGCGATCCGAGGTTATAAATATGTGAAAATAAAAATTTCACCGTCAAATGTAGACATGGTGATTAAATAGGTCTATTGAAAAAAATCCACCTTGTTTCAGAATCGTTAGACCCCCCATCGAACCGGTCAACCTAAATTAAACATCATTAGTTACACGAAAAGCGGTTGACTGACATCGTCTGAAACCCTATTTTTTTTCTTTTTCGAACCTAAAACTCGTATACATGAGATTTAAGAACGCATGAAAAAAAATTGTTAAATTGGCCCTCCGGTGGTTAGGCTCCCTTAGGAGCGCCTAAGCATATTTAGAGTTGACTACTTTTATCGGGAAGCAAATGTTACCGAAAGTTTGTGATTTTTTAACCCTATATGTATTTCACTATTCCGGTCACATCCTATTTCATAAGATTTTTCAAAATTTTGTCTCTTTAGTATAGTTGGTTCACAATGATGTACAAGTCATATAACCTACTAAACAAGTTATACCGCTTTAGTAGGCACGTGGCGATTCAAGCTTATAAATATGTGAAAATAAAAATTGAAAGCAGGTTCATTTGGCAAATACCCAGATGAGGGACTAGCTTAGAGAAGCGCAAGTTGGCTTGTAATCTTAAATTTAATAACACACTCGGGCACTCCGCACTCCTAAGAAATATGCATTAATCCTCCAGACACACGATTAAATTCATTGAAAGAAATACCAAAAGCCACCTTTGCAAACCAGAATAAACTGAACAGATTTCTCTTTAACTTGCAGACGAGAAAAAAGAAAAGCAAATGAAAAAAAAAAAAAAAAGCTTAGTGAATTCTTGTCGAAGATAGTATGATCAAGATATGCCAATAATAATGATATGAAAGCAGCTACAGTAAGAAATCCATATTGGATATAACTACAGTAACAATGGTCAAACAGCTAATAAGCATATATATTGAAAGCAGTATTGGACGTCTTGCAGTAGGAAACATTTTAGAAGGAAGTCCAGAAAAATAAACTTTAAGTTACCTCTTAGTTACACATTATATGAACAACTATGGAAAGTCAAAAAAGAAAAACGATGTATTAGTTCCTATATCTTAATTCCAAAAACAGCAGAGACAAGACCATCCAAGTTGCCAGCCAAAGCCTAGTAGCCCTGCATATGTGACTACTGTTTACACCTATGGTATCATATATGAAGTAACGTATTGTCACTGTATCTATAAAGAATAGCGAACAAAAGGATTGCGTGTGCAACATAACTTGAAACTATAAAATAGGAAAGATCTTAAAGTGGATTCCAGCTGCATACATTAACCTCAGATGTGATGCAGAACTATAAATATTGCCCTGAAGAATAATTGTACAGAAACATACCAACGGCTACAAACATCTCTTTCCAATAGGATACTGATAAGGGTTCGGGGTTTGCATGGAGAATGCAGTAAACCACAAGATGAAGCAAGACAAAAGATCAAGCAACGAGTCCAGTGTGGATGCAATAATGGCTAGTGAACCACTTCTGTAAGATGCATAAACTTTAGCTGCAAAAAGAGCCATGTTTGCGACATTTGATATTCTGATGGCAAACCTCTCACTTTTAGCCATATTATCCTGCTCTTCCTGCAATCAAATACTTCTATATCAGTTAAAAAGTAAACCAACTGCTGCTCTTGTTTATAGAGAGACAACACGATGAAATATCAAACCTTTGACATTCAGGAATAAACCCCGCTCTGCCAAGGCATTCATTTTGTTAAATCCCTCAAGCATTTCCATCTGCTGCTGATAATACTCCGCCAGTCTGCCGCATTATCCTCCCGACCAGAATCCATCAAGCAGAAGAGTTAAACATAAAGTTTGACTATTGATTGCACACCCACTGTCAGTTGCTATTTCAAACGCTACGACAAGCAAATTGTCATTCTTAGAAATAAAAGATTGATCCCCTAACAGCAGGCCATTATCCATAGCCACATTCGTAAAGGTCCTCTTTCAATCCAATCGGACCAATCCACTCGAATCCTTACCACTCTCACCATAAACATGTATAAATTGAAGAATCAACAAATTCGCAAATTGAACAGAATTCTCAAAGAATATTAGAAGAACCTGGTAAGCACTCCGTGGGAAACTCATCTCTTTAAACGTTTAACCCAATCAATCCTTAACAATCAAATCAGACACTAAAAACCCATTATACAGTATCAATACCTGAAATCGATGAGTATTACACGCTTCCAAATCAGAAACTTGAATTTTCAGTAGATGATGGTGTGTTCTTGAGTCGCGTTCGAGTATTCCTAGGCATCAACACGATGCTATGTACTTTCAGACCAAAACGACGGCGACTGAGCCTCCTTCCAACACCACAGAGTCAACTTCCCTGCTCGTCAATCTGACCACTCTATTTCCCTTCAATAACCAAACATCGGGATACAGTAACCTCACCAGTCACCACTCTTGTTTAACACAACACCAAAATCCCGCTCTTCATTTCATCACTAATTCAACAATTGGGTATTTTCCCAGATCTCGTACCGAAATTCCGACATACCGATTCCGTCGGTAACTGACTCCGACGGTTCGGCATCGACTGCAAATTTCTGAAACCGATCAGAGATGAGAATTAGTTTCTTTCTCCTTTCTCTCCCCCTCAGTCCCTCACTCGCCTACTATAATTTTCGAGGTGTCATCTAATAATAGGTAAATATTTACTAGTCTAGAAATGACCACATTAGATTAATTGCAGAAATAAAATCTAAACTTGTAATTTGAGAGCCCCAATTCGACTCGGTTTCTCTTTCGTTTCTACTAAAACTCTGTCAAGCAGCCTCAATCTCCAAAATCCTAAACGTAGTCGAGCAGCCTCCATTGGACACTCGAAATCATCGAGTGAGGCTTTGTTTCTGGCTTTATGAGTTTGTTTATCGTCTCTTCAGTCTTCACCGTTTGAATTAATGTCTCATCCAAGTCACCAACTGAGTCAAGGTCACCAACGCTCCGACCAACACAGTTAGTAATGAAGGTGTCAATTTCGGCCCCGATGCGAAAGGTGAGAACTGAGAAGGGCGTTGCCGAAACCACGAGGCGCGAGAGCCGAATTCTAGGGGGCCAGATCCTCATACAGAGTGGCCGGGGTTAAGGGAAGATGAGAGAGAGAGCCCAAACGAAAACGGAGTCGAGGGAGATGGAGTAATTGAGGTGATCAAGGAGGCCTAGATTGTGCGAGCAGAGTTTGCAGTGTTCAAGGAATTTTAATTTTTGGGTGGAACTTCCTCTGACGTATGACAAGAGTGCAAAGAGTATATGAGAAGAGTAGGTATTTTGGGATTCGATTTAAGGTCACCTAGCTTCATCATATGCTTTGAATTAGTGGGCACCAAATACTTAGAGAGCGAGCTTTGGTGGTGGCGACGGGGACATTTCGAGCCAAATCAGATTTAGAAATTGGTGATTAAAATGGGATTGTTCATCAATTCAAACAGGACTGAAGGCCCGAAGGACCAACCGGTTTTTAATCGATTCGATCTTCTGCTTGTTCAAGTTGTATTTAAAACCACCAAATTATACACGTACGGACTTTTAACGCATGATTCACGTACCCTTTTACTAACTAGGAATTGGAGATGCTCTAACACCATTGTTAAAATTGTTAAAAATATGAGCTTTCCCTTGGCCTTGGCTCAATTCTTTCAATAATATCAAAAGAAGAATTTTGCCCAAAAAAAAAAAAAAAAAAAACACAAAAGAAGAAAAGAGAAAATAAGACTTGGCTGCAAATGAGATAAACTATATACATGAGTTTGTGATACATATGGTCACGGTTCCCGCCAGTTTGGAGAGAGTGAAGCAAAGAGCAGAGAGGAGAGGAGGGTGAGGTATGAGCTTCACGCATCGCTCCATCGCAACGGTAACATTTCCCTATTTCCCACTAAACCCTACTCCCAAAACCCCAACCTTCTTCACTCCCCTACCTTCCCTCCACAACCACAAAACCCTTGTTTCTGTAAACCCTAAATCAAGCTTCCGCTTCCGAATTAGAGCCTCCGCCGCCGGCGAGAGTAGTAGCCAAACAACGTGGTGGGTGAACCTGGTGCCGACCCAAGGTTTGGGAGCCGATAAAGTTCTCAGATTGATTTCGGGAGCCACCGCTAGCCCCATTGGGCAGTACGTGTCCGAACCCGTCACTTTTCTTCATTCTCTCGACCCCAGAATCAAATTGGTATGCTCTATTTTTATGGGTACTCGTTATAGTTTTGTGGGCTTGTTCTAATTTTGGTTTTGGTTGCTCAAGAAAAGACTTTGAATTTGGTTCTGTGGGTTTTGGGTGTTTTGATGGTGGAATGTTGATGAACTAAGATTGGTTTAAGTTTTTGTTGTTTTGATTTTTGAGTTTTCGTATGTATAGAAAGATATCTCAAGTTTTAGACTTTTCTGTGAGATCTCAGAATTAGTAAGGTGACTTTTGTAACAAGGTGCAACTTGGGTCTTCTGAACTTTACACGTTTTTTAGAAAGAAATGAAAGGAGAGAATGCAAAGTTATTGTTTTCGTGTTCTGTTGAAGCAAAGAGAGAGAGAGAGGGTTGCTGAACATTTAATGGCTTCCTTAGTTTTCATTTGAGTGGTGAACTTGGTGAAGTTTAGTGAGATGTGTTTAGCATGTTGCAAGTGTCGCCTGAAATTTGAGATGATAGTGTTGAATCGGTTGCGTTCTATACACTTCTGATCACCAAAGATAAGTTATTTGTTGAATTTGCTGACTCTCAGACCTTGTGATCCTTCTCTTTTTAACTATACAGTAATTTATTACTGGGTGACTAAGAAAATTGTCAGTTGAGCAAAATTTAGTTATTGATTATGAACTTAAACAATCCATTGATAATGATAAGGTTGTGCATGCTGGAAAATTATCTGTTCTTAGATGCCTATTTGTTGTGACTTCTCTTTTTCCGTAAACTTGCTTGACAAGCATTTTATTGAAATTGTACACATCTTTACTTTTGTATATTCTGTTGGATTACATTTTTGGATAAAATATTGATATAATGTCGTCTTGATCATGAAGGTTTGGCTTTTGGCTCTTGTTGTATTACCAGCGAGGTCACACATAATACTGCGCTTTGGATTAGTCTTTTACTTGGCCATTTTGTCAATATGGGTTCTGCCGAGACATGCGTGGGTGGTAAGCAGCTAAGCACCATAGTTGAATCAGGATCTAGTTATGATTTGGTCTAAGTTTCTTTTGAATTATATTAATAAGACTGTTGTGATGAATCTTGTATCTCTTTTTACTTTTTAATTAAATAAATAGTCTTGTTTCTTAAAAAAAAAAAAAGAAAGAAAGAAAAAGTCTTGTTCTAATGCAGGAAGCTTTTCTTGGTTGCAGGATCAATTGGGAAGAGTATCTTTAATTTCTGGACTTTTATTCATTATGCTCGGGCTGGGTGCAGATGGTGCACCAGCCCTAGTTCAGTTGAGAACCCCTCCTCCTGCAATCACGGGATTATCAAATCTTCCTGCATCTTTGGCAGGCTACTCATATCTAATTTTTAAGCTAGGACCGATACAATTTACACGGAAGGGCTTGTCTGTAGCAAGCACAGCTGCTTGCTTAACCTTTACTGTAAGTTTGTTTCTATCTGGCATACCTTTTGTCTTTCATTTAATAAGGACATGCTTAGATGCTGGTTGATATAACAACATATGACTTTCTCTATGTAGCAGGTAGGGTAACAAATCAAATGGAGTGGTAAAACTTAGAACAAGAGTGGCATTTTTATAGTTATTTCAATCATTCAATTCATAAGAAGCAAAGTTGTTACCAGATAGATATGTAATCATACAAATAGAATAAGATATTTTCATTATTCTGAGAACTAGGGCTCATTTTTTGTGAAAGGTCTTCCAAAGTGCGAGCCTTTGCCTAACAACCACAACCCCTGAAGAACTTGCATTTGCCTTGCGGTGGTTTATGCTCCCTTTGGCAAATCTTGGAGTTCCAGTGGCTGAAATTATTCTTACACTCATGCTTTCATTGAGGTTCATCAGTCTAGTGTTTGATGAGGTATGATAGTTTGTAAACAGTCTTTATTTTAATTTAAATATGATTTGAATTTGTTTTTTTTTTCTTATAGACTGATATTGATTTAGTTCTAGAATACACTCAAATTGATATGTTATAACAATTTGTTGGTAGGTCCGTAATGTTGCACTGGGAATTGTATCTCGTAGGGTAGACTGGCAACAGTTGACAATGGTGGAGACAATTGATGGTAAGCTTCTGCAGCATTTCTATAGGAAGATTTTATATTACATTTTTCTTACTAGTTCTCTTCTCATCAATTTTAGCAATTAAAATCAAATCTGAGTTAGGGTCCTCCAAACCTGGAATAGTTTTCACCGGGTAAATTTCATCATTGAATTTGTATGCTATTTGGATGGTACATCAAATAATGCTTTCTCTTCTAAATTTTTTGAATTTCAACAAGCGTTATATATCAAATTTTTTTGAATGTCATATATCAAATTTTGTTTTAGCTCCTCAGTCTGACAGCTTGAATTTCATGAACTATATGCTTTGTTAAAGATGTGTCATTTTGTTAGAGTATGAATGCATGCTTGTCAAAAATAATTTCTGGGCTGCACTCAAAATGTTTGAAAGGCTCTTTTCTTGGTTTGGTCAACCGTCATCAATAGTAGATATTTTATTTAGCCTCTCTGTGGCTAGTGCTAAGCACTAACCAACTTTAGCTAAGGCCACATCTGAAGTTCTAGTCAGTCTATCGTATTTTCTTTAATGTGAACACCATCGTAGGCATGAATGAAATGAATGGGGTGCTAGCTGTAGTTGGGTGGTGATGGAAAGAAATATAAGATGATTTGAAACCTACGCCAGGGTGGAGAAGGAAGACCTTTGGGAGAGAGTTAAGTTTTGGGCATCGTTATGGGCGTTGACTTGAATGACTTCTAAGATTTTAGGGATTATACTCTTTTTTACATAATTCTTAACTGGCAAACAGTTGTAATATTCCCCAAAGCCCTAAGCTTTGAGTTAGCATTATCAGATGGGATGCTAAGCGTCTGTCCCTAGATGCCCGCTTTAGCTATCTAAAGCGGACTCCTTGTACGTTGCTTTTTGTTTAGTAAAAAGCTATTTCTTTTCATAAACAAAAAGAATGAATGGAGCTTTATGGCCCTAAGCTTTGAGTTAGCATTATCAGATGGGCTACTAATCCTCTGTCCCTAGATGCCCGCGTTAGCTATCTAAAGCAGACTTGTAACAGTCCGGCTCAGTCCATTGAGATATTGTCCGCTTTGGGCCCAACGACCCTCACGGTTTTGCTCTTGAGGTTTCACCCCAAAACGCGTCTCAATGTAAGGTGCTAGCTCTGCACATATAAGCATAGCAACTTGTCTCCCCCGGGCGATGTGGGACGGATGCACCTACCAGCTTGCTTGCCTAGTCAGGTCATCACAATCCACTCCCCTTAGGGCCCGGCGTCCGTGTCGGCACACTTCCGGCCGGGGACAGGCTCTGATACCAAATGTAACAGTCCGGCCCAGTCCATTGAGATATTGTCCGCTTTGGGCCCAACGACCCTCACGGTTTTGCTCTTGAGGTTTCACCCCAAAACGCGTCTCAATGTAAGGTGCTAGCTCTGCACATATAAGCATAGCAACTTGTCTCCCCCGGGCGATGTGGGACGGATGCACCTACCAGCTTGCTTGCCTAGTCAGGTCATCACAATCCACTCCCCTTAGGGCCCGGCGTCCGTGTCGGCACACTTCCGGCCGGGGACAGGCTCTGATACCAAATGTAACAGTCCGGCCCAGTCCATTGAGATATTGTCCGCTTTGGGCCCAACGACCCTCACGGTTTTGCTCTTGAGGTTTCACCTCAAAACGCGTCTCAATGTAAGGTGCTAGCTCTGCACATATAAGCATAGCAACTTGTCTCCCCCGGGCGATGTGGGACGGATGCACCTACTAGCTTGTTTGCCTAGTTAGGTCATCACAGGACTCCTTGTCCACCTCCTTGTACGTTGCTTTTTGTTTAATAAAAATATATTTCTTTTCAAAAAAAAAAAAAAAAACGAATGGAGGCTTTATTTCTTTACACTTCCGTTCATTTTCATTTTTCTTTGTATGTGCTTTGTTCGAATCAGACCCCTTGATCGGGGAACCTTCAACTTCACTTCCACGCCTACCCGAACTCCATGGATGATCTCCACAAAACCATGGATGATATTAGAAAACCATCCTTAAAGAAATATTGGTTAAGAGTGGAGCGTCAATTGTGATCTGTACGGGATGAGAGACCCTTACTACTCGACCATTTATTTCCTTCACCACTACTAATCATGGGTCATGTCCAACTGCCAAAGTGCCAATTCCTCATGCCCCCACACTCGCATGTTATAATCCCCCAATCCCACCATAGTCACGCATCTGGACAAACTGTGACCATGTTATTCTCTTTATTTGCGATCTTGTCCACTAACCGAGCTTGTTCAACCAGAATTTTCTTATACTTGTTCCATATTCATCCATAACTTGCAAGAAAGTTCCACCTATGAGCTCCAATTGATCGTGAGTAGTACGGCTCATGAAGAACAATGCACAATACTCATCAGCTCCTAGTTATGTTCTGCCATCCAAATATCCTGATCCATTTTCACCTACTCCTTTTCTCTCCTTCTCTGATTATGTCTCCATGTTCCGGAGAACCCAACCTAGATCACGAATAGGAAATCCAACCATTACGGCTACACCATCTCCAAATCCTTAGCTGGATAGTTCCACAGTGGCTAGCGTAGCCAAACTTGGACCTTATATTATGAGTGTGGGGTAATTTTGGCAATCAAGTTACCTCCTGATAAAGAGTTTTGAGAAGATGGTATAATATTGACTGGAAAATTCACTGGAATGCAATTCTTAGTTACCCAAAATTGAGGTTCCACTCACCACCAAGCTCGAGGAGAAGGATGCTATCTCACAATTATGGAGCCCTGCAGATTTTTTTTGAATGACACAGAGTAGACAACTGTGCATGCAGATCAGCTGCTTGAAGAAAATAGGAAGAGCAGTGATTTTAGGATGGTCCAGCTTGACACAGGGTAATTATGGTTGTTGGTCCATGATTCTCAATGAAATTCCAGAAGGGGAAACAGTATGTAAAGAATGGACTAGGAAAGCCCCTGTAAGTAACACTTTTGATTTCCTCACTGGGAGATGCACATTGATCTTGAGGTTTGATGTGCCTCCGCTGACTGGAACTGCTAGTGGCTGACTCCTACAAGAGCGGAGGGATGTCTCAGGAGCTGGCTATTAAGTTGGAAGTTTCTGTGTTAGAATCAAACATTTGTTTGTAGGAGATTTTGAAAAGAAAAAAAAAATGATTGGAAAGCTTTACCATGTTGAAAGTGAGGAGTTTGAACACAGTGCTTGCAAGGAATGTATTTGAGAAAATGCATAAGCTGCTGGAAGAATCTAATGCAGGTAAACAGTTGCAACTTCGGAGACTGAGTGGTTAACTGGTGGCTTTTTGTTTTCAGTCATAGCTTGTGCCCAACTAGTTATTCTTTCTCTGGTAAGTGGTTCCATTATTATGTTTTAAGTAAGGACTAGAAGATGGAATTTCATTTTTCGTGTCATGCTTGACATGAGCAACAAGTGTGGTGAACAAGAGCATCTGCTTAATATTGGGTTGGTATTTTGAATAAAGTGCTGTCATGAATTCTTCAGTCAAACATTTTCTTGGAGTTTGTATTGAGAAGTCAAATTGGAATCGAGGAGCTTCAAGGAAGTGGTCCTCTGTTGGTACTTTGCTCCAAGACAGCATGTTTAAGGAAGCAGTGGTTATTTTCTCGGATACTGCAGGCTGAGGAAATAAAAGGGGACAGAATGACGTGCAGTGGTATCTGCTTACTGTTGTTTCGCAAGCCTCAGTAAGCACCTAATAATCTTTGATCGTTGGAAAGACTTTCATGCTCTAGCTTTAAAACATGGGAATCTCATGGGCCATACTTTTGACAAGATGCAAGAGAAAGACTTTGTATCTTGGACAGTCATTATGTTCTTCACAATTGTCTGATAAAGATTTTACCTTTGTACCATAATGTTCTGAACTTCAGATGGTAGAAATTCCTGTTGCTCCACCGATTGCTGAAAGATCTGTTTTGATTGTTCTTCCATTATGTGCAGCATTAAAATCAGTGAGTATCTCCAGGTTGTTTGTACTTGTTGAAAATTTTTGTGGAAATATTACAGTTCTGTTGGTTTATCCATGCTGCTATTGGATCCTGTATTGAAGGTGTATGTTAATTTGGTATGAAAGTTTTTCTGCAAGTTCATTGTGTAGACGGTGCCATCTATTTTATGAAGCATGATATGGGAGTGTGTTCGGGGTTAGAGTCACAGGATTTTAAGCCTATGGACCTTTTAGTATCAGGCCAGTAGAAATGCTTATACCAAATTGAGCTGTGGTCGTCAGATGTTCCATACGGTTTCCATCTTCCTTGACATAAATAGCAGAGGAAAACCATTATAAAGGCAGTATATGAATTGAGTCTTTTTGTAGCATAACTACATACGCTAAAGCAGTTCAACTTAGTTTATGAGTTGTGGTTTAGAGATATCTAATCTTTATATATGAACTGAAATGAATTGTGTCATTAGTTATTTAATTTCCTTTAATCTTTCAGTGTTGTTTCTTTTTTTATGTGCTTGCGTCCTATCATAATTGCTTTCAGTCTCTCTCTGTCATGGATGTAAAATTACTTCATATGCTAAAGCCCTTCAACTTGGTTGATGAGTGATGAACAGATAAATATGTATCTGTATTATACAAATTATCAACTTTTCATTGGCTGAAATTCTTTATGACAGTCTTCTGTTCTTATTTTGCAGTTTTCTTTGCCTACTTTCGTAGGATCTTCAAAAATATTTTTAGCCACGCAGAGCAGATTTCACAGGTTTGTACATCATTTAATACCTTTTCTCTCTTCCAATAATCTGATGCTGCATATTGTATATGTAGTTTGAACTTTGAAGTCTCCCCAACCGCCCACATATAGAGCATTAGGTTTGATATGTATGCTACATGCTTAGCTAGTATGCAAATATTTTGGGAAGAGCAGATCATAGTGTGGTCCTATTGTATAAAGAGAAGTGTTGGGCATGGTTGTTTTGACAAGTGTCAGACTAACTCGCAAAGACAAAGTGACTCAAGCTTAACACGTTTACCAATTTTTATGGCTTTTATAGGCAATGATCGCAAGAGGTTTCAGAGGGGACTGCAACACGCATAAAATGTACCTGTTATCAGATCCTTCCATTGGTATAGCAGATGTTGTTTCACTGTTATTCCTGGTTGGTATTATAGGTGCTGCAGTTTGGTCAGACTACTTTCTTATTTGATGTGCAGTGCAAATTCCTTGGTAATACTTTTAATCCCTCTTATTTGTATGCTGACAGTTTTTTTGCTTGGGAATTTTGTCTCTGGCTGATCAAGTTTATTGACAGGGATACAACAACTGTTCATAATACGGTACTATAAACCTGTTCAAGTCATCTGTTAGTTGTGGAAGCTCTGTAGTAAAGGCTGTCACTTTGCGATATATGGAAGATGCTTATCAGTCATTGATCAGCAAGTCCTGCAGAGAAGTATGAGAGGTGTAGTGAAAGCCAAGAATGCTGCACCAGAAACATTGGTGGTGTAACTGTATTCTAGAGTTCAGGCTATGCTGGCTAATCCAAAACGGGCATCCTTACAGAGCGCCAGAGCGGTGGATAGTTGAAGCAATTACTGTACTTGTTGTAGAAAAATAAACATTTGTAACTTTTGTCGCAACCTTAGAGAGAAGACTGAAACTCTCCATCTCTCTCTTCTCTTTCTTTTTGGCAAACGGGCAAACCCCAAATGGTTTGTCTGTCAACCATAATGTGAAACCCCCAAAAACAAAATTGGGAAAAAAGATTGCAACCCTCAAAACAATTTGGTAGGCATATTACGACCCATCCATGGCGTTTGGATATTTATCATCAGTGTTTACATCTGTTACGAAACTAGCATCTAGAAATAACACTAGCTTGAAGTAGTCCTATTATCTCTCGCGCACAAAAAGATTGGACGCACTGATATGTTCGAGTCCTAGCTTTAGTCTCCCTTAGAAATCAGTGTGTCAATAAGTAATGCAAGGTCGTGTAACCAAGCATAGTTGAAGCAAAAGAAGATGCAGGCATCAAGGAATTGGATGAGCTGTTCCTTTGTGTTCCTCTTCCTCCAGCCCCAGCTAAAGCGGCTAGAGGTGTTACTCCACCACCACCACCACCTCTTGCATGTCGTCCACCAGTGCCGCGTCCTTTAGAGCCTCCGCCTTTTGCAGCGGCTGAGGTGACAATCATGTTCAACAAAAACAGAACTTTCCAAAGCATCATTGCCAGAAGTTGAGGCCTGAAACGTTTGAAAGAGTAGTTAAACTGTACTGCTTAACAAAATGAAAACTATATTATGAAGTGGCTTTGGGTTGTTGAACCTAAGTTACACACACGGCTCTCTAGCTAATTCTTAACACAGCTAGAAGTAACAGTTAAATTAAACTAAAAAAAGCTTTCAAACTCATTTTATTGATCTAAAGAAAAACACTTTTTTTTCTTTTCTTTTTTTCCTGTTTCCAATTTTCCATCATTCGGAAACCTAGCGAAGTTACATCTTCCTGAGCTATTTCACAATGTATAAGAGCCCGAAACTTCTAGGTTGATTATATCTCGTTACCTTGAACACAGTCTCAAATGGATTTTCAAATTTACAGATGAGTATCTGCCATTGTTAACACTAGAAATTAGATCATGTATGACTACGTTACTCAGATGGATCCAACTTGAGATATCGATCTATATATTAGCTAGGTAGTGTAAGTGATATTTGTTTTGCAATGAATGTAATATGAGACCATATCAAGCCGAAAACAAAATGCAACAAATCCAAAGACTGAAGCATAGTCAGAAAACGAGAGCACCTAAAATCCAGATGCAATAAAGAAAATGTAAAGAAACGAATTCTCATACCTAATTCAAAAATGGGCGGAGAACTAAATCAGTAGGAGAGAATAATAGTGACCTTAATAAGGTTCGATTCTCTTTCGATGCCTTTCAATCTTGAATAAATTGCACGAAGTGAGCGACGGGACAACATTGTATTTGCCTTGCCATGGATAGATTGTTGAGAGGAACGGCGTAGAAAGAGTATTCTTGAATATTTCACGGTAAAAGTAGATATAGCTACCCTAATATTCAGGCCGGGTTGGTTGAGAACTTGAAATTGAATTACTTGAATATTGTATTCATTGTGTCCTGAATTAATATTGAGAATTACATAGAAATTACAATAAGAGATTCAGTCCTCGTAGAAATTTATAGAATATAACAAAAATAAAAAATTATCAAAGCACAGTGACTTGCAAAGGTCATGTAACAAAAGTGCATTGATCACTACTGAGCATGAGTATGTCTGTATCTGGACATAACTATCTCTCTCTGGTACTCGGCCACAACTAACAAAGCCTTCTCTTTTTCCACCACTTTCGCCTTCTCTGTTCACCCTGAGTACCCCAAGCTCGGCGGCCACGGCCTCGCCTTCATAATCTTACCGTCCAAAGAGCTCCCTGGATCTCTGCCGAGCCAGTACCTCGGGATTCTCAACTCCACCCATCTGCAAATGTGGCGGTGGTGATTGTACGACGCCGGTAGGAGGGCAAGACTAGCAACACTATATCCGGTCTGCCCGAACTCGCCGCTTTCGACGTCGCTGCAGGAGGTGATTTGATTGATTCATTGGTTGTGGTTTCTGGGTATCTGGTTTTTAGTTCTGGGTCTTTCTTCTAATTGTGTTAGCTTTGTTGGGTTTGGATTTGGAGTGGGACTGTAAATTTTAGGGGTGAGAGAGGATTGAAGAGTTTTGTTTGGTACATATTAGTGTTACCTTGATTTTGTGATGGTTAAAGCTTTTGGGTTTCTTAATTATACTCCAAGCTTTAGCGTTCCTTGTGTACCAATTCTAATTATGTTTTTCATCTGGGGTGATGGGAGATTGTTTCGAACACAGGCCTCCGACACTACCTCTTAACACCAGAAACAAGACGATCAAGAACAAACAGATACTTGCAGCCAAAGCTACGTTTATTTCATATCATTCAATGAATAATAAGGTCTTACAACCAGCAACTTATAAAGTAAACAACTCCACCTATTCTAGGAAGGAAATAACAGAAGATATGCATATCTGATTCGAATCAAACTAGGAGATTATTCCCTAATATAGTCCTGCAAATAAGGAGGGGCTCGGGTTGCTCTCTTGGGCCTTCCCTTATCTAAGTCAGCAGATACACCCGTATCAGGCACCCCGGGTTGGACAGGACTCGACCTCGAGCCCACAATAGGTTCATTTTCCCCATGATAAGCCTGTAGATCAGCAATATTGAAAGTAGAAGATACTCCAATGTCATCAGGGAGCTCCAGGACATAAGCATTGGCACCAACTCGTTTTAACACTTTGTAAGGTCCTCCTCCTCGGTCATGTAACTTTCCAAACTTTCCACGTGGGAATCTCTCCTCGTTCAAGTTGACCCATACCATATCACCTTCTTCAAACTCCACCAGACGACGATGCTTGTCAATGGCCTCTTTATACTTTTGATTGTTCTCAATGAGCCTTCGTCGCACCTCCTCATGTGGTTTTTGAATGTGCTCTGCCATATCTTTGGCATCACCGCTGAATCGATCATTAACAGGTAAGGGAATCAAGTCCAACGGACCAGTGGGGTTACGGCCATAGACAGCTTCGAAAGGGCTCACATTTGTGGTACTGTGCTTGGAGCTATTGTAAGCGAATTCAGCTTGTGGGATGAACTTATGCCAACTTGCTTTGTTACTCCGAACCAACGCTCTCAACAGATTTCCCAAGCTTCGATTTACTACCTCCGTCTGACCATCAATTTGTGGGTGATGGGCAGTACTAAACTGAAGCTTTGTACCCAGCTTCCTCCACAAGGTTCGCCAAAAATGTCCCACAAACTTACTATCCCGGTCGGAAGTGATGGTATAGGGAACTCCATGCAGTCTCACAATGTCGCGAAAATATGGATTAGCAATGTTACTGGCGTCCATCGTCTTCTTGCAAGGTATAAAATGTGCCATCTTAGAAAATCGATCCACGACGACAAAGATAGAATCAAACCCCTGCCTTGTTTTTGGCAACCCCACCACAAAGTCCATGCTAACTTCTTCCCAAGGAGCTTTTGGCTCCGGAAGCGGTGTGTATAACCCTGCATTCTGACTGCGACTCTTAGCTATGTGACATATACGACAACGCTGCACATACCTCTGAACATCCCTCTGTAATCTAGGCCAAAAAAACTTCTCCTCCACCAAAGCTAAGGTTTTATTTCTCCCAAAATGTCCTCCTAGACCTCCCCCGTGTACTTCTTCAATGATCCAAAGTCGTAGAATAATTAGGAACACATAACCGACTACTCTTGAACAAGAAATCATCTTGAATGTGGAAATCCTTAAAAGACTTCTTCTCCCTGGATTAGCTGATTCCTTCTCCAAGTTAGTTAAGGAAATAGCTTTTCTAGCTTGTTAGGGGCATAGTTTTCTAACTTAGTTTGGGATTAGTTGTTTAACTTAGTTAGGGAGTACTCTCCAAGTTAGATAAGGATTTATAGAGTTTTAGACTCTATAAATAGAGGTGTCTAGCTTAGTTTTAGAGACCAGAGCGAAACAGAGAGATATACCTATTTAGAGTTATTGTGAGGGAATGATTCAGACAATAAATATTCTACCTTTGCACAATAATAAGAGAAGATATATTTCTTCGAACTTACATTCCTTGTGTGTTTCAATACTATTAATAATTCTGTTATTAATAATATCCGCCTAGTAATTTGTATCACCCTGCGTTCATTCCATATTTCCTGAAAATCTGGGTCTTCCACATATAATGACTTTAAATAATCAAACCCATCCATGCGCACCTCCATCATAGTTAGGAGTGTTCCACGCCTACTCAGAGCATCAGCCACAGGATTTTGCACCCCAACCTTGTGCTTGATGACGAAATTGTATTCTTGTAGTTCTTCAACCCACCTAGCATGGTGTCTGTTAAGCTTTTGCTGTCCATTGAGGAACTTGAAGGCCTCATGGTCAGAATAGAGAACAAATTCCTTATAGATAAGATATGGTTTCCAAAACCGAAGAGATTGAACAATGGCATAAAACTCAACATCATATGTAGAATACCTTTGTCTGGTGTCATTTAGCTTCTCACTGAAAAAGGCTATAGGCTTTCCTTCTTGGCTCAAAACACCCCCAATGCCAACCTTAGACGCATCGCAATCAACTTCAAAAACCTTGTCATATTTAGGTAAAGCTGAGACAAGAGCTTTGGTAATAGCTTCTTTGATAGCAAGAAAACTCTTATTGGCCTCTTCTGTCCATTTAAAAGTAGTAGAGCGCAAACAATTAGTCATAGGAGCAATGATGGAGCTGAAATTTTGAATAAAACGCCGATAAAAAGAAGCTAAACCATGAAAGCTTCTAACCTTTTGGAGAGATGTTGGTGTTGGCCACTCTACGATTGCTGTAACCTTCGTCGAATCTACCTTGACCCCTTCAGCTGAAATAACATATCCCAAGAAAACTAAGCTCTCGGTCAAAAACTCATATTTTTTCAAATTTGCATACAGCCTTTGCTCCTTTAACACTTCAAAAATTGCTTCCAGATGCTTCAAATGTCTGCTTCATCAAGGCTATACACAAGAATGTCATCGAAATAAACGACCACACACTTCCCAATAAAAGGCCGAAATACCTGATTCATGAACTCATGAATGTGCTGGGCGCGTTGGTTAATCCAAATGGCATCACAAGCCACTCAAACAAACCATCACGGGTCTTAAATGCAGTCTTCCATTCATCCCCCGGCCTTATCCTTATTTGATGGTACCCACTTCGTAAATCAATCTTGGAGAAAACTCTAGCTCCAGATAAGTGGTCAAGCATATCATCCAAACGTGGAATTGGGAATCGGTACTTCACTGTTATCTTGTTGATGGCTCTGCTGTCTATACACATACGCCAAGTCCCGTCCTTTTTGGGTGTGAGCAACGCCGGTATAGCACACGGACTCATGCTTTCTCGAACCACCCCTTTCTTTAACAGCTCTGTGACTTGCCTGTTAAGTTCTTCGTGCTCTTGTGGGCTCATGCGGTAGTGAGGTCTGTTTGGTAAGCTCTACCCTGGAACGAGGTCAATGTGATGTTGTATATCACGCATAGGTGGTAATCAGGAATGACTTCACTATACTTCTTCAACAAAGGCATTAGTGTTTCAGGGTAACTGAGGTGCTTAGTACTCACTTCTCTCATTAGCAGGATATACACTTTCTCGCTCTCTTTAGACTCGGCTAAGAACTTCTTTGTGGAGAGAAAACTGCAAATATCTGCTTTGGAAGGCTTGTGCTTGAACTCTGCTCTCGAAGGACCCAAAATAATCTTCTTCCCATCTTTCAAGAAGGAATATGTATTCTGGTACCCATCATGTTGAGCCTTCCTATCAAATTGCCAAGGAGGGCCTAGTAAGAGATGGCAGGCATCCATGGGTGCTACATCGCACCATTGCGCGTCCTGATAATTCTTTCCAATAGAGAATGACACCAAGCAGCATTTGTTGACAACTACATCACTACCTTTCTTGAACCATTGCAGTTTGTAGGATACTGGCTTCCTTTCTGTTTGTAAGTTAAACATGTCCACCATCTCTTGGGCAACGATGTTCTCGCAACTCCCATTGTCAATAATAACTTGACAAACTTTGCCGTTTGAGGTGCACTTTGTGTGAAATATGTTATGTCTTCTCCAGTCTGGGTGTTCTTCAACTTTAGAAGCATTCATAATTCTCCTTATCACAAGTGACTCACCTTGATCACTCCACGTAATCTCCTCATCACTATAACAATGATAACCATCAGACATCATAAGCTCACCCTGCCTAGCTTCACTTGTTTCTCCTATATCTTTAACCAAGTTGACAACTCTTCGATTAGGGCACTCTGATGCTATGTGTCCCAACCCCGAATACTTAAAGCACTTTTTTGGTATGCTGCCTCCTTCCTTGGAATTAGATCGGTTTTCCATAAGCGGTTTTTGTTCCACCTTCTTTTCAGTGTCGTTTGGTGCACCCCACTTTGCAGAAACCAAGGTTCTAAAAAACGCCGCCCAGGGCCGCCTTGGTGTTGGGCGGCAGGGGACCGTTCCGATTTTGCCAAAATCGTCGAAACTGGGCGCCGGCGCAAAAAACGGCCTCCTAGGTGGGTTGGCTGGGCGGCACGATTATACTTTTTTTTTTTTAACCTATCTAAGACCAAACACGAAGACAAAGACATACAACGCCTCTATCTCTTTCTCTACTCTAAAGTCTAATTGTCTAAACGCAAAACCTCCATAAAGCCTGCCTCTCGATCTCCTCCGCGCCTGCCTCTCCGGCCATCCATTTCCGGTCGCCTGGCCGCCCGCCGGCGCACAACACCCCAGCACGGCAGCGCACAACCTCTCTCTCTCTCTCTCTTAGTCTCTCTCGATCTTTTCGGGCAAGGTACTTTTTTTTTCAATCTTCAGTTCTTCACTCAATCTTTATATTAATCAGTTCAATGAGTTTAAACTAATTATGGGTTCTCACTTTTCAGTTGTAGATTTCTAGATGTTGAAGGGTTCTCAATTTTTTTCAAGTTCGTTCTCGACAGAAGAAAAGAAAAAAGGTACTTTTCTGGGTTCTTTTTTTAGATAACATATAAGATTATGCAATTTTGGAGATCTTTGTTTAAATGTTTACTTGATTAACTAATTAGCTTGTTCGAATGTTCTGCCAATTTTGGCATGAATGCATGATGCAGTGAGTTCAGTGAGTTGTGATTTGTGAATTTTTGATTGGTGAAATTTCAAATTTGTGATTATATTAGTTAATGGAATAATGGTTATGTGGTTTTGACGTTTACCTACATGGCTAGTTGGCCACATACATAATATGCAATATGAATATATGATTATGTGAATCAATGCATCTTTTTAAGTGGTTTGTTATCTTTGGATTTACAATTTTGGAATATGAGATGTGTTATTCTGCCAATTTTGGTGAATTATGAGGTTAATGAGTTGTGATTACATTATTTAGTTATTTACACATACAGAAAAATGGCTGGAACTACTTCTTTGGCATCTAATGCAATGTCGGAGACGACTGCAGCATTGATATGCAACTCAGGTGATATGGGTTGGGAATTTACGGAGTTGGCGGATGCTACAAATGTAGATAAGTTAAAGTGTAAGTTGTGTGGAAAACTAGTGAGTGGTGGAATACATCGACTCAAGCAACATGTTGCCAACATCAAGGGGAATGTCACCGCATGTAGGAATTCTTTGGATGATCAAAAGGCAAGATGCAAGAAAGCTATTGAGGAAGGAAGAATTAAGAAGAGACAAAAGTATGTGCATGATTTAGAAGTGAGGGAAGAAGTTATCATTGAAGAAGATGAATATGATAGTGTGAGTGGAGGAAGAAAGTTGCGTAATCTTGGACCTATGGACCGTTATGCATTTGCTATCGACCTTGACTTCTCAATGCATGGAAGTGAGAAGATGAGACAACAAAATATTAATGATGCACTTTTCAAGGAAAGAACAAAAAATGTGCATCAATATTTGGCTAGATGGGTGTATGAAGCCGGGATCCTTTTTCATGCTATTGATAATGATAGCTTCAAGAGATTTGTGGAAGCGGTTGGTCAATTTGGCCTGGGTTACAAACCTCCAAGCCAATACCAATTAAGGGAGCCATTATTGAAGGATGAAGTAGAGAGAACTAAAGGTTTATTGAAGAAGCAAGAAGAAGAGTGGGCTTTGAATGGTTGCTCTATCATGACCGATGCTTGGAGCGACCGAAAAAGAAGAAGTATCATGAATTTGTGTGTCAATTGTGCGGAAGGCACAACTTTTCTTTCTTCTAAGGAGGCATCGGATGAGTCACACACCGGGGCATATATTTTTGAATATGTGGACAAGTGTATTGAAGAAATTGGGCCACAAATTGTGGTTCAAGTTGTGACGGACAATGCTTCAAATAATATGGCGGCAAAAGATTTATTGAAGTTGAAGAGGCCAAACATATTTTGGACTTCTTGTGCAACTCACACCATCAATCTTATGCTTCAAGGAATTGGCACTCAACCTAGATTCAAAGGAGTAATTGAGAAGGCAAAGACTTTCACCATCTACATTTATGCATATCACAAGACTTTGGCAATGATGAGAAAGTTCACAAAGAAAAGAGACATAGTGAGGCCGGGAGTCACAAGATTTGCAACCGCTTTTTCTCACTTTGCAAAGCTTGATGGAGAAGAAGAATGACTTGAGAGGTATGATTACTAGTGAGGAATGGAATGAAAGCAAACATGGAAAGAGTGTAAAAGGGAAGGCGGCGGGGAATATAGCTGTTTTGGCCACGATCCTCAGCAGGGGGCAGAGGGATGGTAGCAGTCAATGCTTCTAGGGATGCGGGGCATGCCACCGCGCGGACGCGGAATGTATTAGAGTTGTTGCTGTAGTGCGCTGACCTATACTTCTAATCAAACGAAAGTAGGGCTCTGGTGCCACCTCGCGGATGAGGAATTACAAGCACTAAGCGATTCGATACTCACGGTTTGTCGCGAGCAGAGCAACCAAAGAGGGATCAAGAGTGATCGGAGATGAGTCCGAAAGGACTCTGAGAACTAAGGCGATGTGCGCTTAGAACTAAGGTTTCGAGAGGCTCGAAGGTATCAACTAGGTTGAAAGTTTGTTTGTATTGAGTTGTTGTTGTTTTGAGAGAGTTTTCTGTAAGCCTTCGAGCCCCCTTATATAGTAGCTTGCCTTCTGCCAGAAGAAAGATAATCATAGTCCAATTCGGACTCATAGTCAGAATACCACAAGGACACTGCTTCACCCAAGCGAACCAATCATTTGCATGACACGTGTCTAGCCGCACAACAGACTTCGCTTAGGTCACTGCCTCCGCGCTGTGCAACTATAGACTCTTATGTGAACTCAAACAACAAGCATCTTATCCCGCGAGGTGCTATAGTCCTTGTGGAAACCTATCTCGTGCGCCATCGAGGCTCACGATACTTAACATGCTTTATATTAAAAGGGCCATAGGTATTGGCCCAAATGTTATCCAAAACTTATTATGCAGTTTTGGACCAAAATATCCACTGGACTCAAACAATAGCTTTGAGTGCTGCTTTTTGGAATGAAGATAGTCTTTGCTTGAAAGTGTTTGCCCCTTTAGTCAAGGTGTTTCGCCTTGTTGATGGGGATAGAAAGCCATCAATGGGCTTTGTGTATGGAGAAATACTTACAACAAAAAAGGAGGTTAAAAAGGCATTCAAAGATCAAGAAACTCACTATCGTCCAATCATAGACATTATTGATGGGAAATGCTGGGATCGACTTGATTCTCCTTTGCATTTAGCAGGCTACATCTTGAATCCTTACTACACTTATGCCGATCCAAGCATTGGAAATGATGATATTGTCATGGAAGGGTTTCTTACTTATGTTGAGACATTCTTTCCCGATGACATTGAAATTCAAAGTAAGGTGACAAATGTAGAATTGCACAAGTACTTGAAGAAAGAGGGTGTATTTGGAAGAGCTTTGGCTAAGGTGGGATGCGCACAAGATAATGAAAATTATAATCCAGGTAAGAAATACTTACTAATTCATTTGTAATTCTTTTGTTATTTTTGCTTTTATAGTTTTTGCTAATTCATAAATGTTGCTTGTTTTTAATATTGTATACTTGCTTGGTGGAGTATTTATGGAAACCAAGTACCACTTTTGCAAAGAATGGCTAAAAGAATACTTGGTTTGACCACAAGTTCATCCGGATGTGAAAGAAATTTGAGTGCTTTTGATGGGGTAAGTACTTATTTTATTTAGTTATGCACTCATACAAACAAGTAACAATATAGTTTATCAATTAATTCTTTTTCCCTAATGTAGATACATACAAAGAAAAGGAATAGACTAGATACAACAAGGTTGAACAATCTAGTGTATGTCCAATTCAATGCAAGGATTATGAACAAGAAAAAAAGAGAGAAAGAGAAGAATGTGGATGTACTACTTGCTAGTGAAGCAACTATGGCACAATGATGGATTGTTGATGGTGGTGATGAAGATGTTGAGTCGGATCTTACTAGTGAAATGGTTGGAGATGATTAGGGAGTGACTAGTGGCTTAGAGCCTCGGAGAAGTTCTAGACTTCAAGAAATTAGAGAACTTCATGAGGATGATTTTGTATCGGATGAAGAGGAAGAAGATGGAATAGACTTTGAGTTTGAGACCGACACAGAAGAAGTGCAAGAGGAATATGGAGAAGAAGAATTTGAGGCATAGGCTAGCAAAAATCTAATTTGTTTCTTTCAAATTGTTTTTTTTATAATTTCTAAGAACATTGTTGTTGAACATTTTGTCTATCTTTGAAGTATTTTTGCTATTTTAGAACATAATAATGCTTTTTATAAATTTTATTTATATAATTATTTTAATTAAATAAATAAAAAATATAGAAAATAAAAAACCGTCTAGGTGCCCGATTAATCCTCTGGGCGCTAGGCGCTGGCTGTCTGCCCGACTAGCACCTAGCGTTTTTTAGAACCTTGGCAGAAACTGTCTTCTAATAGAAATCTTCATTGCTAGGACGCTTTAGCCGTGACTTGAGTTGCTTCTCCACCTCGATAGCTAACTTATAATCATCATTGTAACTCCAGTACTATTGCAAAACCACTACGTCATGAATTTCTTTTCTCAAGCCCCTAAGATATCTTGCAATGGTTTGTTCTTCCTCTTCTATCACTCCACACCTCGTCATCACAAGATCAAACTCCTATGTGAACTCATCGACTGATCTCGACCCTTGCCTGATGTTATGTAGTTTCAGGAAGTTGTTTTGAGTATAGTTTTCTGGTAAGAACTTCTTTCTCAGTTCCTTCCTCATCTTTTCCCAACTCTTGATCTTTGGTTTCCCTAGACGCTCTCGGCGAGACCGCAGAGACTCCCACCACGCAGAGGCCTTCTTTGTCAACTTAATTGCCACCATCTTCACCTTTCTTTCATCTGGGATGTGCTTATAATCAAAAATTCGTTCCACTGTGCTAAGCCAATTAACGAATTCATCTGGTTGCATTCTTCCTTCAAACACAAGAAGATCTTTTAAGTTGATAGAATGGTGACCATGGTTATTACCATGCCTCCTATCACCATGAGAGGAATGAACACTCTCCTCCTCGTCGGAACTCTCACCATCCTCTTGGCCCTGAGTTTCGATGCAAGCAAGTCGTTCATTAAGCTGTTCAATCAATCCCCTGATTTCCTCCATGTCGTTGGTATTGTTACGACCCTCCATCCGGAAACCTCCCCTACCACGTCTGTTAGCCATGGAAACCGACTATCGATCCCACCAAACAGAAACCGGGCTCTGGTACAAACTGATGGAGATTGTTTCGACATAGGCCTCCGACACTACCTCTTAACACCAGAAACAAGAAGATCAAGAACAAACAGATACTTGCAGCCAAAGCTACATTTATTTCATATCATTCAATGAATAATAAGGTCTTACAACCAGCAACTTATAACCTAGCTGCTTCAGACATGCAACAGGAAAACCAAAATGGGATGAAGCAATGAATGAAGAGATAGCTTCTTTAAAGAATCAAGGGACTTGGATTTTGGTTTCTTTGCCTTCAAATAAGAATGTGGTGGGAAGTAAGTGGATTTATAAGATCAAGAAGAATCCTGATGGTTCAGTGTCTAGATTTAAAGCTAGACTTGTTTCTTAAGGCTTCAGTCAGGAGAATGGTTTAGATTATGAAGAGACATTCAGTCTAGTTGTTAGACATAGTACTGTGAGAATTATTCTTGCTCTTGCAGCAATGAATAAATGGGAACTTAAACAACTTGATGTGAAAAATGCATTTCTGCATGGAGATTTAAAAGAAGAAGTATATATGCAGCAGCCACAAGGTTATGAGGATCCAAATTTTCCAGATTATGTTTGTCTCCTGAGGAAATCTCTTTATGGACTTAAACAGGCTCCAAGAGCTTAGAATGAGAAATTTACCAGTTTCCTTCCAGCTCTTGGATTCACTTATTCTCACTCAGATCCAAGCCTGTTCATTAAAAATTATATTGCTAGTGTCATAGCACTCTTATTATATGTTGATGATATTATTATCACAGGATCAGACAAAGATGGAATCAGTTCTGTAGTTTCAGAACTCAATGCTGTTTTTGACATGAAAGATCTTGGAACACTATCATATTTTCTTGGGATAAATGTGCAGTACAAGAATAATGGAATTTTCTTGTCTCAAGAAAAGTATGCTAAAGAACCGATTGCTAAAGTTGGTTTGTCTACATGTAGAAATCATAGCAAAACTCCTTGCATTCCTCACATGCAGCTTCTAAAGGATGAAGGTACACTTCTACCTAATCCTATTTTGTATAGAAGTATAATTGGAGCTCTACAGTATTTAACTTTCACAAGGCCAGACATAGCTTATTCTGTGAATACAGTATGCCAATTCATGTCATCTCCTACAGATGTGCATTTCTCTTCAGTTAAAAGAATTTTGAGATATTTACAAGGTACTCTCTCAAAAGGTCTCTTTTACAAATGTGGCTACAGTATTCCTTTTATTAGAGCTTTTTGTGATGCACTCTGGGCAGGTGAGATAAATACTAGAAGATCTACTACTGGTTTTGTTGTATTTTTGGGACACTGTCCAATTTCATGGAAGTCAAAGAAGCAAGGTTCAGTTTCAAGAAGCTCAACAGAAGCAGAATATAGAGCTCTGGCAAACACAGCTGCAAAAATATCTTAGATTAGACATGTTTTATGTGATCTTCATGTAAGAATTCCAGCTCTTCCTGTTCTAAAATGTGACAATCTTTCTGCTCTAGCCTTGAGTTCCAATCCAGTGTTTCACTCAAGAATCAAGCACCTAGATAATGATTTTCACTTTGTGAGAGAGAAAGTTCAAAAGCAGGATTTGTTACTGGAATATGTCCCAACAGAAGAACAAACTGCAGATGTTTTTACTAAAGGGTTACACAGTCTGCTTTCAATACTCATTGTACCAATCTTAGCATGGTGACCCCTGCTGAGATTGAGGGGAGGTGAAAACGAAGATCAGTTGTGGAAGAGGTGCAATGTTGACTTTTATAGTTGACCTTAGTGGAGGATAGCTGTAATAATCTAGTTGGAGGCTTTCTTATTTTTTCTTTCTTTTATTATGTGCCGTAATAATTGGTTAGAGTATCTCTAACTATAAATACTCTTTCATGCTTGTTTTCTGGTACGCTTTGCATTTTTATTTGAAAATATCTGAAAGGTTCCACAAGGTTCTCTCTCTTTTCTTTCTTCCATTTCAGCAAAGCTTGAGATTCTAGGGTTTGTTTGAGCTATGGCTTTGATGTTATCATATATAAAGCACCCTGCACCTAATATCAAAGAGCCAAGGTTTCCTAGCTGCAACAAGAATATCTGTCTGCCAAACTTGATCGAGCTTCAGTAGTATATGACCATGCTTTGAAAGAAAAGGAGAATGGGTGTGTGCATATGTAGCTCGTTGTGGTGTGAGAGATCGACTTGATCAATTATTTGGTTCTTAATTGTAGTAACCCGAATTTTTTATATTAATTTTCTTGTAATATTTCTGAAATTAATGAAGGGTTATTTTGTGGAAATTCTTTTTCGTATGTGCGAAGTTGAAGTTTCGGGAGTCAAATATTTTAAGGTGCTTCGTTTTTAAGTGGCCAAAAGTTGACTTTCTTATCCGTAAGATATTTTTGAAAACTTTCTTCATGAATGTAAGTTTGGCGATACGAATCCGTAGACACGCGGCATGCGTAAAATGGATGTCGTATGAAAAAGATACGGTCAGATGAAGTTAGTTTTCGATTTAGAAGGGGGTATAAATAGAAAAGGGGAACCTAGAAACCCTAAAAGTTCCCAGAAAAGTCAAAGAGTTTCTCTCTCTTCCTCCCCGAGCCGCACTCACAGCCTCCCCTTTGCCGGAGTAGAAGTCCGCCGTCCGGCCACCAAAACAGACGTCGTTGGTCCCTATAGGTTTGCACGGACCTCCCCTACACAACCGTTCTAGTCTTCAAGGCCAACGACCAACGTAGGTGGCGCAGCTAGACCCGAAGCCACTATCGCCGTGTTATCGATCAGAATCACCGTTTACGACGGCGATGAGGTGCAACATTAGGTGACTTTTGCTCGCTTTTTTTTTCTGTGTGTCGCTGTGCAAACCAAACAACTCAATTTTGAGTTTTCGAAACCTTGAATTTCAGATTTGAAGCTCAAGCTTGTGGCGGCTATTTGGGGCAGTATAAGGCTGAATCGAGCTTAGTCTCAGGTATAAAAAGTGTTCTTTTCGCCGTGATCTACAAGTTTGCTGTTGGGAGTTTGCTCAGATTTTGAGTTGGTCGGGTGGCGCGTGGGGCCCACTCGCCGCCGCCTGTGGTGGCGCGTGGCAACGCATCCGACAGTGTTTGTAGTTTCTGTTACTATGGTTAGCCAGCTCTTGTTGTTGTAAGCTTGTTGAGATGTGGAAATTCTAGGTTATGAGTAAATATTGCATGCTTGGTTCTATGTTTAATCGTAGACTTGTGCGAGGTTTTGAGTTTAAGATTTGACAAATAGAGTATACATTAATGTGTTGTTAAGTTCGACGACCTTGGAAGGTTGTCCTCCTTTGGGCTAAGGTTTAGTTTAAAGGTGCATTGATATCCTACAGTTCGAATAGTACTAAGTTTAATAATTGTATATATTGTTTAAGTAACTTGTGAAGTGTGGTTTTGAGCTTGGCGCTTGTGTGTGTGAAGACGCAGCGAGATTTTTAAGTGAGTAAATCTCACCAAGGTTCACATTGAAACCAAATTTATTTATGGTCATTTTGATGATGATGATGATTTAAAAGAGAATGCTTATGTTGTTTTAAAATATATGAGCTTGATCGCCAACGGCTCATAGGTAAGATAAAACAAGTTTTCGTAGTGACCATAACATTGTTGGTTCTTGGTAGATTATTCTTATGAGAATATCTATGTGTATGCATATATATATATATATATATATATATATATATATATATATATATGTGAAAGAGTATATTATTATGATGTGTTTATTGGGTTATGTTGATGTTACTACCCTATTGTGAATTGTTGTTTAGATAGTCAAACTGGGAACCAAGTCTTTGGCCGGGTGATTGGTTACGGTTAGGATAGAGCTCTAGTCCATATGTCGATGTATGTCATAGGAGGTACCTTATAGGTATCTGGGACTCATGGATACATGTGTTTTGTTTTAGGTCATGAGAGGTACTTATAGGTATCTGGGACTCATGGGTACATATGTTTGTTGTAGGTCATGAGAGATACCTTATTGGTATCTGAGACTCATGGATACATGTTTATTTGTAATAGTGTTGGATATGTGTTTCATTTTGGGATGAGTGTATGGACAATTTTCATGTGGAATTATCGATTATTTTTCTATGGTTTCATGTGTTAATAATGGTTGATGTAAAAGTGTTGAGTTAATATTTTGAGAATTACTCATATGGGCTTTTTAGCTTACCGAGTTTGTTGTTTTACAACCTGGTGGACCAATTCATGATGTAAGGGTTAGACCTACAGGTGATGATTAGCAGGGGTGATGTGGAGGCATACTGACAGAGTTTTTAGTTGTCGAACTTTTTATTATTATATTTTGTCAGACTGTATTAAGCTCATGGTGAACATTTTTATTGTACTTGACATTTCAAGTTGATGTAAACAATGAGATGTAATATTTGATTCAGAGTTAAGCTTATATTGTAATTTATATTTCCAGCCTTTGAGTTTAGTATTTGAAGTTAATGAATAGGTTTTGGGTTATTTTTAAGATTTATCATGTTTAAATTTTAAAAAATTATTTCTTCAAAAAATTGGGGTGTGACATTAATTATGATAGTTGGAAGGTCATAACAAAGCCACCAGGCCCGCTCACCTGTGGACTATAAATAAAGGGACAAAAAGGGATGAACTTCCCTTAACCGTCAGATTTTAAATGAGTAGATCAAATGGAAAGAAAAAGCAGACCTGTAAAACCCGAATCATGTTAACCTAACACCCAATCTCGCCTCTTTACTCTTGCAAATACGACTGCCAAGCACGCTTAATCTCTTAATCTTCCTTCTCTCTCTTCTCTGAATATATCTCTCAGTTCACAATCCCTCTGAGCCTCCCCCATATCAGTATTGATTCATCCTCATCGTCATAAGGCCGCCGATCTATATCGTTGAAGGTATTTATCTTAGATTTTACTCTCTCTCTCTCTCTCGATTTTTTTTTCTCCCTTCTTTTTCAGCTTGGTGAATGATAGAGCTATCGTATTTTGTTTGATGATTCATGGATACTAAGGGAAGTTCGTCCCTTTCTGTCCCTTTCAGTTGCATGGATATATGCTTCTCTCAGTTGTTAAGATCACACGCACTTCCCTAATTATAACATCGTTTATGTTTCTCTTCCTTCATTGCTGTTTTTGCAATCTGATATCAAAATTAGAAGTTTTAGGTTTGCATTAATTCATTCAATGGGCGGTTCTGCATTTCCAAGTTTGTGCTAGCTAGGAGATCGAGTATATATCGTGTACATAAAATCAAGCTCTTCTTGCTATCAATAAAAACTACCTTTCGATTGAAAAGGTAGTTGTATATTTTGTAATTACAATTATTAGAACAAGATTACAAATAATACGACTCAACATTACCACTTTAACTACAAATATGTTGTCACATTTGTAAATGTAGGTATCACATACGGATAGGTACCATAGAATTTCCTGTCTAATTATGAAACTGATGTCTCTAAAATTTGCCAGAATCAAACCTAAAACATATTGCCGGCAGAGTTGAAGAAGAAAACAAAAATCACTAAATTGAAATTGCATGTAATTTGAGTACATATATATCAGAAAAACTTAACCACGTCCACAGGCAACAAGCAAACAAATTTTATAACTAGGTAATATTCATCTATATATCCCTCGCTACTATTCTCAAGAAAAAAAAAAAAAAATCTCCTTAGCTACTATTAGAAAACCTAGGGGCTGCGACTCAGACCAAAACACCAAGCAAATACTGCAAGGTCAAGCAAAGCACAACCAAACCAAGAGAGTACGATGACATCAAGCTACCAGATGAATTGCTATTGTGGTGGTGACGAAAATAATGAGGATGATGATGATGATAATAATGGCTATGACCATAGGCTCCATAGCGAACAGTACCTCTGCTTGAACGTCCTCCACCTCGTCCAGCAGCCGCGAAAGTGACGATCATGATAATGGTCATCACAAATACAACTTTGCCGAGCTTCATAGCGATGATAGTTGAGGCCTGAATAGAAAGACAAAGAAAAAAAAGTTTGCCAAATAGTGAAAGTTAATTCGGAGATCGATTGTTGAAGAATGTGCACGTGTGCCTTGTACCAAACTGAGATTACTTATATATATAATATAATGGGTAATAAGAGAAAATTACTATAGATTAGGATTACATGTACTCAAAGGATTGTATTTGTATTTTGTATCCAGTATGTATAGGCTAGGGAATCCTACATCTTCTCGAATTCGAATTGTGAATGTAAATCCTGTCAAATTTCAAAGAAATATATACTAGGTAGTCTGCAGCTCTCATCGACTCAACGTTAGACTCTTCATATAGCTACGATGTCGATAAATCGTTCAACAGAATGGAATTTATATCTGAAAAGAAGATGATTTGGTTGGAATAATTTTATTCATTGACGATTGAATTGATATACAAGTAGAGTTTGTCTTATACAAGGAAACTATCCCTACAATTAAGCTATGATTGTGGTATACTGAATATTCATAATTGATTAACTTCCTATAGAAGATGTGACTTCTTAACACTCCCCCTCAAGTTGGAGAGTGGATATCTCGAACTCCCAACTTGTGAATCAGAGGAATAAAAGTTTCCTTTCCCAAAGGCTTGGTGAGAACATCAGCCAATTGATGTGTAGAACTCACAAACTTTGTTGCAACAGAACCATGCTGAATTTTGTCTCTGATGTAATGACAGTCCATCTCTATGTGCCGAGTTTTCTCATGAAAAACAGGATTGGCAGCAATGTGTAACGCTGCCTTATTGTCACAATATAACAAGGCGGGTTGTTGATGCAATACTCCTAAATCCTTAAGGAGAGATCGAAGCCACGTTAATTCACAACACGCACCTGTCATTGCTCGATACTCCGCTTCAGCAGAAGAAAGAGACACAGTCTTTTGCCGCTTTGACCTCCATGAGATTAATGAGGATCCAAGAAAAACACAGTAACCTGTGGTGGATCTTCGAGTTAGCGGACATCCCGCCCAATCTGAATCACAAAAAGCACGTAACCTGAGGTCACTGTTAGATGAAAAGAACAATCCCTGTCCTGGAGCACCCTTAAGATATTTCACAACACGGAGTGCACTTTCCATATGACATTTACGCGGCTCATGCATAAATCTACTCAAAACATGAACTGGATAAGTAATATCAGGTCTTGAGACAGTAAGGTAAATTAGCCTTCCAACTAGCCTCCTGTATCGAGATGGGTCTTTAAGAATATCACTCTTATTTGACAACTTTAGGCCACGCTCCATGGGAGTATCAACAGGGGCTGCACCCAATAATCCTGCATCTTTGATAATTTCCAGGGCATATTTTCTTTGGGAAATAAAGGTCCCATGAGCTGAAGAAGAAACTTCAATCCCAAGAAAGTACTTTAAATCACCAAGATCTTTAATACGAAATTGACTATGCAGAAATGCCTTGAGTGCAGCAATACTATCAGAATCATTACCAGTAATTAGGATGTCATCAACATATATCAAAAGGATAGTGAAGGACTTGCCTTGTCGTCTTGTGAATAACGAATAATCAGCTCTTGATTGAACATAACCAGCTGACTGTATAGCATCGGAAAATTTGGCAAACCACTGCCGAGATGCCTGCTTCAAACCATAGAGAGATTTGTGGAGGCGACAAACGAGATGTTCCTCCCCCTGTCGCCGAAGACCAGGAGGAGGTGTCATATAAATCTCCTCATCAAGATCGCCATGTAAAAAGGCGTTGTTGACATCCAACTGAGAAAGAGGCTAGTGTTGAGCAGTAGCCAAAGCAATGAGACAACGTACGGTTATAATTTTGGCAGTGGGAGAAAAAGTATCTTGGTAATCAACACCTTCCAGTTGAGTATAGCCTTTGGCCACCAAACGAGCTTTATAACGCTCAATAGAACCATCAGAACGATGCTTAATTTTATACACCCAACGACAGCCAATGGGTTGCTTACCGGGAGGCAAAGGAGTGAGCGACCACGTACCATTATCATGTAAAGCCTGAAGCTCAGAACTCATAGCGGCCTGCCATTCAGGATGAGGTGCCGCTTCGGCATATGTACGAGGCTCAATGGCCTGACTGAGTTGTGCAACAAAGGAACGATAGCCTGGAGTGTAACGATCATAGGAAACATAATTGGATAGAGGAAACCGTGTACCTTTAATTGGACCAGGAAACAAGGAAGACGATGAATCCGGAGATGACAGCGTGGTGGCAGAGCACACATAATCCCGTAATTTGAGTGGCGGAGCAGTGGAGCGACTAGAACGACGGAGAGGAGCCGGGGAAGGAGGTTGTGGAGAAAGAGACGGAGGGATAGCAGGAAGAGACGATCGATCGCCCGATGGAGACGATCGATCGCCCGAACAATGGATGGGATCTGGAGGTTCTGGAAGTGAAGACGAGCGATCGCCAGGACCCGAAAGAGGGGCTGGAAGTTCATGGATTTCACACGATCGATCGCTCGAGGAAGACGATCGATCGCCTGGGCGCGGGGTCGGTTCTGGAACTGAAAACGATCGATCGCTGGGGTGCTGGACAGGTTCTGAATTTGAAGATGAGAAAATGGGTAAGGGAATGGGGCCAGACGCAACAGATGGAGAGGTGTTTGGAGAAACTTGATTACCAGACTCATAAGGAAAAACAGTCTCATGGAAGATAACATCACGACTTGTAAATACCTTACGGGAGGAAAGATCATATAACTTGTAAGCTTTCTGGCCTAATGGGTAACCAATGAAGATGCACCGAATAGCACGAGGAGAAAACTTGGTTTGAACATGAGTGTTTGTGGCATATGCTAGACAACCAAAGACACGAAGATGGGAGAAAGATGGAGTGTGGTGATAAAGACGCTCAAAAGGAGTTTTAAAAGAGAGAATAGGAGTGGGAAGACGATTAATAAGGTGCACAGCGGTGAGAACACATTCGCCCCAAAAAAGGAGTAGGAAGATGGGCATGAAATTTGAGTGCTCGTGCAACCTGTAAAATGTGACGATGCTTGCGCTCTACAACCCCATTTTGTTGAGGCGTATAAACACAAGAGTGTTGAAAAACAATCCCATTTTCTTGGAAGAAAGGTCGAAGTGAAAGAAACTCAGCACCATTATCACTACGAAAAGTTTTGATTTGAGAAGAAAATTGAGTAGTGACAAAGGCAAAAAAATGCTTCAAGAGAGGTTGTGTTTCATTTTTGTGACGCATTAAAAACACCCATGTAAAACGAGTATAATCATCAACAATAGTGAGAAAATAGTGAGCTCCAGAAAGCGAAGGGTGTTTATAACGACCCCAAATATCACAATGAATAATGTCAAAAGGTCTTACAGAAGAAATTGAACTAGTACCAAAAGGTAAACGACTTTGCTTTGCCAGAGGACAAACTTGACAAGCATTATTTGGACTAACTGAAATATGAAGAAACTGTTTGGCGATAAAGATCAAACGAGAGGGTGAAACATGGCCTAGACGTCGGTGCCAGAGATCGGTGGATGAAATGGTAAGATTGCAGGAAGATGGTGTGATGAGGGCGTTGGTTTCTGAGGTGTTTTGGGAGGTGATTAATCCTTTCTCCGTCGCCAAAGTCACCAAATAATAGAGTCCACCACGCTGTTTACCCAAACCAATCGTCTTCCTCGTAGCCAGATCCTGCAAAATACACCAATAAGGGAAAAATGTCACCGAACAATTTAAGCCTCTTGTTAAGCGACTCACAGACATCAAATCAACTTTGAATGTAGGAACACAAAGCACGTCTTTGAGACAATAGACTGAATTTAGAGGGAAAGATCCTGTGGCAGTAATCGGTGCTGTTTGTCCACTTGGTAACGATACCGGCGGCAATGAAGAAATTTTCTTTCCACATAATGAATTGGAAGAAGAAACAATATGATCTGTCGCACCGCTATCAATAATCCAGCGGCGGGACGTGATTCTAGACAAACCTGGTTTGGCAACTGCTGAATTAGCTTTAGGTTTAACATCTTCTCTAGCACTCAAGATGCTAATAAGTTGCTGCAGTTGTGCCTCTGTGGAAGTTGAATGCAAAAAACTCTCTCCATCCTTGGTTTGTCCGTCAGAGACTTGATTTGCAAAACGGCCACGGCTTCTATCATTCTTGGGACGATTGAATTTATGCTTTGGATGACCTGGTGGATAGCCAATTATCTTCCAACAAGTTTCCACAAAGTGCCCCATATCACCACAATGGGTGCATTCTGGTCGTCCTTTGGAAGAGCCCATACGACGCCTGTCTAGTTCAGAGGGTTGTGCACTTGGAGAGTTATTGAAGGAGTGATCCCTTCCCTGTCGGTTTGAATGATTGGGCCTATTATTCCTCACAGCCATAGCAGCTCCACCATGTGAATCAGATGCATGTGTAGTCCCAAGTTGCCTCTGCTTTTCTTCCTGACAAATAGCTGCGTAAGCCTGTCGAACTGAGGGAAGAGGATTCATCAAAAGTATTTGTCCCCTAGCAGCACTGTAAGATTCATTTAAGCCCATCAAAAACTGCATCAACTTCTGTCGGTCTTGTTGTGTACCACAAGTACATGAAGATGCATCAGTATATGAGGCCAATTCATCCCAGAGACTCTTCAATTTGGTGTAGTAGGCTGAAACAGAAAGCTGATCTTGTCTGTGGTAAGCAATCTCTCGCTGAATTTCAAAGATGCGAGGAGCATTGCTTTGAGAGAAACTCTCACGAAGGTCTTCCCAAACTTCACGAGCAGTAGTGTAATAGATTACACTATCTGAGATTTCCGGGGCTACAGAATTGATAATCCAAGAATGAATCATGTCGTTGCACCGAGACCAAGTCGCATAATCATCAGGAAACTCATCTGCTGAGGGTGGTTTGATGGTGCCGTTGACAAAACCAAGCTTGTTCTTGGCGTTTAGGGCTATAGTCATGGCACGCAACCATGTGGAGTAATTATCTCCATTGAGTTGTTTGGATACCAAGACCAAACCAGGGTGATCGGAATGATGAATAAAGAAGGGGTTTGAGACATCAGCCTTTGAGGCTTCCGATTTTGAATTTTCTGGAACGTCGCCCATGTTACTGAAGAATTTGGAGATTGGAGAATTTGAAGCTTGCTGTACGAGAAGGTAGGGCACAGCGACAAGAAAGAGTCAGGATATTATTCCTGCTCTGATACCATGAAAAGAAGATGATTTGGTTGGAATAATTTTATTCATTGACGATTGAATTGATATACAAGTAGAGTTTGTCTTATACAAGGAAACTATCCCTACAATTAAGCTATGATTGTGGTATACTGAATATTCACAATTGATTAACTTCCTATAGAAGATGTGACTTCTTAACAATAACATATTGCCAGAAATGAAACTCACAATTTTGATACAACAATGAAACTCGTAATGAAAACATATATGCCAAGAGTTCAGCCATAACCTAATTAACAGAAAAGTGAAACCCAAAATATTTCAGTCCTTAATCTCTCTAGCTAATATATGTTTGATTCTTTGAGCCAGTTCGTGTGTTTGCTAAATCAATAAATGGTCTTCTGTTTGCATTATGAAGTGAACCTAATCAATTCATTTAAATATGATCAAACTGAATATATGCGGTAGAGTTATTTAGCCATTTATTTCACATCTGATCTGATCACATCGCCTTTACGACAACTTCAATCTCACTGCAATGCACAGAGCATTATCAATTAACATGATAACTGCGCAAACATGAAACATGAGAAGTCTTTCCTGTCCCAAATTCAAAAGGAAGGGCACATCGATGGAATACATACATGAAATTATATTCAAATAAGATATTGGAAGATATTAAAACTTTAAAGCTAAATCATTGACAAGCATATACTCGCTCCTATGATTTCAGAGAGATAACGTTTTTTTTTTTTTAGTACGAATATCGTACATGAGGGCATCCTGAACAAACTCAGGAGCTGTAGTGAACCATTCTCGATGACCATTATTTTCATATCCAAAATTGGCAAACCTGTGAGCTACCACATTAGCTAGTCTAGAAACATGAATTACACAGCAATTAGGAATGCTACTCACGAGACTTTTAATATTAGCAACTAAAGCCCCAAGAGAAGACAAGTCTTGAGTAGGGGAGTTATTTACTTGCACAGCTTGTAAGCAATCACTTTCAATCATCACTGAATGAAGTTGCATATCTGTTGCCAACATAAGACCATCTTGAATAGCCATCAATTCAGAGTGTAAAGCTGATGTGATAAAGTCATACCTAGCTGCAAATCCGACTTGAAACCGACCAAGGGAGTCTCTAAGGACACCTCCAGTGCCACCCAAAGGAAAGTTCGGGAGGTAGGCATCATCTGTATTCAGTTTCAAATCAGTTCCAACTGGAGCAACCCAATACTTAACTATCTTCTACTTTGGAGACTGTGGAGATGCATCTCGTTGATTAGCTGAGATATAACTCTCATACCAACCCATTGAATTAGCAACTAAACTCTGGACTGAGTGAGCTTGATTTCTCCAGAAAATACTGTTCCGATTAAGCCACAAACTCCAAAGAACAACTAAGAGCTTATCAAAAAGATGAGAAGGCAGTATCTGGGACTTCTCCAAAAACCAGTCTTTCCAGGGAATCGATGCAACACCAAACGAGAATGGAGGGGCTGAGAAAACTTCCTTAGCTATTGTATAGTCACGAAATAAATGCTCCCGAGTCTCTACTCCTGTATTGCACACACAACAAGTAACTGGACCATCATAGCCTTTGGTAGTCAATGCTGTACGAATAGGAAGCAGATTGTGAGCAACTCTCCATCCGAAAATAGCTATCTTACTTGGAACCTTAGCTGACCAGAGAGCTCGCCAGATACTAGAATAAGGATCACCATTAGACGAAGATGCCATAATATCACCTAGAAGTAATTCACTGGCGATAGAATATGCTGACTTGACAGAGAAGAAACCGTGATTATTCAACTTCCAGACAACACGGTCAGCTCCAAATCTTCTACTCAAGGGGATAGTTAGAATCTGTGCAACAACATGTGGATCGAAGACAGTATGCAAAGCATGTAAATCCCAGCAGCCATTCTCCACATTGATTAAATCAGATACCAACTCAAAAACTGAGTCGTTGGGTTTCGAAATAGAGTGAGTCAGCCCCTCCATTCTCGTTTGGTGTTGCATCGATTCCCTGGAAAGACCGGTTTTTGGAGAAGTCCCAGATACTGCCTTCTCATCTTTTTGATAAGCTGTTAGTTGTTCTTTGAAGTTTGTGGCTTAATCGGAACAATATTTTCTGAAGAAATCAAGCTCACTCAGTCCAGAGTTTAGTTGCTAATTCAATGGGTTGGTATGAGAGTTATATCTCAGATACCAACTCCATTTTTCAGAGGGATAATGTTAATTACAAAAAAAGAAAAAGAATATTCGATCAGGAATGAAGTTTTCATTGACAGAAAAATGGAGTTCGTACGTACGTAGTATTAAAATTCTCAAGAGAACAAAAGTAAAATTAAAATGAAATTTAGAACATTTATACTACTCTAGCTAGCTAAGAAGTGATAAGCCAACGAGATCATTTTGTATACATACTGTCGGGAAGTTTTCTTCCTGGATATATACTAAATGTAGCGATCAGTATCAAATACTTAATGAAACATGCACCCTGATTCACCTTTGTTCTACCAATTGCAATCTAGCTAGCTAAACAAGAAACTCGACTTTAGGAGTGTCAACTCGAGGTGAAAACATGCAATCTATTAAGAAAGTTATAGGCATGAGTATAAGCACGAGACCATGAAATTGATTGATGAACTCATATGTTGTAAAATATCTAAGCTAAATTAGGTCACCCATTTTCACGAGTAAAAGGACATTAAGCATAACACATCAAACCACTGTCATAATTGTTATTTCTCTCTGCATCCCTCGATGAACTTATACATGAAAGCTGCTAAAACCCTAAAACTGAAGATGCTAAGCAGGTCCTGTACATAGCAGCAAAGCTTAAAAGAATGGAACGAAACCCATTTTGTGATATCTATAGTAAAGCAGTAAAAGCACAGCAGCAAATTATATATACTTTACCCCTTGTAGCAAAATCCAAGCTGCAACAATCACTTAATTTGATTTTTTTTCGAACAAAACAAAAGAACAACAATTACAACTCAAAACCTCTAAAGCACCCTAGCTACACCTAATAAATCATAGACACTACTAGGAAAAAAGACATATGCGACGAAGAGAATTTATTTCGTCGCTTAGGTAATTAATAACTTATACTACGAAATACACTTCGTCGCTTAGGTAAAAACTTAAGCGACGAAACACTACACAGTCGCATAAGTTATTCCCTAAGCGACGAAAATTTGACCTAAGAGACGAAGACAACACTTAAGAGACGAAAAATATTTCGTCTCTTACGTTTTGTCTTAGGCGACGAATAATTAAATTTCGTCACAAAAATGTTTACCTTAAGAGACGAAAATTTATTTTGCCGCATAAGAAGTTTCTTATGAGACGAAATTTATTACTAATACAACGAAATTTTCGTTGCATAAGTGTTTTTGACTTTATATCTCCTTCCTCACTGCCCAGATCTAAAACAGAATGAAATTTGGTGGAGCTGAAATCTGACGACAGATTTTCGGGAAATCACCAAATTCGGACTTCTAAAGCTTTGTCTACCTCTACTCATGATGCATCACTAGTTTATAGCTTGGTATAATCTCATTCTCTCTTCTTTCACCATTTATGTTTCATGACTAGTTTATAGCTTTGATGATGATGTTGTTTGTTGATGATATGTTGAATTTTGGGTTATCCATTACATACATTTAAAGTTATTTCTCCTCCTTGTTTAGACCATATATATATGTTTTCCTCCTATTAAAAAAAAAAAATGAAGACCATGTTTTCCGGTGAAGAATTCCGGTGGTACCACCGGTCACTTGTTGGCAGTATAAAACAATCACTACGCCAATAAGTGCAACAAACGACACTTTTCACACAACGGTGCACAATAGCAGAGTTGTACAAATTTTAAAAATGCTTCATACAACGTTCAGAAACTTTCAGCCGTTGTGTGGATAGTCTGAGATCATTCCAGTTTTTTTTTCCTTAAACTCGTACAACACTTTGGACAATATTTTGTTGTCTGAATGAAGATAAAAATGAGGCCCATTTTGCTTCTAACCCAACTCTAGTTTGACATATAACTGGGTGTTCTTACACAACAGTGAAACAAATAAATGTTGTGTGAATATATACAATTTAAACTATCACACAATACTTTGTATACATCTGTTGTATGATGTATCTCTCATGTCAGGTTGCAGACTTCTAGTTTTAAAATGAATTAAATTCAGTTTTACATCCTCTGAAAACCTAAATTTTTTGTGAAGGATAGCCTTGGTGGTTTTGATGTAACAACGGAACACTCAAACCTGTTGTGTGAGAGTATAATATTTTCAACAATCACACAACGACTTTTTAGTTTTGGTTGTATAATGTATTTTCGTGTCATGATGAAACCCTTCTCTTACATTTGGCGATACTACTTTAAGTTCTTCATCCCATAACAATCAACTAAGAAATGTTGTGTGAAGGTATATCACACAATTGTTTCAATATTACGTTGTATATTTCGTAACCTCTAACCCCTAAAATACCCTAAACCCTAAAAAATCCTAATAAATTTCCTATTGTAGTGCCACAACGGTTCTTTTTTAATACTGATGTGTGACGTAAAATTAAAATTGTTGGATTTATGGTTGACCGAGTTGATCGATACCCAAACGTTTCCGAAAATTTGTGAATTTTGTTACACTGCTATACTTCACTATCATAATTATATCAAACGGTCGAATTTTCATGATTTTAATCCTAAACATCTATATCACAATCAACCTACTAATGAGATATAACATGTTTACTATGTGGCACATAATGTGACATAACATGTGTAGTACATATTATATAAATGTGTGTTTATCTAGAGAGACACCATTGAGGAAATGAAATTTTGAAAATCAAACCGTATAGACATGTTTACGATATTGAAGCATGAATGTGGTAGAAATGTCATTAATTTTTGGTATTATATGAGTGTCGATCGACTATTAAGTGAAAAGTAGCCGTAAATTTTCCGCCTTCACGATTATTAAGTGAATGTCTCTATTTTCTTTCTTCTCAGACAACACAAAATATGCAATTTAGGTTGTCTGATTTGTAAAATGGATAGGGAAAAATTAAGACTGAGATGTAGCAGCGGGAAATCTCCCGCTCTTGCAATTTAAGGATGTCATTTCTTCTCAGACAACAAAATATACAATTTACGTTGTCTGATTTGTAAAATGGATAGGGAAAAAATTAAGGCTGAAATGTAACAGCGGGAAATCTCCCGCTCTTACAATTTAAGGATGTCATTTCTCAGACAACCAAAATTTAGAGTTATGTTGTATGATGTGGGAAACACTCGACTCAAAAACCTAAAACACTTAAAACACTTCCACACAAAAAAACCGTATCGCTCTTTCAACACACACACTCACCGCTCTTTCTCTCTTCTCTCCTTCACTCTTTCTCTCTTTCTCTCTTTCTCACTCGCCGCTCCCTTTCCAGGCGTACCTTCGCCGTCGTCCGTCCGTCGTTAGCTGATCGGAGACCAGCACTCAACTCTCCTCTCTCTCCTCTACCTCCCCGTACCCACAAAATCGACATCCAACCATCCCCTTTCTCAGATCGAAAATCCAAACCCTAACCCCAATTCCGATTTCTGGCCAAATCCTCTCTTCTCCGGGGAGCTCAAGCTTCTCAAAGGTAAACCCATCTCTTTTTTTGATTTCAAGCTCCCTTGAGCTTTGTTTTTCTGTTTGGGATATAATCCCTCTTGTCTTCTTCTTTTCTGGGTTCGTCTGCAACGTCGTTGTCGGCGACTCTCCGGCCTTGCATTTGATTCTTCAAGGTAATCATTTTCTTTTCTCTCCAATTCCAATTTCTCTTAGCCTTGATTCCAAGTTTGGATTCGAGCTTACTTTCCTCTTCTTTTCTGGCTTTCGACTTTTCTAGCGGATCCCCTTCGTTCTCCAGGAGGAGGAGCTTCGTTTTAGACCCGAAGCGAGCGTCAGCACGTGAGAGCTTCTCCTTTTCTTTTCTGCTTTGTTCCGTGATCTAGTGTTATGTGGAGCTGAATTGTATGATCTTGGTCTTGCATTGTTCTGGTAGTAGGTCCTCTTCTAAAGTACCTCGCCTTGTTCTGCCGGAGGAGTTATTTGTCAACATTGCCATCTCAATTGGTGCTGAAATTAATCGAGGGCTGGAGTTTATTCAGGATGTTTCTTGTGGAGGAAATTTGAAGCAATTTCTTGTGGTATGTTTATGTGTTCGGATGTTTTTTAAGTTGAGGAAGTATATTTGCATGTCAGTTGTTAAATTGGATGTGAATGATTCAGATACATCTGCACTCACCGCCGGCTTTGCATTAAAACTATATACATTTGGTCTAATGATTGATATGCAAAGCAAGGTCTGTAAATTAGGTTCTCAGCAAAATGCCACCATATTTTTGTTGCACAAGCAATTTCTTGGCTTTTACATTGTAGTAGTTTGATGGTAATAGCAATACTGTATTTTGAAACAACCTCACGCTGTCATACTATTACTTAATGTCTTGAAGATTGTCATGAACTCTGGTGAAAATTTCCCAGGTTGTAGCAAGCTTGTGGGCTGCTTCAGTTATTGGAAGCTGGTGCAACTTTCTGACAGTTTTGTACATTGGTGAGTTTCCAATCACCCAAGTAATGAGAATGCAATTTGGATAACCTTTAAAATGGTGAATTAATCTTTGATTCTGGACTAAAGTTTGCAATGTCTCTGTATTAGTCGTCTTCATTGATGTATTACCTCACTATGGAGATATGAGCTGCTGCTATATTAAAACAGAAAAAGGGGGGGGGGGGGTAGAGATAACAATTAACCCCAATTCTCAGATCGAAAATCCAAACCCTAACCCCAATTCCGATTTCTGGCCAAATCCTCTCTTCTCCGGGGAGCTCAAGCTTCTCAAAGGTAAACCCATCTCTTCTCAAAGGTAAACCCATCTCTTTTTCGTGAGAGTTTTGGAGGTCTTGGATGGCAGAACTGCGTTTCGGCAATGGGGTAAGGTTGATGTGTTCTTCGAGTTGGGACTTCAACATCATTAGGTGAGATGGCTTCTGGCCTTAAGGTTTCTGGTTTTACATGTTTAGTGTTGTTGGTAATTGATGGGTTATTGGTATTGAGGAGGAGCAGCTTTGGTGGAGCTATGGAGTGAGGCTGCAGAGCAGCTCTGGAGGCTTCGGAATGCAGAGCAGCAGAACCTTCGAAAAAACTAGTACAGAGTTTCTGGAGAGGACAGATTTTGGGAGAGTTGTGGAGTGAGAGAGGAAACCTTTTTACTTCGATTTTCTAAGGTAAAACTCATTCCATCCTCTAGCAATTTCAATTTCAGTTTCATAGTTTTGTTTATGGATTGCTATGATGCTTGTTTCCTTGTTTTGAGTTTAGTATGGTTCTTTTGTTTGTTTATAGTTAGTAATTTCGAATTCTCAAACTTGTTTAGACAGCAAAATCGAATTCGAAAAGGATGTTATTGTTTGGAATCGTTATGGTTGAAGCTCAAGAACATGGTTCTTGAGTTTGGGTGTCCAAATCAAATTTTGGATCAGGGAAGCTGGAGATTTTTGCAATTTGGTTACAGAATTTGATAATGGGTGATATGTGTTGTTGTGAATTGTGATCAGGGAAGAAGAAGATTAGGGGTGTGTGTGTGTGTGAAATATGCAACAGCAGCAACAAGAGGCCATAATGCAGCAAGCTCTGCTTCAACAGCAGCAACAGCACATGTACCATCCTGGTGTTCCTGCAGCTGCTATGTCTCAGGTTCTCCGAACATCATCATCACTCTTCATTTTTCGTTGAAATTTGGGTGCTCTTTGTGTTTGTTTGATTGTTTTGATCACAAAGTTTGATTCTTTAAGTTGTTGGCAACCACTGAGTTTCACCTGTACTTTGCAAATGATGGTTCTTTTTTTTTTTTTTTTTTTTGTAATGTTGGTTGTGAATTGCGCTGTTAGATTTACTAGGATTGTTGGTTTATTTGTTTTTTGATGATTTGCAGATGGAGCCTATCCCAAGTGGAAATTTGCCTCCAGGCTTTGACCCCTCCACATGCCACAGTGTGTAAGTGCTAAAACAATAGTTATTCGTTCCTCCTGGTTTTGGAATCTTTGGTTTTGTTTCCATTTTGAGTGAATCATGGAGCTTCTGGTTGTTCATATTCATTGTCAAATGGTAATCTTATGAGGGCTTGATGGCTTCAGGTATGTCGGAAATATTCATGTTGTACTTACTAGTCTTTCTAATTCTCTTTGCAGTTACGGCCTGGCACTTAAGGTGAACTGGGCATATGCCAATAGCCAGAGGGAAGATACTTCAGGTTACTTTGAGCTTCAGTTGCTCTGCTGCTGCTCTTGGATATTATTGCTTGTTACCATTTTTGCTTCTCAGTCTATCCTAGTTGTTCGTGAGTTTTTGTTTCTTTGGATATCTTTTTTCCTGTTTCAATATTAGTAGATATATGCCAAGGACTCCGGTAACTTAAATATTCTTTTTAGGTTAGTCATCACCCTCCTATGAAAGCTGCTCATGCAGAAAATGAGCATTTCATATATGACATAACTTCAAAGGTGAAAATCATGAAGGTAATTCTCCTATTTGATCTTTCTTTATGGCTATAGTTTTGTTAACAAATACCTTTTTATCATGTCAACTCTTTTAAACTCAAGTGGCTGAGGACTATATTTTTGGAAGTATCATGTACTCGAAATCTTGTTAATGGTTAAGGACTCAGTGTAGAGCTTTGACGTCGTTATTAATCAATGATCTTTAGAACTTCGGTTTGTAGTCAATTTTGCATGTTGTGAGTGTATAGTTGCTTATGCATAATTATGTATTCTCAATCTATTAATTGTGAACTTGAAGTGCCAACACAGTGAAGATGTATCTTCATTTTTTCTTTCATTAATGGCTTGCAGATTATATAGATTACTCATGTTAAGAATGGTGGGTCAGCTGGTGCTGGGAAGGGCTGGTGAATCCAGAAGGTTAAGGTTTCTCCGAAGTATTATTCTTTACCATTTAATTGCCAAAATACGAGATCAATCATGTTAGTTTTGGTTTGTTTAGTGAACACATGCCACTTCAATTTTGGTTTGTTTAGTGAACACATGCCACTTCGGCTTATTAGCTTTCATGATCTTGGAGGATCCAATATATGGATGTATCAACTTTTGATTATCCCTATTAAGGTTAATACAATGGTTTGGATGTGTCTTAGCATATTTTTGTTTGAATGTAGTATATGCTTTTCATTTGGTAAATTAGTGGAATTCAGCATACAACAGGTTAATGACAATCCAACGTTGTCTGACTATATGATCCTACAACTAATCTCTTGCATTGCCACGTTGTGTGAGTATTGATCACACAATGCCTACTAATAAAAACTCTGTGTACTATTTAACAATCAGACAACCATGAAACTTAAAAACTCGTTATATGAAAATAACTTCACACAATAGTTTACAGCAAGAAAACTATTGTGTGTGTCGACAGATGTTGCCGACTGCAATGCGGAATGATCTCGACGTATGTCGATGAAATCTGTCGATATTCACACAACTCTTGAAAGGAAACCATTGTGTGACTTGACAATCACACAACGGTTTTTATTGGAAAACATGTTGTGTGATTCTCGGCAGATATCATTGACAGCTGACGAGAAGCAGCTCGGCATGTGTCGACATCTGTCGATAATATATGTCGAGAATCACACAACAATATTATACAAAAAACCATTGTGTGATTCTCGGCATAATTCATCAACATATGTCGACAGCTGCCGAGAAGCAGCTCGACATGTGTCGGCAGCTGTCGATGATATCTGTCGAGAATCACACAATGGTTTTTATTGTAGCGTTGTGTGTCAGTTAGTCAGACAAGCTCTTTTTAACCGTTGTGTGACATGTTGATCAGACAGCGATCGGATTAACAACAGATTTGACCTTTAACAGACGACGTTTTTTCCCCGTCGTGTGATGCATTATCTGGCGTAGTGAATATATTAATGTTATATATATATATATGTATGGTTATATTTGTTGGTTATATATATATATATATATATATATATGGTTATATTGGTTGGTTATATATATATACAAAGAATGATGTTGTGTTTTTTTAGCGCGATGAATGTAAGAATGGTTAAATTCTTTCATTCACGTTTAACCTTAAAAATCCCGTTCGAGAATGATTTTGGTTTGGCAACAGACTAAAATGGTTCTTGAATTGTCCCATTTTTGGACAGTGTGGGAGAATAAAACTTTGTTATGTGATTTGTAGTTCTTTTGTTTTTGGTTTCGATTGTGGGTATATATATTTCGACAGAGTCTCCTGTATTGTTCCTCGAGTGCATACTAGGCTTAGATATTAATGCACTTGGGGAACTGTAGGGAGATGCTGCTGAAATTTTACCACATCGAAATCGAAACAAAAGAACAGCAAATTTCTTAACAAAGTCTTATTCTCCTGAATGGGATTAGGATCCTAACCGGAGGCATAATGTGAAGAAGAAACAAATATTTGTATGAGTAATGTTGGCTATATACTTGGTGCTCATTTGTTGTTTCTCTTATGACAGCAGTGCAAAACATGGACAAAAGCTGGATGTTATACGACAAGTCTCACCATATACAGGGAATCTTTGATTTCTTGAGATTTGTTGATTATCATGCTGCCCCAGGAACTGAGTGGCACAAGTGTCCATGTAGAAAATGTATGTGCGACGATTGGCAGACACGATCGGGTATGGAACAACACTTGTCACATTTTGGTATGTGGAAAAATTATACTATATGGACGGAACACGGTGAGGTGGAGGAAAATAATCCTACACTAGCAGAATTTCGAGCAAGTTACATTCATGAAGTTGGGTCATCTAGTGGTACTGCCGACCCTTCTATATACCCCGCTATGAATATGCTACATGATGTTTTCCCGTATGCTTCAAGATATGAAGAAGAGGTAGTTGATGATGATGCCCCCAATGTCAATGAGGCAGTTGACATGTCTGATTATGAGAAGTATAACAGGCTTCTCGAACAAGCCCAGACACCAGTGTATAACGACTGTCCAGTTTCAGTTTTGAGTATCATCATGTCACAGATGCATTTGAAAGTAAAGCACATAACGAGTAATGGACATTATGGAGACTATTCAAAGTTTATCAAAACTTTGCTTCCTCCTGTAAATAGACTTCCTGAGAGTCATTATAAGACAAAAAAGATCCTGGGCGACCTCGGCCTTGATTATGTGAAGATCCACGCCTGCAAGAATAATTGCGTGCTGTTTTACGGAGATTACAAGCATGCTTTATACTGTCCCATTTGCAATGGGCCGAGGTATGATGAGGAGGCTTCTTCAGATAAAGGGAAACCTGTTCCTGTGAAAGTGCTTCCTTATTTCCCATTAACTCCGAGATTGCAGCGTCTGTACATGTCATCAGAGACTGCAGAGGAGATGAGATGGCACGGTCTTTCTAGGGAAGATGACGGTGTTTTGAGACACCCCTCAGATGGGGAGGCTTGGAAATCTTTTGACCCATCATTTCCTGATTTTGCGGAAGACGTTCGAAATGTAAGGCTCGGACTAGCAACAGACGGGTTCAATCCTAGCGGCAATATGACTATGTCTCATAGCATTTGGCCTGTTATTTTTATGCCGTACAACTTACCACCGTGGATGTGTATGAAGAAGGAATATAATTTTCTGACATTGTTAATTTCAGGTCCCAATTCTCCAGGAAAGTGTCTAGATGTATATTTGAGACCGTTAATTGATGAGCTAAAAGAATTATAGGAAAATGGAATCCCCACTTTTGACAGACATAGTAAAACTTCATTTAGGATGAGAGCAGTCGTGATGTGGATAATTAGCGACTTTCCTGGCTACGGTATGTTATCTTCTCATACCACTCAAGGGTACAAGGCTTGTCTCATCTGCTTAGAGAACGTTGATGCTAGTCGTCACACGGACATGATTGTTTACCTGGGTCACCGTAGATGGCTTCCAATGAATCATGAATGGCGGCTTGATACAGATGCATTCGATGGCAGGGAAGAGCATCGTGAACCACCCCCTATTCAATCTGGGGATGAAATTTTATACAAGTTGAACACTTTTGATTTTGGATATTTGAGTAGTGATAAAGATGTCTTGGCCCAAAATCCTGTGCGTCTTGCTGCACTTGACAATTGGCATCATAAGAGTATTTTCTTTGAATTACCTTACTGGTCCACTTTGAGAATTAAACACAGCCTAGATGTCATGCACATAGAAATGAATGTTTGTGACAACGTGGCGGGAACAATTCTCGACATTAAAGACAAGACAAAAGACAGTATCAAAGCGCGGGATGATTTGCAAAAGATGGGCTTAAGGCGTCACTTATGGGTAAAAAGGACGGCGTCAAGACAAGTGTTTATGCCTATTGCACCTTACTCGATGAAGCCCGTTTTCAAGCCTAAAGTTTTTAGTTGGTTCAATGATGTTAAGTATCCTCAAGGATATGCAGGAAATATAGCTCGATGTGTTAAGGTGGCGGAACAGAAGATACATGGATTGAAGAGTCATGACTGTCATGTTTTATTGCAACGTCTTCTTCACGTGGTAATCAGACCATATCTGCATCGTGATGTGGTGGAGCCGTTAGTAGCCTTGTCTAGGTTTTGGCAGAGATTATGCAGTAGAGAGCTGAAGAAGTCAGATGTTGTTGAAATGAAATCAGACATTGTTTATATCCTATGTAAATTGGAGAGGATCTTCCCCCCGACTTTCTTTTCAATCATGGTTCACCTCATGATCCATCTTCCCGAACAAGTGCTTCTTACTGGACCAATACACTTTACTTGGATGTTTCCCATAGAAAGGTATGATTATAACCCTAAATCCTTAATCATACATTATTATTATTTACATATTTTCCTTATATTTTCATTTGTACTAACTATTTTATTTTTAGACAACTTGGTGGGTATAAAGGTTTTGTTAAAAACATAGCAAAGCCAGGAGGATCAATAGCTAACGCATACATTGCACATGAGTGTGTAACGTATTGCAAGTCATATCTCCATAATACAGACGACACAGAGGGCCTCAACCCGGCAAGAACACCTACATTCAACCTCTCAATTGTCTCTGAAGATATAAGAATGTTTGGTAACTTACCGAATTCAGAAATTTTAAGAGAAGATGAGTTATGTGAGGCTCATTGGTGGGTACTGCAACATTGTGACGAAGTGAAGGAATATAGAGATGCTTATTTGGGACTTATTCAACTTAAGTATCAGAATAGACATGAAGAGAGGCATAAGAAAACGTTTCCTGCATATTTCCTAAAATGGGTACGTTTAATCTCCCCATTTCATAATTGGGGGAAGCTCATGCCCTTTTCGATCATAATTTTTAACTTATATATTTTCATTTGTTTGTAGGTGACGAGGATGCAAGAACAAAATAGCAAGGATTACTCTCCGCAGTTGCATCATTTGGCGTGTATGCAACAAGGACATAATGTTTATGCGGCTTGTGTAGTCAACGGTGTTAAGTTCCTAATAGAATGACGAGATCAACGCTGGAAGACACAGAATAGTGGAATCATGGTAGTGGGTAAGGATAATGTTGCATACTACGGAATTGTTGTTGCTGTCATCGAACTACTATATCCAGCAGGTATGCCAGTTGTGTTGTTCAAGTGTAGATGGTTCAATACTGACCCAAATTTTCCGAGGAGTACGAAGATGGATCACGGGCTATTATCAGTGAATACATCCACAAGCTGGTATGAGCATGCCCCGTTTGTACTTGCCATTCAAGCAAAACAAGTGTTTTGTCTTGATGATCCGAAAGTTGGTGGGGGTTGGAAAGTAGTTAACGTGATGGAGCATAGAAATATCTTTAACGCAACCACACTTCAGGGGGGCCGGGTAGAACAAAATATTGAGAATGTGGCTCTTGAACCATATCAAGAGCCTTTAACTTCTGACATCCCCAACACAAGCACTATTCGCATCAACAACGACATCCACTTCCCACAAGGCGAGTACATTCCAATTTCAGGTTTAGGGTTCGATTTCGGTTCACTGCCGTATATCCCACCTAGTCACGACTTCATTAACGATGAAGATGAAGATTCAGATGAAATTCCTGAGGATGATCTAGAAGATCCAGATTACGAGGATAGCGATTGAGTATTAAATTTATTATTAGACCTATTTTGATGTGCATGTGAACATATAACATTGTACTGTAAAACATATGTATTTGTACTGTTAAAAGATTAATTATTAAATAAATGTATTTAGTGAAATTAAAATATACATCAATTTATTTTTTTTGCGACGAAAAAGCCTAAACTCGTCGCTAAAGACATGTCCTAAGCAACGAAAAGAGTTATTCGTCGCAAAGGGCCTAAAATATATAGCGCGTACGAGTTTTGCGCCAAATATTTGGGCCAAAATTCGAATACCTAGTTTGGGCCACAAAATGTGGGAAAATTCGTCACTTGATCTATAACTAAATACCCAAACCCAGTTCGAACTCTATCATTCAATAACTCCCAACGTCTTCACTGCTTCGACCTCGTTCCCAATTCGCCTCCCCAGAATCACAAATATTCCTAATCCCTAATCCCTCCCCAGTTTCGAAACCCTAAACCCTAATCCCAATTCGCCTCCTTCGCCTCGCCGGCTTCGACCTCGTTCCCAAATTCGTCCTCCCAATTCCAATCCCAAATTCGCTCTCCCCTCTACCATCTAAACCGAATTTCAATCCCAAGCATGCCATCATTAACGAAGAAAAGGGCCAGGGAGATTGCGTCGGAGAGATTACGATTGGCTTGTGCAGCCCAATTTGGTTCCGGCACGACAGAGAATACGGCGGGGCTGACAGGAGATGTTGCTGACCAGTCACCGACGGGAGACGGTGAAACGACTCCACCTCCACCACCAGCCTCGATTGCCTCTACAGCTCCTCCACTGGATGAGGACGAGATCGATGATGTCGCCCCAGAAGCTCAGGCGAGGGTGTCCGATGGTTGTAGTGTTCGACGTGGTACTAAGAAGTCCACCGGACCTCCCCCAAAAAGCCGACGAGGGTTCAGCAACCTGGACAAAGTCAAACATATTGTGAAATGCACCGGCTTGATCGAAATTGTGTATGATGACTTCATCAGAGGACCGTCTTCATCAGCAGTGAACAGCCTCCTGGTCAATAGCATTGGTTGCATAATTCGATCTAAAGTCAAATTGTCGGCCGAAAACTAGGAATACCTCGGTGACTTTGAGAAGAAGAAGTTGATCGACGGGCTTACGGTAAGAATTCAGTACACTTTTGGTGAATGAGTTGTTTTTATTGTTCATTATGTCAATTTACAGTTTAGTAATGATGATGATGTGTTATAGGTGAATGACTAATGGAATGATGTGTTATAGGTGAACGAGTAATGGAATGTGTGGTCTCTTATAGGTGAATGTGTTATAGGTGAATGACTAATGGCATGATGTGTTATAGGTGATGTGTTATAGGTGAATGAGTAATAGAATGTGTGGTCTCTTATAGGTGAATGTGTTATAGGTGATGTGTTATAGGTGAATGAGTTTACAATGATGTGTTGAAAGGGTCCCAAGTTGGTAGAAATTAAGAGCCGGCCCTGGGGAGTCCAAGGCTGCAAAAGTCTCAGTGTTGACCTTCTAATATGTATATGTTCCATGGTTGAATTCATCTTCCAAAGGTGACATTCTAGTATATAACATGGAAGCTTTTCCGCACATTTTTGGTTTGTATAATTTAAGTGACCACGAATCTGCATGATTCTTCATACTTGGATGTGGGATCACATAACTCAATGCCTTATATTGCTTTACCATATTTTGTGGCTCATGTATGTGTTCCATGTTAAATCTTAAGGTGGGTTTCAGTTCTTCTGGAAAAACAGGATAGGGGTAGAATGTGACCTAGTTTAACCGATTAAATTTCGTTTAGCCTTCACTATGCAGTTTCCTATGTTACAGATCCCTTATTGAGTAACTAAGATAGCAAAGATGTCCCATGATGCTTAGATAACCTTTCTTTGTCATTCTAGTGTTGTATTTGCTGGCTCAATTTTCAGGCAAAACCTAGTGTATTTCTTTGCTTTTGGCTTCTGTTTCATAAGCTAATATGCTACTGGCTAAAGATTGTATAAAGTATTGTGCCCTCTATCAGAAGTTTGAGGATACTTGAGTAAAAGTTAGGCACATTTATTAGGCCATAAAATGCAGTTTCTGTCTACTTTATTGTGTGTCGTGTTCACTGTGGTGGTTCTTCCCAGTTGAATAAGTTTGCTACTTGTTGAGCTGAGCTCCCTCTTGTCAGTTTTAATTGGCAACTCTACCATTTTGAGCTTTTTCTGGCTTTAATGTTATTGATGGTTCTTCTGTGTTGAATATTTCTGCTACTTGTTGAGCTGTGCTCCCTCCTAAACAGCTTTTCAGTTTTGGTGTGGAACTAAACTTTAGCTTGGTAGTTTTGCCCTGATGAATATATTTCTGCTTCTCTTTGAGCTGATCCCCACCCCCCTGTAGTCCCATGATGTTTGCATAAAATCAGCTAAATAATATATGTATTATACAAGTCATTTACTCCATCTTAGCTTGACATGCAATATTGAGTTGTTCTATTCCATCTTAGCTTGACATGCAATATTTATTCTTCATTATTTCAATTTTTAGTCTGATGAGGAGTTGTTTGTGTTGTAGCCGTATTTTAAAATTGATTTTGGGGATAAACAGATGTGGGCGTGGCTTGAAGATAAGGCGGGTACCATATATCGAGATTGGAAGGGGGACTTTTCAAGGCACTATAAGAAGTATGGGAGAGAAACAATTCCGCCTGATTTGATACACAGGCAAGATGAGTGGGACTGGCTTTGCTGGCACTTTGAGTCGTCTGATTTCAAGGTAAATATAGTTTGCTGCCACTTTCATACTTATAGTTTGCTGCCACTTTCATACTTTCAAGGTAAATATAGTTTGCTGCCACTTTCATACTTTCATCCCAATTTGCCACATGAACTATGTACTATGTGATTGGCAGACACAATCAGCGGCTAACACGACCAACCGTGGTAAGAAGGAGTCGGAGCACCACACGGGGCGGCTACCTATCATCTACAGGGTGGTCCACCACAAAGAGAAGGGTGAGGAATTTCCTGTTATCCCAGCTTACACGGAGACGTATGACACAGTCAACAACCCTAAAGCTGCTAAGAATCTTGTAAGTTAATTAAATCTGGTGCAAATAGCTTACATATATGATCTACGCATTTTATGCTTGATTATTAATGTCTTTCTCTCTACATTTTGCTTTGTTATGAGCTTAGTAAATATGTTTCTAACTTGTTTTATGTTTTTAGGTAGAAAATAAAGGAGAAATAATAAAGGAGGCGATTTGGACCAAAATATGTGCAATTACATGGTATTCTCGGCCAAAGAAGAATTGGAGTCAAAAAGGAAGCTTGTGTTGACTAGGAAACAATTTCCTATGTTGACTAGGATATGGAGCAAGTAGTGATGCATGGACATTGATGAAGTCTAGACGGGGAACTAATATGCATGGCAGTTTTCGAAAAGGAGCTTAATTGCCATGGATGTAACGGTGGTGAGTAAATTGGGTGAAACGGAAGTATAATTGAAACGGTTTTGAACGGCTACTTAAATAGCTTAATTGACAATTGCATGGATGGTGTTATGCATGGCTGGATTTGAAACTGTTTTGCATGGCTGTCTTTCATGGCTTAATGGCATGGATGAATGGATATGCTTAATTGCATGATGTAATGGTGGGAGCTTAATAGCTAATGGCTGTAACGGTTTTGTATTGAATGGAGCATAATTGTGCATGGTTGTATTTGAAATGAGGTGAACGGCACCATCATCATCCCCTATATAAAGAGCTTTGGAGGAGGAAGAAAGGATCACACACTCATCGAGCCGAAGCCTTGTCTAAACACTAACCCCTCTCATACTTAGCCAAAATCAGCCTCTCTTAGTCGAAATACCATCTCCACCACCTCATAGACACCCTTCCTCCATCCGTGAGTGCTCTCTCGCTAGATTTGGCTTTGAACACTTGCGTAGCCATCCTCCACCAAAGGGACGTGCGCTCGGAGCTTGCAGAGAGACGAATTCCTCGGAGCAAAAAGTGTAACATGGCCTCTTTGTATTTATTTCGACTTTGTATTGTTTTTTTTTCAAGGCTTTGTATAGAAAGACTAATGTTTTGGTGTAAAGATGATTATTTCTAATTTGTTTTGAATTCTTCCATGTGTTTATAGGTTGATTGGGACGTGTATGTATGCTTGCCATGTTCTTAATGCTCTGGAATTTGCTTAGGATGACACTAGATGATTTGGTTCACCCTATGCATGTTCCACCGATCTGATCAAGATAAAATTGGGTTAGGGAGTTTGCTAGATGATTTGGCTGCCCTCTAATTCGATGCAAGTGTGTGTATATGTTCTAATTAACATGTGAATTTCGTAGGATTCAGCCAAGGAGGGAGTAATCGGCCTAAGCAACATGATGTGATGATCACTTGTAAATAATAGACTTAGGAACTTATTTTCGGCTAGATGCATGTTAGGATTATGTGCTCTTGATTGTTTGCTTGTCTATGAGTTTAAACATGTTAGAACTTGTGATTTCTTGATATGTATCTACCCATCTTCTTGTTTTATTTCGTAGGAACTTAGAACAAACAATCTTGCACCCCCCTAAACAACCTTAGCATAGTTATGCAATCACCCTCAATCCCCGGTTAAGAACGATCCCTACTTACCAATGCTACATCTACAAAGAAGGGTTTTAATTGTATTTGTGTTTGATTGAGTGTTTAAATAAGTGCTTGAAAACACGCGAATCAATTTTGGCGCCGTTGCCGGGGACTGAAAAGAATTGTGTAATTATGCTTGTACATTATGTTAATAGTTTTCTGTTTTTCGGAACTGTGCACTTCCCGGTTTTGTGCAAATTATTTGACATAGCTAGAGGATTCACAAAAATCTGAAATTTTGCAGGAATGTTTGGTTATGTGTCTAGTTGGTGCCTGAAAAATTTCAGCTCAGTCGACCGAGCCAATAATTCTACAAAATTCGAAAAGCTGCTGTGCTCATGTTTGGCAGAATCTGGAATTGCATGTGTTCTTTGTAAAGTTGTGAAATTTTGTGCATATATACTTGTAAATTTTCGAGATTTATACTAACACTTGTTCATAATGTTGTTTTTGCAGCCATTTAAATGTTAAAGGAAGCTTGGATTTGCATTGAGTACATGAGCTTGGTTGATTAAGTCGCACTCATTGTTGAATAGATGGCGCCTCTTTTCCATGTTTATCTCCTAAACCCCTTGTGCTGTATGGATTTCATCACCATACACCATAACCTAAGTGAAGTTATGGACATGAGGTTGAGGGCGGAGTCTACATTGGACTATGAGGGAGTCGTACATTTTAGAGAGATTGGTTGAATGTCGGACATGGTGTCTAGAAACGGGTTATGACTGGTGACAGGTTTTGGATCTAAGAAAGACTTACACCATTGGAGTATATACCATTGGCCCGGTTAGCCTCGGGGTGTATTGTCGAAATTAGTCCTACCTCTCGCGTTATCTCTATCCCTAACTGGCCATGTTTTTCGATTGAACCAAGACCATTCGATTGAAAGTGTACACTTTATCGCGCGGGTCGCACGTCCTTTGAACGACCTAAAGATCAAGCGAATGTACTCTCTCCAAATCTAAAGCGCAACACAATGAACCCTACTTGTGCATAAAACCAACGTGTTGTATGTAACCAACGTGTAAAGGACTTAACCACTTGCATTTGTAGCTTGCATAACCCTCTGGCGGCTTTGTGATGCTCGGACTTCACCACCGGGTACCCTAACCTAAGTGAAGTTAGGGACATGAGGCCAAGAGAGTGGTCACGTTGCATCATTTGATTTAGCATATAACTCTTGTGTTTTCTGCAGGTTCTAACGTTTTCTCTTATGCATTCACTCCATCTTTCACTTAGGTTCTTGCTTGATGCACTTTGAATGAAAGTTTGAATGAATTCTTGCATGAATTTCATGAACTATGAAATGTTTGCATCGTTTGAGTAACAACTTGTATTTTTGACGTTTTACTTAGTGTATATACAACTGACCCCTGCAGGATACATGTACAAATGTACATAACTTGTCTGTAGTAACTTGCATTCATTTTAGGATGACCTAGAGCCTTTGCATTTCATCTAGTGTACAAAACGTAACATGTGTGTCAAACCACTAATCCAAACGTCACTTGTATGTGTGTATGTAAGTATGGTGTGTTTTAAATTTGTGTGATTTGTTTTTGTGTGTTTTTGGGAAGTCCTTGTGATTTCCAACGGTTTGGCTAGTATCATGCATTCCTTGTGTATTCTTTTGATACTAACACTTGATCTTGGTTGATTTTCAGATCGTAAATGACCAAACCTTCTCCACGTGAAGTACAACTCCGTAACCGCACAGTGATCATTTCTACCAACGCAGTGGAAGACCTTGACCGACCTATTGTTGAGGACGAAGTTGAGTCACCAAGATCCCATCATTCCGAGCAATATCAAGAAGAGGAATCTAGGATGAATAACAACAACAACAACGTGAACAACAATGTACTTCCTAACAATGGTGGGGGTAACAACGTTGTTAGGCGTACTCTTCGCCAACAAACTTGCTCAACAGACTGGAGTGCTGGCCCTTCATGCATTCGATTTCCTGAACCTCAAGAAGACAAGCATGACATTGAGCTCAAGAGTGGATTTCTCCATCGCCTTCCAATCTTTCAAGGGATGGCGCATGAAGATCCTAACATGCATTTGAGGCAGTTTCAGTTTGTATGCTCAAGTATGAAGCCCACTGATGCAGATGATGAGCTTTTGAAGCTGAAGGCATTTCCGTTCACTCTGAAGGATAGAGCTCAGACTTGGCTCATGGAACTTCCACCAAATCACATCACTACATGGAAGCAACTTACGGATGCTTTCTTGAGCAAGTACTTTCCAGCCTCAAAGATCACTGTTTTGAGGAAAAAGATCACTGGAATCACGCAAGCATCAGATGAGTCATTTGGGCAATACTATGATCGTTTCAAGGTTCTATGCGCCACTTGTCCTTCTCATGGATTCTCCGAGACAAATCTTATGAACTACTTCTATGATGGACTCAAGCCAATTGATAGAGAGCTTCTCGACGCTGCTGCGAATGGGGCCTTCATGGATTTAGATGAAGTTGGAGCTCGTGCACTCTTGGAGAATAGAGCAAACAATGATGCTCAATATGGGATGGTACCTCGAAAATCAGTGGTGTCCGAGGTGAGTACCAAGCATGCTACGGATGAGAAGTACGACAAACTTTCAGATTTGATGGAGCAAATGCTTGAACTAGAAGTGAAACGAGCCAAGGTTTCTTTGGGACAACTTTGTGGCGTTTGCCACTCTCACGATCATCATGGAAGTCAATGTCCTACCTTGGTGGAGCAAACAAGTGAAGAACAAGTGAATGCCATTGGAGGATATCAAGGAGGTCAGCGGTACAACAATTACAACAACAACTATGTCAACCGTGATCATCCCGGATTCAAGTGGAGTAGTAATGAGGGCTGTTTGAACCCTCCACCTCAACAACAACAAGGCTATCAACGTCCCCAACAACAATATCAAGCAAGGCCACCTTTGCCAACGCCACAAGCACCTTTGCCTCCTCTGGTTCAACAATTCACCAATCCGGATTATGACAAAATGTTTGCTCAACTCTCCACCTCAACGCAAGCCCTTATTGATGGCCAAAATCAGCAAAAGGCGTTGTTGGAGACTCATGGCAATGACATTTCCGAGATAAAGAAGCAAATGGGGCAACTTGTGGATTTTATGGGACATATCAGAACTACCGGACAGCTTCCATCTCAACCAACGCCACCTATTAGGAATGCGAGTGCGGTTACTACAAGGAGTGGGAAGGTTTTGGAGCTACCAAAGCAGAAGGCAACGTCATCACCAGATGAAGTCATTGTGGAGGAAATTTTTGAAGAAGATCCAGCTATTGAAGAGCTCAAAAGAAAGAAGAAGGTGGCGCCACTTTTGCCACTACCAACACCATCACCATCACACCCTACCCCAACAAAAGGTATTAACTCTATCCCTTCAAGTTCTGTTAATACTAATGCTTCGTTTGCTCGTGCACCATTTCCACATAGGTTATCCAAATCAAAGAAAGATGATCAATATGATGAGATCCTAGACATCTTTCGGAAGGTGCAAGTGAATCTGCCCTTGATTGAGTGCATAAAGCAAGTTCCTATTTATGCCAAGTTTCTCAAAGAGCTATGCACCCAAAGGAGGCAAACGAGAGCGAAGGAGGTTGTGAAGGTGAATGCAACCGTTTCAGCGGTGTTGCAACGTCGGTTACCTCCCAAATTGAAGGACCCTGGGAGCTTTAGTGTTCCTTGCGTGATTGGTGACACTAGATTCGAAGATGTCATGCTTGACTTGGGTGCATCCATCAACGTTATGCCCTACTATCTATATGCATCCATGGAGCTTGGTGAGCTTAAGCACGACAATGTCATCATTCAGTTAGCCGACCGTTCTCACAAGTATCCAAGAGGGTACGTAGAAGATGTTCTTGTGCAAGTCAACAACTTGATATTCCCAGCTGATTTCTACATTGTTGACATGGAGGAGAGTTCATTAAACACCACGCCACTCTTGCTTGGACGTCCCTTCATGAGAACCGCAAGAACAAAGATCGATGTGTTTGAAGGAAAATTCTCCATGGAGATTGATGGAGAGAAGATCGAGTTCAACATCCTTGATGCAATGAAGGTCCCTAATGCTTGTGCCAACGCATGCATTGCTATTGATTCCGTTGAAGACATGGCACAACAACATTTGGACACACTTAGAGAGGATGAGCTTGACACCGTGCTTCAAAATAGTATGGGGCTGACCTACACTAGGAATGACGCCCTAATTGATGTGTTAATTGATAAATTGGAGCCACGGCTTGAAGAAATGGTGATGGCTTTGAATGAGGCAGTCTATGTGACGTCTAGACCACCCCCTATTCCTTTGGTCTATGGCGAGAACAAGCTGGTTCCCTCCATTATTCAAGCACCCGAAGTGGAACTCAAGGTGTTGCCGGATCATTTGAAGTATGCTTACTTGGGAGACAATGAGACTTTGCCGGTTATCATCTCTTCAATGTTGGAGGAAGAACAAGAAGGTAGATTGGTTCGAATGCTTCAAAGGTACAAGCCAGCCATTGGTTGGACACTTGCAGACATCAAAGGTATAAATCCAGCAACTTGTGTTCATCGCATTTTACTTGAGGAGGGAGCTAAGCCCTCACGTGAAGCACAAAGAAGGCTCCATCCGCCAATGATGGAGGTTGTGAAGAAGGAGGTGATCAAACTCTTGGATTGTGGGGTCATCTATCCAATTCCGGACAGCCGTTGGGTCTCACCGGTACAAGTTGTTCCTAAGAAGTCCGGAATCACCGTTCTCAAGAACGCGGAGAATGAGTTGGTGCCTCAACGAACTATCACTGGACATAGAGTTTGCATCGACTATAGGAAGCTCAACGCAAGCACAAGGAAGGACCATTTCCCTTTGCCATTCATTGATCAAATGCTTGAGAGATTGGCTGGTCATTCCTACTATTGCTTCCTTGATGGATATTCGGGTTACAACCAAATCAGCATCGCGGAGGAGGATCAAGAGAAGACAACGTTCACATGCCCTTTTGGAACGTTTGCATATCGACGGATGCCCTTTGGATTGTGCAATGCCCCTGGTACGTTTCAACGTTGCATGCTTTCTATCTTTTCCGATTACATTGAGAAAATAATTGAAGTATTCATGGATGACTTTAGTATTTTTGGGAAGGATTTCAATGCATGTCTAGAAAACTTAGAGCTAATCTTGCAAAGATGCGTTGAAACGAACTTAGTACTTAACTGGGAGAAGTGCCATTTCATGGTAACACAAGGGATTGTTCTTGGACATATTGTCTCGAAAAAAAGGTTGGAAGTTGATAAATCAAAAGTAGATCTTGTGAAACACTTACCCTCTCCGACTTCGGTTAGAGAGATTCGTTCTTTTCTTGGACATGCAGGATTTTACAGGAGATTCATCAAGGACTTTTCCCACATCTCACGTCCCTTGTGCAAGCTGCTTCAGAAGGACACTCCCTTTGTGTTTGATGATGAATGTGGCGTTGCCTTTAACAAGCTAAAGGAATTGTTGACAAGTGCTCCTATTCTTCAAGCGCCGGATTGGTCCTTGCCTTTTGAGCTTATGTGTGATGCTTCGGACTATGCCGTTGGAGCTGTGTTAGGACAAAGGAAGGACAAGAAGCCATACGCCATCTATTATGCTTCTAAGACATTTGATGATGCTCAAGCCAACTACACAACAACCGAGAAAGAGATGTTGGCGGTGGTGTTTGCATTGGACAAATTCAGGTCCTATCTACTTCAGAGTAAGGTTATAATTTACACTGATCATGCTGCTTTGAAGTATTTGATGCAGAAAAAGGATGCGAAGCCAAGGCTCATACGTTGGATACTACTTCTACAAGAGTTTGATGTGGAAATCAAGGACAAGAAAGGAGTAGAGAATGTGGTAGCTGACCACCTCTCTAGGATTGAGAGAGAGAGATCCAACGTTGCAATTGAGGAGCATTTTCTGGATGAACAACTCTTTGGACTTCAGGTAAGTACCTCTGAAACTCCATGGTATGCAGATATTGTTAACTACTTAGTTACTGGAGAGTTTCCACCATCAATGCATAAGACCCAACGTAACAAGCTTAGGAGTAATGCTAGGACTTTTATTTGGGATGAACCTTACTTATGGAAACAATGTGCTGACTTAGTGATTAGAAGGTGTGTTCCGGATAGTGAGTTTGCATCTATTCTTGAGTTTTGTCATAGTGGTGCATGTGGAGGTCACTTTGGTTCGAAAAAGACTGCCCTTAAGGTGTTAGATTGTGGTTTCTTTTGGCCTAACCTATTTCGTGATTCTCATGATTTTTGTGCTAAGTGTGATAGGTGCCAAAGATCCGGCAATATTGGTGCAAAAGACCAAATGCCACAAAAGTACATGATCAATGTCGAAATTTTTGATGTTTGGGGCATTGATTTCATGGGACCCTTTCCTTCATCTAATGGTTTCACTTACATCTTACTTGCTGTAGATTATGTGTCGAAATGGGTGGAAGCAAAAGCCACCCGTACTAATGATTCGCGAGTTGTTGCAGATTTCCTCAAAACGAACATCTTTTCAAGGTTTGGGATGCCGCGCATTCTCATAAGCGATGGAGGGAGTCACTTTTGCAACAAAACCGTGGAGGCATTGATGAAGAAGTATGGCGTCACACACAAGGTCTCTACACCATATCATCCACAAACCAATGGAATGGCTGAAGTATCCGATCGCGAAATCAAGAAGATCTTGGAGAGAACTGTCAAACTAAATCGCAAGGATTGGAGTCAATGTTTGGATGATGCATTATGGGCTTATAGGACGGCATACAAGACTCCCATAGGCATGTCACCCTATCGACTTGTTTATGGGAAGGCTTGTCATCTTCCGGTGGAATTAGAGCACAAAGCTTGGTGGGCGATCAAGAAGTTCAACATGGACAAGGATGAGGCTGGTCTACATCGAAAACTTCAACTTTGTGAGCTTGAGGAGATCCGGAATGAAGCATTTGACAACGCATGGATCTACAAGGAGAAGACAAAGTGCATTCATGACAAGATGATCCGTACAAAGAGTTTTGAACCCGGACAGAAAGTGTTGCTCTTCCATTCGAGACTTAGACTCTTTCCGGGCAAGCTACGCTCTAGATGGGTTGGTCCTTACATTGTGGTACAAGTTTATCCCCATGGAGCTGTGGACATCATGACTTTGGACACCGGCAAGTTATACAAGGTGAATGGCCAACGTTTGAAGCACTATTACGATACCTTTGTGGAGCATCACGTTGAAGAAGAGAAGCTCGTGGATCCACCTACTTCAAACACATGAAGATGCATCACGTCTAGGCTGTAAGACGTTAAAAAACAAGCGCTTGTTGGGAGGCAACCCAATGGAGGAGTCTTCAACAGATTTGCATTCTCTTCCCTTACTCTTTTAATTTTCGTTGCTTCTATTTATTTAGTTAGTTTTCGTAAGTCCTAGCTTCCATGCTTGAATTCTATGACTTTACTTTGGTACATTGAGGACAATGTAGAGTTTAAATGTGGGGGAGGGGTTTACAATTTTTTTGAGTCATAAATCATAAAAACTTGGGCGGATAAGAGTCTAACTCGAGGATGATGCCCTAAAAAAACAACTTTTGAGTCTTTTTGTTTAACTTAGTGTTTTAAAGAGTCTTAGGATGCCCTTAGTTAGTCGATGATGAAAATGGACCGAAAGAACATACATATGGCGTTGGAAATCATTAAGAATGAATTCATGTGCTAATTGAGACATCTTTGAGTGTTATGACATGTAGTAGATATGGTTTGCAAAACTTGGTACAGAAATTCGCATGTTAGAATAAGTTTTGAATCATATAAGCCTTAAAAGTGAGATTTTGAGCCTAAACACTACTTCTTTGAGAGTGAATTTTGTGCATTACATATGATAGGTCTCAGAATCATTCATACACTCACTTGCCATAGATCTTAATGAACTAGAGAATACTAGAACTTACTCATGTCAACTTGCAAAGCTTATAATTGTTACATACCCTGATTTTGGATATGATTAAAGGCACTTAGGTTTTCCACCACTTTGCTAAATTGCCATGTATCCCATATGTGCGCATGAGTTGCGACACCCCTAGATGAGCCCATTTGAGCCTACATTAAGCCTTTCTTTCATTGCCATATGAATCTAAACACTTAAACTTAGTGTAGATTATCCATACCCTTGTTCTAAAGACTTGGTGGGATTTTTGAAGCTAAAACAAAGAAAATGGCGTGAGAATCATGTAAGGGAATGTATGATGGGGATAGACTTGTTCAAACAGCTTGTTAAAAAAGATGATTGCCGAAAAACAAAAGAAAATTTCGAGAGCAAGAACAAAAGAAAGATCAAAAAGCTCTCCGGCAATAGGTTCTAAGTGTCTAAAGTTTGGATTAATGTCCCCCGTACTTGTGAGTTTGGAGTTTGTTTCGAATAGAAGGCCCAATAATGCAAAATACGGCCTTTGTCCTGTTCACAGAGGTCAAGGGAAGTTTAGAATGAAGATAGGGCCCAACATGATGAAATCCGGCCTTTGTACTTCAAAGTCATACATGGTGACGTTTTTGGCGAGTTGGGAGCTTAAATTTGATCAAGTTTTGGTACTTTGGCTAAGTCTTTAGAATGTTCTTAATCACCACATATCTAAATTTCGAATGCCTTAACCTCAGCCCCATTACAACCCTTAAAAGTCCTTTTTGATCCTTAAGATGAGTAGCCTTCAATCTGTGGAGTAAGTTGCATGAGTAAGCATATGGTTTTGGTTCATTTGAGCAAGTAATTCATTCCATTCATTGATTTAAACACTTTGAGTGAACCCTTTGCATGAGTGGAAATATGATGAGAGCATCCATGTGAGTTGATTTGAACTTCATTCGAAGCATGCACAGACTTAAACTCACCATTGTTTTCTCTATGTCTTACTTGTTCATCGCGTGATCATGTCTCTATTATCTATTGAATTCAAAGGTCATTCATGCTTGACACATTGTGATTCCATTGCCATATACATTAAGAAATTTCTGAGACAAATTTTGACTAAGGGCTTAGTGTTGTTTTACTTAGTATCTCTTACGTTTTCAAGCATGATAACATGAAAATTTGCGGCTTTGAAACGTTGAGACTTCTAAGTGTTTTTGTGACGTTTTTTTCCCCATTGTTATTTTTCCCTTTATTGTTTTTCTTTGTTTTTGAGCCCTTGTTTTGTTTTGTATTTGCTAGGGACTAGCAAAGTCTAAGTGTGGGGGAATTTGATCTACGCATTTTATGCTTGATTATTAATGTCTTTCTCTCTACATTTTGCTTTGTTATGAGCTTAGTAAATATGTTTCTAACTTGTTTTATGTTTTTAGGTAGAAAATAAAGGAGAAATAATAAAGGAGGCGATTTGGACCAAAATATGTGCAATTACATGGTATTCTCGGCCAAAGAAGAATTGGAGTCAAAAAGGAAGCTTGTGTTGACTAGGAAACAATTTCCTATGTTGACTAGGATATGGAGCAAGTAGTGATGCATGGACATTGATGAAGTCTAGACGGGGAGCTAATATGCATGGCAGTTTTCGAAAAGGAGCTTAATTGCCATGGATGTAACGGTGGTGAGTAAATTGGGTGAAACGGATGTATAATTGAAACGGTTTTGAACGGCTACTTAAATAGCTTAATTGACAATTGCATGGATGGTGTTATGCATGGCTGGATTTGAAACTGTTTTGCATGGCTGTCTTTCATGGCTTAATGGCATGGATGAATGGATATGCTTAATTGCATGATGTAATGGTGGGAGCTTAATAGCTAATGGCTGTAACGGTTTTGTATTGAATGGAGCATAATTGTGCATGGTTGTATTTGAAATGAGGTGAACGGCACCATCATCATCCCCTATATAAAGAGCTTTGGAGGAGGAAGAAAGGATCACACACTCATCGAGCCGAAGCCTTGTCTAAACACTAACCCCTCTCATACTTAGCCAAAATCAGCCTCTCTTAGTCGAAATACCATATCCACCACCTCATAGACACCCTTCCTCCATCCGTGAGTGCTCTCTCGCTAGATTTGGCTTTGAACACTTGCGTAGCCATCCTCCACCAAAGGGACGTGCGCTCGGAGCTTGCAGAGAGACGAATTCCTCGGAGCAAAAAGTGTAACATGGCCTCTTTGTATTTATTTCGACTTTGTATTGTTTTTTTTTCAAGGCTTTGTATAGAAAGACTAATGTTTTGGTGTAAAGATGATTATTTCTAATTTGTTTTGAATTCTTCCATGTGTTTATAGGTTGATTGGGACGTGTATGTATGCTTGCCATGTTCTTAATGCTCTGGAATTTGCTTAGGATGACACTAGATGATTTGGTTCACCCTATGCATGTTCCACCGATCTGATCAAGATAAAATTGGGTTAGGGAGTTTGCTAGATGATTTGGCTGCCCTCTAATTCGATGCAAGTGTGTGTATATGTTCTAATTAACATGTGAATTTCGTAGGATTCAGCCAAGGAGGGAGTAATCGGCCTAAGCAACATGATGTGATGATCACTTGTAAATAATAGACTTAGGAACTTATTTTCGGCTAGATGCATGTTAGGATTATGTGCTCTTGATTGTTTGCTTGTCTATGAGTTTAAACATGTTAGAACTTGTGATTTCTTGATATGTATCTACCCATCTTCTTGTTTTATTTCGTAGGAACTTAGAACAAACAATCTTGCACCCCCCTAAACAACCTTAGCATAGTTATGCAATCACCCTCAATCCCCGGTTAAGAACGATCCCTACTTACCAATGCTACATCTACAAAGAAGGGTTTTAATTGTATTTGTGTTTGATTGAGTGTTTAAATAAGTGCTTGAAAACACGCGAATCAATATATTGTGCAAATAATTTTCAGTTGGTGCAATTAAATAATTTTCAGTTGGTGCAGAGGCATTTGTGTTTTGTCTTAGTGAATGTGACTTTGTTATGCTAAGTTTCATATCAGTAGTAAAGTAAACTAGTAAAGAGAGGAATATACTTGTAGACTTTGTGATGGAACTTCTTTTTAACTAGAGCTAGGTCTGGTTCCTTCCCTTTTAGATGAAGTTGTATATCCTGCTAAGTTTCATATCTCTTCACTATTTTTATGTTCTGCAAAACATTGCTTGTCTCTAAGTTCAATTCTTCATTTAGTACATTTACATGCCTGCAATATGTAGCAGATTCATAACAGTTCCATCATTCTCCAACTTATTTTCCTTCACTGCTTATCAAACCCTTAACTACTTTTCAACTGCAATATGAATTTAAATTCCAAATCTAATTACAAGCTTATCTCTTATCTCTTATCTGCAGGAGGAAATGCAGAAAGAGGCCACTGAATTGAAAAATGCACAGAAGAATGCAAACCCTGACATCCCGGAGGCTGAGCTCCCACCTTTGGACTGGTCAATGAATATTAAGGTGCTTGAAGCAGGAGTCGGCAGAAGAGCCGGGAAGGAGATTCGTGGTCTTGGAAGAGCAGGTGTTCGAGTGTCATCATCTTCCACTCCACGTTCTCGAGTTCATGAGGTGGAGGAGAGATTACATATTGCTGAGGAGAGGGCCGAAAAAGCTGAGGCGGTTGCGTAGAACCTTAGTGAAGAGATGACATTGGTGAAGCAGCAACTAGCAGCAGTGATGTCTTTTATGGCGCAGCAGACTGGGTGTCCTCCACACGTCCCTTCCCAAGAACCTCTACAACAAAATGTTGATGCAGGGAACAACATGGAAGCTGAGAGGAACTAGCTAGGTACATCACTGCATTCTTCACTATTTTGGTTTTGTTTGGATGGAGAAGCCTTTGGTTAGGTTGTTGTGCAGTTGGTTTTGTTTAGATGGAGAAGCTTTTAAGGTTAGGTTGTTGTGCAGTTGGTTTTCTTTAGTTGGAGAAGGATAGGCTAGCTAGATGGAGAAGCCTTTAAGGTTTGTGCAGTTGGTTTTGTTTAGTTGGAGAAGGATAGGTTAGCTAAGCTAGGATGAATGAATGGTTTTGTTTAGTTGCAATTCAAGGTGTTACTAAAGAGTAAAGACTTTGTATGAACAAATTATGCATATATGAAAATTTATTGTTTGCTAAATTTCCAGTTTTATAGTTTCTGTTTCTGTAGATGATCATGATGATGATGATGATTGTGAAACAGGGAGGATAAGGAAAAAACAATTAAAACTAGCCTCAGTGAAAAGCCTTATGCGACGAAAATATACTTTTCGTCGCGTACGTGAAGCAAGCTTTCGTCGACAATAGCACCCACGTTTCGTCGTTACAGAACTACTGACGACAAAATTTTTTTCGTCGTAATATCTATGCGACTAAAATGGTTCATTCGTCGCATAAGTGAATCAACCATTCGTCGGCAATTGCACCCATGTTTCGTCGGTATAGAACTACTGACGACGAAAAACTATTCGTCGGAACTAAGATGCGACGACATTCGTCGTATAAGTGGACACCAGTGTCGTCGCCTCTTTTCTGTGCGACAAAGGTTTATTCGTCGCATTATATATAGTTTAGCGACGAATAAGTTTTCTTCGTCGCATAGATTCTTATGCGACACCACTTATGCGACGACACTTATGCGACCGACTTTTTGTCGTATAGGTACTTATGCGACAAATATGGTCTCTTATGCCACGAAATGACTTCGTCTCTTAAGTCTGCGATCCTAGTAGTGAGGCAAGCTTTCCTAGCTGCAACAGGAATATCTGACGCCAAACTTGATCGAGCTTCAGTAGCTAGTATGAGGATGCTTTGAGAGAAAAGGAGAGATGGGTGGTGTGCGTATGTAGCTTGCTGTGGTGTGAGAGATCGACTTGATCAATTATTTGGTCCTTATTTTTCGGTTTGGTTTGAGTCATTAACCGCATATGGTATTTTAGTTAGTTATATGATATAGATGCCTTACCGACATTGTTAGGTAAAAATAAGCATTACTTTTGGTAACCATTTCTTGCTTAAATAAATAAATTGGTTTCACACCGAAACCGACCCGCACCGCACTGAAAAATGGTGTAACTGAAATAATCGGTTCAACCCTTTTGAAATGCGATTTTGGTTTGAAATATTATAAAACCGAAAAAAATGGTTTGGTTGTGGTTTGAGCCTTAAACCGATCCAAACCGAACCGCGTCCACCCCTAATTCTCAAAAAAGAAAAAAGAAAAATCTATCCCTAGCTACTATTAGAAAACCAGGCATCAAGGGTCCGCGACCAGACCAAGCAAATACGGCAAGGTCAAGCAAAGTACAACTGAACCAAGAGAGTATGATGACATCAAGCTATCAGATGAACTGTTATTGTGGTGATGATGATAATGAGGATAATGATGATGATGATGATGATAGCCAAAAATATGAGGAAAACCACTTCCACCATAGCCGCCACGTCGACCATAGCCACCACCTATGTATGAACGTCCTCCACCTCGTCCAGCTGCCGCTAAAGTGACCATCATGGTCATCACAAATACAACTTTCCCGAGCTTCATAGCGATGATAGTTGAGCCTGAATAGAAAGACAAAGAAGAAGAAGTTTCCAAAGAGTGAAAGTTCGGAGATTGTTTAAGAATGTGTGCCTTTTACCAAACTGAGATTACTTATATATTGAGAGTAATAAGAAAAATTACTGTAGATTAGGATTACTTGTACTCAGAGGATTGTATTTTGTATCCAGTATGTATAGGGACTCCCACATTTTCTCAAATTCGAATTGTGTAAATCCTGTTCAATTTCCTATAGATTACAGAAACATATCAAAGAAATGCCCTCTGCTCTCAGCCAAGTCCTTGCAAATTGACCACTAAATATAGTAGTCATCGACTCAAAGTTAGTCGACCCTTCATATTGCTACAATGCAAAAAATTGCAAAGATGTCGATGACATTGTTTAACAGATTATATCATATTGCCAAAAACACAGTTTGGTATGTCGTACTTAATTTGGAGAGGACATGAGCCTCACGCTCAAACGACCTTGTTTTAAATCTCATTCTGCCTATCATTTTCACTACAACTATTTTCCTATCTATCTCTGCTCTAAAAACACTAGAAAAACCCCATGTTCCTAAACGATTCTCTCGGCACGCCTCTATCAACATAAATGCTAATTAATCATATCCGTAGCTGACATCAATATCGTCAGGTTCAGTAAACCGAGTGTCAAAAGCCTCAAGTTAGACAACACAGATTTTTCTCTAAAAGAAAAAACAACAAGTCCTAGTATAAGCACTACTTCAATTGTAGCTCCAATCAGAACAACAACAAGGGGTTTCCAAAAAATAAAACCCACAAACTTTCTATTTAACCCTTTTTAAAATCATCTCTATACTTTGACTGATCATAAGTTCTTTATACGTTATCCGATTTACACATGCCGCATGTCTACGAACTCGTATCGCCGAGTTCTACAACTTTTATGAAGGAAGTTTTCTAAGAAACTTAACGGATTAGAAAGTCAACTTTTGGCCACTTACAAGTCAAAGCACCTTAATAGAAATTGATTCCCGAAACTTCAACTTGGCACATACAAATAAGAATTTTCACAAATAATCCTTCATTATTTCAGAAATAATACAAGGAAATTGATATGAAAATTTGGGGTATTACAAGTCAACCCTAGAATGACAAACTTGGGTTGGCTCTCATCTGTTGGGCCTAGAACAGTTGGGCTAGATTCAGGATTGGAAAAGGCTTTTGGGCCCACTGTTGACATTTTGATCTCAGGGCCTACAACCAGTGACCCACCGAACAAAACACTTGAACAAATCTCAAAGGTGACAAGAGAATATGTATCGAGTGTGCTCTACCCAAACACTCCTCCAGGCCTTGACCCAAAGGGCAAAATGAAATTCAGTGAGTGTTAGTGCATTGATAGCTTGGCTGACTGTGCGAGGTAGATGCAACGAGATGGTTTCGTAGGACTTAGAGTACCGCAATTGAGTGCCTTGGCTCTGGTTTTATGTTTCTCTAGTATCTTGTATGTAACCAGTTTTATCTTTTGCTAAGCTCACAATAAGTGAGTTAATTGCTAAATGTCTAATATAATAAGACTATTGTGATCTCTGTGATCATTGTAACCTCGTCATTCTGGCTTTCGTTAATATAAATGAATTATTACTTTCAAAAAAAAAAAAAAACCGGCCGACCAGTTTATAATAAGAAACATTTATATCATATTTCAATGTTTCATTTTTTATTGTTCACTGATATATTATAATAGCCGATCTACGTACATTGCAAACAAATTAACATTTGTTCTAAGGACTACTGGTTCTATACCAATTAATGGTCACAGAAAATTGTGATTCTTATACTCTCAGCTATTTGTGATCGATTTATGTTTATATGAAGGGACCGATTGACGATATCACTAAAATTTGACAAAGCTGTGATGGAAAATGGTCTCTGGCATCACGATGATAGCAAAATTGAAGTTCGGGTATCACACTGATAGATTTGTAAGTACGGGTATCAACTACTAATGCTCTAACAAATAAGCTCAATTGTTGTGCCTAGACACCCGAATTCAAAGTCCTTATCTAACTCTCTATGAAAGTAAAACTAGTCACCTAGAGACCGCAATTGGTGTACAACTAGAATTACCAAGAAATTAAATTGAGATGTTAGGCAAAATAAGAAAAAAAAAAAAGAATAATGGGCTATTAATCCATTTAGGCCCAAAGGAACCCAAATAGATTAGTGGCCCAAAGGCCCAACCTATCCACCCTCATCTCGACCATAATCAGATTCCGGCAGCAGGCCTCGCCCCTCCACCATCACGAGCTTCCTCAAAAGAGAGACAGTCGCAGCTTTCCTTTCAGACAAACCGGGACAAACCGATCTCATTTGTGCAACTTGCAACGTCACAACCAAAAACAAGGGTGTTAGCCAAAAAGCCACCCTCAAGTATAAGGGGTACAAATTATATAGGGATTTAAGAAAGGTTGTCGAACCCTCGAGGACTGGATTCCTTTCACTAGCTAGGGTGTTAACCTTAAGAGAGCTAGAATATGCAAATGTACAATCATAAACCTAAACACACAATGAAATCTAGGCTCATGGTGAGTATGTGCATTGTGGAAGTAGTGATTTGATTTTTGGTTTTTGACATTGTGAACTAAACTAAACTACAAGCTCAAATGTAAACTAAATTACTCTAAACTAAACTAGTGGTCTAATGAATGGTGTTAGGATTCGAATTGTCTACCTCTAACCTCTCTTGCAAGTATTGATGCAAATCACTATGAAAGATGCTAAGCTAATCAACCAATTTCTCTCCTTGCATCTCTCTCGGGTATGACAAGGGACATGTTGCTTTTGTGGTATCAAGAAACCCCTCTCGAGTGTAGTACTTAACTACTTAAGTCATGCATTTCAATCCAGTTAGGCATCTTATGCATTACCCTAAGTACATAAAGTTTGGAGATGAATAAACTATGCAAACCAACCAAGCTTATCTCTAAGTGATTGTAATCACAACCCCTACATGCATACCTAGTGTGCTTTCATGCTTTAACATTCAAAGGTTACCAAGCTCTAAACATCATGTCATGTCATGGCAAACACACATACTCAAAGTGGTAAATTCTAAGCATATGCATTAAACTCTTGAACTAGCATATAAGAATGTTAACTAAAATTGCATCAAATCATAATATAGCATAATCCATACAAGATTGGTTAGGGCTTTCAACTAACCCCAACAAAGTACTACTCACTCATAATTACATAAACAAACTCCATAATCAAATCAAACATCAAAACAGATCTAGAGTTTAAGGGAGAGAGTTGGCTTAGTGATGTGTCGATTTGTCCCCAAGCTCACTTCTTGGTGGTGGTGGTGATGGTGGTGATTTCCTCTCATTCTTGCTCTTGAAGACTTGATGATGAAAGGTAGTGAAACTAGATCTATGTTTTGTGTGAATAGGTGGAATGGATCGATGGAGAAAGTGATATAGGAAGGAGAGTGGAGAAATGATGTAGTAGTGGTGGTGTTAATGGAGGTTTAGGATTAGAGATGGTTTAGGAGATGGAGTTTGGAAGTGGAAGAGGAAGATGATGAGTTTCAATTTTGGGAGAAGAAGATAGAGGTTAACTAAAATTGCATCACATCATATTATAGCATAATCCATACAAAATTAGTTAGGGCTTTCAACCTTAACCCCAACAAAGTACTACTCACTCATAATTACATAAACAAACTCTATAATCAAATCAAACATCAAAATAGATCTAGAGTTTAAGGGAGAGAGTTGGCTTAGTGGTGTGTCGATTTTTCCCCAAGCTCATGTCTTGGTGGTGGTGGTGATGGTGGCGATTCCCTCTCATTCTTGCTCTTGAAGACTTGATGATGAAAGGTAGTGTTTCTGCACAATCCCGGATGGGGCTTGCAGAAGCTGATGGTGGGTTATCCTCCTCTGGGCCTGCAACAACAAAGGCGACCGGGATGTTCCGGTCTTTCCTCCTCCGAAGCTTTAGTCAGTATCTTGGTGAATATATTTGATGAGGGTAGTTAATGATACCTGACAAGCTGGTGGCTGGGCCATATTTATGGCCCAGAGTGGGTTCTCTTCTCTATTTGGAAACCGATGTGGGACAATTGCCTCTGCCATTACTTCGAATGCCCAGCTCCCTTATGCCTTCTGGAACCGCTCCCGGCCCAATGCCGCCAACGAAGTCGGGCCCGGCCCATACACACGGACGGGAACCCCAAGGTGGGCTCGGCTGTCTTGACCTTGGGGTGCTGGTGCTTGCTGGTTTACGAGCTTGGAAGGTTGTTTTATGCACAACTGACTACAAGTCCCCCCAAGTTCCCGTTCAAGACACATCTTGATTGGGGACTTGCTAAAATAAGCTCGTAGACCAGTATATAATTTTGGATGGGTCCCGCCCATAGTCCCCCCAAGTCCGGACTCATGACCTGAGTTGAACGGGTGCTGCGAATTCGGGGTCTACTTTTCTTGTTTTCTTCGCTCAGGACTGACATTTACTGGGCGAGCTGTGGAGTCCGCCTAGCACAAGGACTGAAATTGTCACGCGGGCTGAGAAGTTCGCTCCGCTCACAAGGACTATAATTGTCGCGCGAGCTGAGAAGTTCGCTCCGCGGACAAGGACGATCTCGGTGACATACGCGAGATGGGTCTTGTACCTGGGTGTTACATCATGTGTTACTACTCGAGTGATTGGGTGTTAACGCCGTCCGTGGTTTATCAAGCCACTTGCTCCGTTTTTAAAGGGATGATATCAAATTCGTCTTTCGGTTGATTACTTATGCCTATTGGTGGAATTCAGCCAAAATGATTTTTTTTTTTTTTTACTTCGTACGATCTCGGTGGCTCTCACCCGAGATGGATCTTACACTTGGTCTTATGATCTCGGTGACTCTCACCCGAGATAGGTCTTACTCTTGGTCTTATGGTCTCAGTGACATTCACCCGAGATGGGTCTTGTACTTGTGATCTTGGTGACTCTCACCCGAGATGGGTCTTACTCTTGGTCTTATGGTCTCAGTGAAATTCACTCGAGATGGGTCTACTTTTCTTGAGGTTTGTGCATTGCTGTAGTAGGGGCATTGAGGTTTGTGCATTGCTGTGGTAGGGGCATTAAATGCATGTTCGCCAGATGTCGCGTTATTCCTGGTGATGACTGCCAAGCAATTAATGCACGTCGCTTCATTCGTTCCTTCTTCAAGAAGCTACGGTGGTTTAAGTCACGTGGCATCATCCTGCAGTTTGATCAGATGACTAGGGGTGACTCGTTTTTGTTTACTGGGTTTTTTTAATGCGTCGGTTCGTGGATCGAGGTGACTGCTCACTAGATCGGTATAAACTCTTCCCCCCCTTTTCGTCTTCACTTATTCTCACTCTCTCACTCTCTGTTCACTCGGTTTCTCTCTGCTTTTTCTCTGTTTTTCTCTGCTTCTCTTTCAGTTCTCTGCCTTCGCCGCGTCCTGTCGCTCTGCCGTCGCCGATCCTACGATTGCGAGGTGTTACCGGACCTCTGAGCTTCTGGCGTTGCTACTGCGTCGACAATCTGGTAAGTTTCTGCTCTACTTTTGCTTCGTTCTGCTACACTTTGTCTAGGCCTCTGCTTTTACCTCTGTTTTTGCTTCTCTGCGCTGTGTTACTTGTGTGTTTTTGGGTAGAACTGGGAATGTTAGCGTTCTATGGATTTCTGGGTGGAACCTGTGTTAACTTTGAATTAATGCGTACTCCCGGTGGCGCGTACTGATAAATCTTAGGGTTTGTTATGCTAGGGTAGATGGACTCCCGAAGTTCGACTGATCTAAGCGGAGCGAGTACATCCTCTCGGCCGATAGTGGACAACAACGAGGGGATGGAAGAGTACCTTAGTCGATCAACCCGCCCGGGGGAATCATCTCCAACCGAGCCTGCCGAGTTACACAAAGGTGTACCCACCAGAGATGTCGATTGGGTCTCGGGGGTTTTCCATGGCGTCCCGATGACCAACGTCGCAAGCTCGGTAAGGCGATATATCTTGGAGGATGGCACCTTGTGCGACGAGCCCGGGGGTAGCATGTCTCCGGCCGAGATAGAAAAATTCCGCGAAGACTGGGGGATCCTGCCCATGGTTACCCTATGTGGCTTACACGAGGATGAGCTGGCGCGCTGTCTGAGAGATGGTTTCGTGACGGTGCACGAGCACATGTTTAGGAACGGTTTCTCCCTCCCGCTTCCTCAGTGCGTGCAGTACCTGTTGAGCAAGCTTCAGCTTGCTCCAGGGCAGATTCCCCCCAACCAATGGCGCCAGTTGTTGTCTCTATGCTGTTTGTACTACTTGGCTGAGATGGGTTGGCTGACCATTAATGAATTCCGCGCCATGTACCGCCTCTTGTACTCGAAGAAGCGGAACTATCGAGGGTGTGTTTCGTTTGCTGCCCGGGATTACTTGCCTCCCGTCACTGATCTCCTGATGTCCATAAATAACCATTGGCGTGGAAAGGTTGTGCTTGCCGGCAGTCGATGGCAAAGAAACTGTCCGACGTACGTTGTACCCAACCGGTTTAGATATATTCGGGAGCAGTCCTTCTCGCTGTCAGAGATCGAGAAGCGTCGTATCGGGCGGATACATGCGGCCTGGCCCTCGGATGAGGATCGAAGCTCGTACAACCTGACCCGGTGGGCTATCCTGGTTCACTGTGAACTCGGCCGTATGCCTGGTGGGGTTCCAAATTAGCGTTGCTTGTTTTCTGTTCTCGCTTTTGGTTGGCCTTTTATTCTCGGTACCCGTGATCTTGACTGTTGGTTTTATTTTCAGCTAGTATACCCAGGCGAAAACACCGTGAGTCACACCCGAGCGATATGGAGTCCGACATGGATTTGCTGAGCAAACTCTTGGAGGTCGGGAAAAAGGCCTCTCGCACTGTGGTGGATCTTGCAGACGACACTGCCCGTGTCTCGAATGAAGCTGTGCTTCTAGAGATACCCGACGAAGGATATGGGAAACCGCCTTCGGACAAAGAGGGGTCCGCCAAGACCGGTGACGTGGTCAACGTCCATTTGGGCGAAAAGAGGAAGAAACCGTCATCCAAGAAATCGAAGTCCCAGCGGGATGAAGGTGTGACTTTGACGGGATTGAGTGTCTCTGGCGCCTCGCCATCTCGAAATAAGCATAAGGGTGCCAGTTCCTCGGCCGGGAACCCAATTTCAATGAGCGCTCTCGCTCCGGCACTTCCTCAAATTCGAAAGACCCCTATCCGGCAGATCCTAGATGAGTATGGGTGTGCGGACGAAAAATTTGTCCGTGCCATGGTGGGCTACCTAAAGGGTATTGAGTTGGACCGGATCAAGGTCGGGTTCAGCACTCCTCAAGAGAACCGACAGTATGCCAGGGAGGCAATGATAAAGGTAATCTTCTCCCGAGTATTGTTGTTGTTCTGTCACTATTCGAGATGTTGAATTAACTTTATTTGCTTGCAGGCTCTCTTTGTTGTCTATGCTATTGAAGCCAGCGAGGATTCCAACGAGATGAAAGAACATCTGGCCAGTCTGAACGGCCAGATCAGCTATCTCGGGGCGGAGCGGAAGAAAATAGAGAAGGAATTGGAGGCCGAGAGGAAGGAGAAATGCTCGTTGGCCGACAAGCTGGCCAAACTTAGCCTCCACACCAAAGAGCTGGAGGGAAAGGCTGAAAGGGTGATCGCTTTGGAGAGGGATGACTAGATAGCGGATCTGCAAAGCCAGATCCCCGCTCAAGGCGAGCTTGCCGTTGCCCGGTTCAAAGAGTCGGAGGAGCTGAAGGCTATGCTCAAAGCCGCCCGAGAGAGTGGCATTACCGAGAAATTCGATCTCTAGAGCCGCCTTGGGTACCTGGACAAGGCCAAGATGATGGCCGACTTGCTCGCTGCCCGAGAGGCCAAAGAGAGGGAGGCCAACTCTAGTGCCGCGGTCGAGAAAGAACCTTAGACAGGTGAGCGGTCCAGGAGAGTTGCTGAAGAAGGAATTGGCGGAGATGATGACTTGGCTGAATCGTCCGGGGACGAGGGAGAGGATCCCGGCCAGTCATAGGCTGTAATTTATTTTGGTCGCCCTTGCTTTTATAAAACAATGGCCTTGTGCCGTATCCCGGTGTTCACACATCCCGGCTGTTTTTGTAAATACCCATTGATGGTATACCCTCGGCATCCCGGGTTTTAATTTGTTATGCCTTGGCTAACCTTATTGCTTGCGTCGCCGTGTTATATACAATTTGTATTATGCCTGTCCCGCTTGGTGTTATTGTGGGAATTCAATAACTTTTGCCTCGAGGATGATTACTTATCCCCTTCGACGTTACTCGGGATCGTATTGACTTATGCCTCCCGGTGGATTACCTATCATTAGAGTTTGAATTGAACTTTCCACTCGTATATTCATTCAAAACGAATGGAGGCATCCTCCGGGATTGGGTGTTTCTTTTCTTCTCCCGGGGACAGTAACACTTACAACTGTACTTATGACAAAAATGGAATGGACCTCGGTCTTTCATACGGGTTAGAGTTTGAGGTGCTCCGTGTTCCAAGGCCGCCCGGTGACTACCCTATCCTGGTCCTGGAGAAAGAAAGTTGATGGGCCGACCTCTTCAATGATCTCGTATGGTCCTTCCCAGGTTAGGTCCAGGGCCGCCGTCTTTGTCATGATTGTCTTCATTACCCAGTCCCCCAGTCCCAATGTCCAGGTTCTGACCTTCCTATTGTAATGGTGTGCCACTCGCTGCTTATAGATCTGGTTGTGCAAGTCTGCTCTCTCCCTTCTTTCCTCGATGAGATCGATATTTAACCGGAGGCCCTCCTCGTTGGTGGCGGCATCAAAGTTCTCCACCTTTCCCAATGGTATCAATGTCTCGATTGGCAAAACAGCCTCTGTCACACCCCGGTTCTTAAGTTATTTTACGGTTATTCACTTTGATATTAATTTAGTCTTTTACCGTATTAAGTAACTGTTTACTATTAAGGACCTTAAATTTGACTTTTTCTTCCGTTTGGAATTTGGGAAAACTTTCTTCATGAAAGTTGTAGAGGACGTGATTACGAGTTCGTGCCATGCGTTAAAATCGGAATTAGCATTAAAAAGTTATCAATTAAATGGTAAAGATTTTGAGTTGGTAAAAAGGGGTAAAATTTTAAGTGGGTAATTTTTTTTTGGGTTTAAGTATTGGACCGGGTGGGGAGCAGCCCCAGCCCAAATCCCTCTTCTTTCTTTTCTTTCTTTTTCTTCTTCTTTTCCCCGAGCTCTCTCTCTCTCGCCGGAAACTGCAGCCACCAGCTGCCGCCGTCCAGCCAACCACCAGCCGCCGCTCCAGCCCCGTCACCTCCTCTCTCTCCCCGGCCAAGTGTCCGAGCCGGTAGTGCTGCCGGAAAGGAGAAAAACTCGCCGGAAACGCCGACTGTTTCTTCGCCGGAGCTCCGTCTTCTGGCCACCATAGGCCGAGATTTTTGGCTCAACTTGTAGCCCTCATCTAGGTGAGTAATCTGTCAAAAGGAATCGGCTAAATTCGATTTTGTTAGGGTGGTTTGTATAATTGAAAGTTTTAGGGATTTATGGATGTTTTGGTTCGATTACCCTAGTTAGCCTTAGAATTGGACTAAGTGCTAGTTAAGGAAGTTGTTGTGGATGATGAGAGGATTATGCTGTTTAAATTTGGTGGCCATAGGAAGTCGTCAGAAAACGGCTGCCGGCTGCCCTGTCGGCGGAGCCGCCCCTCAGGGGCTGTTTTTCATGTTTTTAAGATGGTATTAAGGAGAGGAGTTTAATGAAGTATATTTTGGAATTTTAGGAGGAGTTTTGTTAATGTTGGAGATTTTTCCATGGTTAAGGATTTTGACGGTGATTAGGATGGATTATCGGTAGTTTGGTTAGCCGGTTTTAAATTGCGAATAAGGTTGATTTTTGGTTATCGGTGATGGTGGTGAATTTTCAGTTATAATGGATTTAAGTTGGAGAAAATGGGCAAGGAAGAAATTGACTTTAGACCCTTAATTTTATGGAATTATTTATTGAAGTTTTAAATGTTGATTGGGAATTAATATTAATTATTGTTCAGGACGTGAGGAAAATCATTTGGAGCAAGCTTCGGGTCGTCGGCAGGCGTAGCCGAGCACTGTGAGTGGACCTTTGATTTAAATTCCATGCATGCACTAAAGTTATTTAATTTCAAAGGCATATTTGAAATTTAGTGTTTTCTTGGGATTAACGAGTTTCATCTGTTAATTGGGAACTCTCTTGCTCATATCATTTGACATGTGAGACATGTCAATTCATCTTTTATATTTGGTAACCTATTACACCCTAAAGGGGTTGTATGATATTATTTATCGCTAGCTAACATTATTTAGCGGTCCTCATCATATGTGAGTAGAGCGCTTAGTATGAGACGTTATTATAGTCCTACCGGCGGTCCTTATCATATGAGAGTTGAGCGCTTAGCGTGGGACGCTACTATAGCATGGGAGGCAGCCGATCGGTATATATATATATATATTATTGTTAGCTAGCGATTATTTAGCGATCCTCATCATATGAGAGTTGAGCGCTTAGCGTGGGACGCTATTATAATCTATTTAGCGGTCCTCATCATATGTGAGTAGAGCGCTTGGCGTGGGACGCCATTATAGCCTGGGAGGCTCATCGTTATGGTGAAATATTTTTCCCTATTTGTTTTGTTTTATTGAGAACCAATGGGATTGGTTTGTTGTTTTGGTTTATAATTATTTTTGGGAAGAGTTTCAAGAGTGGCATGCATAAATATTTTTCAAATGGAAATTATGGGAGAGCATAGATTTGATTTCATTGCTCCATATTCTTTTGTTATTTATTTTTGTCCACTCACTCTAACATTTTAAATGCTTCTCCCCTGGGCCTTTCGTTTTTAAATGCCCAGTCTGCAGAGTTCGGTTCGGCGAGGATAGGAGGCGTGTCATAGATCCCCACCTCATTCAGTTTTCCCATATAGGTTACCAGTTTAACCTATTGTATTGTCTATCTTATTTGTTTTTCCTAGTAGATGCTCTGATAATTATGGGATGGTTTAAGTATGTTAAGAGCTGATAAAACAAAAGATTCATTTGTTTGTGTTTATTTGAGAGATTATATTTATGGATGTTGTTTGGGAATTATTGTGAGTTGGGCTTGGTGATTTTTCTTTCAGGTAGGGTTACCCATTTTCAAGGGAGGTTCTACCAAGAATTTTGGTAGAATTTTCCTTAAGGTGGGTCCCGCAGGGTTTATCTTGAATTTTGAGGGAAAATCCGGGGTAGGTCCTGACAGCCTCCGTGCCAAAAGCATACTAAAAGGTGTTTCTCCCATTGCTTCAGTTGTCGTGGTCCTAATTGCCCACAACACCTCCGGCAGCTTTGCGCCCACAAACCATTTACGTTGTCCAACTTCTTCTTCAGTAGTTTTTTAAAGATTTTGTTAACTGCCTCCACCTGACCGTTGGTCTGAGGGTGCGCCACCGAGGCGAAGACCATCTTAGTGTCCATGTCCTTCGCGAACTCGATGAGATGGTTATTGTTGAATTGCGTGCCATTGTCCGTGACAATTGTCTCCGAGACCCCGAATCGACAATATATGTTTTTCATCAGGAAATTCTTCACACACTCGGTGGTTATTTTTCCCAAGGGCTCTGCCTCCGCCCACTTGGTGTAGTAGTCGACGGCCACTATCACGTATTTGAACTGTCCGGGTGCCGTTGGCAGAATCCTGTTGAGATCAAGGCCCCACTGTGCGAAAGGCCAGGGTGACAACAATATGGATAGAGCGATAAAACGGGAGTGTATCCCGTTGGCATGCAAATGGCATTTTCGGCATCTCGCCGACATCTTATCTGTCATGGCGCCCATGTTGGGCCAGAAGAAACCTGTGCGTAGTGCCTTGTGCGCTAACGACCGAGATCCAGAATGATTCCCAGACACCCCTTCATGTATTTCTCCCATGATCGCTTCTCCTTCCTCCTCAGTCACGCACTTGAGTTTTGGGATACTGTAACCTCTTCGGTACAGCTTCCCGTTCATGAGCGTGTACCTCGCACATCTTGATTGGATTTTTCGTGCTTCACGCCTACCCTCCGGGCGTACCCCTTCCTTCATGAATTTGATTATGGGGTCCATCCATGTAGGCTCTCCGGGTCCCGCCTCAATCATGAATATCTCCGAGATTGTTTTACTAATACTCGGTTTTTCAAGAACCTCAATCCTTGCCTTCTTCTTACCTTTACCTGACCCTCCGGTGGCTAGGCGAGCGAGGGCATCCGCATGACGATTTTCCTTCAGAGGGATGTGGGAGAGAGTGGCCGATGTGAACCGTTGTATGAATGCTTTCGACAGTGCTTGGTAGGAGCTCAGCTAGGGCTCCTTTCCTTCAAAGCTACCGCTGACCTGATTCACAACTAGCTGTGAATCACTGAACACTGCCACTCTATCTACGCCAATATCTCAAGCGAGTTGCAGTCCACCAATCAAGGCTTCGTACTCTGCTGCGTTGTTGGATGCTTGGAATTGAAATTCTAGTGCGTACTCGTGCTTGAACCCATCGGGGGTCTCCAATATTATTCCCGCCCCGCTTTTATTTCTCGTCACCGAGAGAGTTTCCAGAATGGTGCCGATGACTCCACGGCTGGTACCTTTGAGTACTGCTTCGAATCTGTTTCCTCCCGACCGGGTTCAGATGACTCCCCCACCACTTTCATGGGCCTGAAATCTGCCGGCTCCCCCATTACTGCCATGGGCGTGAGCTCGGATATAAAATCGGCCGCTGCTTGGCCCTTTATAGCTATTCTCGGCCGGTAATGGATATCGAACTCTCCCAATTCAATGGCCCATTTAACCAGCCTCCCACTGATTTCCGGCTTTTGCATGATCTGCCTCAGGGGGTGGTTGGTATAAAGGGTTATTGGGTGGGCCTGGAAATAATGCCTGAGCCTTCTGGCATTTACTATAAGGGCCAAAGCAAGCTTCTCGACGTCCGGGTACCTACTCTCGGCCAGTGTGAATCCTTTCCCGGCGTAAAATACTGCATGCTCGACATCAGACTCTTTTCTGATGAGCACGGAGCTGATCGCCGACTGCGATGCGGCGAGGTACAAGTAAAGCATCTCGCCCGGGATTGGCTTGGACAAAACCGGTGCGGATATGAGGTACGCCTTTATCTGCTTGAAAGCCTCTTTCTGTTCGGACCCCCACACTATCTCCTTACATCTCTGGTCTCATAACAGCCGGAAGAAAGGGGCACACTTATCTGTGAGCCGTGACACAAACCTAGCCAGCGCGACAACCTTCCCGGCCAACGACTGCACCTGGTTCCTTAGCGTGGGTCTTTCCATATCTAAGATGGCCCTGATTTTCTCCAGGTTGGCTTCGATTCCTCGCCGGCTGATTATATGACCCAAGAACTTTCCTTTAACGACCTCGAAGATGCATTTTTGAGGGTTCAACCTCATCCCGAACCTCATTATGACTTCGAAGACCTTCTCAAGATGCCCTACATGCTCCTCGGCCTTTAGACTTTTGACCAGCATGTGATCGATATATACTTCCATTATGTTCCCGAGGTACTCGGCGAACATGACATTCATCAACCGCTGGTAAGTTGCTTCCGCATTCTTCAGCCCGAAAGCCATTACCTTGTAGCAATACAAGCCCCTGTCGGTCGTGAAAGCTGTGTGTTCCTCATCCCTTGTAGCTATCCTTTGGGCATGCCCTGTTGAGACTCGAGTAGTCCACGCACATCCTCCATTGCCTAGTTGACTTCTTTGGAACCATGACCACGTTGGCCAGCTACTGGTGGTATCTGACCTCCCTGATGAACCCGATGTATTAGCTTTTGCACTTCCCCCTTCATTGCTTCGTACTTTTCTGGCTTAAACATCCTCCGCTTTTGTCGCACGAGAGGGAATCCGTCCTGGATTCCTAGCCTATGTGTTACGATGCCCCTTGCGATCCCGGGCATGTCTTTGTAAGTCCAGGCAAACGCCCCGCTGTTTCTCTTTAAGAAGTCGATCAAGGCCGCCCGCACCCTGGGTGACTGCCCCGTCCCGATGGTCAACATGCTATCCGGGAACTCCTCTGAGATTGATACCGCTTCTGTTTGAGCTACTGATCCTGGACGTTCCTCATCCGAGTCGGCATCATCTCTGGGGTCCATGTAAGGGTCTGAGGGTGATGCCATGGGCTAGCTGGCCGACAGGACCTCTGACCTTCTCCTCATGTTGTCTACCGCATAGCAGCTCCTTGCGGCCCCCTTGTCGCCCCAGATCGTAATGATTCCTGTTGGGGTCGGGAGCTTCATCATCAGCATATGGCCAGCAACAAATGATTTCAACTTCCACAAAGCCGATCTTCCCAAGATCCCGTTGTAAGACGATTCACAATCAACTATGATAAACTCGACTGTTGCTCGGGCGACCCCCTCCCGTCCTTCCAAGCTTACTCCAAAGCTGTCTGAACTGAGAGGTTGAACAACATCTCCCGAGAAGCTCATAAGCGGCTCATTATCTTGGAGCAACTTATTGCTTCCTCGATGAAGTCCTTTCCAGGCACTCCTAAACAATACGTTGACTGAGGCTCCCGTATCAATGAGGATCTTCTTCGTGGTATAGTGATCGAGCTGTAACGTTATCAGGAACGGATCCTCGTGTTGCCTGATTCCCTCCTCTTCCTCTTCCAAGAAGGTTACGGACTTCCAACCGGCGGTTACCCGCTGATTGTTACTACCAAAGGCGTAGACTTCCCTTCCATCCCGCTGTCCCGTACATTGCATTTTTGCCTTGTTGCTCCTGTGATCTATACGGGACCCGCCAAGGATGGTGTTGATTGTTCCATATACCTCGATTGCCCCTGCGTTCCTTGGCCCGGGCACATACTACTGCAGCTTTCCTTCTTTTACCCGGCGCTCTACCGCTCTTTTCAACTCTATACAACTGTTTCCGGTGTCTTCCTTGATGAGCCGAGAGGGTGGAAACTTCCGGGCCGGGGGAGGCGGAATGGCGGTCTTATTCTCATTCCATATCGCCTCGTAAGTGGTGTTGAGCGCCGAGAAATGTTCCGTGCCTGCCGACACCGTTCTCGCATACCCGTTATCTTGGTAGGATCCTTTGGCTTTCCCTTGCGCGCTAGGCTGCTTCCCTGCTTTCCCCCAGTTTCTTTCCCTGTGCCTCTTTCCAACTGGGCCCGCGTCCGGTTCCCGCTCTCCCTTCTATGCTCTAACCTCTAAGATCACTTGCACCGGGGACCCACCATCTCTCCCTTCGTCTTTCCTTTTCCCGGCCGAGGTTCCCCCATAAGTATCATGGTCCGCTTGTGCATGCTAGATCGCCATGTCCATAAGCTCGTCGTAGCCTTGTGGATTTTCGATTTTTACAGCATATAAAAACTTCCCAGGCAGCAATCCTTCCGGACCCTGGTCGTGGCTCCTTGCCATCGGTTCACGAAAGCTTTCAAGCCTTCTCCCCTATCTTGCTTTACTTTGAACAGTTGGGCGGTGTTCTGCGCGTCTGTCCTTAAAATGAATCTATTGACAAACTTGTCTGCCAGCTCTCGGAAGCAGTCGACCGAGTTCAACGGGAGTTCATAGAACTAGCTTAGCTGTCAAGCCGCGACTCTTAAATTTTACCTTAATTACTAGCATTGTGGTAATAAGAGTTTTACCGTCTTCGTCATTAAGTGGATAATTTAATTGGTCCCCAGAGAGGTTGTGGGGTACAATTATTTTGTAGGATTTATTCGAAGGAAGAAATTGTGACGACGGTAAAAATGGTAATTTTTGCTAGTAAAAGATAATTTTAATTGGGGTGTTAATTAGTTGTGTTGGGTTTGATTTTTGGAGTGGGTTTTAAGTAGTGGACCGGTTGGGCAAAAGGCCCAAGTCTTTTCTCTCTCTCCTCTCCCGCTCCCGCACCCGAACCTCTCCCTGCCGAAAATTTTTCGACCGCCGTCCGGCCGCCCCAGACCACCGCGCCGGTCCCAATCGATCGGTCTCCAACCCAGCTTCCATTCTAGACCGGTGGGAGCCGCCCTAGTGCCGCCGTGTGAGAGAGAAGCCGCTCGAAAGCCCCGACTGCCGGAGTGGTTTTCTCGCCGGAACTCCCTCCTCCGGCCGCCATAGCCGGAGCCCCTTGGCTCAAAAGGAAGCCCTCCTCCCGTGCTCCAATCCCTCCAAAGGATTCGCTCCCTCTTGAGCTAGGTAAGGAGAAATCGGTAAAGGAAATTCTAGGGCTTTTATTGTTGTTTTCGTTCGGTTGACATGGTTAGGCTTAGAATTGGAGTTTGTGCTAGTTAGGAATGTTGTAGAGGAGGTTGAGAGGAAGGTGCTTCCAAATTTTGGTGGGCATTGGAGGTCGCCGGAGCTGGCCGCCGGCCGCCGCTGAAAAATTGTTTTTAGTGGGGAATTTTATGAGGAATTTATTGGAATGAGTTTTATAATTTTTGGAGGAGTTTTGGATATGTCTGGAAATTGTTAAAGTTTGGTATTTTTGGCGGATTATTAAGTTAAAATCCGGCCATTGGATTATTTATGATTAGGACGGTGGAAGGTGATTTTTCGGGATGTCGGTTTTTATGGAGAATTATGGTTGGCAGTGAAGTTAAGATTTAGGGCGATAGGCATGGTTAAGCGCAAAAAGCTCATATTTAATTATGTCTATTTTCTTTAAGCGTCGGTGTTTTATTTAAGGATTTATTTATGTTTTGGAACAGGACGTGAGGAGGCCCGAGCGGAAGAAAATTCCGACCGACATCAGGCTTAGGCCTAATTTGTGAGTGGACCTTTGTTTTAAATAATGTGCTTGAAATGTTTTATTGTTGAATAATTTCTTTTGTTGGAATTTAACCGGAAATTGAGAATTTCGGTGTTTATACTCATTTATTGACGTTTATGAGAATAGTATGTATATAAGTAAACGCTAGCTAGCTATACGTGATTTCCCCCCATAATGAGGTAAAATGCCATTATGGGGTGACGTGAGCGTTAGACGCCAGCGTCGTAGACTTGTACGACTTTCTATTTTTCGTATTCATTCATAGAATTCGTACAAGGAGTCAGCATGTATATGTATATATATCCACTCGTGCGGTTCCCCCATAATGAGGAAAAATGCCATCATGGGGTGACGTGAGCATTAGACGCGAGCGTAGTCGCCTTGTATGAATTTTTGTTTTCCTTATATCTCTTCAAAGAAATCATACAAGGAGTATGACGAGTGTATATACATACTGATATATTTATAATTCTAGCCTAAGAGGCCATTTTCTGAAGTTTAGGAGGATAGACACCAGTCAAGAATTTTTGAGTTAAGCTTTTAAGCTGTCGCTTGCATAGCGCTTTCCTTTCAAGTTTTCTTGGGGAAATATTATTGTTTGTCAAAATTACTTTTGTCCACTCACTCTGACGTAATTAAATATTTTTCCCCTAGGCCTTTCCTTCGTTTTTAAATGCCCAGTCTGCAGAGTTCGGGTGGGGTCTAGAAGAAGGCGACGAGGCATAGTTACCCATCTTTCCGCTACTGTTCGCCAGTAGGTTATCTGTTTAACCCACTAGGATTTTTATCAGCTTCCGTTGTCTTTCTTGTAGTAGCTCTGAATACTTTCGGAAAAATAATTGTGTATTATTTTATTCGGTAATTTGGATTGAGTTGAAGATTGATATTTTGGTTAAGAGGGTGTTCTATATTTTTTCAGGGTTAGGGTTGTCCATTTTCAAGGGAGGTTTGCCGAGTTCTTTGGTAAATTTTCCTTGGAGGTGGTCCTCGCAGGACTTACCTCGGGTTTCAGGGTGAAATTCGGGGTGGGTCTTGACATTAGCGCTTCCCCTGCTAACGTTTCCTGGAACATATTGCAGCATACTGCATCCGAGTATCCTTGAGTGTTCATGTGAGACTTGAAACTATCGAGGAAGAGGTGGGGGTCACGATCCCCATTGTACCTAAGTTTCAGTGGCTTGGCTGCGTTTGGCCGGACAGATCGGGTGACCGCTCTTGTGAATGGTCCCCCTCTTTCCTCGAAACTCGCACGGGTCGGGTTACGCATTCCCCTTCTCTCGGTGTCCGAGATTCGGTCTGCCAGACTCGCCACACTGTCCCTGATTGCTCTTAAGGTTTCTTCCAATTTTCCCTGCCTTCCAATTTGGACTTCCAGGATTGGCTCGGGCAAGGGCGGCGGTCCCTCGTTCCACATCTCGTCTGGGAACAGGTTCGTCCCTATGTGCACGGTCCTACGGTTCATTCCCACCGGGGTGCCCGTCTGCCGGGACGTGGCCGCCCGATCCAACTCACCCTCCCTATCCAATGCCTCCCGGTGCTCAACCCCTCTGGCTAGAGCTCTCATGAGCGTGGCATTATCCCGTTCCAACCTACGCTCCCTCCCGGAGGCCTCTCCCCGATCCCAACACTTTGCTGCTCTAGACGGGTGATTTGGGTCCTCATGTCTTCCAACATTTCCGCCACCTCCTGGGGATTGAGATCCCGCGGCACATACTCTAGTGTCTCATCCCGCAGGTCTCTCCCCGTAATTCCTGAACTCCCCCCTCCTGACTCCGAGGTCCGTCCATATGTCACCTCCCTTCGCCCTTCCTATCCCGCCTCCTAGTCTTGTTGCTCGGTTAACTCAGCCATCGAGTCACGCTGGCACTTTTAATAAAGATTCCCACAGACGGCGCCAAATGTTTCTGCACAATCCCGGATGGGGCTTGCAGAAGCTGATGGTGGGTTATCCTTCTCTGGGCCTGCAACAACAAAGGCGACCGAGATGTTCCGGTCTTTCCTCCTCCGAAGCTTTAGTTAGTATCTTGGTGAATATATTTGATGGGGGTAGTTAATGATACCTGACAAGCTGGTGGCTAGGCCATATTTATGGCCCATAGTGGATTCTCTTCTCTACTTGGAAACCGATGTGGGACAATTTCCTCTGCTATTACTTCGAATGCCTAGCTCCCTTATGCCTTCTGGAACCGCTCCCGGCCCAATGCCGCCAACGAGGTCGGGCCCGGCCCATACACACAGACGGGAACCCCAAGGTGGGCTCGGCTGTCTTGACCGTGGGGTGCTGTGCTTGCTGGTTTACGGGCTTGGGAGGTTGTTTTATGCATAACCGACTACAAGTAGTGAAACTAGATCTATGCTTTGTGTGAATAGGTGGAGTGGATCGATAGATAAAGTGATATAGGAAAGATTGTGGAGAAATGATGTAGTAGTGGTGGTGTTAATGGAGGTTTGGGATTAGAGATGGTGGTGGTGATTGAGGAGATGGAGTTTGGAAGTGGAAGAGGAAGATGATGGGTTTGGATTTTGGGAGAAGAAGATAGAGGTGTGTGGAGGAGAGAAAGGTGAAAAGGGTGAATGGGTGTTGTGTATGTATGTTTGATTATATAGATAGTCAGAGATAGATAGTGAAAAGTGGGAGAGAGAAGAAGCAAATCAGCTCCCCCATGGTTCAAAGTTCAAACTGTAAGGGAGAGAAGGGAAGAGTGTGGCATTGGTAAAAAGCTCACAAAAGTCAAGAGAAAAGATAGGGAAATAATGACATAGGTTAGAGTAGGCAATGATGATGTTTAAAGCATGATGATGTCTATAATTTAAGGAATAATATACATGATGGAAGTAAAGATGTTACTCCATCTCAATTGTCATCCTTGCTCCTTCTTCATGGTGATCGGAAAAGCCATGGCACCACCAAAAGTGGTGGTGAGCCGCCGTTTATGGTGATTCGCCGGAATTCGGGATTGTACGTTTCGCTCCACACTGAACCGCAATTCTTCTTAGCTCCAATTCTTCATATTAATACCAAAAATCAATGTTTCCTTCACTCTTCCATTTTACCTAGATAAATAGATAAATGATTTAATGAAAGCTAAAATGAACTCAAAAACAAGTTAAAGTCAAAGTTTAGAGGAATACAAGTAAATCATGGTCTAACAAAGGAAAAGTTCTCAACCTGTCGGGATCAAACCGTGTCCTTTCTACTGCCATCACTCGCCACACTTCGTCGCCGACCTGGTCCAATGCAAGCAATCAAACCTGACCGGAGCAGACCTCCTGACTCAGACGACCACCACACCTCTAGATCAATCTTAAGTCTGATATGAAGTCGCACTTCGTCCCTGCTGACAAACCAAAAACCCGCCAAACACACAGATCAACACCACCGCCCGCAAGTCAGCTGTCGTCGACCCCAAACAACAATCATGATCTAGGGCCTTCCACTGTGCCGTTGAAGCCGCCTGAAAGTCTACCCACGCCGTCAACATGATTTGGGCCGCCCACCCCTAACCAAGACATCGGAGTGAACCACCACTGCCACGTGCTCGATCACTCCTTTGCTAGGAAACCCTAGCAGAGAGAGCCGACCTAAGTGGGTTCTATCCTATATGGCTATAATAGCTTAAGGTTCTAAGTGGGGGGTTTGTGTTAGAAGGTGTACATAGGACTCTTACATAACCTCATTTAATTGAAACCTTGTCTCACCCAAACACACTGGACAAGGCTTATTTTCTTATACAAGTTAGTCCAGTCCCAACTAAACTCATGTAACAAACGTGTAATAAATAGATTAGGATTAATCGTGGAATTGTAATTACATCCTCTTTTTCCTTTTCTTCTTCTTCTTCTTCTTTTTTTTTTCAGAATTTTTCGTTTATTAATGGGACAATGCCCATTAATCCTACTTTTAAGAATTTTATTCGCACCAACAAAAAGCATATTTTAAAATTCCCAAGAGCCAACTTAAATAGGAAAAAGACAATTATACCTTTAATGATTTAAATAAAATACAATGGATCATTATAAGAACAATATAAGATATATTTTGAAATAAATATTTATGACCAGATTCTCACAACCGATGACCGTTGACCGTGACTCCGGCGACCATTGACCGGACTCTGGCGAGAGGGCATTAGCTGGTTCGTCGGTGGGTCTATTGGGGGTAGTAGGGGGTTTGTCGGGAGGTCTATTGGGGGCAATAGGAGGTCATGCTGGGTGATCTACGCATTTTATGCTTGATTATTAATGTCTTTCTCTCTACATTTTGCTTTGTTATGAGCTTAGTAAATATGTTTCTAACTTGTTTTATGTTTTTAGGTAGAAAATAAAGGAGAAATAATAAAGGAGGCGATTTGGACCAAAATATGTGCAATTACATGGTATTCTCGGCCAAAGAAGAATTGGAGTCAAAAAGGAAGCTTGTGTTGACTATGAAACAATTTCCTATGTTGACTAGGATATGGAGCAAGTAGTGATGCATGGACATTGATGAAGTCTAGACGGGGAGCTAATATGCATGGCAGTTTTCGAAAAGGAGCTTAATTGCCATGGATGTAACGGTGGTGAGTAAATTGGGTGAAACGGATGTATAATTGAAACGGTTTTGAACGGCTACTTAAATAGCTTAATTGACAATTGCATGGATGGTGTTATGCATGGCTGGATTTGAAACTGTTTTGCATGGCTGTCTTTCATGGCTTAATGGCATGGATGAATGGATATGCTTAATTGCATGATGTAATGGTGGGAGCTTAATAGCTAATGGCTGTAACGGTTTTGTATTGAATGGAGCATAATTGTGCATGGTTGTATTTGAAATGAGGTGAACGGCACCATCATCATCCCCTATATAAAGAGCTTTGGAGGAGGAAGAAAGGATCACACACTCATCGATGCGAAGCCTTGTCTAAACACTAACCCCTCTCATACTTAGCCAAAATCAGCCTCTCTTAGTCGAAATACCATCTCCACCACCTCATAGACACCCTTCCTCCATCCGTGAGTGCTCTCTCGCTAGATTTGGCTTTGAACACTTGCGTAGCCATCCTCCACCAAAGGGACGTGCGCTCGGAGCTTGCAGAGAGACGAATTCCTCGGAGATTTGGCAGAATCTGGAATTGCATGTGTTCTTTGTAAAGTTGTGAAATTTTGTGCATATATACTTGTAAATTTTCGAGATTTATACTAACACTTGTTCATAATGTTGTTTTTGCAGCCATTTAAATGTTAAAGGAAGCTTGGATTTGCATTGAGTACATGAGCTTGGTTGATTAAGTCGCACTCATTGTTGAATAGATGGCGCCTCTTTTCCATGTTTATCTCCTAAACCCCTTGTGCTGTATGGATTTCATCACCATACACCATAACCTAAGTGAAGTTATGGACATGAGGTTGAGGGCGGAGTCTACATTGGACTATGAGGGAGTCGTACATTTTAGAGAGATTGGTTGAATGTCGGACATGGTGTCTAGAAACGGGTTATGACTGGTGACAGGTTTTGGATCTAAGAAAGACTTACACCATTGGAGTATATACCATTGGCCTGGTTAGCCTCGGGGTGTATTGTCGAAATTAGTCCTACCTCTCGCGTTATCTCTATCCCTAACTGGCCATGTTTTTCGATTGAACCAAGACCATTCGATTGAAAGTGTACACTTTATCGCGCGGGTCGCACGTCCTTTGAACGACCTAAAGATCAAGCGAATGTACTCTCTCCAAATCTAAAGCGCAACACAATGAACCATACTTGTGCATAAAACCAACGTGTTGTATGTAACCAACGTGTAAAGGACTTAACCACTTGCATTTGTAGCTTGCATAACCCTCTGGCGGCTTTGTGATGCTCGGACTTCACCACCGGGTACCCTAACCTAAGTGAAGTTAGGGACATGAGGCCAAGAGAGTGGTCACGTTGCATCATTTGATTTAGCATATAACTCTTGTGTTTTCTGCAGGTTCTAACGTTTTCTCTTATGCATTCACTCCATCTTTCACTTAGGTTCTTGCTTGATGCACTTTGAATGAAAGTTTGAATGAATTCTTGCATGAATTTCATGAACTATGAAATGTTTGCATCGTTTGAGTAACAACTTGTATTTTTGACGTTTTACTTAGTGTATATACAACTGACCCCTGCAGGATACATGTACAAATGTACATAACTTGTCTGTAGTAACTTGCATTCATTTTAGGATGACCTAGAGCCTTTGCATTTCATCTAGTGTACAAAACGTAACATGTGTGTCAAACCACTAATCCAAACGTCACTTGTATGTGTGTATGTAAGTATGGTGTGTTTTAAATTTGTGTGATTTGTTTTTGTGTGTTTTTGGGAAGTCCTTGTGATTTCCAACGGTTTGGCTAGTATCATGCATTCCTTGTGTATTCTTTTGATACTAACACTTGATCTTGGTTGATTTTCAGATCGTAAATGACCAAACCTTCTCCACGTGAAGTACAACTCCGTAACCGCACAGTGATCATTTCTACCAACGCAGTGGAAGACCTTGACCGACCTATTGTTGAGGACGAAGTTGAGTCACCAAGATCCCATCATTCCGAGCAATATCAAGAAGAGGAATCTAGGATGAATAACAACAACAACAACGTGAACAACAATGTACTTCCTAACAATGGTGGGGGTAACAACGTTGTTAGGCGTACTCTTCGCCAACAAACTTGCTCAACAGACTGGAGTGCTGGCCCTTCATGCATTCGATTTCCTGAACCTCAAGAAGACAAGCATGACATTGAGCTCAAGAGTGGATTTCTCCATCGCCTTCCAATCTTTCAAGGGATGGCGCATGAAGATCCTAACATGCATTTGAGGCAGTTTCAGTTTGTATGCTCAAGTATGAAGCCCACTGATGCAGATGATGAGCTTTTGAAGCTGAAGGCATTTCCGTTCACTCTGAAGGATAGAGCTCAGACTTGGCTCATGGAACTTCCACCAAATCACATCACTACATGGAAGCAACTTACGGATGCTTTCTTGAGCAAGTACTTTCCAGCCTCAAAGATCACTGTTTTGAGGAAAAAGATCACTGGAATCACGCAAGCATCAGATGAGTCATTTGGGCAATACTATGATCGTTTCAAGGTTCTATGCGCCACTTGTCCTTCTCATGGATTCTCCGAGACAAATCTTATGAACTACTTCTATGATGGACTCAAGCCAATTGATAGAGAGCTTCTCGACGCTGCTGCGAATGGGGCCTTCATGGATTTAGATGAAGTTGGAGCTCGTGCACTCTTGGAGAATAGAGCAAACAATGATGCTCAATATGGGATGGTACCTCGAAAATCAGTGGTGTCCGAGGTGAGTACCAAGCATGCTACGGATGAGAAGTACGACAAACTTTCAGATTTGATGGAGCAAATGCTTGAACTAGAAGTGAAACGAGCCAAGGTTTCTTTGGGACAACTTTGTGGCGTTTGCCACTCTCACGATCATCATGGAAGTCAATGTCCTACCTTGGTGGAGCAAACAAGTGAAGAACAAGTGAATGCCATTGGAGGATATCAAGGAGGTCAGCGGTACAACAATTACAACAACAACTATGTCAACCGTGATCATCCCGGATTCAAGTGGAGTAGTAATGAGGGCTGTTTGAACCCTCCACCTCAACAACAACAAGGCTATCAACGTCCCCAACAACAATATCAAGCAAGGCCACCTTTGCCAACGCCACAAGCACCTTTGCCTCCTCTGGTTCAACAATTCACCAATCCGGATTATGACAAAATGTTTGCTCAACTCTCCACCTCAACGCAAGCCCTTATTGATGGCCAAAATCAGCAAAAGGCGTTGTTGGAGACTCATGGCAATGACATTTCCGAGATAAAGAAGCAAATGGGGCAACTTGTGGATTTTATGGGACATATCAGAACTACCGGACAGCTTCCATCTCAACCAACGCCACCTATTAGGAATGCGAGTGCGGTTACTACAAGGAGTGGGAAGGTTTTGGAGCTACCAAAGCAGAAGGCAACGTCATCACCAGATGAAGTCATTGTGGAGGAAATTTTTGAAGAAGATCCAGCTATTGAAGAGCTCAAAAGAAAGAAGAAGGTGGCGCCACTTTTGCCACTACCAACACCATCACCATCACACCCTACCCCAACAAAAGGTATTAACTCTATCCCTTCAAGTTCTGTTAATACTAATGCTTCGTTTGCTCGTGCACCATTTCCACATAGGTTATCCAAATCAAAGAAAGATGATCAATATGATGAGATCCTAGACATCTTTCGGAAGGTGCAAGTGAATCTGCCCTTGATTGAGTGCATAAAGCAAGTTCCTATTTATGCCAAGTTTCTCAAAGAGCTATGCACCCAAAGGAGGCAAACGAGAGCGAAGGAGGTTGTGAAGGTGAATGCAACCGTTTCAGCGGTGTTGCAACGTCGGTTACCTCCCAAATTGAAGGACCCTGGGAGCTTTAGTGTTCCTTGCGTGATTGGTGACACTAGATTCGAAGATGTCATGCTTGACTTGGGTGCATCCATCAACGTTATGCCCTACTATCTATATGCATCCATGGAGCTTGGTGAGCTTAAGCACGACAATGTCATCATTCAGTTAGCCGACCGTTCTCACAAGTATCCAAGAGGGTACGTAGAAGATGTTCTTGTGCAAGTCAACAACTTGATATTCCCAGCTGATTTCTACATTGTTGACATGGAGGAGAGTTCATTAAACACCACGCCACTCTTGCTTGGACGTCCCTTCATGAGAACCGCAAGAACAAAGATCGATGTGTTTGAAGGAAAATTCTCCATGGAGATTGATGGAGAGAAGATCGAGTTCAACATCCTTGATGCAATGAAGGTCCCTAATGCTTGTACCAACGCATGCATTGCTATTGATTCCGTTGAAGACATGGCACAACAACATTTGGACACACTTAGAGAGGATGAGCTTGACACCGTGCTTCAAAATAGTATGGGGCTGACCTACACTAGGAATGACGCCCTAATTGATGTGTTAATTGATAAATTGGAGCCACGGCTTGAAGAAATGGTGATGGCTTTGAATGAGGCAGTCTATGTGACGTCTAGACCACCCCCTATTCCTTTGGTCTATGGCGAGAACAAGCTGGTTCCCTCCATTATTCAAGCACCCGAAGTGGAACTCAAGGTGTTGCCGGATCATTTGAAGTATGCTTACTTGGGAGACAATGAGACTTTGCCGGTTATCATCTCTTCAATGTTGGAGGAAGAACAAGAAGGTAGATTGGTTCGAATGCTTCAAAGGTACAAGCCAGCCATTGGTTGGACACTTGCAGACATCAAAGGTATAAATCCAGCAACTTGTGTTCATCGCATTTTACTTGAGGAGGGAGCTAAGCCCTCACGTGAAGCACAAAGAAGGCTCCATCCGCCAATGATGGAGGTTGTGAAGAAGGAGGTGATCAAACTCTTGGATTGTGGGGTCATCTATCCAATTCCGGACAGCCGTTGGGTCTCACCGGTACAAGTTGTTCCTAAGAAGTCCGGAATCACCGTTCTCAAGAACGCGGAGAATGAGTTGGTGCCTCAACGAACTATCACTGGACATAGAGTTTGCATCGACTATAGGAAGCTCAACGCAAGCACAAGGAAGGACCATTTCCCTTTGCCATTCATTGATCAAATGCTTGAGAGATTGGCTGGTCATTCCTACTATTGCTTCCTTGATGGATATTCGGGTTACAACCAAATCAGCATCGCGGAGGAGGATCAAGAGAAGACAACGTTCACATGCCCTTTTGGAACGTTTGCATATCGACGGATGCCCTTTGGATTGTGCAATGCCCCTGGTACGTTTCAACGTTGCATGCTTTCTATCTTTTCCGATTACATTGAGAAAATAATTGAAGTATTCATGGATGACTTTAGTATTTTTGGGAAGGATTTCAATGCATGTCTAGAAAACTTAGAGCTAATCTTGCAAAGATGCGTTGAAACGAACTTAGTACTTAACTGGGAGAAGTGCCATTTCATGGTAACACAAGGGATTGTTCTTGGACATATTGTCTCGAAAAAAAGGTTGGAAGTTGATAAATCAAAAGTAGATCTTGTGAAACACTTACCCTCTCCGACTTCGGTTAGAGAGATTCGTTCTTTTCTTGGACATGCAGGATTTTACAGGAGATTCATCAAGGACTTTTCCCACATCTCACGTCCCTTGTGCAAGCTGCTTCAGAAGGACACTCCCTTTGTGTTTGATGATGAATGTGGCGTTGCCTTTAACAAGCTAAAGGAATTGTTGACAAGTGCTCCTATTCTTCAAGCGCCGGATTGGTCCTTGCCTTTTGAGCTTATGTGTGATGCTTCGGACTATGTCGTTGGAGCTGTGTTAGGACAAAGGAAGGACAAGAAGCCATACGCCATCTATTATGCTTCTAAGACATTTGATGATGCTCAAGCCAACTACACAACAACCGAGAAAGAGATGTTGGCGGTGGTGTTTGCATTGGACAAATTCAGGTCCTATCTACTTCAGAGTAAGGTTATAATTTACACTGATCATGCTGCTTTGAAGTATTTGATGCAGAAAAATGATGCGAAGCCAAGGCTCATACGTTGGATACTACTTCTACAAGAGTTTGATGTGGAAATCAAGGACAAGAAAGGAGTAGAGAATGTGGTAGCTGACCACCTCTCTAGGATTGAGAGAGAGAGATCCAACGTTGCAATTGAGGAGCATTTTCTGGATGAACAACTCTTTGGACTTCAGGTAAGTACCTCTGAAACTCCATGGTATGCAGATATTGTTAACTACTTAGTTACTGGAGAGTTTCCACCATCAATGCATAAGACCCAACGTAACAAGCTTAGGAGTAATGCTAGGACTTTTATTTGGGATGAACCTTACTTATGGAAACAATGTGCTGACTTAGTGATTAGAAGGTGTGTTCCGGATAGTGAGTTTGCATCTATTCTTGAGTTTTGTCATAGTGGTGCATGTGGAGGTCACTTTGGTTCGAAAAAGACTGCCCTTAAGGTGTTAGATTGTGGTTTCTTTTGGCCTAACCTATTTCGTGATTCTCATGATTTTTGTGCTAAGTGTGATAGGTGCCAAAGATCCGGCAATATTGGTGCAAAAGACCAAATGCCACAAAAGTACATGATCAATGTCGAAATTTTTGATGTTTGGGGCATTGATTTCATGGGACCCTTTCCTTCATCTAATGGTTTCACTTACATCTTACTTGCTGTAGATTATGTGTCGAAATGGGTGGAAGCAAAAGCCACCCGTACTAATGATTCGCGAGTTGTTGCAGATTTCCTCAAAACGAACATCTTTTCAAGGTTTGGGATGCCGCGCATTCTCATAAGCGATGGAGGGAGTCACTTTTGCAACAAAACCGTGGAGGCATTGATGAAGAAGTATGGCGTCACACACAAGGTCTCTACACCATATCATCCACAAACCAATGGAATGGCTGAAGTATCCGATCGCGAAATCAAGAAGATCTTGGAGAGAACTGTCAAACTAAATCGCAAGGATTGGAGTCAATGTTTGGATGATGCATTATGGGCTTATAGGACGGCATACAAGACTCCCATAGGCATGTCACCCTATCGACTTGTTTATGGGAAGGCTTGTCATCTTCCGGTGGAATTAGAGCACAAAGCTTGGTGGGCGATCAAGAAGTTCAACATGGACAAGGATGAGGCTGGTCTACATCGAAAACTTCAACTTTGTGAGCTTGAGGAGATCCGGAATGAAGCATTTGACAACGCATGGATCTACAAGGAGAAGACAAAGTGCATTCATGACAAGATGATCCGTACAAAGAGTTTTGAACCCGGACAGAAAGTGTTGCTCTTCCATTCGAGACTTAGACTCTTTCCGGGCAAGCTACGCTCTAGATGGGTTGGTCCTTACATTGTGGTACAAGTTTATCCCCATGGAGCTGTGGACATCATGACTTTGGACACCGGCAAGTTATACAAGGTGAATGGCCAACGTTTGAAGCACTATTACGATACCTTTGTGGAGCATCACGTTGAAGAAGAGAAGCTCGTGGATCCACCTACTTCAAACACATGAAGATGCATCACGTCTAGGCTGTAAGACGTTAAAAAACAAGCGCTTGTTGGGAGGCAACCCAATGGAGGAGTCTTCAACAGATTTGCATTCTCTTCCCTTACTCTTTTAATTTTCGTTGCTTCTATTTATTTAGTTAGTTTTCGTAAGTCCTAGCTTCCATGCTTGAATTCTATGACTTTACTTTGGTACATTGAGGACAATGTAGAGTTTAAATGTGGGGGAGGGGTTTACAATTTTTTTGAGTCATAAATCATAAAAACTTGGGCGGATAAGAGTCTAACTCGAGGATGATGCCCTAAAAAAACAACTTTTGAGTCTTTTTGTTTAACTTAGTGTTTTAAAGAGTCTTAGGATGCCCTTAGTTAGTCGATGACGAAAATGGACCGAAAGAACATACATATGGCGTTGGAAATCATTAAGAATGAATTCATGTGCTAATTGAGACATCTTTGAGTGTTATGACATGTAGTAGATATGGTTTGCAAAACTTGGTACAGAAATTCGCATGTTAGAATAAGTTTTGAATCATATAAGCCTTAAAAGTGAGATTTTGAGCCTAAACACTACTTCTTTGAGAGTGAATTTTGTGCATTACATATGATAGGTCTCAGAATCATTCATACACTCACTTGCCATAGATCTTAATGAACTAGAGAATACTAGAACGTACTCATGTCAACTTGCAAAGCTTATAATTGTTACATACCCTGATTTTGGATATGATTAAAGGCACTTAGGTTTTCCACCACTTTGCTAAATTGCCATGTATCCCATATGTGCGCATGAGTTGCGACACCCCTAGATGAGCCCATTTGAGCCTACATTAAGCCTTTCTTTCATTGCCATATGAATCTAAACACTTAAACTTAGTGTAGATTATCCATACCCTTGTTCTAAAGACTTGGTGGGATTTTTGAAGCTAAAACAAAGAAAATGGCGTGAGAATCATGTAAGGGAATGTATGATGGGGATAGACTTGTTCAAACAGCTTGTTAAAAAAGATGATTGCCGAAAAACAAAAGAAAATTTCGAGAGCAAGAACAAAAGAAAGATCAAAAAGCTCTCCGGCAATAGGTTCTAAGTGTCTAAAGTTTGGATTAATGTCCCCCGTACTTGTGAGTTTGGAGTTTGTTTCGAATAGAAGGCCCAATAATGCAAAATACGGCCTTTGTCCTGTTCACAGAGCTCAAGGGAAGTTTAGAATGAAGATAGGGCCCAACATGATGAAATCCGGCCTTTGTACTTCAAAGTCATACATGGTGACGTTTTTGGCGAGTTGGGAGCTTAAATTTGATCAAGTTTTGGTACTTTGGCTAAGTCTTTAGAATGTTCTTAATCACCACATATCTAAATTTCGAATGCCTTAACCTCAGCCCCATTACAACCCTTAAAAGTCCTTTTTGATCCTTAAGATGAGTAGCCTTCAATCTGTGGAGTAAGTTGCATGAGTAAGCATATGGTTTTGGTTCATTTGAGCAAGTAATTCATTCCATTCATTGATTTAAACACTTTGAGTGAACCCTTTGCATGAGTGGAAATATGATGAGAGCATCCATGTGAGTTGATTTGAACTTCATTCGAAGCATGCACAGACTTAAACTCACCATTGTTTTCTCTATGTCTTACTTGTTCATAGCGTGATCATGTCTCTATTATCTATTGAATTCAAAGGTTATTCATGCTTGACACATTGTGATTCCATTGCCATATACATTAAGAAATTTCTGAGACAAATTTTGACTAAGGGCTTAGTGTTGTTTTACTTAGTATCTCTTACGTTTTCAAGCATGATAACATGAAAATTTGCGGCTTTGAAACGTTGAGACTTCTAAGTGTTTTTGTGACGTTTTTTTCCCCATTGTTATTTTTCCCTTTATTGTTTTTCTTTGTTTTTGAGCCCTTGTTTTGTTTTGTATTTGCTAGGGACTAGCAAAGTCTAAGTGTGGGGGAATTTGATCTACGCATTTTATGCTTGATTATTAATGTCTTTCTCTCTACATTTTGCTTTGTTATGAGCTTAGTAAATATGTTTCTAACTTGTTTTATGTTTTTAGGTAGAAAATAAAGGAGAAATAATAAAGGAGGCGATTTGGACCAAAATATGTGCAATTACATGGTATTCTCGGCCAAAGAAGAATTGGAGTCAAAAAGGAAGCTTGTGTTGACTATGAAACAATTTCCTATGTTGACTAGGATATGGAGCAAGTAGTGATGCATGGACATTGATGAAGTCTAGACGGGGAGCTAATATGCATGGCAGTTTTCGAAAAGGAGCTTAATTGCCATGGATGTAACGGTGGTGAGTAAATTGGGTGAAACGGATGTATAATTGAAACGGTTTTGAACGGCTACTTAAATAGCTTAATTGACAATTGCATGGATGGTGTTATGCATGGCTGGATTTGAAACTGTTTTGCATGGCTGTCTTTCATGGCTTAATGGCATGGATGAATGGATATGCTTAATTGCATGATGTAATGGTGGGAGCTTAATAGCTAATGGCTGTAACGGTTTTGTATTGAATGGAGCATAATTGTGCATGGTTGTATTTGAAATGAGGTGAACGGCACCATCATCATCCCCTATATAAAGAGCTTTGGAGGAGGAAGAAAGGATCACACACTCATCGAGCCGAAGCCTTGTCTAAACACTAACCCCTCTCATACTTAGCCAAAATCAGCCTCTCTTAGTCGAAATACCATCTCCACCACCTCATAGACACCCTTCCTCCATCCGTGAGTGCTCTCTCGCTAGATTTGGCTTTGAACACTTGCGTAGCCATCCTCCACCAAAGGGACGTGCGCTCGGAGCTTGCAGAGAGACGAATTCCTCGGAGCAAAAAGTGTAACATTGCCTCTTTGTATTTATTTCGACTTTGTATTGTTTTTTTTTTTTCAAGGCTTTGTATAGAAAGACTAATGTTTTGGTGTAAAGATGATTATTTCTCATTTGTTTTGAATTCTTCCATGTGTTTATAGGTTGATTGGGACGTGTATGTATGCTTGCCATGTTCTTAATGCTCTGGAATTTGCTTAGGATGACACTAGATGATTTGGTTCACCCTATGCATGTTCCACCGATCTGATCAAGATAAAATTGGGTTAGGGAGTTTGCTAGATGATTTGGCTGCCCTCTAATTCGATGCAAGTGTGTGTATATGTTCTAATTAACATGTGAATTTCGTAGGATTCAACCAAGGAGGGAGTAATCGGCCTAAGCAACATGATGTGATGATCACTTGTAAATAATAGACTTAGGAACTTATTTTCGGCTAGATGCATGTTAGGATTATGTGCTCTTGATTGTTTGCTTGTCTATGAGTTTAAACATGTTAGAACTTGTGATTTCTTGATATGCATCTACCCATCTTCTTGTTTTATTTCGTAGGAACTTAGAACAAACAATCTTGCACCCCCCTAAACAACCTTAGCATAGTTATGCAATCACCCTCAATCCCCGGTTAAGAACGATCCCTACTTACCAATGCTACATCTACAAAGAAGGGTTTTAATTGTATTTGTGTTTGATTGAGTGTTTAAATAAGTGCTTGAAAACACGCGAATCACTGGGGGTTTATTAGGACAGTAGAGGGTTCGTCGGGGGTTCTATTAGGCGGGGTCTATTGGGGGCAGTACGAGGTCATGTCGGGGGTCTTTTGGGGGTAGTAAGGGGTTCGTCGGGGGGTCTATTGGGGACAGTATGAGGTCATGTCGGGGGTTTATTAGGGCTGTAGGAGGTTCGTTGGGGAGGGTCTATTGGGGGCAGTAAGGGGTACGTCGGGGGTCTATTGGGGGCAGTAGGAGGTCATGTCGGGGGTCTATTGGGGCAGTAGGGGGTTCGTCGGAGGTTCGTCGGGGGGTCTATTATGGGCAGTATGACCTTTCGACTTAGCTGTGTACTTCAGTCACTTATAACAGGTCCCTATTGGGGGCAGTATGATCACCTATTGGGGTTAGTAAGACCTTCTACTGGGGTCCGTAGGACCTCCTACTGGGAGCAGTATGACCCTTGAACTTAACTGTGTGCTTTAGTGACTTAAAACAGGTCCATATTGAGGGCAGTATGACCACCTATTGGGGTCAGTATGACCTCTTATTGTGGTCAGTAGGATCTCCTACTGGGGGCAGTATGACCTTTGAACTTAACTGTGTGCTTCAGTCACTTATAATAGGTCCCTATTGGGGGAAGTATAACCATGTATTGGGGTCAGTATGACCTCCTATTGAGGACAGTATACATAAAAGATGGGAGAGTAGGAGGGTATATTGGGGGCAATAGGAGAGTTATAGTAGATAAAATCATAACAACCATAAAAACATAACCATAATAGCGAAATCAAGGGACGCATTATTTGGTTGTAATTCTTGGGCTTGAGCTTTCTTTGCTAATCTTTTTTGAATATGAAGAAATGAATAACAAGATTTATGAGTAATAGAATATTATAAGAGAAGAAGAGAGAACCCAATAGAGAAAACTACAAGCTGAGAACTCATTCTTTATCTTGATTTTCAAAAATTCAAGAAGTTAAGTTACATGTAATGCAAGTGAACTGTCAAGTAAGATTAACATGCACAGATTGAAACCCCATAATACAAGCACCCCATATCAAATAACTTACATAAAGAACTTTTATTTCTTTGAAGGGACAAAATATTATGGTTCTAGATTTCTTTGCCTAATCTATCATCACCATCCTAGATTAACAAAAGACAAAGTATGCACACCTCACTAGCATTAGTCTCATGATCATTATCAAATTCCTAATCAACACACGATTTCAATCAGTAAGACCGATCATAGAATTGAACTTTCTTTTCTCAATCTCTTCACTATACAAAAGACCAATTCAAATAAGAACTCATCTTACTCACATTTGCCACACATCATATAACATAACTGTAAACACGAAAATATCTGCAACAAATAACAAAACAACACGTGTACAAAGAATAATTTAATTTAAATCAACGCCAATGCGGGTTACAATCTTTGTGAACTCCTCTGATTCTATCTCCGAATCTAGGTCTAACTCAAGGGTGACAAGCACTTGTTCTTGAGGGTTACGCGGATTGATCACGTAACAAGTATTTGAGATTTGGATTTGGGTTTAGTGAAGAACTAGCTGTTTATGGAGCTTGATAGTTCTTCAAGGATCTAGTGAAGAACTGGCTATCTGGGGAGCTTGATAATTCTTCAAGGGTTTAGGGGAAACTTCTGAGCTCGCGGAGGGATTTCTCTCTCTCTAGTTCGCTGCCTTCTTTTATGCTCTTCTTGGTTTCGCTCCCCCTCCTCTTGGTATGAGAGAGGGTATTTATAGTGTTAACATGCCTCCACTTAAGGCAAGTAATGAAGATTCTGAATCAATAATATTTCCTTAATCGAATCAATGAATCTTGACTGATTGATCTACTTGCCGATTTTAACATAATCAAATCAATCAAATCTTGAGATTTAGATATGCCCAGATCGCTTTGGATTGAATGTCATGTTTTGGGCAAGATCCTTACGCTATCTCGCGGATATGGAAGGTATCCCGCGAGGAAGCTTGATTTCCAAGCAAGCGGTGATTTCTAATCCCACTTCGCAGACGACTTCCCTTGGACATGCGAAATCTGTCGTCTAGCTCCTTCTCGAGGTTCCCCTTACGCGGGGCCATCTCGCCTCGCCTTTATGTTAATCTGTGCGCATGGAACCATCTCGCCTCGCTTTCATGTAAATCTACGCGCGCGGAGTCCATTTCGCCTCGCGAAGTCAAGTTCACCTCGCGGAGTCAATTTCACCTCGCCAAGCCTAGCTCGCCTCGTGAAGTCCATTTTGCCTTGCGAAGTCAAGGACACCTCGCGGAGTCCATTTCACCTCGTCAAGCCTAGCTCGCCTCGCGAAGTCCATTTCGCCTTGCGAAGTCAAGGTCACCTCGCGGAGTCAATTTCACCTCGCCAAGCCTAGCTCGCCTCGCAAAGTCCATTTCGCCTCGCGAAGTCAAGTTCACCTCGCGGAGTCAATTTCACCTCGCCAAGCCTAGCTCGCCTCGCGAAGTCCATTTCGGCTTGCGAAGTCAAGGTCACCTCGCGGAGTCCATTTCACCTCGCCAAGCCTAGCTCGCATCGCGAAGTCCATTTCGGCTTGGGAAGTCAAGGTCAACTCATGGAGTCAATTTCACCTCGCCAAGCCTAGCTCGCCTCGCGAAGACCATTTCGCCTTGCGAAGTCAAGGTCACCTCGCGGAGTCCATTTCACCTCGTCAAGCCTAGCTCGCCTCGCGAAGTCAAGGTCACCTCGCGGAGTCCATTTCACCTCGCCAAGCCTAGCCCGCCTCGCGAAGTCCATTTCGCCTTGCGAAGTCAAGGTCACCTCGCAGAGTCCATTTCACCTCGCCAAGCCTAGCTCGCCTCGCGAAGTCCATTTCGCCTGGCGAAGTCCTGTTCGCCTGGCGAAGTCATTTCGCCTGGCGAAGTCATTTCGCCTGGGGAAGTCTATTTCGCCTGGCGAAGTCTATTTCACCTGGCAGAGTCTATTTTGCCTGGTGATTCCCAATTTTTTTTTTTTTAATCTTTTAGGTTGCGAGATATTTCTGAGTTATCCATCTTCAATAGCAGCAGAAACCTTACTCGGCGAGGCGCGGCAGAATCTCAAGGCAGCGAGGCGCAATTTTTCAACAAGTAGACGTAACCACCTCGCATGGCATTCTTCATACATCGTGTGGAGAGATGTCTATCTCTTTGAGGGACTTGACATATATTTGTGGCTTGCTCATAACTGGAAGGTTCTACGACGAAGTTGTTCCATCTATTGAAGAATTTGCAGCCAAGGGTAAAGGTGTTGAGCCAATCATTCCCAAGAGTTGCAGATTCTTATTTCTTGCGTACCACAAGCTTTGCGATTTGTGGCTTGCCCATAACTGGAAGGTTCTACGACGAAGTTGTTCCATCTATTGAAGAATTTGCAGCCAAGGGTAAAGGTGTTGAGCCAATCATTCCCAAGAGTTGCAGATTCTTATTTCTTGCATACCACAAGCTTTGCGATTTGTGGCTTGCCCACAACTGGAAGGTTCTAGGACGAAGTTGTTCCATCTATTGAAGAATTTGCAGCCAAGGGTAAAGGTGTTGAGCCAATCATTCCCAAGAGTTGCAGATTCTTATTTTTTGCGTACCACAAGCTTTGCGATTTGTGGCTTGAAAGTGAAGATTGCATCATGGATCACTGCTCGCGCGGTACTGCTCTGCCAGAAAGTGATTTCCTGCGAGATACCGTCTCGACAAAAAGTTGTACCTCGCGAGATGCCGTCTCGCCAGAGAGTGGTGTCTTGCGAGATGTCGTCTCGCCAAAGAGTAGTGGTTCCTCACGAGATTGAACTTGACAATAATCCTCACGCATCTTCTGTCAAGGCGTTACCCCCAAGCAGAAACTCTTTGAATGAACCGCACCAAGCTTTAGAAGGTCATGGGGATTCATCTGATCATCAAATCGCCAGGAGTCACCTTAAGTTAAAGGAGACCAACATTCAAGCAGAAAGGCTTAGTGGAAGTAGCAACAGTTCTAAGGATGTGAATTTTAAGCGTCGAAGGATTGAACCCGACCTTGGCTCTGTTTATTTCAATCCCGACGATGAGTTTCTCAATTTTCTTGGCGAAGTCCCGGGTCCCCCGCAACAAACTTATAATCGTGTTGAGGTATATTCGCCACCATCACCATGCATCTTTTTCTTAACATTATATGCATGATCAGAACTCATTTTCTTTACCTTCTTGTTTTCAGCCAGAAGAACTCCCACCTTTTGAAGATGAAGCTTGTTCGAGGGAGGTTTGCCTCCTCTTAACAGAACCAATGAAGACCGACTCTTTTCACGAAGATGATGCATGCGAACCAAATGAATCGCAACAAGTTAATCGTGAAGATATTTTGGTGAATCTTCCGAGGCTTTTAAGCAATATGGAATTCTCTGAAGTCACCCGCGGTGAAGTTGATGTCATGGACACTAACCAAGGGCTCCGACAGATTCGTATGCAGGCCGCCACTCTAATTTGTGAACAAATTGAAGACGTCATCACGAAGCACTCATCAAGAACCATTCTTTCTAAAAAGAAAGACCTTGACGAGATGGTGGCCGAACTTCAGTGTTATGGGTTTGATCCTTCGCCAGTAAAAGACAAAGTAGAAAGCTTGATGACTTGTGCTACTCAATACAACGCGGCAAGGCTTGTATGCACGCATAAAGCCACTCCAGGCACATGTGATCAACGTCTGTCTCATATGGAGGCTGAAATTGCAAAGTCAATCGAACGTCGTCAAACTGATCTTGGTCAACGTCAAGTTGTGATTGAGTCCTTGGAGAATTTGAAGGAGAAGCAGCGGAGGTTGGAGCAGGAAATAACCTCCCTAGATGCGAGCCTTCTATTTCACGACAAAAGGCTTGCCGATTTAGAGAAGCGGAAAATCCAAATCAAGGAGACTCGTGAGTCGACTGCTGAAGAACTTGAGGAAGCAAAGAGGTTCCGAGATGATTTCGAAAAGCAACGCAACAGCTTCAAAGGCCTATCTTGGATGTGAAGGGCTCATCATCTTTAGTAACTTATGATTTATTCTCTTTTTTTTTTTTTTTGCGCATGTAATAAGTCATTTTGACAATAGAACTCATTATGCAATAAAAAGAGAGATTTTTTTTTTTTTTTTTTTTTTTTATGTGACTGAACTTAAGAATATAATTCTCAAGCTGCCTACGTATCCTTCCAAAGAAAGAATCAAGTCATAACGTAGTTCAAGGATGAGGATTTAGAACTCTCTCTTCTTTTTTTTTGAGATTTTTTTTTGAGTGCCTTGTGCAGTTTAGGCTCATGCAGGCTAAGAGCATTTTTTTGTCATTTGCAGTTTTAGCTCGTGCAGACAAGGAGCGTTTTTGTCATTTGCAGTTTATGCTCGTGCGGACCAGGAGCGTTTTTGTCATTTGCAGTTTAAGCTCGTGCAGACAAGAAGCCTTTTTGTCATTTGCAGTTTAAGCTCGTGCAGACAAGGAGCCTTTTTGTCATTTGCAGTTTAACCTCATGCAGACAAGGAGCCGTCTTCACTTGATTTAAGCGTAGTATTTCTTCAAGAACTTGCCGTTGATTGGGCCAATTCTCAAGCCGTCTTCAGCCACAATTTTGTAGGCTCCGTTGGTGTAGACTTCGCTGATGACATAAGGGCCATCCCACTTTGACTTGAACTTGGGACCGGTCTTGTGTGTTATGATGATGGGTCTACGTACAGCAAGGACTAAGTCGCCAATTTGAAAGGATCGAGGCCGAACTCCTTTGTTGAAGGCACGCGACATCCGGGCTTGGTAGCATTCTAGATGTTATTGCTCATCGAGCCTCTTCTCGTCTAAAGCTTCCAACTCTTGAAGTCGTAGCTTGATATTTTCTTCATTTGTGAGGCCTTCTTGCAAAGCAATCCTCAATGAGGGAATTTGCTTCTCTAATGGCAAGACGGCTTCAACACCATACACAAGAGAATAAGGTGTGGCATTTGTGGCAGTTCGATATGTCGTTCTATATGCCCACAATACTTCGCCCATCTTCTCATGCCAGTCTCTTTGTGACTTGCTGACGGTCTTCTTCAAGATGTTGCAGAGCGTCTTGTTAAATGCCTCTGCCAAACCATTAGCTGGTGCATTGTACATCGACAAAAAGTGTAGCTTGAAATGATACTTTTCGCTAAGTCTTTGCATAGCACTATTTGAGAAGTACTTGGCATTGTCCGTGATGATGCAACGTGGCACACCATATCGCTGGATGATACATGTCTTGATGAAGTCTACAACGGTTTCTTTCTTTATCTCTTTAAGCGGTACTGCCTCTGACCACTTTGAGAAGGAATCTGTGGCTGCCAAAATGTACATGTGGCCTCCGGAAGATTTCGGATTTATAGGTCCCACAGCGTCTATCCCCCAGACATCAAACGGGTGTGAAGCGATTGTAGGATGCAATAGCTCAGGCGGTTGATGGATAAAGTTTGCGTGGAATTGACAAGCTTGACATTTCTGTGCGTACTCCATGCAATCCTTGACCATTGTGGGCCAGTAGTAACCCATTTGCCTTACTTGAAAATGTAATTTATGGCCTGATTGATGAGCTCCACATATTCCGGAATGGACTTCTTCCATGGCTTTGGACGCCTCTTCTTTTCCCAAACACCTAAGAAGTAACCCGTCAAATGATCGTCGATAAAGAGTCTCCTTGTAGTAGAAAAAGCGCGGGGCTCTTCGTTTGATATCCGTTCGTTGTTTTAGATCGTCAGGCAATTTGTTATGCTCAATGTAGTCGATCAAAGGATGCCTCCAATCTTCAACGTCAGTAACATAGACGGAGACCACATTGGAATTTTCGCACAATGGGACAATCCCTGTTGAGACAACCTATCGTTGACAAATTGAAAGGTCCACAATTTCATCATTTGATAATGCCAAAGTTGCTGCTAGGTTGGCCAAGGCATCCGCCATCTGGTTTTCTTTCCTTGGCACATGTTCTAGTGTAACAACATCGAAACCCGTCAAGAGTTGTGTAGCGAGACGGAAATAAGGAACCAAATCCTCTTTCCTGACCTCGTAATTAGTTAGTAGTTGATCAATTACTAACTTTGAATCCCCGTGCACTTCTAGATTTGCAATTTGCATTTCTAAGGCCGTTTGCAATCCCATGATGAGAGTATTCCGCAACATTGTTGGAACACAATTCACCGAGAGTGAAAGCATATGGCAATATTTACTTTTGTGGGGTGACGAAGACAACGCCGGCCCCTACTCCATCTATTCTTGAAGATCCATCAAAGAACATCTTCCAAGTGGGGAGAATTTCTGCAAGAAATACTTCTTCATCCGGCAAGTCATCTAAAATTTCCCAATCTGCAGGGATTGGGTGATCCGCTAGAAAGTCAGCCACAGCTTGGCCTTTAACCGCCTTGGCAGGTACATAGACGATGTCATGTTGATTGAGGAGTAGAGCCCATTTTGCCATTCGTCCTGATAAGACTGGTTTAGACATGACAAACTTGACTGGATCAGCTCGGGCTACCAAATGCACCGTGTAAGCTTGCATATAATGCCTCAACTTTTGAATGGAAAAGATGAGAGCGAGACATGTCTTTTCTATTGGAGAATAATTTAATTCCGCTCCTGTGGGAGTTCGACTTAAGTAGTACAAGGCCATCTCCCTTCTTTCCTCGTTTTCTTGGGCGAGAAGTGCGCCAAGCGATCTTTCTTGAGCTGCGATGTAAAGGGTAAGAGGTTTTCCAGGAATGGGTGCACCCAACACCGGAGCATTAGCCAAGTAATTTTTAATGCTTTCGCTGATCCTAATTCGATGGCGCGATTGTAGTGGAGTCGATGTGCAAAGTGTCCGACGATGTCAAGCAGGTCTAGCGAGTCACTAGGCAACGCGATCTGCCTTTTCATCAACTTCGCCAATCCCAAAAGCCTTCAACGACGTGATTTTGGTGGCGCCGATGTGCAAAGTCTCCGACGACGTCAATCAATAGATCTAGGAGAGAAACAGAGAGAGAGAGAGAGAGAGAGAGAGAGAGAGAAGAGAGACAGATCTGGACGGGAGAAGACATAGATTAAAATCTGAAATTTTGGCCAGTGGATTAAAGCTCTTAGATACTATAGGGGTAGTGGGAATTTTAAATTCTTATTTTGTTACTCGGAAAAAGTTTCTTAAAAACTGGGCGGAAGGGAATTTTCCCTATATTATTTGTTAACGTATCATGTTTCAACCAAGTCCCATAAGCAAATTAATTGACCATTACTAGGAGTAGTAGTTATCGACTCAACTTATCAACATCTTATTCCTAAATACGTTTTGCATTTTAAGAAAGAATGTGAATGTTGAGACCTCCAAATTTACTCAGTTGACCTCACTTTATTGTAAGTTATTGAATGTTAGATATGTCTTCTTACATAATGACATTAAGGACAATAACAAAAAGAAGTAATATATTTATTCTCTCTAGACTTTCTAATTAAATACGAAATATTGTATTATTTATTATTTTCCTTATGTATTTTCATTTTCTAATTTTACTACATATTATTAAAGTATTTATTTATTTAAGAAGAGCTAAAACTATGATTAATATCGATCAACTGACATAAAAATTTATATTATCATACATGTTAAAAGCATATACATTATACAAGGTGCACGAATGTATTTGCAAAAAAACAAAAATAATGATTAAATAACTATTGAAATAATATATCATGAATTATATAAAATAGTGGAAGAAAAAAAGAACATACATAGAGAAAAAATGGTTATCCTTATTAGAAAATTTTCTTGTTGACAAAAATATGTTTATGAAAGTCAATACCTTGTGTTATTTGATTTTTAACATTGTGTTTGGATAAAGTAATTTCAATTTTCATAGAAATTTCAAAATCATGGGAATTACAATTCCATGAATTTAAATTTCATTAACTAAAAATTCCTTTGTTTGGATTTCATGACGTAAAGTTTTAAAATAACAAAAATTTGTATTTAGACTAACCTCAGTCAAGGGAATTGACAAATGACACCTATTTTGTGAGGAATTCAAGTCGGAAATTTAAGCTTTCAAATTCCATGATTATTTTCCCGTGGAAATTGCTAATTCCACGGATAAGAATCCAAACAAGGAAAACAATCCTAAGAAATTAGAAATTCCCTATTTTTGATTAAATTTCCAAGAATTCATCCGCATCCAAACACATCGTTAAGAGATTTATTTTTTGACATGTAACCTATTGTATTAATAGTCGCAGCCAAAATGACATCGATACAGACCCCAACGAATTGAGGTAATTCACATACCATTGCACTGTACATTATCGCTCATCGACGGTCGATGAGTCTAGCAAGCTAAATGTAACTCTATATAGAGATAATTTTGTATGAAAACTCTCGTCACGAAGGAGCTCAATTGCGGTACGACAAGAAGTGTTCACTATCTAAATGTAATAGAAACATCATAATCTGCAGGCATCAAAACCTACCTAGATTCCTAGAAACCTACATAGGAAACTTATTGAAAATAAACTAGTAAAAACTAATTTAAAACCCTAGTGACCCAAAAGAATGGGAGAAATTTTAAATACACACTCTTATTATTTTATATTTCACATCAGATTTTACAGATACGTTTAATTATAAAAACATCCATCAATTATTAGGGAAAAAAAAAAACAAATAAAACTTCATCTTTCCTAAAACCTAACTCTTCTCCACTATTACTACGCATCAAAAGAAAAGAAATAAAAACCTCTTCTCCAAAATTCATCACCTGAATTTCGACTACTGTCGTAATCACATGTATTATTTACCGATTCATTTGATGTTTTTTATCAACTTTAGTTTCTATCTTGCAGACTAAAAACTAGTTTTTATGCTATTGTATTTCTACTAGTTTCTTAACTTTAAAAAAATTATGTATGTTCAATATTTTTTTTTTCATCAAATTCTAGCCGATTGATGTCATATTAGAGATTTGGATTTCGAATATAATATTATTCTTTTAATTATAAATTGAAAAATATCAAGAAAAAATTTCTAACCCGATCAAAAAAAAATCTAACAGAAATAAAAGATAATACGTAAAGAGAGTTGTGAAATAGTAAATATATAATAATTATATTAAATAACAGATTATTATTAGTTTTAGATATTGAGAGTATTTTAGACAGTTTAGGATGTGTATTTAGTATAATATTAAAATAAAAAACTAGATGGGTAGTGTACTAAGTACGGGGTGTGTATTAAGAGATTAGAGGTGTGTATTTAAAATTACTTAAAGAATGGGCTTAGAAATATAGAAAGACTAGAAAAAATATAAGAGGGAATGGGCCCGTGATCAGATCATAGACCCAAACTTCACCAGGCCCATACCGAAACCCTAAGTAGCAAGAGGCAATCCGCCTCCATTTTGCCGGCGCTCCGCCCTCCAATCCACCAACCATCGTGTCACCATCATCGACATGACGCCCAGAGAAAAACGTAGGTGATCTCCAAGCACCATGTCGTCAGGTAGAGAAAAACAAAGACCCGAGACACATCAACAAACCCAAACCAAAAACTCAGTACCGCCCAACGCTGTCGTCGTGGAGTCGTCACCTTCAGGTGGGAGTCGATCTCACAGCACTAACTCAGCCCAAGCCGGTTTGTCTTGGCTATGCTCTGATCTCTTGAAAACCCAGCCGCAGCACAAATCGCCGCCCCTTGCCATCCAAACCCGTAGGCAAAAAAAACGGAGTCGCCTACCCCTCACAACCCTTGCTTCGGCGAGGCTCAGCTTTCTTTGGACACTAGGTCCTCTCGGGCACGTCCGACGAAGGCCACGAGGGCGCGCTGCCGGACAGGGTGTAGCTCTCTCTTGCAGTGTTTAGGTTCTCTCTCTGCCTGTAAGTTTTTTCGCTCTCAACCCCCTAAGGCGGCCTCTATTAATAATTAATAGATTTATGTTCTTTCATAAATGAATGAAATTATAATTAAAATATGTAGATGTAATGATTAATATAATGAAATATATGTGAATAATATAAAAAAAGTTACTTTAGAAATTTGAATGAAGGTTTAGTGAGTAAATATATGTATTTAAAAGTAAAATAGAGGTGTGGAAAGCATGAGAGGTACACTGAGCAAATTTGGAAGTCTCAATAACCACACTCTTTAAGAAATCGAATCTTGCAACTGTACCTAACTTTTTTTTTTTTTTTTAAGAAAAACTGAATAGGTTATTTTATGGACATATTTAGCATACGCTGGCGTATTCGCATACCTAAGGTATGCATTAACGATTGGACATTCAGGTCAATTTCAAATCATGGTAACTAGGTTAAAGTTGAGCCACCTCACGTGCTATTCAATTGTCGAAACGAGGTCAATTTCAAATCCATGGTAACTAGGTTAAAGCTGAGCCACCTCCCTATCACATAGTATTTAATTGTCGAAACGATTGTGAGCAAAATCAAGAGAGCATGCTTGCTCGGAGGAGGACCAGGCACATAATATTATGTTGTCATTAAGGGTGTGTTTACTAACCGAGAAAGGGAATGAATTCTTAGGGAGTCATTCCCATTCTCCTCTAAATGTGTGTTTACTTACACCATAAGGGAATCAATTTTGTGCGGGTCTCACGACAAAATCTGGAATCATTCCCCTTTTTTCATTCCTTAAGGGGGAGTTGGTATTGAAATTCATTCATAGGTGAATCAACTTTTTTTCCAAAAAAAATCTATTAGTTTTTTTTTTTTTTTTTTTTTGAATAAAAGGGCCGGTATGGCTGCCCTCAAGCTTTGATAAATGAAACTGTCAAATACAAGGGGGGGGGACGTTTAACCTAAACTCCTGATTACAAAGACCTGAAATATCATCAGGACCAATAAACATGTATTCAACTAAACACCAACTAGCAAAGAGTGCTCTAATGACTACTCTATTTGTTTTGATATAACGGTGACATACCGGAAAACTCTAAACTACGAAATACAAAAGCTCTATGACATTTCTACATACTAAAAGGGTTTTTTTTTTTTTTTTGTAAACAAATTCATTTCTATTATGATTCCTTATTTCTCATTCCTTCAACAAGTAAACGTGCAAAAAGAATGACTCCTTATCTCCCTCATTCCTTCTATCCCCCATTCCTTATCTCTCTCATTCCTTTCCAATCCCATTCAAGTTTAGTGTAGAACTATGCTTACTGAGTCAATTAACAACACATGATGAGTAAATAAAAATAAGTCATTGATGTTTCTAAGAAAATATTGATAAAATAGTCTGGGGTTCACATCTAAAACCAATTGGCAATGGATGGAGTGACCCAAACCCTTATAAACCACAGACAATGTCTCATTTTTCCCGATGTGGGATATATATCTCAACACGCCCCCGCACGTGTGGCCAATCTTCAAGCCTAACAATTGGACAACATTTTTGGGTGAAGTGGAGTTCGTGTGGCCTTTGGGTTTCACACGTGGACATGGGTAACCCGCTCTGATACCATGATAAAGTAGTCTAGAGTTCACATGCAAAACCAATTGGCAATGGATGGAGTGGCCCAAACCCTTATAAACCACAGACAATGTCTTATTTTTCCTGATGTGGGATATATATCTCAATAAGTATGCAGTGCCAAGACTGCAAGCTATCTCATTCATTATTGGGGTACAGTTGGGTTCTCTACCACTCAATTATCTAGGCGTCCCCCTCTTCACCGCGGCGCCTAACAGTGAGTGGTTAAGGCCAATTGCAGATAAGGTGTGTAATAAGCTAAGTTCGTGCAAAGGAAATCTACTTTCTCAAGGGCAAGGTTGCAACTTATTGAGTCCGTCATTCAAAGTCAATTGATCTACAGCTTTCAGGTTTATTCTTGGCCACGGTCTCTTCTAAAACAAGTTCAAAAATGGATTCAGAGTTTTTTTTTGGAGTGGAGGAGCGTTAGTTTCTTGGGATAAGGTTTGTGTGCCTAAGGAGTGTGGTGGTCTTAATTTAAAGAATCTGTCAATTCTAAATGACGTGCTGCTTCTAAAGCGTGGGTGGGAGGTAGTGACCAAAGCTTCCCCAACTACTTTCCTTCATGATCGGTTTCTTCTGCCTAGTTTGGTTCGTTGTTCATATTATAAAAAAAAATCCTCAATTTGGTTAGGATTGAGAAGAGTTTGGCGCTTACTTTTAGCTAAGTTAAGATGGATAATAGGGGATGACAAGCAAATTAGACTATGGAGTGATAATTGGATGGGAGATGTGTTGGGTGAGGCTTTTGATTTGGATGCACAAACTTGGGAGAATCTCACTATCTGAGTGAATTCATTTAGCATGGGACATGGGACTTGCCAGCTTTATTTATGCAGATTTTCCCAAACGCTGCTACTACTCTAACATCTATTACTCTTCCTTTGGAACCGACTGCTGACCAGGTTGTTTGGGCTGATTCTTCTTCCGGCAAATTAACGGCAAACGTATATGAGTATATGACAATGAGTGCTCATGCCCCAAAGGTGGATTAGGGCTCACAAATTTGGATGTCTGCAATTCAGCCCCGCAAGAGCCTTTGTAGTTGGAAGGTGTTGCATGGAAGAATTCTGACAGATGATAGGCTATAGAGAAGAGGGGTCATGGTTATGTTCTAAATGCTTACTTTATGGTGCGGATTGGGAAAGTATAGCTTACATCTTTTGGGATTGCGGCGTGGCTTCACATATTTGGACATTCGTTTTTCATTTGTTTCAGATTCATAGTCCCACGCAATTAACTTTGCATGCGCTGTTTTCAGAGGCGGTCATTTCTAGGCTCACCAAATCTTCTAAACTGTTATGGCGTATTACCATTTGCACACTTTTATGGTGTCTATGGTTTGAGCGTAATCGTTTGAAGTATGATGGAGGTAATTTTTGTTTTATAAGATTTCCACATTTCTTTGTGATCTCCTAAAAAGAATAAGCGAGTCTTATTTTCCCTCCATCTAACTCTCGCTCGAGTACTCCCAACGTTTATGTTCTTGGGGCTCTCTCAACTTCAGCCGAGTGCGCTCCTTTTTTTCGGCGAGTAGTATGGAGACCCCCAGATTACCCATTGATAAAATTCAATACGGATGGCTCTTTTCGGGATTTAAATCATGCAGGTTATGGTGGTATTGCCCGGAACCATGAAGGCGTTTTCGTGCATGCTTTTGCGGTAAGGGCTCGGGTCCCGAGTGTGTTAGATGCTGAAGTTTTGGCTTTCTTGGAGGCCATTCACATTTCTAGGCTTCGAGATTGACATCACATATGGATAGAAACAGACTCCATGGTTGTCCGGCGATACTTTCAGTACCCTTCCTTGGTTCCTTAGAGGTTGCGTACTTGGTGGATGAATGGTATGTCTCTTCTACGTAATTCTCAAGTTCGGGTAACACACGTTTTCGTGGAAGGTAACACCTCGGCAGACGCATTAGCTAACTTTGGCGCATTATCTAATGGATCCCATTATTGGGATGTTCTTCCTCAGTTCCTAGCTCCCATGTATGGACGCGACATTGTTTCTTGGCCCAATTAGAAACGTCAATAGTCATATTTTCACTATGTGTAGTTTGTGGTTATGTTCTCATTCATGTTATATTTTCTTTTAGTTTGTATTATGTTTTCTTGATTACAGGAATTGTCTGGAATGTTCCTGGACTATTTTGTATGTGGCTTTGGCTTAGTCCTCCACCTCATTTGTACTATTTTTTTTTTTGAATACAAGGACTAAACGGCAACCCTCATGCCATAACCATTAATGAAACCTCAGAATACAAAGAGGGGGGGGGTTGTGCCTAAACCCCATACTGTAAGAACACTTTAAATTAACATTAGACATGTCTACAAATCCTATGCATTCTAATAAGCACCATTTACCAAAGAGTGAATCATTAGTTACTCCATTTGCTTTACAAATTTGGCGACATACCGGAAAGATACCGCTCATGCAGAGCAATAAGTTACAATATCTACCAGCTTTCCAGCTATGATGTCACTGGGAATAACCAGTGACCCCAAGTTTCATCTTGCCACAAGGAGGCTGCGACCATTTGATAAGGCAAGAAACTCGCCTCCTCATTAGGACAAACATGGAACGCTGCATGCGCTTACCAGACATAGCCCACCCATCGCAATAGCAAAAAGAAAACTAAAAACAATAATATAAAACGCAAAACCTACTGGACCAAGGGTAAATCCCCCGGCCCAAGAAACATCAGGCTTTAAGTAGGCCCATTTCATTGAGACCAGAAAGGTCCAGACCTTTGATCCAACCCACCACGCCTGTAGCGTACATAACCCTGTCGTCGTAGTCCTGCGTGCCGGATCAACTCTACTGGCTGAGCACCAAAAGATGACGTCGCCCATCCCAGAACTCAATTGACCCAACTAGAGATCACAGATCTGAGACCCAAAGGCACACATATCGGCAATAAGATCCGAGTGGATCCAATTCCAAACCACCGATCCAGATCGGTTGAGCATCCCAGCCACGCCTATGATCCCCATCGTCAGCCACAGAACCGCCACTTGCGCGTGCGCCGCCATCGACTGCAAACAAGGTAGAGGAGAACCTCCCGTCCCCAATCTGTGAAAGTCTACACCAAGGCCCGACTTTATTCTCTCAGACATAAGGTCCTCTCTTCTTGCCCGTCCTACGACGCCGCCACGAGGGTGAGCCACCGGACAGGCCATGGCTGTGCTTAAGAACCTCTTCTAGGGGTTGGGGTTTTTTCTCTCCTGTAGGAGTTACCCTCTTTTTTCTCTCCCTTTGGTTTAGATAGGAAGAGTTTTGTACTTTTTTTTTTTTCTATCAATAAATTCTTGGGTTAGGACGATGAGTTAGTCCTAGTTCCGTTTACCCAAAAAGAAAAAACACAATGAGATGATTTAGATTAACTGAAGTGTTACACCTCAAAGGCTATTGCTATTGCTACTGGAGATTAGAGAAGTCGATAATGATCATCCATCCACTATGGATTAAGCTACAAAAATCAAGAATTGAAATTTGTTTAGTCTTTGTGATTTGAAGTCGACATCTGTTTAGTCCTTATGGTTTTATTTTAATCTAAATAGTCCTTAAAGTCATGATTTTTTATCCAAATAGTCATTCCATCAATTTTCTCAGTTAAATTGCTGACGTGGCCTTTAACTGAGAAAATTGTCGAAATGACTATTTGAATGAAAAATCGTGACTTTAAGGACTATTCAGATTAAAATAAAATCGTACGGACTATTTAGATAAAAAATCGTGACTTTAAGGACTATTCAGATTAAAATAAAACCTTATAAACTAAACAGATGTCGACTTCAGATCACAAGGATTATACAGTATTTTACCCAAAAATCAACACTACTACACAAAAACTTTCAATGATTTCAAACGTCATCTACTTCGCCGTTTTTACTGGAGACATGGTTTCCATACCATTTCAACGGCGTTTGTAAAACGTCATGAAAAATCTTTAATGACATTTGGTAAATGTCATCTATTGTGTTTCAACGACGTTTCCAAGACGTCTTGAAAGATTCTTCCACAACGTTTTCCAAATGTCATAGAAAATAATTCATAACATTTATGAACAATCGTTTAAAATCTTTTGTGACGTTTTTCAAATGTCATTATTTTTTTAGCAAATCACATATACATCCTCTAAAAGGATTTGAAACACAAATAAATCCACTTGTGTTGTTGTTAAACAAATAAGGACAGTTTTTAACAATTAAGGACAATCTTTTCTCTACATGTCATGTGTCATGATTTAATTTACCAAACTAACCCTACACTAATTAAATATACTTTTAGAAGAGAAAAGTCTCTCATTTTGAGATTTTTCAGTAGATGGAATACAATAACAGATTTTCAATAATTTAGTGTAGTAGCAGTTAATTTCAGTAGAAATAGTAGCAGTGGTTAACATTCCAGTAGAAGTAGTAGCAGGGGTTAACATCCTCTCATGTTCAGCACACAACAACACGCAGTAGCAGCACACAACAGCACACAGTAGCAGCATATAACAACACACGCAGTAGCAGCACACAACAACACATCAATATCACACGCAACAGCACGCAGTAGAAACACGCAGTAGAAGCACACAACAACAACACACGCAGTAGCAGCACACAACAACACACCAATATCACACGCAGCAGCACATAACAGCACACAGTAGCAGCAGCAGCACGCAGTAGCACATAGCAGTAACAACACACAACAGCACGCAGTAGCAGCATACAACAACACACAACATCAACACACGCAGTAGCAGAACACAACAGCACGCAGTAGAAGCACACAACAACACACAACAACAACACACGCAGTAGCAGCACACAACAACACACACCAATATCACACGCAGCAGCAGCACACAGCAGCATGCAGTAGCAGCAGCAGCAGCAGCAGCACACAACAACACACACCAATATCACACGCAGCAGCAGCACACAGCAGCATGCAGTAGCAGCAGCAGCAGCAGCACACAGCAGCACGCAGTAGCAGCAGCAGCACACAGCAGTAGTAGCACACAGCAGAATGCAGTAGCAGCACTAAGCATGAGCACGGATTAGCTACGAATGATCACTTTTTGCTGTCAAATTCAAAATATATGGGTTTTAATTTCAAAGACTCTTTGAGTAAACCAAGTTGTAGAGATCAAAGAATAATCAAATCAGATTTTGTTAGATTCGGCGAAGCCTTAGTCAACTTTCATCCTTTCATTATTCTCTTTCTCCTCCCTTCCTCGCCTCCTAACGATTTGGTTGGACCGGTGACCGGCGAAGAAGAAGAAGAAGAAGAGGAGGAGGAGGAGAGAGAGAGAGAGAGAGAGAGAGAGAGAGAGAGAGAGAGGAGGGGGGAATCGGTGTGTTTCCCAGATCTGAAAATGGTAGAAAAGTGGTATTTTGAGGCAGTGGCAGTTTTGTAGATATTTCAAAAAAGAATGGTTTTTTGGGTATTTTACGTAAAAAATTGCTGACAGGACATGGTACTATGCACTGTGGGCCTGAGATTATGTCTTTATTTGTTTAAATCTGTTGAAATGTGGTTTTTCTGTGTTTTGCAACTGTTTATGGTAGTGAGATGTCATTTTCTCTTATTTTTTCTCATATTTTAAAAAAATATATTTGATTTCTGATTAAATTCAGAAATCAAATGTATTTTGTATACAAATCATAATGGAGACACAATGTAGCAGTTTTAATAATAAACTTTCATAATTTATCCAGTAGTATTACATGAAAGAGTATCTAAATGAAGTGTGTAGTCTCAATTAGTATTACATGAAAGAGTGTCTAAAAGAAATTGTTCTGCTATAAACTCTAAGTCAAACCAAGATCATAAGTAAAAGCCACTTCACCCTTATAATCCAAAATAGCAGAACTTGCTACACCAAAATGCACACATCAGATTAGACTACTATTGCACGCTTCTGAAACTAAGCATAAAGATGTTAAATTCATTACCTATATAATTGCAACCTTTGTAGGCCCTGTAGAAATCAATCAAATATTTTATGCACTGGACAACCTCTGATATCAAAAGTTTCCTTAGCTTTCTTTTTATTACATGACTTATGTATTGTTTATATCCAAAATAAACTATCCCTTATCCTAAACATAATGTCTTTCATCTCTCAAGAACCTTAGTAATGGCTACTGAAAGAACTCATGAATATAGATTCATGAATATAAGGTGAACCAAGTACCAACCTAACCATGCAATTGCTGAGTTGTACAAGTGAAAAGTCCAAAACCTCATACATAACTTGCATAAACAGAAAACATTTGAAAATGAGCAAGTACCTTCATAATGTCTGAGCTAACAGTATCAAGTTAGTAAAGACAATAAATCATTATATTATGCATGGAAAGTGTATAAAATTAATGTCTTGTCTATCGGTAAAATTATACATGCGCGGTCTGCCTATCTCTCTCTCTCTCTCAAAATCTAAATCTAGCTTCTGACCTCTTTTCCATTTTATAGTTTGAACGAAGGGCGGGGATCAAACGAGAAAGATCTGACGGCTGAAATGATTTTTTCAAGTTTTAATTTCTTTTTTAGAATGGGGAATTTTTAATTTCAGAAAACCAAATAAAAATCGACGAAACTGAGAAAAATTAGAAGGTTAATTTAGCAAAAATAATTCATGGATTCCTAAATCTCATCTATACGAGTTTTTGGTTCGAAAATGGAGAAAAATAGGGTCTCGCACGATGTCGGTCAATCGCGTTTCGTGTAAAAAAAACAAGGTTGAATTAAGGTTGACTGATTTGATGGGCGTGTAACAAATCCGAAACAGGGTGGATTTTTTTTTCCAGTAGGCCTAATTAAATACTAGGACTAAATCGGATGGTAGAATTTTTATTTTCAAATATGTATGACCTCGGACCGCTACGTGCCTACGAAAGCGGCATAATTTGTTTAGTAAGTTATATGAAAGTGTGAATCATTGTGAACCAACTATACAGAAGAAGTAAAATTTTCAAAAATCTTGTGAAATAAGATGTGTTCAGAATAGTGAAATACGATCGGGGTTGAAAAATCACAAAATTCCGGTAACACTTAGGCCCCAATAAAAGCGGTCAACCCTAATTATGCTTAAGCGCTCCTAAGGGGAGCCTGAACACCGGATGGTCAATTTAACAAAATTTTCACATAGGTTCCTAAATCTCATATATACGAGTTTGTGGTTCGAAAACGGGGAAAAATAGGGTCCCGCACGATGTTGGTCAACAACGTTTCGTGTAAAAAAACAAGGTTGAATTAAGGTTGACCGATTCGATGGGGATCGTAACAAATCCGGAACGAGGTAATTTGTCATATTCAACACAAATAGTTAAAAGATAACAGGTACGTAATCTATGCTTAAAAGGCTTAAAACAAATGTCATAGAAAATTTGATGACATTCTTGAAACGTCATGGCCCATATGTCATTTACGACAATTTTCAAAAGTCATGACCCATATGTCATTTACGACATTTATCAAACGTCATAAAAATATTTTTCATGACGTTTGAAAATTGTCATAAGAGTAATGACAGTTGAAAAACGTCATCAAATAGTGAAACCTACAATGACGTTAGATCCATGACGTTTCCTTCCGAAAACGTCATAGAATGAACATATGATGACGTTTTCGGGCAAACGTCATTAATTTGCTGTCATAGAAACTTTTTTTGTAGTAGTGCAATTACCTTCAAAAAGAAACAACTATCAGGTCCTTATCTTTCATAGAGTATGGAATACCCAAAACCTATGCCACAATCCCTCCAATGAGAAGAGGTTCAAGAGGAGACCTGAGAAGCTAGGAGATATTTCAAGACCATACTATGCGTAGAGGAGAAGTGGAGAACAACGTCTGTGTGGTGCTATGAGAAGTCTAATAACTAACAAACATTTTCTTTTTTCTGGTATGGTTAATTGGTTGTAATATATATGATTAAATTCAGTTTACCCCCTTAAACTTTGGTGCTAAAATCAGTTTGATACCTAAACTCTTCTTTTAATCATGTTGGTCCATAAACTTCTAATTCTCATCAACATGGTCTAAATTTTGAAATCAATTTCAATCATGACGTCATATGCTGACTTATCCACGACATGTGGGCCTATATTTAAATGAAATGTCCAAACTACCCCTTGACTAAATAAAATTTTTGGTAAAAATTCTAATGGATTTGGCTTTACAAGGATTCGAACCTCTCTCACCTCATTAAAAGATAAAGCATCGTACCACCACGCCAAATGCTTCCGTTTGTAAATATTGTGCAAAAATAAATATATATATATATATATATATACACACACACACATGCACACACATACTTGTATATGTCATGGTAGTTTGAAATTGGATTGTGATTTTACTGGGGAAAGAGGGGAATTTCCCAGGAAGTTAGAGAAGGTGATAGATTGTAGATTAGTATGGTGTTGCTGCAGATTAAGAAGAGTTAGAAAAGGAACGGGAAGAGATAGAGAAGAGACCCAGAAAGAATGAAAGTGTAATACCCCAGATTTTCGTATCAATTATCCTTGTATTATTTCTGAATTTAATGAAGGATTATTTATGAAAATTAATATTGGGTTATGCAAAGTTGAAGTTTTGGGAGTTTTCTTTTAAGGTGTTTTGACTTTTAAAAGATCAAAAAGTTGACTTTATTTTCCGTAAGTCATCTTCAAAAACTTCCTTCTTGAAAGTTGTAGAGTTTGGCGATACGAGTTCGTAGACACGCGGCACGCGTAAATCGGATGTCGTATGAGAATGTTATAGTCAGAGGAAGTTAGTTTCTGGGTTTGGAAAGTGTATAATAAGAAAAAGTTGGGGGTTTTTATTTGTTGGAACCCTGAATTGCACAAGCCCCGTTCTGCTTTCTCTCTCTTCTCTCCCGAGCACCCAACGCCTCACGGACGCCAGGAATTCTGCCGATCGGAAGTCCGTCGTCCGGCCACCGGGTTGGTCACCTTTGGTCTAGTTTGACTCGCTCGGTCACCCTCTTCCACCTACGGCGTCGCAAGCCGGAGACAAAGCCATTGGCCGGAGAAGCTTCACGTGGTTCGCCGAAGCAGAGGTTTGCCGTACGGCTGTTGTTTCGACCGCCGTCGGTCTCGTTCAGTGCACACAGACGTCCTCTTCATTCCTAGGGCAGCGCCACTCGCCGTCTCGCCGCCTAGACGCCGCTGCTAGGCGGAGGAGCTGTGGCGGTCTTGCCGGAATTTCGTGGTTTCTGACGACGTTTTAGGCCAGAGTTGGGTGAGTCTTGCCCTCCTCCTTCCTCTAGAGATGTTTATGCCTCTCTTGTGATCTAAGTTTGAAGTTTGGGGTGCTAGTTTGCAGATTTAGGGGCGGAGTTTGTGGTGGCTGTTTGGGGCAATTCAAGGCTAAGCTCAGGTATAAAAAGTGTTCCTTTTGCTGTGCTCTTTAAGGTTGTTGTTGGGAGTTTATGTAGATTTTGAGGTTGGTGGTGGCGCTTGAGGCTCACTCGCCGCCGCCTGTGGCGGCGTGTTGGAGCACGTCCGGGCAGTGTGGGGGCTTTGGATGCAGTGTTAGCTAGTCCTTGTAGTTACTGGTATGTTGTTGTGTGTGAAGGCTAAGTGTTGTTTTGATTTTGGCATATAAGGGGTGCTATTTTGTTCTTGGTGTTATTAGGTCTTAAACCTTGAAAAGGTTGATCTTGGAGGTAGTATTATTTGTTGTTGAGTGTCCAATGACCTTGGGAGGTCTTGTTGGAAGGATTGCCCTTCTTTGGGCAACCTTTAGGTTAAGGGTACTTTAATCCTTGTTGAGAAATTACTAAGGTTTTAATTGTGTAATTTTAGGTGATTTTTGAGGTTGTGGTTAGCTTGGCTCTTGTGTTTTTGTGAAGACGCAGCGGGAGTATTTAGATGAGTAACATCTCACCAAGGTTCACTTGGAACCAATTTCTTATGGAATTATTATGATGATTGATTTTGATGATGTGGATGATGATGATGAAAATTATTGTGACGATTGATTTTGATCATGAGGATGATGATGATGATAATTATTATAATGATCGATTTTTGATAATCATTTTGATGATGATTATAATTTAAAAATTATGTTTTTGTTGTTTTAAAATATATGAGTTTGATCGCCAACGACTCATAGGTAAGTTAAAACAAGTTTTCCTATTTTATGATTATGTTTAAGGTTCATGTGATCTTGTGTTGTTGATGATGATGTTGTGATATTGTGATTGTTGGATAAATAGTCAAACCGGGTTCGAAGCCTTTAATCGGGTGATTGGTTGCGGTTAAGATGCTATTTATTATTTTTGTGTTTTGATATTAAATAGTCAAACCGGGTTCCAAGCCTTTAATCGGGTGATTGGTTACGGTTATGATGCTATTTTTATTTTGTGATTTGTTATTGGACAGTCAAACTGGGTTCCAAGCCTTTGGCCGGGTGATTGGTTGCGGTTAGGAATAGAGCTCTAGTCCGTCTGTCAGTGTAGGTCATGGGAGATACCGTATGGTATCTGGGACCCATGGGTACACATTTTGTGTTGTAGGTCATGAGAGATATTTTTTTTATACCTGGGACTCATGGGTACATGTTAATTGAAAAATGGTTGGATTTGTGGATTTAATTATTGATATATTTTGCTCTTGTGATATAATTGGATGTTGGAGGTTTTGTGTTAATTTTGAGATTTACTCATACGGGCTTTTTAGCTTACCGGGTTTGTTGTTTATAACCCGGTGCACCAATTCATGGTGTAGGGTTTAGACCTGCAGATGTTGATCAGCAGGTTGAGGCGGAGGCATAGTGGCAGGATTTTTTAGTTTGCTGTATACTTGATATTTTTATACTGGTAGGCAGCATTAAATTCATTCGAGTGTTTTCATTACTTTCAAGTTCATGTAAATAATGAAATGTAATATTAACTCGATGTTCAGTTGTGTTGACATTTCATTTCTGAAATTTAGATTGGTTTTCTTTAAATTGTTGATCAGGTCTTGGGAAGTGTATTATTGTGAGTAATTATGCTCAAATTTTTAAAAATTTATCCTTCGAAAATTGAGGCGTGACAGAAAAGGATTGTTCTGAGTTCGCCCGGTTAATTAAACACGCAGTTGCAAAGAATATATATCATTCGCATTCACTTGATAATACATAAAGAAGTGGATACCATAGTGGTTTGTTGTTTGAGTTGTGAAAGTTATGGTGAGGGTTCGATTCCCCTTGAACATAATGAGTGGAATTTTTTTAGGATTAAATCCATAAACATTTATCTTGGTTAAAGGGTAATTCGGATAATTCAGTAAAAAATGGGCCCACATGTCGGCGCCAACTCAGTTTCTGACATCATCATCATTGAAGAAAATTTCAAAATTTGAATTATGTTGAAGAAAATTGAAAGTTTAAGGACCAACATGATTAAAAAAAAAGTTTATGTATCAAACTGATTTTAACACTAAAGTTTAAGGGGGTAAACTGAATTTAATCCTAATATATATACCTTTACTTAAGGTTGGGTGTTAGGGTCTGAAATCCTGAAAACCCGACCCTAGCCCAGCTCAACTTGAGGGTTTTTAACTCAAAAATCTCTCTAGGCTTAATTCCATATAGACTACTGACCATATCCTCCCTTGGTCATCCACCCAGTTAAACTTAGAAAGATGGATGCGGTGGGCATAGCCGGCACTGGGCGGTTCGGCATTCTCTTTTTTCTTTTTTCTATCAACTGTAAAATATTATTATATATTTGAAGTCATCGGTATATACGTATTACTTGTTTAGTTCAGTTGGTTAAGATGAAGGTCTTATGTTTATGTAATACCCTAGATTTTTATATCAATTTTCTTTGTATTATTCCCATATTTAATGAAGGATTATTTATGAAAATTCTTTAGTTTGTGCGAAGTTGAAGTTTCGGAAGTATTTTTTTTAGGTGCTTTGACGTTTAAAGGACTAAAAAGTTGACTTTATTTTCCGTAAGTTATCTTCGAAAACTTCATTCATGAAAGTTGTAGAGCTCGTCAATACGAGTTCGTAGACATGCGGCACGCCCAAAACGGAGGTAGTATCAGAAAGTTATGATCAGAGGAAGTTAGTTTCCGGGTTTGGAAACTGTATAAGTAGAAAAATATGGGGGAGTTATTTTTGGAAACCTAAAATCAGAAATCACTTTCTCTCTCCTCCCCCTCCCGACCTCCTCCCGCACTCCGGTTTTCTCCATTCGATTTCTCCCTCCTCCGGCCACCAAACCGGTCGCCACCGGTCCCGTTCAGTCCGCACGGACCTCCTCTCCATTTCTGGAGCGGTCCCGCCCGCCGTCACGCCGCCTGGAAGCCGCCAAGGGGCGGCGGAGCTGCTGCGGTATCGCCGGAAAATTTGCGATTTCGGCGGCGTTTCGGGCGAGAGTTAGGTGAGTCTTGCTCCTTTCCTTCCTCTAGTGATGTTTATACGTGTTTGGTGACCTGAAAACCAAGTTTTGGTGCTGGTTTTGCAGCTTTTGTTTTTGTTTCCGTTTTGAAGTTTCGGGGCGTTTTCCGGCCGATCCCGACCGAACCAGTCAAAACCTCAGGTATTAAAGTTGTTCACTATACTTCAATCTACAAGTTTCATGTTGTAAGTTTCTCCTAATTCAGAAGTTTTGGGGTGGCGCGTGGGGCTCACTCGCCACCACTTGTGGCGGCGCGTCCGTCTGAGTTGTGGTCTTAGTTTCCTGTGGTTAGCTAGTCCTTGTTGTTGTGTTCATGTTGAGTGATAGTTTGGCTATGTTTTGAGCAAGCTTTGCATGTTAGGACTTAGGTTTATTTGTTTTGGCTTGGTTGAGTTTGAGTTTAGGTTTTGAAGATTTGAGGCAGCTCAATTGTGTCGTTGAGTTCAATGACTTTGGGAAATTGTCCTCCTTTGAGCTAAGGGTTAGTTTAAGGGTGTTGTGTTATCCTTTAGTATTTTGGTTTCTAAGGTTTTTAATTGTGCGATTTTAGGTGATGTGTGAGGTTGTGGTTAGCTTGGCTCTTGTGTTTTTGTGAAGACGCAACAGGAGTATTTAGGTGAGTAAATCTCACCAAGGTGCACATTTGGACCAAATTATTATGGCCATTTTGATGATGATTGTGATGATGATTATGATGATGATTGTGATGATGATTATGATGATGATGATGATTGTGATGATGATTATGATGATGATAATGATTATGATGATGATGATTGTGATGATGATTGTGATGTTGATAATGATTATGATGATAAAATGATGATGATTTTGATGATGATGATGATTTTGATGATAATTATAATTTTAAAAAAATTATGTTTTTGTTGTTTTAAAATATATGAGCTTGATCGCCAACGGCTCATAGGTAAGTTAAAACATGTTTTCCTATTTTATGATTATTTTTAAGGTTCATGTGATCATAATGTCCTTGATTATTGAATAAATTATTCTTGTGGAATATCTATATTTGTTCAGGTAAATATATCTATGTGGAAGGATATAATTTATGTTGTGATATTGTGATTGTTGGATAAATAGCCAAACCGGGTTCCAAGCCTTTAATCGGGTGATTGGTTGCGGTTATGATGCTATTTATCATTTTTGTGTTTTGATATTAAATAGCCAAACCGGGTTCCAAGCCTTTAATCGGGTGATTGGTTACGGTTCTGATGCTATTTATTATTTTGTGTTTTGATATTGGACAGTCAAACCGGGTTCCAAGCCTTTAATCGGGTGATTGGTTACGGTTCTGATGCTATTTATTATTTTGTGTTTTGATATTGGACAGTCAAACCGGGTTCCAAGCCTTTGGCCTGGTGATTGGTTGCGGTTAGGAATAGAGTTCTAGTCCGTCTGTCAGTGTACGTCATGGGGGATACCTTATCGTATCTGGGACCCATGGGTACACAATTTTTGTTGTTGTAGGTCATAAGGGGTATTTCATCAATACCTGGGTCTCATGGGTACATGTTATTTGAAAGAGTGTTGGAATTGTGGATATATTCATTGATATAATTGCTTTTGAGAAATTTCTAGATGTGATATATGTTGTGATATTTTTAATATTTACTCATACGGGCTTTTTAGCTTACCGGGTTTCTTGTTTACAACCCGGTGTACCAATTCATGGTGTAGGGGTTAGACCTGCAGGTGTTGATCAGCAGGTTGAGGCGGAGGCATAGTGGCAGGGTTTTTAGTTTGTTGTATACTTGATATTTTTATACTGGTAGGCAGCATTAAATTCTTTTGAGTGTTTTCATTTCTTAACTTTCAAGTTCATGTAAACAATGAAATGTAATATTAACTCGATGTTGAGTTGTGTTGACATTAGATTTCTGAAATTTAGATTGGTCTTCTTTAAGTTGTTGATCAGGTCTTGAGATTTGTATTATTGTGAGTTATCATGCCCAAATTTTTGAAAATTTCATTCGAAAATTGGGGTGTGACAGTTTAATTCCCCCACTCAGATCCTTTTCTGCTCTTTTTTTGTCGTGTATTGTTTTTCTCTTGGGTTTAAATTTATACCATTTTTACCCTTTTTTTTAAAAAATAAGTCATCGATATATTGAAACGCATGTCAGAATGGCAAAGTACCATTACATTTGTAAATTCCCGCTCACTTATTTTGTGACCCTAAATAGAGAATAAAATCTTAGAAATAATGCAGATACTAGAGCTAGTAGACATACTATCACCTGAGCGCTCAATTATGGTGCTTCAAGTACATATCAACCATCTCATCGGTCTAAGATCCTCTTTCTCTGTAAGCTAAAACCACAAACAATTTTAGGCCACTTCTAGTTTGAAATCAGGCCCGATGACCCGGGGTACCCTACCCGGTGGGATTTTTGCCCCTATTCGGTATCTTTGCTATCAAAAAAAACCTTCGGTGTCATTTCCTATTTTTAGTTTTTTCTTCTGTTTTGTTTTTTAATATAATTTTTTAAATGAACAAAGGGACCAAATTTGTTCGCACCAAACCCTTCAAAGCATAGGACCGGCCCTGGAGGTGGGACCAAGAATGAAAGATTAGGCTAGAAATGTGATCCCAATGGCTTTGAAAGGTGGTTGAACATCACTAACGCATGTAGGGTATGTGAGTAATTTAATAAAAAGTAAAAATTAAAAGTTAAAAATTAAACCATGAAAATAACAATTCATGAAATTTTGATTGTTAGAGTTCCATTTTGATTGTTGAGAGACGACTTTGGCTGCCCTGTGATGGCCTCTGCCCATAAGATTGGGAAGACAACCGTTCCCATTGCAGAAGCTACTGCGCTTAGGGATAGTCTCCTCACTGCTCTAGAGTTGGGGTTCCAGAATCTTTTAGTTGAAGGTGACTCCTCGCTGGTTATCAATTGTGCTATTGGAAAGTTTAAGTGCCCTTGGAGACTCATTTTGCTTATCCAAGATATCAGAATGTTAGCTAGTTCTTTTCAAAGCATCTCTTTTCGGCATGTCTTCTGAGAGGCTAACTTCGTGGCCAACACGCTTGCCAATTTTGGCCACCAGCTTTCAAGTCCTTGTTGTTGGAGTTCTAAATTCCATCATTTCAAAATATAATTGTTAGAGTTCTAAATTCCATCATTTCAAAATTTCTCAAGAAGTTTAAAAAGAATCATCTAAGCACAACGTTAGTGACCAGCTGAACACGACATATTAAACGATACCAGACAATCAGCGTGGGCTAGTGCATCAATGGAAAATTTATTTGATTTGTTTATATTCATTAAGACACTGATTATTTTTCCTTTTTTCTTTTGTAAAGATATTGATTATTTTCAAATTCAAAGGATATTTAGGAAAACAAATCCAGCCATATTTATTGTCATAATTGTTGTGATATAAATACCGTTCATACAAGATTAAATCAGCTTTATAAAGAGAAAGAATATTAAAACACATCCAACCATATTTATTCTCATAATTATTGTCATAATTGTCAATGTTCATACAAGATTGAATCAACTATATAAAGAGAAGAGATTCACCTTTGTTGAATCAGTTTTCTCATAACCTCAAGCCTTGAAAATATGATGAGTTTAATATTTCTAACAAAGCTCATCATGATACTTGTGTGTCAAATTGTGTTTCTTCCAATGGGTCAATGTAGCATAGATTTTTGGCCAATGGATGTTAAACTCATTGACGAAACATGTCAAAAAACACCAAACCCCAATCTCTGTCTCATCTCTCAAATCAGATCCTCGAAGTTCTAGTGCTGATGTCAAAGGCTTGGGCATAATAATGGTGGATGTGGTTAAGGCCAAAGCAATTATTGGTCAAAACAAAGTAAATGGATTACTTAAGCAGAGCCCACGAGATCTACGCTTGAAAGTTTGTTCAGGTGACTATGATACGATTTCAAACCATAATGTCCCAAATGCTTCATTGGCATTTAGTAGAGATATCCCTCATGTTGCTGAAGAAGACATGAGTGAAGCTGCTGACGAGGCAAGGGCATGCGAGTTTAGCTTTTCAGAAGAGAACAATACTATAAAACCCAAAAGAACAAAGCAAAAGAAGGCAAGCCCAAATCTTCCAAACAGACAAAAGAGGGGCTACACTACCCTAAAAAACTGACAAACCTAAGGAGGAGAAGCAACATCAAAGAGAAGAATACGCATTAGGGAGGTGGGAGGATTGGAGAACCAATCCATAGGACACACCTTGCGCAGCGCAAGAGAAGCCACCCAATCAGCAGCCTCATTTGCCTTCCTACTGGCCCAACGCCAGTTAACCTGTTGAAATTTAAATTTTCCTGGATCCAAGCTATCGAACGAGCAGCTATCCAATCAACAGTAGATAAAGGATTTGAAAGAGTTGAAATGAGGACTAAGGAGTCTGATTCCAACTGTAAAGAAGAAAGAGAGAGAGAAGAGGCTAGGCTAAGACCAAGCTTGATAGCTAAAGCCTCAGCAGCCATAACAGAGATTGCAGAACCATAGTTGTGCATTCCACCAACAATTTTCCCCAAAGAATTTCGAGCAACAACTGCAAGGCCACATTCTGGCGAATCTTTGTTCCAGGCAGCATCTGTGTTGATCTTAATCATTCCCAATTTTGGATTGATCCAATACTGGACCACTCCATCCGGATTCAAGATCGGGGAAGCCAAAGACGTGTAAAGTTTCTGAGGAATGAGCAGAAACTCTTGAGCCAACCGAGATGCAGTTGAGGCAGTCTGAACAGGATCGAATGCAGCCTTATTGAAGACCAGATTACATCTTGCCTTCCAGATATTCCACAGGAGGAAGGACACAATTGTTTCAAAATCAGCACCAAAGTCACAGTGATCATCCTTATCCAGAAAGACACCATCGATCCATCTGTCCAGAGAAGAAATAGATCGAGAATCTACAGAATAAGAGAGAGGATGAGCTCACCAAACCTGCCTAACCAGAGAGCATAACAACAGAAAATGCTCAATCGTTTCCGGATCAGTATCACAGAGAGGGCACAGAGGGTTAGCAGCCAAATGTCTATGGACTCTCCCCTCATTCGTTCCCAAACAGTTCGACACTGCTCTCCAGAGAAAATGTCTGATTTTTGGCAACGTTTTAACTTTCCAAATCCATGACCAAACTCTACTTGGGACCGAGTGGGACTAATTAGGATTTGAACTTATGGCTAACCTCATTGAAGCAATTTGAACTTGTCACACCCCAATTTTCGAAAGATAATTTTCAAAATTTTTGACATGATCTAACTTAAAATATTAATATCTCAACCTGTTTTCAACAATCAATTATAACTCAATAGCAGAAAAGTAATTGCCACACAATCCTTCACTGAGTTAAATATTACACTTCCTTGTTTACATAACTTGCAAAACAAGAACATGAGAACAATCTCATGATTTTAATATTGTCTACCCAATTCTAAAACTATACAGAATAAAGAAAAAACAAAAAGAACCCTGCCACTACGCCTCCGTCTCAACCTTGCAGATCCTCAACTGCAGGTCTAACCCCTACACCAAGAATTGGTGCACCAAGATTGTAAAATAACAAATCCGGTAATCTAAAAAGCCCGTATGAGTAAACTCAAAAATAACACAACATTTGTCACATCCAACATACCACAAGTGAGATTGGATCAATAATTAAAAACCACACATCCAACACATTACCAAAGAAATGTACCCATAAGTCCCAGATATTTAATAAATACCCCTCATGACCTACAACAACAATATGTGTACCCAGGGGCGGATCTAGGCTTCCTGGCCTGGGACTCAAGTCCCACTCAAATTGTTTGGGAAAAGAATTACTACATGTAGTTAGCTTATAAAATAAATATTATATATATTGAATGTTATGTTCAGGCAGTTCAGCCTAGGTATCACTCACTAAGAGATATATCTCTACAAGTTCTTCACTCTTCCGTGAGTTCCATCCCACCCAATCAATCATTCTCATTATCTCAGTTTGTTACCACATAATTACTCTTCATCTTAATTGTATACGAGTATTTATTATTGTTTGATTATAGTTGACTAAATTAAGATTGGGGCAAAATTAAATCAACGTTGATAGTTGGTTAATTGGTTGACTAATTTCTATGAAAAAACATGTTATTGATTTCTATATATAGTTAGTCGAGCTAGGTTTTACATTGACATATTTTGTATTGCATTTGATGTGTTTATCTAGCCTCTTATGTGTTACATCTAAAGAGTTTTATAAATCTTGTTAATGTATTTGAGGGTAAAGGCTCATTACATTCCCCATGTCTAGGTATATTTTTCATTTCAATATCTAAATTGCTCACGCATTGTCGAGGTTTTTTTTTTTTTTTTTTTTTTTCTGTGGTGGAAAGTCTAAGTCCCACCCGGTTTCCATTTCTGGATCCGCCCCTGTGTGTACCCATGGGTCCCAGATACCATCAAGTATCTCCCATGACCTACACCGACAAAGGGACTAGAGCTCTATTCCTAACCGTAACCAATCACCCGGCCAAAGGCTTGGAACCTAGTTTGAATGTCCAATAAAATCACAACATAAAATTTCATCATAACCGTAACCAATCACCTGGTTAAAGGCTTGGAACCCAGTTTGATTATTTAAAACAACAAATCACTATATCACCACATCATCATCAACAACACATGATTCATATTATAAATTATATCCTTCACAAGGATATAATTATATGCACATTATTTATTATTTCACAAGAATAACTTATCAAAAATCAATAAAATTATGATCACAAAAACATCAAAAATAGACATATGAGGAAAACTGGTTTTAATCTTACCTATGAGCCGTTGGCGATCAAGCTTATATATTTAAAAACAATTAATAACACATTATTTAATCTAACATCACATCCAATAACCATAATAAAATTAGGTCCAAAAGTGAACCATGGTAAGATTTACTCATCTAAAACTCCTGCTGCAAAACCCCTAACACAATGAAGGCAAGCCAATCACAAAATCACCAATCACCTAAAATCACACAATTAAAAACCTTAGAAACCAAAGTACCAAAGGATAACACAAAACCCTTAAACTAACCCTTAGCTCAAGGGAGGACAACTTCCCAAAGTTGTTGAACTCAACGACATAATATAGCTGCCTCAAATTTTCAAAACCTAAACTCAAACTCAACCAAGCCAAAACAAATAAACCTAAGTCCTAACATGCAAACCTTGCTCAAAACCTAGCCATACTACCTCTCAACATGCTCACAGCAGCAAGGACTAGCTAACCATAGGAAACTGAGGCCACAACTCAGCCGGACGCGCCGCCACAGGCCGCGGCGAGTGAGCCCCACGCGCCACCCCAAACTTTCAAATTAGGAGAAACTCACAACATGAAACTTGTAGATTGAAGCATGGTGAACAACTTTAATACCTGAGGTTTTAACTTGTTCAGCCGGAATCGGCCGGAAAACACCCTGAAACTCCAAAACGAAATCAAAAACCAAACCTGCAAATCCGGTGCCCAAACTAGCTCTTTAGGTCACCAAAGACGTATAAACATCCCTAAAAGAGAGAGGTGAGCAAGACTCACCTAAACTTGTCCGGAATCGCCGTCAAAAACGTCGGCTTTCCGGCGGAACAGCTGCAGCTCCGCCGCTTCGTGGCGGCTCCCAGATGGCGTGACGGCGAGCAGGACTGCTCTAGAAATGGAGAGGACAGCTGTGGGAGTCAAACGGGACCGGTGGCGTCCGGTTTGGTGGCCGGATGAGAGAGAACTCAGCCGGAGAAGGGAGGAGAGCGGAAGGAGGTCGGGAGAGAGGAGAGAGAAGTGAGACGGTAGGTTTCTAAAAATAACTCCCCACATTTTTCTACTTATACAGTTTTCAAAACCGGAAACTGACTTCCTCTGACCATAACTTTCTCGTACTACCTCCGTTTCAGGCATGCCGCATGTCTACGAACTCGTATCGACAAACTCTACAACTTTCAAGAAGAAAGTTTTCGAAGATAACTTACGAAAAATAAAGTCAACTTTTGGCCTCTTAAAAGTGAAAGTACTTTAAAATTACTCCCGAAACTTCAACTTCGTATAAACTAAAGAATTTCCATAAATAATCCTTCATCAATTATGGGAATAATACAAGGAAAATAACATGAAAATCTGGGGTATTACAATCTACCCCCCTTCAAGGAATTTCGCCTCGAAATTCAAAGATTCTAACCCAAAAACAACTTGGGGTACTTGGCCCTCATGTCCGACTCTAACTCCCAAGATGCATCACCCTCATCATGGTGACTCCAACACACCTTAACCAATTCGGCTTCCTTCCTTCTAAGCCACTTGGTTGACCTATCCAAGATTCGAACCGGTTCAACAACAAAGGTTGCATCCGCATTCACCCTGATAGTTCCATAGTCAATCACATGTGATGCATCTGGAATATACTTCCTCAACAAGGACACATGAAACACATTGTGTACTCCGGACATGACAGGAGGTAAGGCAAGCCGATAAGCCAAATCTCCTACCCTCTCCAAAATCTCAAAAGGCCCCACATACCTAGGAGCCAACTTTCCCTTCTTGCCAAATCTCACCACCCCTTTAGTAGGTGAGACCTTCAAGAACACATGATCTCCAACATCAAACTCTACTTGCCTCCTCTTCAAGTCGGCATAGCTCTTTTGCCTACTTTGCGCCGTTCGGATCCTATCTCGGATAATAGAGACATTCTCAGTCGTCTCTTGAACAATGTCAGGACCCAACAGCTCACTATCACCCACCCCCGCCCAAGAAATAGGAGATCTACACGGCCTTCCATAGAGTGCTTCATATGGTGCCATGCCGATACTAGAGTGATAACTATTGTTGTAGGCAAACTGAATCAATTGGAGGTGATCCTCCCAACTTCCCTTGAAGTCCATGAAACAAGCCCTCAGCATATCTTCTAACACCTGATTCACCCACTAAGTCTGCCCATCAGTCTGAGGGTGGAATGATGTACTCATGTCTAAGGTAGTACCCATGGCTTTCTGAAATCCACCCCAAAACTTTGAAGTGAATCGGGGGTCTCGATCAGAAACAATCGAAGTAGGCACTCCATGAAGTCTCACTATTTCCTTCACATACAACTTGCACAAGGCATCAACTGTGTACGTCATTGACACCGAAAGGAAATGTGCTGACTTCGTCAATCAGTCAACAATTACCCATATAGCATCATGTCCATGCTTGGACTTAGGCAGTCTAGTCACAAAGTCCATAGAGATCTGCTCCCACTTCCAAGTAGGAATAGGTAATGGCTTCAACATACCTCCAGGCCTCTGATGCTCCGCCTTCACCTGCTGACAAGTGAGGCACTTGGACACATACTCTGCTACATCCTTCTTCATCCCATTCCACCAGAACTGCCTACGCAAATCTTTATACATCTTGGTGCTCCCTGGGTGCACCGTATAACGAGAACGATGTGCCTCCCAAAGGATCTCCCCTTTGAGATCCATACTATCTAGGACACACAGTCTCAATCTATACCTCAATTCACCATATAATCCAACCGACCACTCGGAAGGACAATCCTCCAACAAGTCCATTACTACTAACTCTGCCAGCTTTGCACGTGAGGACTCGTCATGTGCTTGACCCTGAATGATTCTAGAAATCAAGGTGGGTCACACAGAGGCGCTTCCAAGGAAGATCCCCTGCTCCCTGCCTGATGGCAGAATACCAAACTCAGATGCAGTCTCCAACATGAGCCACTCCTGCACCATGATAGAGGCGACTATACCCTTAGGCTTCCTGCTCGATGCATCCGCCACTACATTGGCTTTCCCAGGGTGATACTCCAAAGTGAAGTCATAGTCCTTAAGGAGTTCCATCCACCTCCTTTGCCTCATGTTCAAATCTTTCTGAGAGAATAAATACTTCAAACTCTTATGATCAGAAAAGAGCTCGAACTTCTCTCCATACAAGTAATGCCTCCAAATCTTCAAGGCAAATACTACTGCAACTAGCTCTAGGTCATGAGTGGGGTAATTCTTCTCATGAACCTTCAACTGTCTAGAGCCATATGCCACAACACCGCCAAGCAGCATCAACACACAGCCCAAACCCCGATGAGATGCATCGCTATAGACAACATAGTCGACACCATTAATAGGAATGACCAACACTGGGGCTGTAGTCAACCTAGTCTTCAAATCATCAAATGCCTTCTCACACTCATCGGTCCACACAAACTTGGCATTCTTCTTTGTCAACTTGGTCAAGGAAGAGACAATACTAGAAAATCCCTCAATAAACCTCCAGTAGTATCCTGCCAACCTAAGGAAACTATGAATCTCCGTAGGAGTAGTGGGACGACTACAATTCAACACTGCCTCCACTTTAGAGGGATCCACCGAAATCCCCTCCGTTGACACCACATGACCAAGGAACTTGACCTCTTCCTTCCAAAACTCACACTTCCCAAACTTAGCATATAACTTGGCCTCCCTAAGAACCTGTAGTATAGTCCGTAGATGCCTATCATGATCCTCCAAAGTCTTGGAGTAAATCAAAATATCATCCACAAATACTACCACAAACACATACAGGTAAGGACTGAAAATGCGGTTCATCAGATCCATAAAAGCAGCAGGCGCATTGGTTAGACCAAATGGCATAACAACAAACTCATAATGCCCATATCTAGTCCTTAAAGCGGTCTTCGGAATATCCTCCTCCTTCACCCTCAACTGGTGATAACCGAACCTCAGGTCAATCTTAGAGAATACCGTAGCACCTCTAAGCTGATCAAACAAATCATCAATCCTAGGCAAGGGATACCTATTCTTGATGGTCACCTTGTTCAACTCCCGATAGTCCACACACAACCGGAGTGTATAATCCTTCTTCCTCACAAACAACACTGGTGCACCCTAAGGCGAGGTGCTAGGTCTAATGAACCCCTGCTCGAGAAGACCCTCAATCTGAACCTTCAACTCCTGAAGTTCAGTTCTCCCCATCGGATAAGGAGTCTTTGATAACGGTGAAGTACCTGGTACCACATCTATAGCAAACTCCACTACCCTCTTAGGAGGTAACCTTGGAATCTCCTGAAACACATCACTAAACTCAGAGACTACTGCAGTATCCGCAATACCCACGGTACTACCTATAGCCTCTATGTGAGCTAACACTCCTTCTCACTTGGCCGTGTCCGACCTATGACAACGATAGCGAAAGCTCTGCTGTCTAGGAACGTGAAATGACACCACCATATCAAAACAGTCAATCACAGCATGGTTTGGCCTTAGCCAATCCACTCCCAAAATCACATCATAGGAGCGGTCTAAAATCACAATCAAAGATGCAAGGAACTCTCTCCCACTAATCACTAAAGGGCAAGCACCACACAAAGTGCCTAGCTTGATAGAAACACTGAGAGGCGATGAAACACACAATGATCTTGTAAGCGGTGTCAGAGTCAAGCCTAATGGCCTCACCACCGAGCTAGATATGAAGGAATGGGTTGCCCCCGTGTTAAACAAAAATGTAGCAAGCAGATCATAAACAAGAATGGTACCTTCCACTCCTGCACCACGCTGACCAATGGCATACACTCTGGCTGGTGCTGGAAGTAACGGCCTCTGCTGATTTCCCTGCCCTCTAGCTTGAGGTCGGGTGCAATCCCTAGCAAAATGGCCTGCCTGCCCACAAGTGAAGCATCCCTGCCTCCTGGGCTTCTTGCATGCCGAAGAGTAGTGGCCCAGCTCACCACAATTGAAACACTTCAAAGGTGCTGCCTGCCTAATAGCTGGAGCCCTAATAGGTGCAGCTGCTGTTCTAGCTGGAGCCAGCTGATGAGTCCGTTGTCTCTTCCCATAACCACCTCTGTGGTCCTCTGAACTGCTACTCCCTGCCAGGGCCTTGCCCTTCCCTTGAACATCTCTCTGCCTCTCAGTCTCATGCATGGCCTCTTCTTGCTCAACTGCAAGGGTGCTCTCAACCGCTTCTGCTAGAGTAGTAAATCGGTGGGAGATCACCGCCTTCCAGAGCTCATGCCTCAAACCCCGCACGAACTTCCATGACAAATCTACTGCATCCATCTCTCTAGGAAAACGATACAGCTGAGAAAATAGAGCCTTATAATCCCTGGCACTCATCAAGCCTTGCACTAGAGCTATAAACTCAAGCTCAAACTGCTCCCTCACAGTGTCAGGAAAATACTTCTCCCGAAAGAGCTGAACAAACCCCTCCTAAGTCAAGGCGGTCACATCTCTAACTCTCTCTACCCCGCTCCACCATACATGTGCCTCATCCTTGAGAAGAAACGTAGCAATACACATCTTCTCAATCTCCGTACAAGTGATCATGGTGAAGTATGTCTCGATGCTCTCTATCCAATGATCAGCCACAAGGTAGTCTGTACCTCCCAAAAAGGAAGGCGCTCCTAACCTGATGATACCCTGAGCCAGGCTGGCCAAACGTAGACCATCATCTACAACAACTGGCACCGGCATCTCCAACACCACTTCCTCCTCAAAGAAATCATCCACAGGAGGAGCCCTACCTCTGCCTCTGGCCCTACCTGCCCCTCTGGCCCTACCTCGGCCTCTAGCTCTTCCTCGCAGAGGATCCATCACCTAAGGAGCAAGTAAACCTTGGTTAATTTATGCATAAAACTTAAACCAACGTATAAGTCTAATACGACAATTATTAACCAAGGCACTAACTCAAGGTGGACACAAGATTCGAGAACCACTAACAGAGTATTCTCTACTCTGACATCCTATTGACCTAGAGGCGACACATACCCTTCACATACCCAATGACATATCAATACCGAAGAGCTTATGATGGTGATCCGCTGCAGTCGGGTCATCACTCCAAAGTATTGATTATCACCAAATATGTAAACCTACGCTCTGATACCAAACTGTCACACCATAATTTTTGAAAGATAATTTTCAAATTTTTTGACATGATCTAACTTAAAATATTAATATCTCAACCTGTTTTCAACAAAAAACTATAACTCAATAGCAGAAAACTAATTGTCACACAATCCATCACTGAGTTAAATATTACACTTCCTTCTTTACATAACTTGCAAAACAAGAACATGAGAACAATCTCATGATTTTAATACTGTCTACCCAATTATAAAACTATACAGAATACAGCAAAAACAAAAAGAACCCTGCCACTACGTCTCCGCCTCAACCCTGCTAATCCTCGCCTACAGGTCTAACCCCTACACCAAGAATTGATGCACCGGGATTGTAAAATAACAAACCCGGTAAGCTAAAAAGCCCGTATGAGTAAACTTAAAAAATAACACAACATTTATCACATCCAACATATCACAAGTGAGATTGGATCAATAATTAAAAACCACACATCCAACACATTACCAAAGAAATGTACCCATGAGTACCAGATATTTAGTAAATACACCTCATGACCTACAACAACAATATGTGTACCCATGGATCCCAGATACCATCAAGTATCTCCCATGACCTACACCGACAGACGGACTAGAGCTCTATTCCTAACCGTAACCAATCACCCGGTTAGAGGCTTGGAACCCAGTTTGATTATTTGAAACAACAAATCACTATATCACCACATCATCATCAACAACACATGATTCATATTATAAATTATATCATTCACAAGGATACAAATCACTATACTACCTTCGTTTCAGGCGTGCCGCATGTCTACAAACTCGTATCGACATACTCTACAACTTTCAAGAAGAAAGTTTTCGAAGATAACTTACGGAAAATAAAGTCAACTGTTGGCCTCTTAAAAGTCAAAGTACCTTAAAATTACTCCCGAAACTTCAACTTCGTACAAACTAAAGAATTTTCATAAATAATCCTTCATTAATTGTGGGAATAATACAAGGAAAATAACATGAAAATCTGGGGTATTACAGAACTGCATAACCCGATTTGACCGAGTATTCACCCGAAGAAGAGTGAGCCTATAATTGTCTGTCATGATCTGAAGCTGAACCAAACTGAGTTATAATGACAGCATGTCTAGCCTCCAAAGGAATGGAGGGAGAAATTGCCTTCAAGTTCCAAGAATCCGAATCTCTATTGATAATCGCAACTACCGGGGTGAAAATCTCAGGATGCAAGTCATAATGGCGTAGGTTCATCGAAGGCAGCCTAGGAATCCAATTATCCTTCCAAAGGTCCACATTAACCCCTGATCCAATCTGCCATACGAGCCCTTTTTGGAGAAGGTTGCATCCCTCTAGTAAGCTAGACCATGCCCATGAAGGAGAGTTCCCTCTTACAGCCTGTAACATTTGACAATTAGGGAAATACAAGCTCTTCAGAACTCTAGCCCATAGAGACCCTGGGTCTGCATGAAGCCGCCAACATTGCTTAGCTAGCAAGGCAATGTTGAAATCCATCAAGTTTTTGAACCCCATGCCTCCCATTTCTTCCAATGCACCCCTGACGAGTCTGAATTACCCCACCAAAATTGGGAAAGCGACGAAGAAATCTGATTGCATACTGAATTTGGGAACTTAAACAACATCATGGGGTAGGCCGGTACTGCAAAGGCTACAACCTTAATCATAATTTCTTTCCCAGCTTGAGTTAGAGAAGAAGAGTTCCAACCCACTATTCTCTTGTTTATCTTCTCCTTAACATACTTGAGCGCAGCCACCTTAGATCGCCCCCAAACTGTTGGGAGACCTAGATACATCCCTGGATCATCCACAGCCTTCATATTCAGGACTAAGCTCAAAAGATGTACTATCTCCTGTCTTGTGTTAGGGCTGAAATAAAGAGAAGATTTATTCACATTTATAGATCGACCTGAAGCCGTGCAGTAGAGGTGGAGTGTATCAGAGAGAGCTTCACAGTTATACAGAGAAGCCTTTAAGAAGAACAGGGAATCATCCGCAAAGAAAAGGTGACTAACTAGGGGACCATTCTCCGTTATTCTAACTGCATCCAGAAGATTCTGATCACACATCTTGTTGATCATGGAGGAAAGCACATCGTTGATGAATAAGAACAGGAAGGGAGAGAGAGGATCCCCTTGACGTAACCCTCGTGAAGGCTGAAATCTCTTCCCTGGGGAGCCGTTGATAATCAAAGCCATAGAAACTGAGGAGACACAATCCATAACAATCCTTACCCAGCTTAGTTGAAACCCCATTTTCAAGAGAACCTTTTCAAGAAAATGCCAGTCAACCCTGTCATAAGCCTTGTTCATGTCTAACTTGAGCGCTAATTCCCCATCCGTACCCGTTCTTAGCATCTTAAGCCTGTGAAAACATTCATGCGCCACTAGGATGTTGTCTTGAATCTGACGACCAGAAACAAAGGCCGATTGATTCTCTATGATAAGGTCCGGCATAAACAACTTCAGTCTGTTGGAGATGATTTTTGTCAGAATCTTATATCCAAAGTTGCAGAGAGCAATAGGTCTGAATTGGGAAGCCACCTCCGGATTATCAACTTTAGGAATTAGAGCCAAGTAAGTACAGTTGAAATGAGGAGACATCTAAGCACTTGTCCAGGTTTGGGAAGTTGTTGAAACAATTATCTCCTTTACAATTTCCCAGTGAGCCTGATAGAATGAGCCCGAGAAACCATCTGGACCCTGAGCTTTAAGGGCCCTCAGATCAAACACTGCAGCCTTGACCTCCTCCATCGTTACATCTAGCATTAGAGATTCATTGATCTCGGGGGTGACCTTGTTTTCCACAAACCTCAAAACTTCCTCAACATTTGACAAATCAGTTGCAATATACATATTTTGGAAGTACTCAGTGAAATGAGCCACAATCTCAGGCTCAGTCGTTATCCAATTCCCATTGTCATCCCTGATCTGCAAGATTTTGTTCCTCCTTCTATTTGAAGTTGTTGTTTGGTGGAAGAAGTGGGTATTCATATCTCCATGAGCTAACCAACTGATGCGCGATCTTTATTTCCAGAACATTTCCTCCATTGCCCAATAAGAAGCAATTTGATATGTTTTCGAGGTTAGCAGCTGCCCAATATCCTCCTTTTCATCCTCTAATAGAGTTTGGATATGCATTATGTTCTCAGTAACCTTCTTCCCAAAATTTGGGAACACATCTTTTGACGACTCATTCAAGGCATTCTTACATCTAGACAAATTTCTCAACCAACCTCCCCATGCAGACCCCGAGAAATCAGAATTCCAATTTTTACGAACAATCTTATAACAATGAGGGTGAGAAATCCACATATATTCAAACCTGAAAATCCTTGGCATGAAAGAGCCTGACGGATTTGTATCCAATAAGATTGGTCTGTGGTCTGAAGCCAGTTTAGGAAGATGCATCACCTGGGAAAGAGGAAAGGACACACTCCAAGCCGGGTTTGCAAAACCACGATCTAGCCTTTCCTTAATCCTAACCCTACCATTCTGAATGCAAAACCAAGTGAAACTTGGCCCCTGAAAACCCAAATCACTCAAGTCTGCTTGCGAAATGAAACGTTGAAAAAGTTCCATTCGCCAAAGTTTTTGAGGGAGGCCTCCCCATTTCTCATGCATCCACAATATCTCATTAAAGTCTCCAACACAAACCCAAGGCAAAGATCTGGGAACAAACACTGAATACACCGAACGCCAAAAGGCTTTTTTCTGATTTCCATGAGGATTGCCATACATCCTAATCTGATCCGAAACAAAAAAAAAACCGAAGCATTGATAAAATTATCCGTACTAGTTATACAAGAGACCTGGACCGATTTGTCCCAAAACAAAGCAAGACCTCCACTACTCGTTGCAGCAGGATTCACCACATACATCTGCTCATACTGCAAAGACTTTTTCCAAAACTTGAGAGTGGATTCCTGTTGATGGGTCTCCATAAGAAACAGAAGCTCAGGGCTGTGAGTTTTCCTCAATTTTCTCAGATTCTTACTTGTCAGGTCAGCCCCGAGACCCTAACAATTCCAGGAAAGCACCTTCATTTCTGGTTCGTGGCTGCGTCTGGCCAGCCACCAATGCCATTGTTCAGTAGAGCTTCAGACTCAGTCAGCTCTAGGAGGTTGTCCACAGTGAATCGTGCAGGGCTCAGCTGTACATGGATTTGGGGATCAACTAGAAAAGAATGTTGAATTTCTTCAACATCAGGAGTTATTGGGTCATGAATAATCGGGATGGATTCCGATAAGGGAGGAAGAGCCATTACCTGAAGGTTGTTATGCATTGAGCTCATCTCCCAAGGAGGATAGAAAGAGGGGAGTTGAAGACTCATTTGACTTTGATAGCTCATATCCAAATTGGTACCCAGCCTTTGCAAATTCTCACACATAATTTGCCGTGCCACCAAAAGACCTTGAGGGGTTGAAAGAGTCTCTCTCAAGACCACTTCTCTCTGCATTGGAGAGATAAAGCCCCCAAATGGAGCCGGAGTCAAAGCTCTTCGTCCCCGACCTCTCCCAGATCTGCCTCGGCCCCTGCTTCTTCCTCGGCCTCTCTGCTTACCAGAATTCCTTTCCCCTCCATAATGGGGACGATTCAGGCTCGAATGATGAGGCACCCCATCTTGATCTTTATCCCCTTCAAATTCTTGAATCCTATAATGAGAACCCTCATTCTTCCTTCCTTTCTTTGGAATGGGAGAGTTTACCTCCTCCGCTTAACGCTTGAGCCTCAAACGGTCTAAGAATCCTGCAATAACGGACACCGAACTTCCTTGAGGGGATTGTGAAGGAGAAGAAGAATTAGGGTTGGAAGGGGATTTTTTGGTGGGGGAAGGAGGAGCTAGAGAAAGGTTTATGGAGGAGGGAATCTGTTTTGTAGCTGTGGGGGATGAGAACCATATCAGAGGGGTTTGATCAGTGGTTAAATAGGGATCATCTTCCTCATATTTCTCAGGAAGGAACTGCTGGGTTCGAATAGAACGGCGAAGGGGAATGGTTCTGTCAGAGACATATGTGTGGATAGGTTGGGTTATATGAGTTGGAATTGGAGAATGGGATTGAGATGGGCAGAAGTGTAGCCTGTCTCCATTAGATGAGATCGAATCACACTAGAACTGGAACTAGCTGCCATTGGTGGCCCAGAATGGACCTCTAGAAAGTGGGCTTGGCTGCTCCTTGGGCCCTCCTACACCAAACTTCCTTCTCTCCTCTCTGCATGCAACCTGTTGAAACCCGGCGGGACTGAGGAGTTGTATCCCCTTGCTGTGATTCGTTGATCTTCCGATGTTATGGATCCAATCGGGACAAATTGACGAGTGGCATTGTTGAAGACCAGTTGGGTCGATCCCATACTTAGATCCCCATCGAGACCAAGTCTTGGAATATTCGATCGGGGCCAGTTAGGGTTACCTGCCGATTGGTTTGCCTTTGCCTTCCCTTTTTCCTCTTTGTCCTCCACCTTATTTTTTCCTTTGTCTCGGCTCGAGAGCTCATTTGTCTGATCATCGCCGGCGGGACTACTTCTGATCTGATGAATAGCAGTCTCAGCCGACACTTCAGAAATCACTAATTGTCCTCTGCTTCTTCTTTGTTGGTCATTTGACAGCATAAGACTGATGAAGTTTGGAGTGGATATTGTTTCTGCTCTAAAGTCTTGTGAGCCAGACTTGTGTTGACCTAGGAGTAAGATGGGAACTTTTGGGATATCCTGCCTTCCTGACCATTTGTTCTGACAGTTCTGAAAGCATTTCCGCTGGAAGGGATCTCCACCTTTATCCGATTCCGGCATGTTTCGAGAGATTTTCTGAGCAGCAGACGTCATCATCCAGACAACTAGCTTTTCCATCATTCGGTGCTCAGGGTTGATGCATCCTCTCTCTGTGTGCCCCATCCGACCGCACCTGAAGCAGAACATAGACTTTCTTTCGTACCTAAACTCGATCCACTTGGGATCCATGGAACCTTCCTGGATAGTCCATCCTGGAATAAGAGGTTGCCTAGAATCCACTCTGACACGAGCTCTTTGGAAACCCCTCCAACAGAATGGATCATTTGGATCATCAGCTTCCAATAGCTCTCCAGCAAGAGCTCCAATACATCTGGTGTTCTCCAGCATCATTTGACCTCTCGTCAGACCATATGCATCTAGACCCAAATTGAGAGCACATGGATCAGCACATCGTCCAACCTAGCCTCTAGAGGCCACATGTGGGTCGTTATAGTATGTCCCATAACATTCCAAGGACTTCCTTCAAGAATCCTCTGAGCTGCACCTCCCTCCATTGTAGTGATGGTGTAGGTGTTGTTGTCTCTGATAGCTTCCACGTGCACATCTCCGAACTCAGACCAAGATCTGATGAGCATCCAAACCACAGTACCAACATTGAGGTACTTGTTTGCTACCAACAACCCCAGCAGGGTTAAAGGTTGTTCAGGTTGAGGGTCAGATTGGTTTAGATCAATGACCAGGGGCTGTGGGAGGGGGTTTTGGTTGGGGTTATTTTCCATGGAAGTTGGATTTTCCTTATTCGCTCTTGTTTTCACAGGATTGGAAGGTTTAAGAGCTTTGAAAGGAGCAAGATGGTGAAACTGTGAGGGATTAGAAAATTGGCTCTGGGATGAGTTATGAGAACTCTTAGAATGCCCACTTAAATAGAGATGGCTCACTGTTGGAGTCATATCAGATAGCGCTGTGGGGAACAGGGTTTCGTCGGAGAAGAGGGGACTATAGTTAATGCAGAAGTTAGAGTTTCTCCGGCAGGGATGTCAGGGGAGAATGACACAGAGCAGATAGGGTTGGGGGAAGAGAAACCGTGTTAAGGTGTCGCAAATCCGGGATTAGAAGATATTTAGTGAGACTACGATTCACCCAGCTCAGCTATACACTGGATTAAATGGTGTCTTAACCTGCCCGGAAAATCGCACTTGGGAAGATTTGGGATAAATGGTGATTAGAGGTCTCGACAGATCTAGTAATTAGATTGGACGTGTTGGGGGCTTGTGGCTAGGATTAAAGCAGTTCAGGGAAGAGGGAGGGACGTAGCAAGGCAGAAGAGAATAAGATAAGAACAACAGAACTCTGGAAAGAGAGGAGAAAAGAGTAGAAACTCTTGGAGCCACTACAGACGAGTGGGGGAACTCTCTATTCTAGAGAGAGGAGCGAATACAATAAAATTTGGGTGGTGCTATTCTTGGCTTCAAATCCTTTGTCACTTTTGTCCTGTATCTTTACCTGTTACCCACAAAAATATTGACATGTGTTATGTGATGTCATCCAATTTAGAGTCCTCCTGCATGCACCAAAAAGTTATACCAAAATCTGATACCAAATTATGTGACATCTTAAGTGGCATCTATCACGTCATCACCTTCAATTGAAAATTTTCAACATACTTAGTTTTTTTCTTTTAAATTACCCTACTACTACTACTACTAATAATAATAATAATATGTTGAAGGAATTTACATTCATATCCTTGATGATGTGACTTGACCGAATATTCTCCTTATTAGACTAGAATATCTCTTAGATATCTATCCCTGATTTTTAGAGATTCTCTATGTAATGCCCATATAAAGGTCAATCTATCAATGAATGAGTAGACCTTTATTCTCGTATTCACATACTCTACAACACGTTATCAGACTTGGTGCCCTAACCAAGAGATAATAGGTCAACCATCCCGAAAAAAAAAAAAAAAAAAAAAAAAAAACCTTCGAAAACCCAAACTTTTCCCGAAACCCAAGTCTGCCCGTTTCATTTTTCTCGATTTCCGGTCGGATTTTCCTCTGTCCACGGCCGGAATTTAATATCCACAGAAAACCCTCGACGTCCCGGTTCCAACCCCATCGGTCTCACCTCGAGAACCGACCGGAAAGTTCCAGACCGCCGCCGCCACCGACCACCGGTTCACCACATTCCCGTGCTTTAATCGACCTGATTTTCGGACAATAGCTTCCTCTTCTAGTGGTGCTCCTCCTGTCAAAATTTTAGCTCTAAAGTCGAAGCAAAAGTAGGTGAAAAGTTGTTTTCTCCTCTCAGCAGCCTTTAGAAACCAAAGATCTCAAGATTGCTCGCCTTCCAAGGAAAGCCAGAAAGGTTCCCAACCCTCGGTCGAAGCCTGCCATCGACTCAAACTCATTAGAGGTAAATTTTTAATTAAGGTTACTGCTTCCCGAATTTCAATTCATAGTTCGGGCTTAGTAGTCTTTCCATCTATTCCCTCTCTATGACGGGATTGGGTTTTGGGGGGGGGGGGGGGGGGGGGGGGGGGGGGGAATAGGGTTTGGGAGTTTGTTGGGGCTCCCATCCTCTATTAAACTTTGTGACGCGACATACGCGTTACCATATATTTGCGACTGCGATTACGCGTCGCTGCGACAGCTGTGAGCGTCGCCTGCAAGGGAAGAATCGATTGTGACTGCGATTACGCGTCACCTACTTTTATTTGCATCGATTTTATGACCACATCATTGGTTCACTAATTCCAATCCCCTTGTCTTTTGTAGATGACTGCGCCTCCAAGGCCAGAGTTTGAGATCCTCGATGTACGAGGCAATAATTACCTTCAATGGGCATCCGATGCTACACGATTGTTCATCGGAAAAAGAATTACTTCCACTATTTTTCCTCCTGATGGCCCAGATGCGATTCCCAATGAGATGATCAAAGCCCCTCATGTTCCTGAAGCGCCATATCCATAAGGAATTGAAGATGCAATATCTGATGATAATGGATCCCAAAGAACTGTGGGACGACTTAAACCTCCGCTTTGATTACCTACATGATGTACATTTTCCAGCGTTGCCAGCAAGATAGCAAACCATCCGCCAACTTCTATTGCATTCAACTCAGCTCAATGGTCTTTCTTGTTTTCATTGCGGCTCTAATGCCCATATACACGAAGATTGTCGTGCCAGCGAGGATGCTAGAGATACCTACAGAAGACACAAGCAGTACTTGGCTCAAGATGCTAACTTTACTGGGGGAGATGACATTCGTGTTGAGCCTTCCACCAATCTCACCATAGCAGATTTCGTAGCTAAGAAGCAAGCTAGTCCTGCGCACATGGATGCTGCGGATTTTGATTAAACTCTTTTGATTAGATGTTTTTTCTCTGCTATTTTCTGTTTGGCACTTGTTTAGCCATAATTATTTTCAACTTTTCAGTCAGTTTTTATGGAATTAGACATCCTTTAATGTATTTTTTCAGTTGGCATTAATAAAATCTCTCCTTTATTTTCATATGTGTTTAATGAATTGAAAATTTTATTCCCTTATGATTGGTTTGAATTGCACAAAGCTGAACGCTTCATTACATGGCGAACATGCTAAATCCACATGTGTTTATGGTCCTTGAATTGGTTATGGCATAAAGAATGGCAAAACATGAGAACAATTTCGAAAAATCAGAGAAAATACACCAAGGCAGCAAGTTGTCGTGTATTGGCAGTGTTGCAGCACCCCTGAGCGTCCCTAATGCGCGCTGTGTGTGCTGAGCAGCTACCTGAGCCCCTAGAGGGCCCCTACCGTAACCTACCGCAGCATGCCGAGCCCTAGTGCCCGTTGTGAGCCCCTAAGGGGCCCCAGCCGCAAGCTGCCAAGACCTGCCGCACGTTTGTGTGGGCAGCGTGCCCCTAGCGAGCCCATGCCAGCAGCAGGGCCCCTATCGCGCCCCTGCGCGTCGCTGGGTACCACTGAGCTTCGCTGAGCCCCGGTCACGCCCCTGCCGCACCCCTATGCGCTGCTACGCCCCGACCGAGCCCCGGACAAGCCCATGCGCACCCCTGCTGTGCCGCTCCATAATACCGTGCCCCTGACCGCACACCAGCGTGTCCCTCGCGCGGACAAGCCCGCGACCGCTCCCTGCCGAGTCTCTGCACGCGCCCTACCGCGTTGCCGCGCGCGCTGCCTAGCCCTTGTGAGCCCCTAGCGGGCCCTTTCCGTCTACCAGTGCTGCGAGCGCACTGTTAGCGCACTTTTGGTGCTGCTACCAAGCCTCTAGGCCGGCCACATGCTATGATTTCATGAAAGTGTTTTCATGCCGTGCAATTGCACTCATTCGGGTTCCAACTTGGTTTAAATTCCCGATTAACCCATCTATGTTTAATTAGAGTGTTCACCTTGTCTTGATCCAAGACTAATTAATTTCACATATTTGTGTAGATGTCTCGTGGCGAAATTGAGTGTCTACCTGACAGTGGGACTACCCACACTATTCTAAGGAATAGGCTGTTATTTACGGACTTTTTGCTCACGTATCCTCAGTAACAACCATGATTGGTTCCTTGCCTTTGATTCATGGCAGAGGTAATGCGCAGTTCTTGTTGCCAAATGGCACAATGATACATGTCACTGACGCGCTTTACGTGCCTAAGGGTAATCGAACCTTGCTATCATTTAGGGACATTCGTGCCAACAGATTTTACCTGGAAACGTTCAAAGAGAATGGACAAAAGTTTTTGTTTATTAACTCTAATAACTGCAGCCGTAAACACATCTTAGAGAAGCTCAAGAGTCAATCAAGTGGGTTGTATCTGACAACCATCAGGATTATTGAATCCTATTCTGTTTCTTGCAGTTTTTGCGACTCTGACTCTTACAAGCTTTGGCATGACCGTTTAGGACACACCGAACGTGACATGATGATCCGAATTCTGAAGAATTCACATAGATATCCATTTTTCCAAGCACCGAAGCGTGTTGGAGCTCCTCCTTCCACCGAAATAGGTGATGCGGCCGTGCATGATGTACCTGCCATAGGCTCGGCCTCTAAGGCCATTGCCGAGACTCCAAATGCCTCTATGGCTATCTCTAATGCTCACCGTTCGTTTTGCAAAGCTTGTTCAGTAGCCAAGTTGAATGCAGGACCATCATTTGCTAGTGATATTAAACAAAACATTTCATTCCTACAAAGAATCCAAGGTGATATTTGTGGACCTATCAAACCAGAGTGCGGACCATTTCGATATTTTATGGTTCTAGTTTATGCATCAACATGTTGGTCACACGTTGCTTTGCTATCCACAAAAAACGATGCATTTGCTAAACTCCTACCTCAAATTATTAAGCTCCGGGCTCACCACCCTGATCATCCAATCAAGTCTATTCGATTGGACAATGCTGGAGAGTTTACGTCTAAGTCTTTTGACGACTATTGCATGTCTATCGGGATTGAAGTAGAACATCTCGTACCCCATGTACATTCATAAAATGGTCTTGCAGAAGCTACAATTGAGCGCTTACAATTGATTGCACGGGCCTTGGTGATGTGCACCAACTTGCCTGTTTCTGCCTGAGGTTATGCAATTTTGCATGCAGCTACACTTATTCGTTTTAGACCCACTGCAACCCAACCATTTAGTGTGTACCAGTTGGTAACTGGATATGAGCCTAACATTTCACACTTACGCAAATTTGGTTGCGCGGTTTATGTGCCTATTACGCCTCCACTGCGTACTAAGATGGGTCCTCAAAGACGATTATGTATTTATGTTGGCTATCAACATCCTACGATTGTTAGCTATTTAGAACCTCTGACAGGAGATCTCTTTATTGCGAGATTCGTATATTGTCGCTTTGACGAGACATTCTTCCCGCCGTTAGGAGGAGACATGACCGTTTCAGTTCCAATTGAACGTCGAGAATTAACGTGGTCTGACCCCACTATGTCTTGTTATGATCCCCGCACTTCTAACATTGATTTAGAAGTTTAGCGTATTCTCGATCTTGGTAGAGTTGCAGATTCGATGTCTAACTCATTTACCGATATCGTGAAAGTGACAAGATCAATTATACCTGCTGCAAATGTTCCTGCAAGGTTAGAAGTCCCCACAAGAGGGGCTTTACCGGCCGTACCCGGGCTCGACAATGGCGTTTTGGACGCCCCAGACGCTTATGGTGGCGGTGTGGCCGCGGCCTTGGCTCCCACTAGGAAGAGGGGGAGACCTGTTGGTTCAGTAGATACTGTGCCACGCAAAAGGCGTGACAGTAAGGCACTAAATGATCCACTCATCATCAACATTGTGAATCCTTCACATGAGATTGTCTCTGACTATAGTTATGTCCAAGAATCAATGTTAACGTATTTGGGGGATGCCTCGGATCCAATGTTGATGTTGGTGAACAAAGAAATTTCACTAAAGTATACCGATGCGCACGGTATGATGGAAAGAACTTCCACGACTATTGATGATGTTTTTGCTTATTCCATCGCTCAAGATATTATCGACGACGATGAGATTGAACTGCGCTCCGTTGAAGAATGCCAACGTCGAGCAGATTAGCCGAAATGGAAGGATGCAATCCAGGCTGAACTAGACTCTCTAGCAAAAAGGCAAGTTTTTGGTCCGATAGTGGTATGCCCACCGTATGTGAAGCCTGCTGGACATAAATGGGTCTTTGTTCGAAAGCGAAACGAGAAACATGAAGTCATGCGCTATAAAGCGCGACTTGTGGCGCAAGGATTTTCTCAACGCCCTGGAATTGACTACGAGGAGACATATTCTCCCGTTATGGACGTCATTACCTTTCGCTACTAGTCAGTTTAGTAGTGTCCGAAAAACTGAGCGTGCAACTTATGGATGTGGTTACTGCATATCTCTATGGGGAGCTTGATTCAGAGATATATATGAAAATGCCTAATAGACTTCTACTACCCAAGTCAAGTGACTCTAAGCCACGGAGTGCCTTTGCAATTAAATTGCGGTGTTCACTATATGGATTGAAACAATCCGGATTAATGTGGTATAATCGTCTAAGTGACTACTTGATTGGAAAGGGATATAAGAATGACAATATTTGCCCATGCATGTTCATTAAAAGAACAAGTACCGGATTTGCCATAGTAGTTGTCTATGTTGATGACATGAATATCATCGGTAATCTCAAGGAAATTGATGAGACTGTGACCTACTTGAAATCCGAGTTTGAGATGAATGATTTTGGGAAAACTCGATTTTGCCTAGGCTTAGAGCTAGAGCATCGAGAGACTGGAATATTGATTCACCAGTCAGCATATGTCCAAAAGATGCTCATGCGCTTTAATATGGACAAAGCTCACCCACTTGGGACTCCCATGGTCACGCGAAGTCTGGATATCAAAAATTTCCCATTCCGTCCTAAAGAGGTTGATGAGGAAGTCCTTGGAGCAGAAATTCTATACCTAAGCGCTATCGGAGCTCTATTATACTTGGCTCAATGCACAAGACCAAACATTGCATTCTTAGTAAATTTGTTAGCTAGGTTTCGCTCTGCGCCAACGCAACGTCATTAGACTGGTGTTAAGCACATCTTCAGGTACTTGAAGGGTTCAATTGACTTGGGCTTGTTTTCCCTTATAAAATCGAAGTTGAAAACATGAATGTTGATGTTTCAATTAAAGATTGCATTGCAGGCAGTTTGGCCGAGCCCCTAAGGGCCCCTACCATGTCGAGCAGCAGCTTGGCAGTGCAAGGCAGCGCCCAGCGCACCCCCGCCGAGCCCCTGCCACAGTCTGCCTACGCGGGCAACGTGCAGCGCGCCCCTGACGCGCAGCTGCGCGCATCTGCCGACACTGCTGTGTAGCAGCCGCACCCTGCCGCGCCCCTGCCGCGTACGGCTGATCCCTTACAGGGCCCCTACGCATCCTCGAGGGCTTCCAATGCCGCAACTGAGCAGATTTTCGCTCCCAACCAAAATCAAGCTTCCGAAGCTCCTTCTAGCTCAAAATTGACGCAATGTGGCATTCTCCCTTATGCTGAGACACCGAATGATGTGTTACTCGGTTTTGCTGATGCTGGGTATTTGTCAGACCCACACAAAGGACGTTCCCAAATAGGGTATGTGTTTACCATGGGAACTACGACGATATCTTAGAGATCTACCAAGCAAACCCTTGTTGCTACTTCCTCAAATCATTTAGAGATTATTTCACTACATGAAGTAGTCAAAGAATGTGTTTGGCTTCGCTCTGTAATAACTCATATTCGAGAGTCCAGTGGATTGACATCTACCACTGAAGCATCAACTTGCATCTATGAAGACAATGCGGCATGCATTGAACAAATGAAGTTGGGATTCATTAAGGGTGATAATACTAAGCATATGCCGCCTAAGTTCTTCTAGAATCAGCAACAGCAACAGCTTTTGAATATCCAAGCGAACCAAGTGAGTTCTGAGGATAATGTAGCAGATTTGTTCACCAAGTCTATACCCAAATCTACTCTTGAGAAGCATGTGCGAAGTATTGGTATGCGTCGCTTATCTGAACTCTATAATTGATTTAATTATCAGGGGGAGTTGATTGTATAGACATCAGGGGGAGTCTACGTCACATGTTTTACATTTAAGTTGTAGTTGGCGCGTTGTGCTCTTTTTCCCTTCGACCAAGTCTCACTACTAGAAAAAAGGGCGTAAGAGACGAATTTTTTTAATTTCGTAACATAAGTAACCACTTAAGAGGCGAAATTTTCTTTCGTCTCTTAGGTACTTACTTACGCTACAAATCTGGTTTCCTCTCTTAAGTGAGAACTTAAATGACAAAATTAAAATATTTCGTCTCTTAAGTGAGCACTTATGAGACGAAAGTTGTTTCGTCTCTTAAGTGACCACTTAAGAGACGAAAACTTGTTTTGTCTCATAAGTGCTCACTTAATAGACGAAATTAAATGACTTAAGCAACGGATTATTATAAATAAAAAAATTATTAAATATTAGCATTTCATACATACCCACTTAATTTAGTCCATACAAAAATAGTAAAATGAACATTTTCTCAGGAAAGTTCACTAAATCATCTTGAATAAAATTTAAAAAGATGTGATCGGTATAGTGAAATATTATTAGGGTTAAAAAATCACGTATTTCCAGTAATGTTAAGCCCATGATAAAAGCGGTCAAATTCATTACTACACTTGTTTCATGAACATAAAGATACGAACGCTTAAGCTATATACTAATTTAGTTCACATACAACAAGTTTTGAACAACTTCTATTATTTTTCAATTTCAAGCTTCAATATTTGAGTCCACGTACCATTTAATTTATTCCACATACAAATTTGTAAAATGAACAATTTTCCGGAAAAGTTCATTAACTCATCTTGGATAAATTTTAAAAATTTCCGGAAGCGCAATAAATAACATGTTCCATAAATTTACAAGGAAAATAAAGTATGCATAGCGTCATTAATTATAATAACCGATTAAAGGAAAACATTCAAACTATTTATAAAAGGTTTGTATTAATTGTATTTATATATTAACGTTGTAAACATTTATTTCCTAATTAATAAAGATTCGTTATTAATTAAATATGAGTGATTTTAGATGATTATTCCACACCCGTATTCTTTCCATTCTTATTTAGTTTTCATGGGTATTTTTTTAATTACTAAACATGTAAACATGAGTGATTTCTCATAAATACTAGGATTTAAAAGAAAACGTGGCGACAAAATAGGTAAGTATCATCGCATAAGTTGCCAAAATTTTGGCGGTCTCCCTTTCCGCTAAAAATTTGGAACAATTTCAAACAAAATTTTCAAAATTTTCATGAAATATCTAGGGGCAATTTCACCTCTCTACTTAAATACCCAGTCCTCCCTCAAACCCCATTCTTCACCTCTCCTCCGCCCCTCGACAACCATATCAACGACAACCATATCAAGAGAAACCATCTCTGCAAAGCACATATCACCGCCGCGCGAAGAATCCAGTCCTCCCTCGCCGCACCAAGTGACCCCTCTGCGTTGTCAATTACAAAAGCCTACGACTGATCAAACTAGCTCCACAAATCGTCTACGTCTTCGTCCTCACCATTGGCCTCTCTAATTAAGCAATTTGGGCTTCTTCGTCAACATCATCGATCTGGTCCTTTTCTTTTCTTATCTCCTCTCCTCTCCTCTCCTTTCCCACCGCCCCCGCAGATCTGGGTCGTCATCTCCTCTCCATTGGATTTGCATCCCCCTCTCTGATCTCCTCCCTATCGGATCTACGCACTCCTCTCCCTCAAGCAATCCGGCAACAAACCTCTACCACACGGTGGTGGTTGTTTTGGTGGGGAGAGAGCAGAGCTGTGTGTTGAGGTTGTCATGACCCATCCCGGATTTCATCCTGAAACCCGAGGTAAATCTTGCAGGGTCCACCTTTAAGGAAAATTTACCAAAAATTCGGCATAACCTTCCTTTAAAATGCAAAAACTCTTACCTGAAAAATCCAACTTAACACTTCTATAACCAAACATCCATCCTCAACACCTGGAGCCTTCCTGCTCCCCAAGTTCATCACATCTCCCAATAAATCAGTTACTCAACTAAAATAATCTCACAACCAACAATAAACAAAATTAATTCACTAACTAGTTATCAGAGAATATCTAATAACGAAAGAATAACAATGAATAAAGATTAAGCGGAAGCAGCCTCTAACTATTTGACTATGTCTCGACTCCATGTACGCTCGACCTCATTTAAACTTAGCATGCACACTGGGCATTTAAAACCAAATGACCCAGGGGAAAGTAATTTAAAAACGTTAGAGTGAGTTGACAAAATATATTAAATAATTTAACAAATAAATAACTTGTATACTTTCCCACGTTTCCACATTTAAAACTTAACAGCATGCAACTTAATAATCCAAATTACTTTAAATACATAATACTATAAAAATAGACAAACCAGCCCCGTTAGTTAATCAAATAAAAAAATCTCGAAAGAAGAGATAAACCACCCCTGCTGGTTAATCAATTATATAACTGAGAAAAATATAATAAGGGGAAAAGTTATCACCATGTAAAAGGAGCTTCCCAGGCTCGGGTCGGTGCCTCCCAAGCTATAATAGCGTCCCACGCTAAACGCTCTACTCACCTATAGTGAGTAGCCGCTAATAATGGCTAGCTAACAAATAAATATAAATACCGATCGGTTACCTCCCAGGCTATAATAGTGTCCCACGCTAAGCGCTCTACTCACCTATGGTGAGTAGCCGCTAATAATGGTTAGCTAGAAGTAATCAATATAAGCGATCCTATATTATGGTGACTAAAAACATATGAAAACACTTAAATCCATTAATCTTCCCTAAGATCATACGAATGGTACGGTTCCCAACCATACTTGAAAATTATCATAAGAAATTATAATAAACTAAATGACGTGTCTCACATGTCAAAATATTCTCAAAACCATATTATAAGCGAGATTTAATTAACAAGTAAAAATTATAATTAACATCTCAATCCAAAATACTCACTAAAACATTATCAAGGTCAAGATCGATATTCCAACAATAATTTCAAAAATTATAAATAGCAAACTACCGAAAATCTCATTTTCGGAAATCTTTTATAAATCTCAAAGTCCACCATTAAAATCATTTTAATGAAATCCAGAATTTATAAAAATATCCAAACTCAAATATCAAATTAATAATCCGAGCTCAAATCCATAAATCATGACCAACCATTAATCAATGCTTCAAACTCAAATAATTTCCAAGATAATCTCATAAGCCGAAATTATAATATAAGCTCGGAAAATAAAATGATAAATTATAAAATCTTGCAGGCATAATTATTTTAAACCAAAATGTCCACTCATAAATTTAGGCATAAGCCCGACGATGACCGTATCGCCACTCAAGCGAGGTTCCCTTCGTATCCTGGCATAATAAATATGCTTAAAACCACTCTACGATTTAGGAAATAAATGCTTTAACTTAATCATCGAAATCCTCCTAATTAACCCACTAATAAGCTAATTAGATTTTTACCAAACTTCATCTACAACTTCACTTCATCGATTCTAGCACTTCAGGACCATAACCAAGAAAATCCAATGGTCGGATTTATTCTATCAACCGCCAATTTCTCCAATCTCCGAAAAATTCCAAACTTAACCAAAACTCCAAAAATTCCAAACTTCATATCATTAGACTCCCCTTAATAGAACATATTTAAAACCATGAAAAGCTCCCTTACAGCGGCGGCCAACGGCCGACTCCGGCGAACCCTAATGGCTACCAAATTTTAACACAACAATCCTCTCAACCAGCACAAAAATTCCTTAACTAGCACAAAATGTAATTCTAAGCCTAGTTAGGGTAATCGAACCAAAATAGTGAAATAGCCCTAGAACTTCGATTATACATTACTCCATAACAAGATCGAATTGAACTGATTCCTTTTAAGGGATTACTATCCTTGATGAGAGCTACAAGATGAGCCAAGTTTCACGAGCTATGGTGGCCGGAGGAGCGATTTCTGGCGACGGGACAGTCGGGCTGCTAGGAGCGGTTTCCTCCCGTTCGGCGGCGTCACATGCTCGATCACCGGCCTAGGAGAGAGGAGGCGACGGGGTCCGAACAGGACCGGTCCGGCGGTCTGTGGTGGCCGGACGGCGGCGGGAGATGATGGTGAAGCCGGCGGGTCAGGGAATCTTCGGGAGAAAGGAGAGAGAAGGAAGAGAGAGAGAAAAGAGAGGGTTGGGCTTTTTCCCACCCGGTCCACCACTTAAAACACCCACAAAAATAAAGCCTACTAAAATTTACCCCATTTTTCCAAAACAGTAACTTTTGTTTTTAGACCATAACTTCTTCATACGAACTCCGTTTTAAGCGTGCCACGTGTCTACGAACTCTGTTTAACGTCCTCTACGACTTTCATTCAAAACGTTTTCCCAAATTCTAAACGGAAGAAAAAATCAACTTTTGGAGTCTTAAATAGTAAGCGGTTACTCAAAACGGTAAAAGCCAAATTAATACCAAAAGTAAATAACCGTAAAATAACTTCAGAACCGAGATGTGACAATTCTCCCCTCCTTATAAAAGTTTCGTCCTCGAAATTTCAAATCATAAAAGGGGTTAGAGGTTACTGCGTTTCACCTCAAACTCCAATAAGCGCTAAGCTAAATCATCCCATCATCAATGTTCTTGAAACTTTCGTCTATCCCAAAATTACACCCTTTTTACTTGTAGAAAAAAATTAATTAAATTCTTTTCCAGTTACTTTGGCACATCATAACTTATCTACCAAACCCGAGACGAGTGCATATGCTTTAACAAATCTCGAGCTAAGGGTCAACTGACATACACTGCCAACGTTCCACATGGCACCACTTACACAATACACTTTGCTCCTTGACTTATCTTCCACTAATTGAATGGCTTGCCCGATTATAATTATTATGATATACAACCCTAAATCACACGGATGACTTTGACTTTCGCCAAGTCAATAGGGCCAATAAACTTCGTAATTCACAACACAATCTTACTTTCGTCACCAATTAATCAAAATAAAACTCGATCGTTCGCATCAAATAGAACTTTCACCACCTATATGATTGGCCTCAATCGATAAGCTTATCGGCGAATATCTCCTTTGTCGCCTAATTATGCTAATGCGATCTATGTTATCAAACCCCTACACTGAATATCTCTTATATCTCATCAAATAGAACTTTCACCACCTATATGATTGGCCTCAATCGATAAGCTTATCGGCGAATATCTCCTTTGTCGCCTAATTATGCTAATGCGATCTATGTTATCAAACCCCTACACTGAATATCTCTTATATCTCAAATCGTATCCATACCTCAATGACCTCCCATGTCACATCCCAGGACCTACTCCGCTGTAACACGATATTGTCCGCTTTGGGCCCACCGGCCCTCACGGTTTTGTTTCCGACAGCTCAGGAGCAACTTCCCAGTAGGTCACCCATCTTGGGATTGCACTAGCATCAACATGCTTAACCTCGGAGTACCCATCCCCTCCGAAGCCGCTGAGCCACCAAAAAGCCTCGTGTTAGATTGGAGGTGGGCATGTACATATACAGCACATAACCCCTCTCCGTTTGGCCGATGTGGGATATTACAATCCACCCCCCTTGGGAGCCCGACGCCCTCGTCGGCACACTCGCACCACACGGCAGAGTGGCTCTGATACCATTTGTCACATCCCAGGACCCACTCCACCGTAACACGATATTGTCCGCTTTGGGCCCACCGACCCTCACGGTTTTGTTTCCGGCAGCTCAGGAGCAGCTTCCCAGTAGGTCACCCATCCTGGGATTGCTCTAGCATCAACAGGCTTAACCTCGGAGTACCCATCCCCTCCGAAGCCGCTGAGCCACCAAAAAGCCTCGTGTTAGATTGGAGGTGGGCATGTACATATACAGCATATAACCCCTCTCCGTTTGGCCGATGTGGGATATTACAATCCACCCCCCTTGGGAGCCCGACGCCCTCGTCGGCACACTCGCGCCACACGGCAGAGTGGCTCTGATACCATTTGTCACATCCCAGGACCCACTCCGCCGTAACACGATATTATCCGCTTTGGGCCCACCGGCCCTCACGGTTTTGTTTCCGGCAGCTCAGGAGTAGCTTCCCAGTAGGTCACCCATCCTGGGATTGCTCTAGCATCAACATGCTTAAAGCGGACAATATCGTGTTACGGTGGAGTGGGTCCTGGGCCTACACAGATCAAGTGTTCCCACCACAATATGATCACGCATGAATACACATCACAACAAAAACATTTAACATGACCTGCCACTATTTACCATTTATGCCAACGGACTAACAAGCCCTGACTCAAAATATTTCCCGAGTCATTAAGAATCTTTTTCCTTAAAGCTATACCACTAGCCAATCATATTATTATTTCCAACAATTCGCCCCACGAATTTATCATTACTAACCAGTAATAAATTCAACAGTCGCCACCAACGACGACTTACAAGCACAAGAAAAATATCACTCTCAAAATCGATCAACATATCCGAAACTGGCACCTCCAAAAATGAGAAGAAAAAAAATACGATGACTTGACGTATGACGATACCTTAAAAGTTACAAGTATTTCCTCGTACGAACCAAGTTCGTTCAAACTTACATGCAGACCAGTCTTTAGGTTATAATACCTATTCCACGAATCAGAAGAGATGAGTTGTTCACTATTTACTGCGACAATTCACATTGCTATTACCGCAACACATATGTCTGGAGTTATCACCTTCACCGTAATATTACCAATTTATCGAATAGAGGAAAATCAAAATAGCGACTCTCACGCGAGTCAATGAAATCCGAGGATCACCATTGGAAATTCACTATTTAATGACTTGCTTCTCACGTATTATCATGCATAATAGCGACTACGTATCAACTCAAGTCAATGAACAAGAATTTTCAAGTAACTGCCCCGCAGTTATGCATACGTTACGAAAAATCGTCACTGAGTTATACTTCTTCCGCAAAATTATGCGTTGCTAAAGATGCCAAGGATCACGAAAACCTATTCGCATTTCCTGAGTAGAGCTTTGCCCACGAATTTCTCGTTATCATTAACGAACGTCAAAGTCCCATTAATAACTCCTATCAACTAATAGCTGCCAAAGCATGGAAATTCCCGCATTAACTCTAACATCAAATCACCTTAATTACTCACCTGATAACAGCACTAACAAACAAAATACAAACTCTGAGTTGACTGAATCAAGTGTCAGCATAACTGATGTTGACGGTCTATCATTAAACACTAAATAGTCCTCTCTTGCTGCCTCCATATGATGTAGAGTGATTTCCTTTCTTCCATTTGATTTCTAGATAAAACTAGCCTGATCACGCAGATCCATAATGTCCAAGGAAGATGAGAGCACAATACTGGACTCCAACGCTCAAGTCGCCAAAACTGCTAGATGCCTAATTGTACGAATACGTACAAAAATCTAGAACGCCTTTCTTGATAAGTTAAGACGGATCCACAATCCTGTGTTGATCCGCACCCTGCAAGGCCCAACTCTACCGCTTGTTACGAAAATTTACGTATATCGAGAACAAGTCGGTCTTAGAATGCTCCGACCTATCGACAATACTCATCGATCGCCACGTTGCTCCAGTAGTTACCTTAAAGAATTTGGGGTCTAAAAACGCACTCTAACAACAAGTCACACTCTTCATATAAGTGAGACACCCCGAATTTCCTCGATTCATGTGCTAATCCTTGAGCAACGCGCAATTGACGGTCGCATGCTCCTTCTCAAAACTGTGCGTCAACCACATCGTTGTCTGCGTAATACTCAAGCAGAAGCATGGGATTGCTCGAATCGGATAAAACCTCGGCAACCACTTCAAGTCCTGATCATTCAATTTCACCACTGCAATACTCCAAATATAAGCTACATTCATGGGTTAGACTACCTTAAGACCCACATCTCACTCATTCTCTTAGGAATTATTCACATCAGCTAATAACAATAGCTAAAGCAAAGAACAATTATTTCAAGATGAACAACTTCAACTACACCGCTCTATCCTTGTGTATCGTCAAACACACACTACCACTTCAAATTTATATCGACACTCTTCTCTCCTAACAATCGCTCGACCCGATACCACGATTTCCTAACCAACCACTACTTTGAATTTTACAACTTCAACTTTGCTTACACCAATGACTAAAGATATCAAAGATTGAGATTTCATTTAGACGATAGAAGTTCGTTAGTAATCCTCTGCCACAGTCAAAAGACTTAAAAGCTGGAACGAGTCGCTTCTAAACACTATTTTTTCCAAGACTAGTTTGTATCAATTAACCCAAAACAATGTCGCTAAAAATAAATATGAACACCCATCCATGCTTCTCCAATAAATCTCTACAACTTTGGTCTCCATATTCTGAATTGTTCTATGACTCTTTTTACCTATTGACAAAAAAAACACCTACACACAAAAGCTGCACTTTTTACCTATTGACAAAAAAAACACCTACACACAAAAGCTGCACTTTCCTCTTCTCCACTTCATTCCCCACGTTCAATCATCTGACCACAAATATATTGCTCAAAACAAATAAGTTCAACATCTCCCCGCAACAATCCTAGATAACAATTAGAATACCCAATGACATCATAAATTAATTTCTCCACTTGTTGCCGTAAAATCAAAGCAACCACAACCACAACCATCTCGCATCCGCTTCATCATTAAATACCAACGCCATTTACACTTACAATCCTTCTAAAATAGACAACGCAAAAAGAAGAGTGAATCCCAAATTACAATTACCAAACCTAAATCGACCAATAACAATTCCAGAAACCAAACTTCAATGCATAAACCAAACTTCAATAGCCCCAATTAACAAATCCAATAACATCCACAATTAATTAGCTCAAGCAACACTACTCTACTATTTATCTCAAAGCAAGACAACATTTACTTCACTCCCTTATAATCGCTTATTCCAACACCAATCTTATCTAGAAATTTCTCAATCCTTCATTCACATACATGCCCTCTCTATTATTAATACTCACATAAGAGCTCAACTCACATCTTAATTATAGTCCAACAACTCATTACGTAAAACAAAAGGAACATCATAAATACATGCCACTTCCCAACTCATAATTGACCTCAGAATCTCACAACCACAATAAAGCATAAAGGAAAGGTGCAAATTGTTTACACCCAAATTAATATTTTTACGGGACAGTAAATGTCTAGGTGAATATTAATTAAGTTCATAGTCCACGTCACACCGGCGAGCCAGAAATAATTGGATTCACAAGTGATGGCCCGCCAGCGAGATCATGCGAGCTGGATAGAAGAGTTCGCACATATCAAAACAGTGACTTAAGTTACATGCGAGCTGGATGCATGAGTAGATGTGCTACGCGAGGTGTTATTTTGGTCCAAGACTCGCAATAAGTTTTGGATAGCATCTGGGCCAATACCTGTGGCCTGTTTTAATGTAAAGCCCATTCAAAGTCGCGAGCTTCGGAGGCGCGCGGGCCGGAATGTGACAAAGACTATAGCACCTCGCGAGATAAAGATGTCCGTGGTTGAGTTCACGTAGGACTCTACAGTTGGATAGCGCGAAAGCAGTAGCCCAGGCGGAGTCAATCACGTGGCTGGACACGTGTCATGCAGATGATTGGTATAAGCAAATAAAGCAATTTCCTTGTGGTATTGGGTTTCAGAGTCCGAATTGGACTATGAATATCTTTCTTCGGGTCGAAGGCAAGCCACTATATAAAGGGGCTTGAAGACACTCTGAAGGACTCTCTCTTAAAAACACACAAAAAATACAAACAAACTTTCAACCTAGTTGATATTTTCGAGCCTCTCGAAAAACCCTAACCCTAAGCGTCGCCGCCTAGGTTTTCTCAGAGCCCTTCCGGACTTTACTTCCGATCATCTCTGATCTCTCCTTGGTTGCTCTGCTCGCGACACCGTGAGTATCGAATTGTCTTGTGCTTGTAAATTCCTCGTCCGTGAGGTGGCACGCCCCGCATTCCCAAGAAGCATTGACTGCTACCGTCTCTCAAAGCCTCAGCTGAGGATCGTGGCCAAAACACAAATCACTTACCTTTCCATTACTCGGAAAATAACCAACATACCCTTTGAGGTTGGCGTACGGAGGCATAGTCTTGAAAATGTAGACATTTATGACACAATACTGTCCAGAAATAATATAAGAACAACTACCTCACATACCTAATAAACACCTAACATCTGATGCATATAATGTTAATGGATCAGCCGCGGTCGGACCATCAATATCTGAGGTAGTGATAGGAAGCAGATAACCTAAGCTCTGATACCAACTGTCAGGACCCACCCCGGATTTCACCCTGAAACCCGAGGTAAATCCTGCAGGGTCCACCTTCAAGGAAAATTTACTGAAAATTCGGCATAACCTTCCTTGAAAATGGACAACCTTTACTGAAAAATCCAACTTAACACTTCTATAACCAAACATCCATCCTCAACACCTGGAGCCTTCCTGCTCCCCAAGTTCATCACATCTCCCAATAAATCAATTACTCAACTAAAATAATTCCACAACCAACAATAAACAAAATTAATTCACTAACTAGTTATCATAGCATATCTAATAATGAAAGAATAACAATGAATAAAGATTAAGCGGAAGCAGCCTCTGACTATTTGACTATGCCTCGACTCCATGTACGCTCGACCTCATTTAAACTTAGCCTGCACACTGGGCATTTAAAACCAAAGGGCCCAGGGGAAAGTAATTTAAAAACGTTAGAGTGAGTGAACAAAATATATTAAATAATTTAACAGATAAATAACTTATATATTTTCCCACGTTTCCACTTTTAAAACTTAACAGCATGCAACTTGATAATCCAAATTACTTTAAATCCAGAATACCATAAAAAATAGACAAACCAGCCCCGCTGGTTAATCAAATAAAGAAATCTCGAAAGAAGAGATAAACACCCCCCGCTGGTTAATCAATTATATAACTGAGAAAAATATAATAAGGGAAAGAGTTATCACCATGTAAAAGGAGCCTCACAGGCTCGGGTCGGTGCCTCTCAGGCTATAATAGCCTCCCACGCTAAGCGCTCTACTCACCTATAGTGAGTAGCCGCTAATAATGGTTAGCTAACAAATAAATATAAATACCGATCGGTTGCCTCTCAGGCTATAATAGCATCCCACGCTAAGCGCTCTACTCACCTATGGTGAGTAGCCGCTAATAATGGTTAGCTAGAACTAATCAATATAAGCGACCCTATATTATGGTGACTAAAAACATACGAAAACACTTAAATTCATTAATCTTCCCCAAGATCATACGAATGGTACGGTTCCCAACCGTACTTGAAAATTATCATAAGAAATTATAATAAACTCAATGATGTGTCTCACACGTCAAAATATTCTCAAAACCATATTATAAGCGAGATTTAATTAACAAGTAAAAATCATAATTAACATCTCAATCCAAAATACTCGCTAACATTATCAAGTTCAAGATTGATATTCCACCAATAATTTCGAAAATTATAAATAGCAAACTACCGAAAATCCCATTTTCGGAAATCATTTATAAATCTCAAAGTCCACCATTAAAACCATTTTAATGAAATCCGGAATTTATAAAAATATCCAAACTCAAATATCAAATTAATAATCTGAGCTCAAATCCATAAATCATGACCAACCATTAATCAATGCTTCAAACTCAAATAATTTCCAAGATCATCTCATAAGCCGAAATTATAATATAAGCTCGGAAAATAAAATGATAAATTATAAAATCTTGCAGACATAATTATTTAAAACCTAAATGTCCACTCACAAATTTAGGCATAAGCCCGACGATAACCGTATCGCCACTCAAGCGAGGTTCCCTTCGTATCCTGGCACAATAAATATGCTTAGAACCACTCTTCGATTTAGGAAAATAAATGCTTTAACTTAATCATCGAAATCCTCCCAATTAACCCATTAATAAGCTAATTAGATATTTACCAAACTTCATCTACAACTTCACTTCATCGATTCTATCACTTCAGGACCATACCGAAGAAAATCCAATGGTCCGATTTATTCTATCAACCGCCAATTTCTCCAATCTCCGAAAAATTCCAAACTTAACCAAAACTCCTCCAAAATTTCCAAACTTCATACCGTTAGACTCCCCTTAATATAACATATTTAAAAACCTGAAAAGCCCCCTTATAGCGGCGGCGCTGCCGTCTGCTCCGTCGGCAGCGGCGGCCGGCGGCCGACTTTAGCGACCCACAATGGCTACCAAATTTTAACACAACAATCCTCTCAACCTACACAACAACTTCCTTAACTAGCACAAAATCCAATTCTAAGCCTAGCTAGGGTAATCGAACCAAAATAGTGAAATAGCCCTAGAACTTCAATTATACATTACTCCATAAAAAGATCGAATTGAACTGATTCCTTTTGAGAGATTACTAACCTTGATGAGATCGAGCTACAAGATGAGCCAAGTTTCACGAGCTATGGTGGTCGGAGGAGTGATTTCTGGCGACTGGACAGTCAGGCTGCTAGGAGCGGTTTCCTCCCGTTCAGCAGCGTCACATGCTCGGTCACCGGCCCAGGAGGAGAGAGGAGGCGACAGGGTCCGAACAGGACTGGTCCGGCGATCTGTGGTGGCCGGACGGCGGCGGGCGATGGTGGTGAAGCTGGCGGGTCAGGGAAGCTTCGGGAGAAAGGAGAGAGAAGGAAGAGAGAGAGAAAAGAGAGGGTTGGGCTTTTTCCCACCCGGTCCACCACTTAAAACACCCACAAAAATAAAGCCTACTAAAATTTACCCCCTTTTACCAAAATAGTAACTTTCGTTTTTAGATCATAACTTCTGCATACGAACTCCGTTTTAAGCGTGCTGTGTGTCTACGAACTTTGTTTAACGTGCTCTACAATTTTCATTAAGAAAGTTTTCCCAAATTCCAAACGGAAGAAAAAATCAACTTTTGGAGTCTTAAATAGTAAACGGTTACTCAAAACGGTAAAAACCAAATTAATACCAAAAGTAAGTAACAGTAAAATAACTTAAGAATCGAGATGTGACAAAGGTGGTGGTGCGCGTGGTGGCCTTTTAGGTGAGAAGAGAAAAACAAAACTAAAAAGAAAAGAAAAAGAATTGAAATTCAGAATTTAAAATAAAATACACAGAACTGAAAAAGAAAAAAGATTTTTTTTTTTTACATATTTATAACTCTTAGGCGTTGAAAACTTTTGTAGCTTAAGTGGTAACCTTTTGTCGCATTAGAACTTTGGCGAAGAAACATAGTTCGTCCGCGAGGTGGCACGCCTAAATTAATATTTTACTAGACAGTAAATGTCTATGTAAATATTAATTATTTCTTGGTCCATGTCATACTGGCGAGCCCAAGTTTCTCTAAGTTTACAAGTGATGGCTTGCCAGTAAGACCACGCGAGCTGAGTTACAGAGTTTGCGTGCAAACTGGACTTCGCGCAGCTCGCGCGCGGAATGGAAATAGGCGGATTACACAGTTCGCGTACAAACGACTTCACGCGGAATGACTAGCTCGCTCCGCGTAGGCGAGGCGAGATTGACACTTCGCGTAGGCGAGACGCAAGTGTACTTCGCGTAAAAGTCCTAGGCGAGGCGGAATACATCAAGGCGAGCTGGCGAACTGGCTCGCGTAGGAGACTTCGCGAGGAAGCAACATACGGAGTCCGCGCGCACCACAATAATCGTTGAAGACTTTTACAAGTCTTTGATATGCTTCGGGCCAATCCCTGTGGCCCATTTAATATAAAAAGCCCTTTTAAGGCTCGCGAGCTGCAATAGCCCGCGAAATGGAGGCGAACTTCAGGAGCACGCGAGATAGCATCCTGTGACAACCCGCGGGAGGAGGATATTCCTAATTCTAGTTCGCATAGGAGTCTACAGTTGGCAGCGCGGAAGCAATGCCCTATGCGGAATGAAGTGTGCGAACTGGACATGTGTCACAAGATGGTTGGTTCGCATGGACGGAGCAGTGCCCTTGTGCTATTAGGTTTTCAGATTCCGACTTGGATTCTAATTATTTTTCTTCTGCCGCAAGTCGAATTACTATATAAAGGGGCTCGAACCCTAACAGAAATCTCTCTCTCAAACAAACACAAAATCACAATACAAACTGAAACCCAGTTACCTTTCGAGCTCCTCGAAACCCTAACCCTAAGCGCCGCCACCTAAGTTTCTTCTTCAGAGCCCTCCGGACTCTACCCCGACTTCTCTCTGAACTCCATATTAGTTGCTCTGCTCACGCCGCCGTGAGTATCGATCGCTTGTGCTCGTAAATCCTCGTCTGAGGTGGCACCTGAAACCCCATTCGTCTGATCAGAAGTCAAGATCTCGCACACCTACAACTCTTTCCTCGTCCGCGAGGTGGCACGCCCGCAACACCCCTTTCTCTTTGTTCGCTAGTTACCTCTGCTCCGCGCGCTGAGGATCGTGGCCAAAACAACCTTTTGTCACATTAGAACTTTGGCGAAGAAACATAGTTCGTCGCTGAAGTGCGACTTAAGTGACGAAACTAATATTTTCGTCGCTTCAGTACCTATGCGACGAATTTTCGTCTCTTCAGTTCTTATGTGACGAAATTTCTCACTTAAGCAACGAAACCATTTAGTCACTTAAGTCCTTTGTTTTAGTAGTGTCTTTTGTTTTTACCCAAGAAGTTTTTGTTTTACTTGGCAAGGTTTTTACCGAGTCAATGTTCATGTACCATGTGATTCTGGTACGCGACACAAGGGGGAGTGTTGAAGGAATATACATTCCTATCCTTGATGATGTGTCTTGACCAAATCTTCTCCTTATTAGACTAGAATATCTCTTAGATATCTATCCCTAATTTACAGGGATTCTCTATGTAATGTCTATATAAAGGCCAATTTATCAATGAATGAGTAGACCTTTATTCTCGTATTCACATACTCTACAACATAATAATAATAATAATAATAATAATAATAATAATAATAATAATAATAAGTAGTTTCTTTATCTAAATGAACGACTTGATGAGAATTAACCTAGCGTACCAAACGTATTGCAGACCAACTAATTTTCTCTCCAATCTAGATTAATCATCATGTTACTGAGATTCTTCCAAACTGTAAAAATCAAACACAACCTTCATTGAAGAAGTGGCCTGCATCGTTCAACATGGATCCAGGCATATCTAATTTAATCATTAGAAAATCTATAGTATTGTTCTGGGATAAGATGGTAGTAATAAGCATAATTTTCCTTTTGGCAATATCCGGGAAAAGATGGTAGTAATAAGCATGCTTAGAATTTGATTGAATATGCATGATCCTTAACAAGCCCTTTAGGTACCCTTTTCATCATCAATGACTATGCCCAGAAAATTGAAAGGCAACACAGCGCGTTACAAGATCATAAGGTATTGACTATGAAGAAAATAAATTTAGTGATTTTTATTTTTGATTTCCTATTCAAAATTGAAAAATGCTAAAGACACCAAAAAATTATACAAAAACTCTATACCGTGTCACATCATCATCTTAAACCTAATACTTTTCAACATGTATTCTTCTTATTAGACTATTATATTTTAAAGAGAATCCAAAAATAAAAATCCCCACAAAATTTATTTTCATATATTGTTTATTAGAAATATAATCTGAAGATGATTACAGAGATTTGACGACAACCCCCTTAGTTCATGAACCTCCCTAGTCTGTTTTTGTGCTCTCAAGAGATCATCTGCCATGTCCTCTAGCTAATAGATTTGAAGATTCGACAAGCTGATTGGAATGCCTCATTCCAGTTTTCTTTTATTCTTTGTCTTAACTAATTAATATGGAGGCCTGGTTTGATAATCGGTTCCCCTCGAAAACAAATTGGGGTTCCAAGAAGGGAAGAAACCCTATCCAACCCAACGGGATTTAAAGGATACAAATGATATTAGCCATGCATGTCTCATGAATCAGTCTCAATATTAGGTTTTCAATCTATACAATTAACAATGGATATTGATCAAAGTGAATGAACTTGAATTAACTGGACTTTGACACGAACAGTGATACAGCCAATGACATTAGAATTGCAACAACTATGTTAATGGACGATAAAGGAATACCAGTTGCTAATGAAAATTATGATCATGATGAACATATGCCAGGATTACAAAGTGTTTCCTTTCAAGTGTTTCATTCAGATAAGGAAACTAATTATTATTATTATCGTTATTAGATTTTTAAGTTTATTTATTAATTAAAAAAAACTAAATGTGCTGAAATTTTCTAAATTCAATGTGATGATGTGGTAGATGCCACCTAAGATAACACATAAGATGCCACATAATTTGGTATTAGATTTTGGTACAATTTTTTGGTGCATGTAACACTGTTTTTCAAAATTAAACAATTTAATAAGAATACATGCTTGGAAACTAATTAGGTTTAAGCTGATGATGTGTCACATCAATTGGTATAGCATTTTTGTAAAACATTTTGGTGTCTTTAGCATTTTTCCCCAATTGAACCCCTACTTGACAGAGTTAGAGTCAAATAGGTTAATGAGAAAATTTATTATGTCTGATAAGAATTAATATACGTATAAGCTAATATCAACACCTCCAGAACGTGCTCTTGCATCACTATAACCTAGATTTATCAAAGATGATAATCGATCAAAGCCAGACATGGAGATCTTCAGAAAGTTGTTTTTAACACCCCCCCCAATCTTTTTAAAGATAAGACCTTTCAACATCTTTCTCTTCCCTCATTATAATGAGTAGTAGCAAGATCAAATCTAGATCAAATCCTGCTTCTCATTGTTTCTCTATGTTCCTCGATTTGTCTTTTTGTCTGATAAGTTCAAACTCCAAATTGATCTAAAAATTCCAGCGTTTTCACCATTCAACGATCCCCAAATCAAAAACCCACAAAATCTTCTGCCCTTTTCTCTCTAATCTCAACTGGGTTTTGGTGAAAAACCAGAAGGAATAAAGCTTTTCAACAATGGAGGCTAGGATATGAAATTCCTGAGAGGGGCACAAACTGTGGACTAAGAACTAATCTCAGGTTCTTGTGGTTTATGCCGGCGACAAACAAAGAAAATTATAGTTGGGTAATTTGGGTTCTTTCGAGTTTCGACCAAGAATGGAGGACTTGATCGATATCATCATGATCTTTCATCTTTGTTTTCATCCTGATATGGGTTCGTCTCGATCTGGGTTCGTTCTATTTAGCTAATACTCTTATTAAAGATATGAGTAACAGGAAATAAATTTTGTTGTCGCCTTGATTTTTTTATTTGGTTACTATATAGAGGGACCTAAGGAGAAATTTTAACACACCTATGATCTCTTAATACACACTCTTATTATCTTAATACACACTCTTATTATTTTATATTTCACATCAAAGTGCATATGTTCCAGGAAGATTTATTTCAGACAACACTCTTATAGCTACGGAAGTTACACATTTCATGCAAACTCTTCGTAGACAAGAAGAGGGTTTCTTCTCTCTCAAATTGGATATTGCAAAGGCTTATGATAGACTTGAATGGAGCTTAGTCAATGTTATGCTTCTGAAACTGGCTTTGATGCAACTTGGGTCAGTCAAATTATGCATGGCATCTCCTCAGTCACTTACTCTATTTTGTTAAATGGAAAGCCAACTGAGATCATCACCCCTACTCGAGGCATCAAACAAGGTGATCCACTCTCACCTTACCTATTTATCTTATGTGTTGAAGGTGTCTCTTCTCTTTTATCTCGTGCAATTGATACTGGTATAGTTCAAGGCCTGAAAATGAGTCCAACAACACCAGTGTTACATCACTTATTTTTTGTGGATGACAGTTTTATTTTTGGCTCCGCATCTGATCTTGAGTGTCACAGTTTTAGACATTTATTAGATGTGTATGAAGCTGCATCAGGCCCGAAAGTAAATTATCAGAAGAGCAGTGTTGTCTTCAGCTCCAATGTCCAACCTCAACAGCAATCCACGCTTGCGGATATTCTTCAAGTTACTAAAGTAAATGAGCATGAGAGATACCTGGGTTTACCTCTCAAAGTTGGCAGATCAAAAACGGCAATTTTTGCCTATATCAAAAAAAAGTTGACCAACCAGTTAACTGGTTGGAAAGCAAAACTTCTGTCATGTGCAGGAAAAGAAACTCTGATCAAAGCAGTAGCACAGACAATGACCTTATATGCTATGCATTGTTATCTACTACCGAAGTTACTTTGTGATGATATACACCAATTATGTGCTGGTTTCTTTTGGGGTGATGATGAGAATAAAAAGAAGATTCACTGGAGAAGTTGGGAGAGACTTTGTCTCACTAAAGACGAGGGAGGCTTAGGCTTCAAAAACTTATATGCATACAACTTGGCAATGTTGGCTAAATAGGCCTGGCGAATTGTGAAAAATCCAAATTCACTAGTTGCTCAGATCTTTAAAGCCAGGTACTATCCATACTGCGCCTTTTGGGCAGCAAACTTAAGTGATTTGCCATCTTTTTCTTGGCACAGTATAGTACAAAGCAAACCAGTACTTGCAGCTGGTGTTCATTGGAAAGTTGGTGATGGCACCCAAATACAGATTTGGACAGATGATTGGATCCCTAAAGTTCCAAGGTATCGCGTCCACAAACCTCCAAACTGCGAGATTCAGTTCGTCCATGAACTAATCAATCATGACTTGCGCACGTGGAATGCACAAGTTATCTCTAGCCTCTTCCCACCAGATATTACCCTCAAAATCTGCAGCATCCCTCTTAGTCGACGTGTGCTTACAGATCGTATGATTTGGAAACCAGAGAAGATAGGCTTTTATACTGTCAAATCAGCCTACTGGATTGCCAGGTTCACTGTTATGCCAAATGCATTAGCCACAACCTCTTCGGGTAATGCTTTCCTACCTCTTTGGAAAAAACTGTGGAAAGCTAGAGTCCCAGGTAAAGTTATGCATTGTGCATGGTGAGCTTGTCATGACTTGCTGCCAACTAGAGCCAAGCTAGTCACAAAGGGGTACGAAGGAACACTCCAATGTCTCTCCTGTCCACACCCTTGTGAAACCACAGCTCATCTCTTTTGCGCTTGCCCTATTGCTCAGACTATCCTATCAGGTTCTCATCTCAACATTACTGTTTTGATGTCCTCTAATTTTAACTTCAAAGAATGGATGCTTGAACAGGCTACCTCCCTCTCGGATGATAAGTTTTAAAAATTGCTGATGATCATTTGGGGCTTGTGGCGCAACAGAAACAATATGTTTTGGTCTGACAAACAATAGACATCACAAGAAATTATTTGTTGTACGATGTCATAGTACAATGAGTTTACCACTATAAATTACCCCCAGCAAAAGCCATCTAAGACATCTCAAAGAGTCAAATGGTTTCCACCTGCTGTTGATCATTTAAAGCTAAATGTGGATGGTGCGTTCATGCCTAATGAAACTGAAGGCGGAGTTGGAGGCATTCTGCGAGATAACCAAGGTATTGATGTTGTTGCCTTTACTAAACATATCAGTGGCATCAACTCTGCTAAACAAGCAGAGCTGGAAGCAATTCGAGCGGGTTTGATTTGGCTGAAGACCTACAATTTTCACAACTGCATACTTGAGACTGATTGTCAAGTTGCAGTGAATGAAGTGCAGCTACAAGATTATATATTCTTGGAGTATGACAATATAATTGATGACATTCATGGACTGTTAGAAGGCTTTGAAGACGTGTATATCAGTTTTGCGCCCCGAATTACAAATGCAGTAGCTCGTAGACTTGCTAGTGATGCATTTGAATCTGTTGGTTATGTACAATGGCTGGATGTCATCCCTTATATGTTGAGAGATACTCTCAAGCATGATTGTAACAACATCTTGCAGTAATAATATTGGGCAGGCGCCCTCTTCATTTCAAAAAAATTATTAGGAAAAAAAAAAAACTTCATCTTTCCTAAAACTTAACTCTTCTCCACTATTACTACGCATCAAAAGAAAAGAAATAAAAACCTCTTCTCTAAAATACATTCCCCGAATTTCAACTACTGTCGTAATCACATGTACAATTTACCGATTTATTTGGTTTTTTTAATTTTTTTTTATCAACTTTAGTTTTTATTTTGCAGACCAAAAACTAGTTTTTATGCTATTGTACTTTTACTAGTTTCTTAACTTTAAAAAAATTATGTATGTTCAATATTTTTTCTTCTTCAAATTCTAGCCGATTGATGTCATATTAGAGAATTGGAGTTCGAATATAATATTACTCTTTTGACTATAAATTGAAAAATATCAAGAAATTTTTTTTAACCCAATCAAAAAAATCTAATAGAAAATAAAAGATAATACGTAAAGAGAGTTAAGAAATAGTAAATATATAATAATTATATTAAATAACAGATTATTATTAGTTTTAAATATTGAGGATATTTTAGACAGTTTGGGATGTGTATTTAATATAATATTGAAATAAAAAACTAAATAGGTAGTGTATTAAGTAAGGGGTGTGTATTAAGAGATTAAGAGTATGTATTTAAAATTACTCGGACCTAAAAGGCCCCTAAAAAAAAAACAAAGAAAACTAAATACCGGAACAAACTCCAGTTTTCCTGGCTCTAACAACATCAATAAGATCATCTAAGTAAGCTTGAGCAGCATGCACAGGAGGGTCCTCAAAGGTGATCAAGCCAAAGTCATGTGTGATGCTGTTTTTAGCTAAAGAATCAGCAAACTAGCGCCTTGATTTTCTATTCATACACTCCATCATTATATAATAAATCAACTGTTTAACCTATAAATTAAGGAAAAATAATATAGGAGGAACACCCATGGCAGTTGAGTGTGCATTAGTTGCTCTAGCCGGAATGCTGGATATTGTGCCACATTTCCCTGAGACCATTAGAGGCCGGCATGTCCCTGCAGTCCAGCGAAGTACACAACCTCCATCACTAAGTAACCACTTCCACCGTAAAAGCTCAGTTCTGAAAAATCAATTGCATGTGGTCTTAAATCATGATCATACATCCTACAGGTTACAACTTACAAGAGAACTTGTTAATACAATTAGGCATATAGATGTATGTAAGAAAGACACCCAAGGAAATAATAATCAGATTTACAAAACGCAACTAACAGTGAGGGTCTGGGATATTAAGAAAAGTATACAAGTAATATTGTCCTTAGCCTATATTTTCTGTTTTTCAATTGGAGTCATTAATGCAAAAACAGTGATTAATTAGAAGAAAATTGTCCAGAAATTGTGAAAGATGTTGCATTAGAAATTTTCTTGCAAGCTGAAGGAGACAAAGATGATAGGTTCTGAAAAAGGCAGATGCATGCAGCAACTTTTTAACTAAAAGAGAGATTGAGTAAGTAGTTTATCTGCATATGATAGGTTTATTTTCATGCATACATACTGAAAAAGTGAAAAGTATAAGGTAGAAAACGAAATGCCAGCTTGATACAAGAGAAAAGTAATTAAATCTCGACATAAATGTCTACAGTTTGCTGCATGGATCGATTTTCACTACTTACTCTATAGTCTATATAGTGATTGTTATGCACAACTAGATAGAATAAATGAGAGACAGAGAGAGTGAGAGTGAGAGTGAGAGAGAGAGCTTTGCTTAGATAAAATCACATAGAGCACTATTTGAATTGAAAATGTGAAACTCCAGGACACAGATCACCATTCAGCCATCCTACTACAGCATCTATAACCGTAGCAAAGGTCAAAGTGGTCCAGTCATCACTGAAATCACTTTGGACTTCAGCGAAATTGCAGTGTTCTGCCCTAAAAATAACCAAAGCATCTGCCACACAAGCTTGGACTTGGAGAACTGAAGCAAATTCAGATAGGAATTATCAACAAATAAATTTCAATACCCAGACCTGAGTTTATTGGAGGATTTACATGAACAGTATAATAAGGGATGAAAATCAGTAGATAAAAAAGCAAATAAGTAGAGGATTCACGACACTCTAGGTTAAGGAATTTAAAAACTCTCTAGAGTATTCTTCAGAAAGAAACTAATCAAACATAAGTTTAAAATCATCATTTACAGAACAATTTTCAGCTCTCCTCTCTCCATTAATACACATTTTATATTCAGCTTCAGAATAGACGCCAAGCTAGTGTGTCCACAAATACACAACAACAAAAAGTAGCTAATTGTTCCATACACGGTCCTAATCTTAATTTTGTTCTTACTTTAACAAATATTAGATGATTCTATCATTCTAAAGCAAAACCAAGTATACAGGAAGGAATTCATTACGAGCTTGAGAGATTCTTCACTTGATTATCCAAATTGATATATATATATATATATATCACATTGTCGAATACACTTGTCATTAAGAACAGTTACTAAAAGCAGGAAAGATATAATATACTTGGTCACCCAGCACAGAAATAAAATTAGAACATGCCATGGTACTACTGTAATGTGTATGACAACAAGCAATGAGGGCACATAGAACCATAACAAACAAACATCACTGTAAATTTGACTCTTAGTCAGAGAAATAGTAGTTTATTTTATTGCTGAAACTTAAGATTGAACTTAATCTATAGAATACCAATTAAAAGAAGCAAAAGGAGAACAGAGCAATTAACTCAGAGGCATTTCACCAATTGAAGAGACGGTACATCAGTCAGCTACAACGAAAAAAAAAAGACTTTTCTGAAAATATTTCTTTAAATGTAAGAATGTACAATTTAAGGAAATACCCAATTTAAAGAAGCATGACAAAGTAACAGACCCCCAGATGCATTCATATTACAGTTCAATTTCCACGCTTACAAGATCCACGAATCAAAATATGTACTTGCTTGGATGAAATCCTGTATCCCGCATCTCCTTGCAAATGATCCTTATGAATCATGGTATTGTAAATGTGCGCGCTTGGATGAAACTTATGAATCATGGTATTGTAAATGATCCTTATTTATCATAATTTCCACTCTTACAAAACTTATGAATCATGGTTTTGTAAATGTGCTTGCTTGGATGAAATCCCTTAGCAGCCATCTTCTTGCGCAAGATCCAGGCCTGTTCTAAATTTCCACTCTTACAAAACCCATAAATCACGGAATCATAAGTGTACTTGCTTGGACAAAATCCCTTATCCCACATCTCCTTGCAAATGATCCTGGCCTGGTCCATATTTCCACTCTTACAAAACGCTTGAATCATGGTATTGTAAATGTACTCACTCGGATGAAATCCCTTATCACCCATCTTCTTGCACAACATCCAGGCCTGTTCCAAATTTCCACTCACAACAAGCCTATAAATCATGGTATCATAAATGTACTTTTGTGGACGAAACCCCTTACCACCCATCTCCTTGCACAAGATCCAGGCCTGTTCTAAATCTCCACTCTGATTAAACCCATGAATCATGGTATTGTAAGTGTACTTGTTTGGACAAAATCCCTTATCTATCATCTCAAACCATAGCTTCCTAGCTTCTCCTATTGAACCCATGGTACAAAGACCATGAATCATGGTTGTGTACATGACAAAATCAGGAGCATAGCCTCTATCCTTAAGGTCATTAAAAATCCGAAAACCCTCAGCCGGCTTTTCATTCTTGCACAACCAATTGATTACCCCCAGATAAGTATAATTATCGGGGGCACATTTCACCTCTATCATTGCATGAAGGAGTTCAGACACTTTATCATATTCCTTCTCTTTACACAACTCAGATATCAACCTATCGAAAACAGCTTTTCCAGGGACTACTCCATCTCCAAGAACCTGAATAAGAAGTCCATAACCTTTCAATACCTCGTTATCATCACAATATCCTCGAACCAGACACTCAACAGTCTCAACATCAGCTGCAACACCATACTCCATCATTTCTTGGTACAACTTCCAAACCATATCCGTCCTCCTAGCCTTAATGCACCCCGACAAAGCCGCATTCCAAGTACCAATCCCCGGGCACACTCCAGCCTCTTTTAACCTCTTAAACACACTACTAGCTTCCTTAACCCTCCCAGCCTCCCAAAGACACCGAGCATAACTCTCCAACAAAACCGGCTCAGGGCTAAAACCCGTATTCTTAATAAAAGACTTGGCTGCACTGCAGACATTGCCCTCCAAAAGAGCACCGAAAACCGCATTACACGAAATGGGGTCAGGCCAAAAACCTTCTCGAGTTCCCAACCACAAGAAGAACCGAACCGATAGGAAGACATTGCTCTGCTGCTTCACAACCTCACGGATAAACAGAGGATCAGAGAAATTCAAAGATGGGTATTCGGAGGACAGAGTGTTCTCCCATCTGGGTTTGGTTCTAATAACATGACAAATCTGTTGGGCAACTTGTGTGAGATCAGAACAATCTTTGGTTTCTACGGAAAGGTGTCGGATATGGGTGTTGGGTTTTTGGCGAGCATGTGGGTTTTGGCGGAGGAATGTTAAGATTGAAGATGAGGCTCTGGCCATTTGAACTAATGGTCAAGTCTAGCTATAGCTCAGAGTTATTGAATAAATGGTGGAAAGAAAGAGGTTAGAGTTTGAAGTTTACTCACAGTTAATTGGGGTGTGAGCTCCGGCGAGAATCGAATCGGAAAGTGAGTTCTGAATCGGGCTTCTCTGCTCCTCCGACGACACTGACATTTTGGATTGAGTTTGGGTTCAGTGGTCGTTTCGGCGAGTTGTTGTTGTTGTTTGATACTTTACGGCGAGGGTGTGTTTATGTTTTTCCATGGGTCTTTTCCATTTTCCTTTTAGGTTGTTTAGGATTATTTCGCAAAATTACCTTCTTTTCTTTTCTATGATCCTAAAAACAAAAAACCTAATGGAGGTGGTATTGTAGAAGCAAGTTAGGCCGCAAGTAAGGCGGACGATGCAAGTGTTATCTTAGTAGTAAAAAATACTTAGTGAAAATATTCTTTGATGGGCCATATATCTAAAATTGCTTCTGGTTCTGGAATGATAGTTCAATCGATGTACTGTAAATAACTATAATCGTTCACGTAGACTATGTAAAAATTATCAAAATTTAATAATATCTTATAATTTCCATACAACCAGAACAATCAAGATTCACTATTGCAGAGATTAATTTTCACACATAATCTAACTGAAGAAAAAATGACTAACAAGAAACAATCTAGATACACAAATTCTATCGTTACAAACACTTGTAATTTTCATTAGCCTAAATATCCTATGAGGATATATCTCTACATTTTCTGTTTTGGCCACGATCCTCAGCGCGCGGAGCAGAGGTTTCTAGCGAACAAAGAGGGAGGATGAGTGTTGCGGGCGTGCCACCTCGCGGACGAGGAAAAGGTTGATGGGGGTGCGCTTGACTTCTTGATCAGGCAAAAGGGGGGTTACAGGTGCCACCTCGGAGGAGGATTTACAAGCACAAGCGAATCGATACTCACGGCGGCGCGAGCAGAGCAACTATAGGGAGTTCAGAGAGAAGCGGTGATCCAGAGTCCGGAGAGCTCTGGAGAAGAAACCTAGGCGGCGGTGCTTAGGGTTAGGGTTTCGAGGAAGGCTCGAAGGGTAACTGGGTTCCAGTTGTATTGTGTTTGTTGTTTGTATTGATTTTGAGAGAGAGTCTTCTGTTAGGGTTCGAACCCCCTTATATAATAGTTCAGCTTGCGGCAGAAGAAAGGTAATTAGAATCCAAGTCGGACTCTGAAACCCTATTCGCACAAGGACACTGTTTCGTCCATGCGAACCAACAATTTGGTGACACCTGCCCAGTTCGCACACTCCATTCCGCATAGGGCATTGCTTCCGCGCTGCCAACTGTAGACTCCTATGCGAACTGGAATTAGGAGCATCCTCATCTCGCGGGCTGCTACAGGGTGGTATCTCGCGTGCTTTTGTAGCTCGCGTCCATTTCGCGGGCTATTGCAGCTCGCGAGCCTTAAAAGGGCTTTTTATATTTAATGGGCCACAGGGGTTGGCCCGAAGCATGTCAAAAACTTGTAAAAGTCTTCAACGTTTGTCGTGATGCGCGCGGACTCCGCCTGTTTGCTTCCTTGCGAAGTCTTCTACGCGAGCTAGTTCGCCAGCTCGCCTCGCTTCGCCTATGCGGAGAGTCAATCTCGCCTCGCCTATGCGGAGAGTCAATCTCGCCTCGCCTATGCGGACTGACAATCTCGCCTCGCCTCGCCTCGCCAAGTACATGTCCGCCTCGCCTCGCGAAGAGTCTATCTCGCCTCGCCTACGCGGACTGGCAAATAGTAATTCCCCGCGAAGGCATTCCGCGCGCGAGCTAAGTGTTCCACGCGAACTGCGTAGTCCGCCTATGTCCATTTCGCGCGAAGGCTAAGTGAAGTCCAGTTCGCCTCGAGCTAAGTGAAGTCTAACTTGGCTCGCGTGTGTTCATTGCCTACGCGGACTATCACTTGTAAACTTAGAGAAACTCCATCTCACCGGTATGACATGGATCAAGAATGTAATTAATATTCACATAGACATTTACTGTCCAGTAAAATATTAATCTAGGCGTAAACATTTTCAACATTTTCTCATTGTTTTTGAGTTTTGATCAAATCATTTTCTCATATTTAAGGAAATGAAAACTGATAGATCCACATTTTATTTTTTTTTCATATATAAAATAGAATAATTAATATTTATTGATAAAAAAAATAGAATAATTAATATCTAAAATGAGATAATGGATGACAACAAACAAATCACAAACAACAAACAGATTATAAAAAAAAAATTGATGATGATGATGTCAGTGTGTACCATAATGGGATCAAATTACAATCAATATGGGTCAACCTCAAATTGAACAGCAGCATAAAGAAGAGAGCAGAGCCAAATAGGAAACACAGTGGTGATACAAGATAGCAGCATCCAAAATCAAATCCTTTTGATTTCATCATTCTCATTAGTCAGATCAGATTTCTATCCCCAGTGATTTCCCGCCAAAAATGTAATCGAAATCCCCCAAATAGGGCCGTGTAAGCTTCTGAATCATCACCAGCAGCCGCCATGGAATCCAGCTCCACCCACTTCACAGATATGAGAAGGTGAATTAAGAATACCCACTAAGTTAAATTGATTGTTGAGTTTTAATTTGTTAGTTTTCAATCAATTATCAATCTTTGTAAGCTTTGGTTGAGCATTTTGTGAATTCTGCTTTCTGGGTTTTGTTCTATATTTAATACTATGCTGTTATGCCATGGTGTTTGGTTGCTGAGAAAATTGAGGAACAATATGACAGATTGATATGGAGGAACAATATCACTGTTGTTAGTTGTTAAGTTTGCTTTGCATGAGTTGTGAATGTTGTCTCGGATTGTTAACCAGATGGTTGTTATGGTTGAAGTGATTTCATGTCATTTTTGTTTTGTGTGGACACAGCTCGGATACTGACTCTAAGATTGAAGAATGCGTGAACAACGCATACCCTCTAAGAATGTTGATGCCTGTGATGAACAATGCTAGCACAAATGATGAAGGAGAGTCGATTCTTGAACCATATGTGGGGTTAGCATTTGATTCAGCTGATGGTGCGCGCGAATTTTATACTCTTTATGCAGCAAGAATGGGATTTAAAGTTCGGATTGGTCAGTTGTATCGGTCAAGAACTGATGGTTCAGTATCTGCTCGGAGATTTGTTTGCTCCAAGGAGGGATTTCAGACCAGTACACGGACAGGCTGTGCAGCATTGATAAGGGTGCAGAGACGGGATTCTGGGAAGTGGGTTATAGACCTTTTCCTGAAGAATCATAATCATGATCTTGGACCTACAGAGGGAAACCATTCTCTAATTTTGCAACAGAAGATTCTAACTGCTAAACCTGTTGAAGTGGTCCATAGGCCAAAATGCAAGTTGATTGAGGAAGTTGAGGATGGGCGACCTTGCCCATCTGGTGTAATTACTGCCAAACGTTCTAAACCGAATGGGGATGAAATGCAGTGTGAAGTTGAACCATCTTCAGGTCTAGAGTTCAATTCAGCCAACGAAGCATATCAATATTATCATGCATATGCAGAAAGAACCGGATTTAGGATCAGGATTGGTCAACTGTTTCGTTCAAAGCATGATGGTTCAATTACTTCCCGACGTTTTGTATGCTCAAGGGAAGGTTTTCAGCACCCATCAAGAGTTGGATGTGGAGCTTTTATGAGGATTAAGAGACAAGAATCTGGAAAGTGGGTAGTGGATCGTCTTGAAAAACATCATAACCATGAGCTTGAGTCTCAACAGGAAGTTCAAAAGAAAAATCTTTCTGTTTCAAAAAAGTTCATAGAGGAGGAGAATGGTGGGCTGGATGATGAAGATATTGTTGACATAAACATTGGGAACCTTGTCAAAAAACGTCGAGAAAACCACAAGACGATCCATGAGCTTGAGTCTCAACAGGAAGTTCAAAAGAAAAATCTTTCTGTTTCAAAAAAGTTCATTTGGGAGGAGAATGGTGGGCTGGATGATGAAGATATTGTTGAAATAAACAGTGGGAACCTTGTCAAAAAATGTCGAGAAAACCACATTGGAAGTGATTGGTACAGTGTGCTTTTTGACTATTTTCAAACTAAACAGGCTGAAGATACAGGATTCTTTTATGCAGTAGAAGTTGATTATGGTACCTGCATGAGTATTTTCTGGGCTGATGGGAGGTCTAGATTTTCATGCTCTCAATTTGGGGATGCCATAATTTTTGACACCTCATATCGTAAAGGTATGTATCTGGTTCCATTTGCCACTTTCATTGGAATCAACCACAATAGGCAACCGGTGCTTCTTGGCTGTGCCCTACTTGCTGATGAATCTGAAAAGTCTTTTACTTGGTTGTTTCAAACATGGCTTAGAGCAATGACAGGACGCTGTCCTCGGTCAATAATAGCTGATCAAGATGATATTATCCAGCAAGCCATCATCAATGTGTTTCCAGGAACCCATCATCGATTTTCCATGTGGCAGATGAAGGCAAAAGAATATGAGCATCTAAGCTCGGTGCACAGTTCTTTTCAATTTGAATATGAAAAATGCATTAATCAGTCTCAAACAACTGATGAATTTGATACGGCATGGAATTCACTCCTCTGCAGATATGGGTTGAAGGATAATACTTGGCTGAAAGCCATGTACGAAAAGCGCCAATGTTGGGTCCCATTATACTTAAGAGCTACATTCTTTGCTGGCATCCCCTTGAGTGGAAATATAGAATCATTCTTTGGTACACTTGTGAATGGCCAAACACCACTTGTGGAGTTTGTTCCACTTTATGAAAAGGGTCTTGAACGACGTCGTGAAGAAGAATTAAAAGAGAATTTTAACTGTTCCATCTTGAATGCCTACTTGCAGACAAAAGAACCAGTAGAAGAACAATGCAGAAGGCTCTATACACTGAACGTCTTCAGGATATTTCAGAAAGAACTTCTACAATCCTATAGTTATCTAGGATTTAAGGTTTATGAAGAACCGGCTATCGTAAGGTATTTGGTCCGCAAATGTGGGAATGACGATGATGACAAATCCACAGTCACCATTAGTACATCCAATCACAATGTGCGGTGCAGCTGTCAAATGTTTGAATTCGAAGGTGTACTCTGTCGACATGTGCTGAGAGTTTTCCAAATATTAGAGATAAAGGAAGTTCCATCTCGCTATATCTTACGCCGCTGGAGGAAAAATGCTGAATATGGTCTGCCTCTTTATTCTGAATCAGGTGGCAGCCCTCAAGAAGTTAATGCCTCAATGGTTTGGAGTTTGAGGGAAGAAGCCTGTAAATACATAGACGCTGGGGCGACATCTCTTGAGAAGCACAAAGTTGCCTACGAAAATTTGCATGAAGGTAGATTAAGGCTTGGTGGCCCCCCAAGGTAGGTGTTTGAAAACAAAGGTCAGTCAGTCCTATTGATCAATTTTGTAGTGCTTCTTTGATTTATTATTTTATTCAGTTGGTCTCTGTTGTGTGATGAAAGACTGTTGAGCCTTGGGTAATCTTACATGATATCAGAACTATGTAAATATTGTATTATGCAAATCACCTTTTTTCTTTTTTGCCAAGTAATCTAATCCTATAACAGTCATTGTGAACGGGCCGGAGACAGTAATTTTGCAATTGCGAAGTTGGATTATGTATCTTGTTTTGGTGCTTAGTTTTTAGTTTTCGTCAAACTTTAACATTGTATAAACTTCTTTATCAGCAAGAGAGTGAGGAAAAGGGAGAAGAAAAAGAAAAAAGAAAAATAGGATAGGAGATAGAGAGAGAAAGGAGAATGAAAATGAACGGCCATTGCTACAAGTTTAGCCAATTGAAGATAAAACACCTGACAAAAAGATCTTGCAATGTTTCTAATTAAGAATAGAAGCTTGGGAAGTTAGGGCTTTGAAGAAAGTAATAGTTTACATGAATAGAGAAGAAGAGGCTTGCATTTGAGGAGTGAAGATGGTGACAAGTAATGCTCAGAGGGAGAAGTGATATATGCTGGGCTGTGGTTTTGCGGTTTCTGCTTGGATGACTGCAAAAGTATCGTCCAGGTGGATACTCTATGACACAACTCCAGACATGAGTGCTCGCTTGTATATTGATTTCATAAACTCTGATACTGCTTTACTTCTTTCTAGTAGGTTTCATATCTGTGCCACTTCTGATGCTTGTGCTTATTTATGGATTGTACTGCATGTGCTTTATTTAGAATGGTTAACACTGATTAAAATGTTGAGATTTCTTTCTATTGAAATTTTTATATTTAGATGTGAATTCTATCAAAAAACAAACTATCTTGCACACTAGTGTGAATGTGTGATGAAATGGATCTTAGAATCTCTTTCTTTCTTTATCTGTTATCTTTCTCTTGTGCTTGTTTGAATTGAACCGACAGTCCTTATATCAAGTTTAATGTTGGGTTTCATGAACTTTAGATAACCCTTCCTTTATGCAACCCTGTATGCAGCTGACTCGTGTTTCAAGTCTCAACAATCTCTATGATCAAGTACTTCATGAGGATTGATGTGTCTTGCTGTTCTACTCAGGTTTTGATTTAAGTACTTTCTTGGGGTTGTCTAGTGTATTCAATGACTTTTGGTATATTATACAACTATGAATCTAATATGGAACCAGGGCGTTATCAGATTCCACATCTTGCACTGTCAGCTTCTCATTCTCCGAAGACATGATAATGCAATCCAGCAAAAGAAAAAGTTATATTTGATCTTCCTTGACTCAGAAATCAAATTTACTAGGGGGATATAGCAGACATACTTTCTTTTGCTTATTTGCATTATCCATATTGACCAGACAATGAGAAACCTGAAATTCAAAGATGTGGGCAGCTTATTTTGGTTTTCTTTAATAGAAGTTTATACTATTGCTGTTCAGTGACCTGGAGATTAGTTTATTGTCTTTTCTTGACTATAGACTAGCAAATCTAGTAGAAACTACCACCCAAAACCATTAAATTGTTGTCAAGCATATGTTGCTTTCTCTTTGTGAATTTGTTTCTATTTAGAAACGGACAGAACTTCAGAGTATTACAGACCCAAGTAAAACATCTGTAGTAATGGACACTGAAAGGCATCCTTTCAAAGCTTGAAATTTTTAGCCGGCTTCTTAACAAGCTCATATTCTTCTGAGTCTGATCATGTAAATGTAGTGCTAGTAATTTTAAATAACTAACAAGGCAGTCTCATCCTAACTTCCTAAGTTCAAATTTGTGTCATATGTCATTATGAGGTGACACTGCAATTCACTGTTTTAGCTCTTGTCCTTTCACCTATTGATCTCTATGCTTAACTGACCTTGGATATAGCCCTTTAGGTAAACAAAGTCACGCTCAAACGATGATAAGTTGTTCAATGGGTTTGGTTTTATGAGAACATACGTTCAATTCTAAACCAAATGAACTTGTTTTTCTCTTTAGGTCCGAGTGATGAACAATCTCTTCTTTGAAGACATTCTCTTATGTTGTTTCGGTATTTGTTCCCCTCCCTCCATACTTTCGATTTTCAAAGCTTTGTTTTAATTTTTTGCACTTTTGCTTCTAGTTACTTAATATAGGCCCTTAAATTAGGCTCTAGGTATTGGTAATTGTTGCCTTATTGCTTGATAGGAATTACATGAATATGCATATCGAGTGTCAAGCATGTGCAATAGATTCTGTCATAGTGGTCAGTATAGGAAAATACAACTTCGCAGAAATCCTGGGCGAAATTGCTGAAGACCACTTTTGAACCTAGCTTATTGCGTTTATGGATGCTGCAAAGTTTACTGGTTCATCTGTGTCACCAGATTCCAGATTCCAGATTGCCTGACATAAGTGATCACTTTAGATAATATCGGTTTTATTTTGATGGTTTTGGGATTTTTAAATGATTATCGAGAATGAGATTTTCGGTAGTCCTCCATCATAATATAATGATTTTGACTTGGAGAATATTTTAGCGAGAATTTTCGAGTGGAGATAATATTATTTATGATTTATATTTGATATCGAAATCTCGCTTATATTTATAAGTTTGAGAATATTTTGACGTGTGAGACACGTCATTGAGTTTTAATATAATTTCTTATGATGATTTTCAAGTACGGTTGGGAACCGTACCATTCGTATGATCTTAGGGAAGATTAGTGGATTTAAGTGTTTCGTATGTTTTTACTCACCATAATATAGGGTCGTTTATATTGATTATTGCTAGCTAACTATTGTTTAGCGGACCTCATTATATGTGAGTAGAGCGCTTAGCGTGGGACGCTGTTATAGTCTTACCAGCGGTGCTCATCATATGAGAGTAGAGCGCTTAGCGTGGGACGCTATTATCGCCTGGGAAGCAACCGATTGGTGTGTGTGTATATATATATATATATATATATATATATATTTATTGTTAGCTAGCCATTATATAACGGTCCTCATCATATGTGAGTAGAGCGTTTAGCGTGGGATGCTATTATAGTCTTACCAGCGGTCCTCATCATATGAGAGTAGAGCGTTTAGCGTGGGACGCTATTATAGCCTGGGAGGCACCGACCCGAGCCTGAGAGGCTCCTTTTACGTGGTGATAACTTTTCCCCTTATTTATTTTTCTCAGTTATAATTGATTAACCAGCGGGGCTGGTTTATCCTTTATTTGAGATTTCTGTTTTATTTAACCAGCGGGGCCGGTTTATCCATTTATTAAGTGAATTTGAATTTAAGGTTTTAAGGACGTTTAAAATTGTGTGCAGCTAAGTTTTTAAAGCTGAAATGTAGGAAAGTATTTAAATTGAGTTTTGTTAAATTATTTAAATTATTTTGTCCACTCACTCTAATGTTTTTAAATTACTTTCCCTTGGGCCTTTTGGTATTAAATGCCCAGTGTGCAGACTAAGTATAGATGAGGTCGAGCGTACATGGAGTCGAGGCATAGCCAGAGGCTGCTTCCGCTTAATCTTTATTATTGTTATTCTTTAGTTATTAGATATGCTCTGATAACCAGTTAATGAATTTATTTTGAGTAATTGATTTATTGGGAGATGTGTTTAACTTGGGGAGCAAGAAGGCTCCAGGTGTTGAGGATGGATGTGTGGATATAGAAGTGTCAAGTTGGATTTTTCAGGTAAGGGTTGTCCATTTTTAAGGAAGGTTTAGCCAAATTTTTGATAAATTTTCTTTGAAGGTGGACCCCATAGAATTTATCTCGGGTTTTAGGGTGAAATCCGGGGAGGTTCCTGACAGTTTTAGAATCATGAAATTGCAATGCAAAGCATGAGACAAGTTAAGCTATCGAATGAATGAATTTTCTCATAACAAGGGATTCTTTATTTTTATTGAATGGTGAGTTGGTTTTCATTGTCTATTTCTGACAAGAAAAGCTTGGCATCTGCAAGAACCGATTTCTTTGACATCGATCTGTTGTCAATACGTAGTAAATCGATTTCCTTTTCTGTACTGTGTTTCGGTGCGTGTGTGTGTACATACACCAATGTTTTCACAGGCACATATAGTCCACTCGATTCGGTTTCACGAGGATATATGTTCAAATTCTAAACAAAATTTATGTGACATTTAATCTCTTATAGGTTTGGGTGATAAACGATCTCCGCCTTGAAGAAAGTTTCCCTTGTTTATCTTGAAATTACTTAATCGGGAATATAGTCCACTTGATTTGGTTTCACGAGGATTTATGTTCAAAACTCTAAACCAAGTTTATGTGACGTTTTTTCTCTTCTAGGTTCGGGTGATGAACGATCTTCGCCATGAAGAAATTCTATTCATATGTTTCCCTCGTTTATCTTGAAATTACTTAATCGAGAATCTTTTCTTATATAACCAAAGATCGTATAGTTACGTGCTATATAACATATTCCACATTAATGTACCATAACACTGTCCACATTAATGTATCATAGATGTACGTATGTACTTTTTTGTTCCGTTAATCACTAACTTAAGACAAAAATTAGTTCGGGTGCTCGCGTCTTAACTCTATCATATTTGCATATGTTTGGGCAATGGCGGAGCCACATTGGGGCATAGTGGGTCTCGTGCCCTACTGAATATTTCAGATATATAGTGTTTTAGTTACCACATATTGCATATCCTTCTGGTAGTGCAGCGGTTAGGGTGTTTCTTTATATATTATCATCCTTGGTTTTTCCGTACTTCATTATATATTATCAATCTTTTGATTCTCTTGGCTTCCCGAAGCAATTTCTTTATTTATATTCTGAAATGATTTATTAAGATAGACATTTTATTAGTATAGATAAGAAGATTGTTCTAAAACGATTTTAGTAGATCAAATCTCGTCAAGAATTACTATCATTTCATTAGATAAAAATTTTATATGGAGACACTACGTCAATTTTGCAATCAGACGACAGAGATCAGACGACAGAAGTCCTTTTTACTGTCGTCTGATAAATTTTAACGACAGACATTTAAATATCTGTCGTCTGAATGTAACAAACGCGCAACAATTAGAATTCTTCTGTTGTTGAGATATCAGATGACTGTCGTCTGAAAAACCAAAATTTGTTTGCTTTTTTTTGGCATAACTGTAAGATCATTTTTTGACACTTAAACCAACTCTCACATCCCAATTCTTATTCTATCTCCCCGATTCATATCACTCTCACACTAACTCTCTTGCTCATTCTCTCCACTCATATATCCTCACACCTTCATTCTTGCCCAAATCCCGTCTCTCTCCATCTCCATCTCTGATCTCTCTTCTGCAGACACAACATATCTCTCCCTCTCACAACTGTTGGTAAGCCCTTCGATTCACTATTATTCGATTTACGGTTCTTACTAGAGTTGTTTTGGGTTTTGAGGTTCATCTGAAATTCAATTTGGGGGTTTCGAAAATTTCCTTTCAACTTCGAATTAGGTTTGTTGGGGCTCGTTCGAATTGGGGATTCTGAAACAAACATAGGTTCGATCAAATTTAGTTTTATTACTAAATGCAATTCTGATTTGCTCTAATCGAACGATTTTTTGTTTGTTTTAGGGTTTCATAATGGTGATTAGGTCTAGGGATATGTTGGGTTGATTCCAAAATTTAACTCGTATATTGTTTTCTTTGATCCATGTCCATGAATAATAAATTCCTGTTTGTGGTGGTTTGATCATTTTTTCTAGATTTCAATTTGGTGGTTTGGTCATTTTCATTTGAAATTCGATTTGGGTTGGCTAATTTTTAATCGAATTGGGTGTGGGGTTTATTAGACTTGGGTGTGTATGACTTGCAGAAATTTTAAAGTTAGCATCTCAGAAGACGTCGAGCCATTGCGGGTTACAGTTTCGTGTTTTTAAACATGCATTGATAGTTGCAGTTGTGTTCTAAATGCAGAGTTGGTGAAGTTGATGATTACCCAGGTAGGAGTAATGTCTGTTTAAATTTAGGGATTTTGTGACTTTTATTGGGGAATTTATATTGAATGAAAACCAGTTATGTGTATTCCCATATTAGTTCTCTGAATGAACAAGATTCTTGAACAATAAGGGTCTAGTTGTAGCTGAACTCCGAAACAGCTAAAAGAATGGAATTATGGGATTCTTTTGATATGAATTTAGTGTTAAAAATTTGACATCTTTTTAGTTGCTCTATATCTTTTCTTGTTGTTGATGTAGCTGTTGCTTTGGTTCATGAGTGATGATGAATTGATGATGATGGTTGCTGCAAAGAGGCATGGAAGAAAATTTGAAAATAGATATTGCCCTCATTCTTTTTCTTTTTTCCTTTGCTCTTTTGATAAATGCTTTTCTATGCTCTCATTTGATTTTCTTTTTTGACAACAGAACCATTATATAGAAACCAAAACATCCGTGGCTGGTCTGGTCAGTATTGGTTTTGGGACCATTTATGTTGCAAGTAAAGGTCAGCCCATTACTTACATATAATGTCTAAGTTTGCAATGTGGTATTTTACATTATATGAAGGGAAAAGGCAAAAGCTACATTCTATCTTGTTTGTTTTCTTCTGCTGCGATTAATTAGCTTATAAAAATCTGGCTTGTGAATGGGCGAAAGACAATATCAGGAGCAATGATATTGCTCTTTGGTACACCACTAGAACCTCACTTGTGGAACATCTAAAATACTCATACCCTTTCTATATTACCATCAGTTAAAAGCTTTGCATGTGTGAAATAGTATAATCTAGTGGAGATTAATGTCTTTTTTTTGGAGCTTATTTAGGATATTTAAAAAAATTATGCAGCAGACCTGCAACTTTGAAAATTCATAACTAATTGTAGAAAACTTATTTTGAAGAGATTTTAGTTCTGAAATAATCATTAACATGTCTAATCTAACTTTCATGAAGACACAAAGTTCGAACAACCATCCAGTTTGTACAGTTGTTAGAAAGAAGGTAACTGGTACAAAATCTCAGAAAATACTGATATGCAGAATTTCCTGATGCAGATCCTAAACTTTGAAAAATCATAACTTAATCTAGAAAAATCTTTTTCAAGTGATTCAAATTCTGGAATGAACCTTAAGATGTCTACTACAATTATTATGAAGAAACTAACTTCAAATTCTAAATCAAATTTTACTGTTTTCAGACGAAAGCTAACTGATGCAGAATCTCAGAATTCTAAATATTAAAGCTGAAAAATAATGAACCAATTTTAAGAACTTGGAACCAATAAAAGGGCCTAAACAATTCAATAAAGATGTCATTGATTTCAGACTTTTCAGTATATACATGGTTTTCTTTTATGGGTGAGAAGATTGTATATATGGATTCTTTGATAGAGTTTGCATTCATTGATATGTTAATATCATTGCATTTGCTAGATGTATCTCATATCATTGATATGTCATACTAAAAGTAAGCAAAGATTTGTGTTACCCTTCTTTACTCTTTAGAAATTTGAAATTTTTAACTTCCACAAAGTAGCATGTATACCTGCATATTATGTAATTTTCTAATACTAGGGAGCAATAATGTTGTGCAATTCTAAGGTCTATGAGTGTATCTGGTAGTTATTGCTCTATGCAAATTTGTCAATGTATCTATGAGTGTATCCCTGCACAAATATGCATTTGTCCCTGCATATTCTGATAGTTATTGGTATGTGCAATACTTCAATTATTCAGGGGAAGAATGATCAATGCCTTTGTGATCTGTGAATATATTTTCCTAGCAGCATGTTATGATCATGTGTTTACTGTTATAAACTAAGATTCATATTTTATCTTATTAGGAAAAGGTGAAGGGCATGTCAGCAGATGAGCTCATGACCATATCAGCAAGGACAACAGGCTTGTCAATGGCAGAGAGTTTACACTTGTTTTAATTTTGTTGAACTGTTGGAGACAGAGTGTCGGTCTGTGTGCAAGTTGGAGCTAATTGTTCATGTGTTGTTCTTTCTTGTGTTCCTTAGTCAAATGAATGGTAAGCATTTGTCCATACAATTACAACCATGTGATACTACTCTAGCATTTTGATCCTTAATTTAGATCAGTACCTTTTATGATCATTTGGCTATGATCCTAGTAAGAGTTAGACTTAATGATTTTATAATTCCTTATTCTTGTCTGCATATATGCACTGTCCAAATACTATTATTTCATGAACTTGGTCTCATTCATTATTTTTATTTTTTTGGCTCTTCAAGATTACTCAAAGCACCTCAAGTATATGAAGTAATTGCAATTTGCAAGAGATTTTCATGATAATGAATAGAAATTAAGGCATATTTTGATGCAAGTATAGACTTTTCAGAGTTCAAACATATGTTTATGTCTTTATGATCTATAACATGTCGATTTTTAATTCTTTGAATTACATAGCATACATTTAATTGTATCTTGAAATTTGATTGACAGATCTTGTGCTTGCATTCACTACATCAATTTTGTCTTCAGACGAACGCCAACGCCCGTCGTCTGATTACTTTTTTGCGTGTCGTCTATCGAGCTGTCATCTGATAAGCATTCAGTCGACATGCATAATCTGTCGTCTGAGGAAGGTTATACGACATACTGTCTGTCGTCTGTATGAATCTAGGTTCGTAACACAAAAAATGAATTTGTCGTTAGAAAACATTACAATGATAGTTCTCTGTCATTGAAATAAGAATTAATCAGCAAATGATTTCAACTGTCTGTCTTCTCAAATTTATTCTAACGTCACTTATATGATGTCGTAATGGCTTTTTTATCTATCCGCTTAATTTATCTGTCGTCTGTATTCTAGTATTACTATGCTAGTCTGTCATTAGATTTACTTTTATACACAAAAATGAATAATTGTATGTCGTCTCATACCAATTCAAACGTCATTTTTCTGTCGTCTGACATCAATCTCAGACGACATACACTATTGTCTTCAATTATTTTAAGACGACATATAAATGTCGTTTGAAAGATGTAGAGATGTCAAAGTCTATGGGGTCATCTGTTGTCTGATTTTGATTTGGATGTCAAGTCTATTGGATTTTAAAGTCTCAACAAAATTAAGCATTTGCACAACATAATTCAGAAATCTCAAATTCATTCTCATTGCCAAAACCAACAAAATTTACAAAGAGCTATTTGTTCTAAAGACACCTATAAGCTATAACATCAATGAGTTATTATTTCTGAAATGACCTATATAATAAATCTTCAATGGTCATTTCATATATAACTTAAAAAACTACATAAAAGAGACATCAAACCAAATACAAGCAACTACAATTCTAGAGTGCATAAAGTCCTCTTAACTGTAATGATGTACTCTTATACGTTCTTCTTCATAACCAAACTCAATAACCACCATTTACTCAAGTGTTTCCTGCCAAACTGAAGATACAAAGCTTTAGTTATTTTTACTTAATCACAAAAACACAAACCAAATATAAACTAACATAGTAACATGCAGTTCAATGAATAGCCACATAGACTCAGTTCAATAAAACCAACATAGACTAAGAGAACACTAACAAATTCCAGACTATTATAGATTGTACCATTAGGTTAACTGATGTACAAATAAATCTCAAAATTTAGACTGTCAAACAACCCTTAACACCTACCTGTTATTACTTGTCATTGAGTTAAGATAAAACAAAATCTTTTGTTGCTGAGAATCATTATCAATATGGTTGAAACAAGAAACAAAATATACCAAAAGAAACTTGCGGGAGTATCTTGAAAATAGGAGGTTTAGAAACTTACAGATGCATTTAAGCCGATTCCATGAATTGAGCAACCAAGCTATCTGTCATTTTAGTTATAATTAATCATAGAAACCAGTCAAACATATAAGGGAGATCATAGAACAAACTTTGTAAAAATAGCAGAGAGACTTACGCCAGATCATAGAACATTATCCTTCAAGTCTATATTGCACTGAACACATGCAAGATCAGAAGAGTAAAAATGGAAAACTTGAAAAGCTACATCATTCACAATCTACAGACAAAAAACATCATATCACTTAACCATATCAAAGAAACAGTATAAAATGTTAACTACATGTATCAGTTGCTCTTGGTACTATTACAATACATATACAGTATACTCCATGAGGAAATATATATATATATACCTGGAGTGTGGTAGAATCATCCATTAATAGTGTAGTAGCATTGTCATGTACATTTGTTCCTCTACTTCATGATAAACTTTGCAAGATTTTCCTCGACCATTTACTCTAATGTCGTTGCAAGCCTCCTTTAATAGAAATCTTCTTGTATTCATTCAGCAAACCGAAAGCTAGAAACTCAAATAGAAATAACAAAACTATCAGCTACTGGTTTGGGTTCTATTGCAAATATATAATCTGTAACTTACAGTGAACCATCTTCTTCCTTAATTGTTATGATGCATGTAATATCAAGGTTACTTTTTGACGCCTTATGCAGCTATTGGATCCTTCGCAGTCAAGTTTGACAAAACCATATGAAACTTTTCTCGGGTTTTTGAACCTGCAACCTACCCTGCCTTTGCCACCTTGCTAAAAGCACCATTGAACCAGGCTGCTTCGGTATATCTGTTTGTTTTGACAGTTGATCCTGTATTCATAGAAAAAAAAAACTTTATTCATAGCAATTCAGGTGTGAGCAAAGTTAGAGACATTTTAACAAATTGCATGTAATGCATGCTAAAAGTAAAGTTGACAATGACACCATCCAAACTCTGAAGTTGAGCTCAAAACTTAAAGTTGTTACCAAGTAATCAACTACTGTAGAAGCAATGTGAGCTGAACTCAGGCGACAAAGTAAACTGAACTCAGGTTAGAGATGTGTATATAAAGCTCATGTAAACTCAATATAGTCATTCAAACTCACCAATTAAGCCAAAATATCCCTACGAAGTTAAGAGACTAACAAATATATCAGTTATGGAGGGTCATTTGATGACATACACAAGTCCTCTGGTAAGAAATGATCCTATCATTTTGTATACCTAACAATAGAAAAAGAAAATAAGTTAATCAACCAACAGTCAAATCAACAATATGGAAAAGTAACAATACAAACTAATTAACAGAACAGCTCATGTCCATACCAAGCAACTGCAAAGTTTTATTCCTATATATAATCATAGAAAACTTGACGCATGCTCTTAAAAAAATTAGATGTGAATCAACGATTAACGAAACTAAAAGATAATAAAATCACAATACACAAAAATGGTGAAACCAGAATCGGATACCTAAATAAAAAGTTTGACAATGTAATTTAGGCGCCTGCATCAATAAATTTAACAATGTAATACTGTTTCAAATTGATAGTACAAATTCTACAGCTTAGAGGCATGAGGCATTCTTCATAATATGATCTTTAGAGGTGCAAAAAGAAAATGACAAAACAAGGCAAGTACCTGGAGCTGTCACCCTTGAACTGATGAACATTGGCTCCCATCTTTATGATCAAAGCTTTAATCTCCAATTCTCCATATTTATCCTTCACGGCTATCATCTGCTAAGTTAAAAAAAAATAAAGAGAACAAGGAATTAGCCCTTCAAAGCCACTCGCTTGTATTTCTTTATGAGTTGGAGCTTAATAATCTGAACTCTGAAGTAGTAATAGCTAAGAACCTAACAACAGTTTACTTGTACTCTAAAAAGGCACTTGACATAAAATTGGCTACCCAATCCAGACAGGAATGCAACAATTGTACAAAGAACATATCAACATGCACTAGAATTTTACACAAATACTAACCCAAATACAAGGATGCAAGGAAAATAGAGATGCCATATTCAGTGCCATTAGAGCAAGACTTTCCGGTGCTTGGAAGCTCTGTGACTCCGAACCTAGGTGAACAAATTAAACCCAGAAACCACACCTCAAGAAATGCAGCTATAAGTGAAAATTTTAGTTCCTCAGATGCATTTCGTCGAACAATTGGAATGCAATTTTCGCCTTCACCAATTGCCAACGGCGAAAGAAGCCCAGTTAAACTCCCAAACAAGAAAAAAGCATACAAAAGATCAAGAAGAAGAGACAATTACCCGTTCGCATGCCCAGTTGGTGAAATCAAATTTTAAAGGATCTGATTTTCGTTTCACGCTCTGCTCGAGTTAAGATAATAGCCAACCCAACAAAATTAGAGCCCTAATGAAACCTGACATCCCAAATTCAAACACAAATCAGCCAAAGCAAATAAAATTTCAAAGTAAATTTTTGAAATAAAACCCTAGATCCCCAATATAACAAAATCCGCATAGCTAAATCGAAAATAGTTGACCAGTTCGGAAGATTTCGTTGTTGTGCGCACTGAGGTTCGAAAGATTTTGCTGCTTAAATCTAAGGTCGGTCGGTGGAAGAAGGGTGAGAATTGTGTTCTTCATTTGAAGATGGGGGTTGGGGATGAAAAGAGATGAGATTTAGCAGTTCTGATAAGGGCTATGGGTTAAGTGTCGAGACTCGAGAGTGAGCGAAATTGGGTTAGGAGTCTTATTCATCTATCAGATTGAAATTGAGGACTTAAGAAATGAGAGTTGAGATAGAAATTGCTGAGAGAGTGAGTTGAAAGAGTTGATTGAGTGAGGTATCGGGGGAGTTGAGAAATCAGAGTTGGTTTTAAGTGTCAAAAAAATATCTAGACTGTTATACCAAAAAAAAAACACGGCATCAGACACAATTTGGTTTTCTAAAAATACGACAGTTTTCTGTCGTCTTAAGAGGTCCATATTAATTGCTAAATTTCTCTTGTTTCTAAGACGACAGATGATTGTCGTCTTATGAACACGTTAATTATAACTATATGCGCGTAGCTTCATTCAGACGACAAATTTTTAAATGTCTGTCATAAAAATTTATCAGACGACAGTAAAAACGACTTATGTCGTCTGATTCGTGTCGTTTGATTGCAAAATCGGCGTAGTGATTCTGGAATCCATCTGACTGACCAACGTGGGTGCTACTTGAGTTTTACCTGGGTGTTCAAACCTGCCTCAAGTCTTCAGTCGCTGGATATATCCCACGACATGATGAACCTTCAGGTATATTAATAAAACTTTAGTTATATCACTTATATGCATCTTTCCGAACAAGGTTCATTTCATAGGGTATAGAACCTTACCCGGATTTATGTACTAGCTCATATTGTTATATGAAATAGAACTAGCTCGAATAGTTATATGCAACAAGTTGACTAGAGTAGTACTTTCCCTAAACAGTAAAAATGATTTCAACATCATGTTATAAAGTATTGGTTGATCATAAATTTCCTTGAACATCAGGTGGTGGTTTGATATTCATATGATTGTGTTGATTTGAATTTTTCAACATCCAGAATAGTGAGAATAGCCATATGCTTTTCTAAAGCAGTTAACACTATCATTACCCCATTTGAAGCCAACAATTTAACAGTTCCAAATTGAATCCCTTAATTCGAAATTGTAACAATTTCATGCCTGATAATCAGTTAATTAAGGTGTTGGATAATGATCTTTCAATTCTATTTGGTTTTTGTGTTCTTTAAGTAAAACTTGTTGAAGTTTTGTATCTTCAATTTGGCAGGAGACGCTTGATTAAATGGTGGATACTGAGTTAGGGTATAAAGGAGGAATAATCAGAGTACACCACTGCAGTTAGGAGGACTTTCTACCCTCTAGAGTACACTACCAATATTTGGTTTGTTGTCTTTTTTTTCTGTAGTGATTAGGTTATATATGGAATGACCATTGTAGATGTACTGTAGTTCATTTCAAAAATAGTAACTTATTGATGTTATAGCTTATAGGTGTCTTTATAACAAATAACTCTTTGTAAACTTTGTTGGTTTTTGGCAATGAGAATGACTTTGAGATTTATGAATTATGTTGTGCAGATGCAGACTTCTGGTATAGGTCGCTTGATTATATTGTCGTTCATAAAACATTCAAACGACAAACATAAAGAACTTATTACACATTAAAACGACATATAATTGTCTTCTGGTACTAATACAGACGATAGAAAAGTAAACACATCTGTCGTCTGAACTGTAAAATCACATAAAACTAAGCATTCATACGACAAAATTATGACGTCTGACCTGATCTCAAACGAGAGACAAATACAGAGTTTTGTGGTTATAAACTATTTCAACGACAGATAAGCGTAGTAGTACTTCGTCAAGACGACGGATAAGTTAAGAAAAGAAATGAAAAAAACATTCAGACGTCAAACAAGTGACGTTAGAATTTGTTTAAGACGAGAAACATATGAAATCATTTTCAGCTTCAGTGTCCTTTCAACGACAATTCACTGTCGTTGTAACGCTTTCTAATGACAGATTTATTTTTTGTGTCACGAACCTGGATTCATAAAGACGATATTGTAAACATGAAAATTCCTGTAACGAATAACATAAAGACACGTGTACAAAATAATATATTTGTATTGATTGAATTTACGGGTTAAAAATCTTTGTAAACTCCTCTGATTCTATCACCAAATATGGATTTGACTCAAGGGTGACGAGCACTTGTTCTTAACACGTAAGGGGGTCACGAGAGTTGATCACGTGACGAGTGTTTGGGATTTGGATTTGGTGAAGAACTGGCTATTTGGGAGTTTGATAGTTCTTCGAGGGATTTTGAGACTTTTGAGTTCTCGGGAGTGAATTTTCTCTCTTTTTGTCTGAAGTCCTCATCTCGCGGACATGGAAAGAAGGTGCATGGAATCTTGACTTCCAAACAAGCGGGGAGTTATGGTGCCACCTCGCGGACGAGGAACTTACGACTCAACCAAAACATACATCTCTGCATGCATGCGAACTCTGCCTCTTTCTTCTTCACGAAGTCTCCTACGCGGAGCCATCTCGCCTCGCCTTCATATAATTTTACGCGAAGTCATCTCACCTCGCCTTCATGTACCTCTACGCGAAGTCCGTTTCGCCTCGCCTTCGTTTACCTCTACGCGAAGTCATCTCGCCTCGCCTTCATGTACCTCTACGCGAAGTCCGTTTCGCCTCGCCTTCGTTTACCTCTACGCGAAGTCATCTCACCTCGCCTTCATGTACCTTTACGCAAAGTCCGTTTCTTGATTCCATGCGAAATCCTTTTTGCATGTGAACTCTGCTATCTAGCTCACCTGATCTCTGGTGAGCCATCACTTGTAAACCCAATTATTTTGGGCATGTCACACTTTTTTTTTTTTTGATAATCAATTTAATTTAATCGATATCTGATCATCGATCGACATTTAATAATTGATTTTAATCGGGATTTAAGGTTTTGTTGTCAGCCGACCATTTTCACGTTGCCACGTGTCATTTCTGATGACTTTCCAACTTTGCCGACTCATGAGCCACGTATGCAATTTATCGGGTCTACGCGTTGCTTGAATCATTATTCAACGATTATTATTATCGTAAAATTTTATATGTCTACAAATGCCCCCACTTCAAGGTACGTCATAGCCATGTTGTCGTCATGTGCCAGAGGTGCGACTTGAAGTCCATGCTCTTGTTGTGGATGGTTCTAGGCCGGCTCCTAGGGCTCCAATATGTGAGGAATGAGTTAATTTTTTGGGAGTTCCTGAATTTATAGGCATTCCTAAATTTGTAAGGATTCCCTATTTTCTTGTAGAGATTCCTTGACTTTATAGGATACCCAAATTTTATAGAGGTTCCTTAAATTTGCAAGGATTCCTACGTATTTTATTTGATTTGGTAAAGATTTCCGAGCACCGAACATAAACGGAAGGAAACCTTTGATGTATTTCTTCCTTGACTTGTTTGATTCTCCATAATCAATGATTTCTAACACCAAATAATCTGGCGCCATATGGCGGGAAATCTTTGATTCCCTCCATAATTTTCCAGTCCCAATGAGGAAATTACTTGTGTAACAAACCCTAAAACTGCAGTATTAATTAGGGCTTCCGGTTTGAGCATTCTTCATCCCAAAGTCACAGCCGTCTCACTGTGAGATCTCAGCAGTACACTTTTTTTCCTATTCTTTTTTTTATCTGACTGCTATGGCGCATAGTTATATACTTCACTGACTTTTTTTATTAATTTTGTATGTGTAGGTCGCGAAGTATTTCTGAGTTACCCATCCTCATCAGTAACAGCAGAATCCCTACTCGGCGAGGCACAACAGAAACTTAAGGCAACGAGGTAGCACTCCTTTCGACAAATCAATTCTTTCTAATGCCTAGGTCGTTGGTCCAGTTGATTTGCCCCCCGAGACCTAAGTTCTAAATTCGGTTAATCTTGTCCCATACATCAGGGAGGAGAGGATTGAGGTAGTGCCCCAAGTTGCAGTTTGACTGATTGTCATCAAAGACAAGTGAGGTAATGACATCTAACTCTGATACGCCTGTATGTCTCTTTGTAAAGAGATCAATGAATGATTTTTTTTTTTTTTTTTTTTAAGATAACATGACTCTTTGCATGTTACTGAATTTTTTTCACTTTTTGTTTCAGAATTTCGTTGGTAACTGAAGAACGTAAACACCTAACCGTTTGATTTTTTCCACCTCTTGGACGTGGGATTAACCGCTCAAAGCGTTTAGGCTTTGCGTAGACGTACATTGCTCCACATGGCGTTTTTCAAGAGTTTCAAGAAAGGCACAATCACTATCCTTGAAGACGCCAACGACGTTCAAAGCGATGGCACCACCTTATATACTTATCCTTCATTGACTGGGCCGCACGCCGTCGAGTCTCCCTTCTACGATGGTTCAGGTCATAATCCCCGGTGGACTTTCCAACAATCACATCAGCTGGCCACCTTTCAATCAGCCAAATCCGCCAGCGAGAAGCGAAGCGCGGATGTATGGATGTTGAAGTCTGCCCATCATGATCATAACGTTCCTCAAACACCGTTCGTACTTCTCAACGACCGCATGAGCAATGGTTCAGTGCAATGGAGCGGGTTTCGTGCCGAAGGAGCCTTCTCCTACACAGAACGTTACTGGGAGTTGTTAGAAGACATCTTAAGCCGAAACGGAGATCTCATCCACAAAACTGGCCTCTACCGAGCGGTGTTTACATCGCTCTTCAGCTATGACCGTGTCGTGCCTGTGGTGCAGGCCTTCTGTGAGTATTGGTGCCCTAACACGAATACTTTTCACACATCGTGTGGCGAAATGTCCATTTCTTTGAGGGACTTGATATATATTTGTGGCTTGTCCATAACTGGAAGGTTTTACGACGAAGTTGTTCCATCTATCGAAGAATTTTCAGCCAAGGGTAAAGGAGGTGAGCCAATCATTCCCAAGAGTTGCAGGTTTTTATTTCTCGCATACCATAAGCTTTGCAAGGACGACAAAGGGCAAAAAGTGAAGATCGCATCATGGATACAATACTAGTACAAAGGAAACATGAGATACAAGAGGTCACCCGCCAAGAGTGTACGGAACAAGAAAGATGTACCTCAGAACACGTGCAACCTGTCTGGTGAAATCCACAAGGTTCAAGCCCGAACTGATGAGGACTCCGCACCGTTTGATGACTTGGACGTAGATGACGAAGAAATAGAGTCCACTTACTTGGCTGCATTTTACGTGTGCTGGTTGTGTCTATTCGTCCTTCCTATGGACGACACAAGTTTAATCTGACCCAGTGTGTTTAAAGTCGCCAGCAAAATGTCCCAAGGTTATCAATTCTGTCTAGCGATACCCGTGTTGGCCAGCATTTATCAAGGCTTGAACGAGATTTCCGCTTCCAAAGAACCAGGGAACTGTTCGGCCACATTACCCTTTTACTAAGTGTATGCGTGGTTGGCAGAGTACTTCGGCACCCATTTTTATTCTCCTCTTCCTGACAACTTTAAACCACGCATGGTTCATTTTTCAGGGGCATTTTCGGCCAAGCACTTTGGAGATGCACAAGCTCGTTCTTTATTCAACGCATGTGGTAATGTGGGAATGGACACCTTAGCCATGGTCCATAAAGAACGTAGAGTGATTGTTGATCGCGAGAACGTTAGTCGCCCAGACATCGTTTACCTGTTCTGCCTTCGATCTGGATTTCTTACTCTTAGGCAGGACAACAGGCGAGTCGTTCAACCCTACAGTCCTTACAGTTTCAGCCGACAGTTTGACTATGTTCAAGATGTTCCAGGAAGCCTTAAAACACACATTCGCACGGGCGCATTATCCTTGATGTACTAGCATTGGGAAAGCCTTACTAAACGTGAGACAGGGAGCACAGTGACGTTGCCGTCTGAAAGCACTCTAACAGAGTACATGGTGACTCGTGTTTATGTTGAACGGTGGTCCAAAGTATATCGTCCCATGCCCAAGATGACTATAGTAACAATACTTGTTGTTGTTGGGTCACAACACAAGCCTCTGAAAGCGAAAGAGACAAGATCGCCACTCGCACGGTACCGCCTCGTCAGAAAGTGATTCCTCATGAAATTGAACTTGACAACAATCCTCATGCATCTTCCATCAAGGCATTGCCCCCAAATAGTAGCTTTTCGGATGAACCGCACCAAGCTTTAGAAGGTCATGGGGACTCATCCGATCATCATCTTGCCCGAAGTCACCTTAAGCTAAAGGGGACAAAGACCCAAGCCAAAAGGCTTAATGAAAGTAGTAACAGCTCTAGGGGCGTGAACTTCAAACGTCGAAGAATTGAACCCGGCCTTGGCTCCGTTTATTTTAATCCCAACGATGAATTTCCCCTCAATAGCGATTTTCTTGGCGACGTTTCGGGTCCCTCGCAACAAACACCGAATTATGTCGAGGTATGTTCTCTTTGTCTCTAATTAGTTAAAAAAAAATTGATATTGTCTCTTTCTGGTGAGACCAAAAGAAGAACACAAAACATATCTTTCTCTAACACCACCATCACTATGCATGCCTTTTTGACATTATATGTGTGATATGAACTCACTTTTTCTTTACATTCTTGTTTTCAGCTAGAAGGGCACCCACTTTTTGAAGACGAAGCTTGTTCGAAAGAGGTTCGTGTCCTTTCAACGGAACCAATAAAGACCAGCTTTTTTCACGAGGACGATGCATGCATTATCAAACAAAATGAATTGTAACAAGTTAGTCGTGAAGGTATCTTTGGACTAATATTTCTTCTTCTCTTTTTTTTTTTTTTCGTAACTTGTGCAATTCATGTGTAGACGTAGCTGCAAAGGTGAACCCTGCGAGGTTTTTAAACAATATGGCATTCTCCGAAGTCACCCTTGGTGGAGTTGATGTCATGGACACCAACCAAGGGCTCCGAAAGATTCGTATGCAGGCTGCCACTCTAATTTGTGAACAAATTGAAGACATCATAACGAAGCACTCGTCAAGAACCATTCTTTTTAAGAAGAAAGACCTTGACGAGATGGTGGCCGAACTTCAGTGTTATGGGTTTGATCCTTCGTCAGTAAAAGACAAGGTAGAAAGCTTGATGACTTGTGTTACTCAATACAACGCGGCAAGGCTTGCATGCACGCATAAAGCTACCCCAGGCACATATGATCAATGTTTGTCTCATACGGAGGCTGAAATTGCAAAGTCGATCGAACTTCGTCAAACTGACCTTGGTCAACGTCAAGCTGCGATTGAGTCCTTGGAGGACTTGAAGGAGGAGCAACAAAGGTTGGAGCAGAAAATAACCTCCCTAGACGCGAGTCTTCTACTTCATGATAAAAAACTTGCCGATTTAGAAAAGCAAAAAGTCCAGATTAAAGAGATTCCAGAATTGACTGCTGAAGAACTTGAGGAAGCAAAGAGATTCAGAGATGATTTTGAAAAGCAACACAACAGCTTCAAAGGCCTAACTTGGACGTGAAAGGCCAGTCGTCACTAGCAGCTTATGATTTATTTTGTTCTTTTTTTTTCGGTGCATGTAATAAGTCATTTTGACAATATAACTTATTATGCAGTATACTTGTAATAAGTCCATTTTGACAACAGAACTTATTATGCAATAAAAAAAAATTTGATGTGACTGAACTCCAGAATATAATTCTCAAGCTGCCTACGTATCCTTCCAAAGAAGGAATCAAGTCATTACGTAGTTCAAAGATGAGCCGCCCTTTCGGGTTTTCAACTCAATGGGCTCTTTTGTTTTGAGTGCCTTGTGTAGTTTAGGCTCATGCAAGCTAGGAGCAATCTTCACTTGTTTCAAGCATAGTATTTCTTCAAGAATTTGCCGTTGATTGGGCCAATTCTCAAGCCGTCTTCAGCCACGATTTTGTAGGCTCTGTTGGTGTAGACGTCGCTGACAACATAAGGACCATCCCACTTTGATTTGAACTTGGGACCGGTCTTGTGTGTCATGATGATGGGTCTGCGTACAGCAAGAACCAAGTTGCCAATTTGAAAGGATCAAGGCCGAACCCCTTTGTTGAAGGCATGCGACATCCAGGCTTGGTAGCATTCCAAATGTTGTTGTGCATCAAGCCTCTTCTCATCTAAGGCTTCCAACTCTTGAAGTCGTAACTTGATATTTTCTTCATTTGTGAGGCCCTCTTGCAAAGCAATCCTCAATGAGGGAATTTGTTTCTCTAATGGCAAGACGGCTTCAACACCATACACCAGAGAATAAGGTGTGGCATTTGTGGCAGTTCGATATGTCGTTCTATATGCCCATAATGCCTTGCCCATCTTCTCATGCCAGTCTCTTTGTGACTTGCTGACGGTCTTCTTCAAGATGTTGTAGAGCATCTTATTAAATGCCTCCGCCAAACCATTAGCTGGTGCATTGTACATTGACGAAAAGTGTAGCTTGAAGTGATACTTCTCGCTAAGTTTTTGCATAGCACTATTTGAGAAGTAATTGGCGTTATCTGTGATGATGCAACGTGGCACACCATATTGCTGGATGATGCATGTCTTGATAAAGTCCACGATAGTTTCTTTCTTTATCTCTTTAAGCGGTACCGCCTCTGACCACTTCGAGAAGGAATCCGTGCCTGCCAAAATGTACATGTGGCCTCCAGAAGATTTCGAAGTTATGGGTCCCATAGCATCTATCCCCCAGACATCAAACAGGTGTGAAACGATTGTAGGATGCAATAGCTCAGGCAGTTGATGGATGAAGTTTGCGTGGAATTGACAAGCTTGACATTTCTGTGCGTACTCCATGCAATCCTTGACCATTGTGGGCAAGTAGTAACTCATTCGCCTTACTTAAAAATGCAACTTAGGACCTGATTGATGAGCTCCACATCCTCCAGAATGAACCTCTTCCATGGCTTTGGACGCCTCTTCTTTTCCCAAACACCTAAGGAGTAACCCGTCAAATGATCGTCGATAAAGAGTATCCTTGTAGTAGAAAAAGCATGGGGCTCTTCGTTTGATATCCGTCCGCTATTTTAGATCGTCAGGTAGCTTGTTATGCTCAATGTAGTCGATCAAAGGATGTCTCCAATCTTCGACGTCAATAGCATAGACGGAGACTACATTGGAATTTTCGCACAATAGGAAAATTTCTGTTGATACAACCCATCGTTGGCAGATTGAAAGGTCCACAATTTCATCATTTGATAATGTCAAAGTTGCTGCTAGGTTGGCCAGGGCGTCCGCTGATTTTCTTTCCTTGGCACATGTACTAGTGTAACAACATCGAAACCCTTCAAGAGTTGTGTAACGAGACGGAAATAAGGAACCAAATCTTCTTTCTTGACTTCGTAATTAGTTAGCAGTTGATCAATTACTAACTTCGAATCCCCATACACTTCTAGATTTGCAATTTTCATTTCTAAGGCTGTTTGCAACCCCATAATGAGAGCTTGGTATTCCGCAACATTGTTGGAACACAATTCACCGAGAGTGAAGGCATATGGCAATATTTGCTTTTGTGGGGTGACAAAGACAACGCCGGCCCCTGCTCCATCTACTCTTGAAGATCCATCAAAGAACATCTTCCAAGTGGGGAGAACCTCTGCAAGAAAGACTTCCTCATCCGGCAAGTCATCTGAAATCTCCCAATCTGCAGGAATTGGGTGATCCGCTAGAAAGTCAGCCACAGCTTGTCCTTTGACTGCCTTGGCAGGCACATAGACGATGTCGTATTGATTGAGGAGCAGAGCCCATTTTGCCATTCGTCCTGATAAGACTGGTTTAGACATGACAAACTTTACTGGGTCAGCTCGTGCTATTAAATGCACTGTGTAAGCTTGCATATAATGCCTCAACTTTTGGATGGCGAAGATGAGAGCGAGACATGTTTTCTCTATTGGAGAATAATTTAATTCTGCTCCTGTGAGAGTTCGACTTAAATAGTACAAGGCCATCTCTCTTTTTTTCTCGTTTTCTTGGGCTAGAAGTGCTCCAAGTGATCTTTCTTGAGCTGCGATGTAGAGAATAAGAGGTTTCCCAGGAATGGGTGCACCCAACACCGGAGGATTAGCCAAGTACTTTTTAATGCTTTCGAAAGCATTGTGACATGCTTCATCCCACACGAAAGGCACATTCTTCTTCATGAGTCGACTAAAAGGTTGGCATCGACCTGCGAGGTTTGAGATGAACCGTCTGATAAACACGAGTTTTCCTTGGAGGCTTCTCAATTCTTTTAAATTTGTTGGCTCTGGCATTTCTTGAATGGCCTTAATCTTCGATTGATCTACCTCAATGCCCCGATGCTTCATAATGAATCCAAGGATCTTGCCTGAACTCACACCAAAAGCGCACTTCAATGGGTTCATTTTGAGTTGGTACTTGCGTAATCTATCAAACACTTTTTGTAGGTCCTGCAAGTGATCATTTCTTTTTCTTGACTTGACAACCAAATTATCAACATAGCATTCGACGTACTTGTGAAGCATGTCTCCAAAGATTTTCTGCATGGCGCGTTGGTACGTTGCACCAGCATTCTTTAATCCAAATGGCATGACTTTGTAACAATAAATGCCTTTAGGAGTGCGAAAGGCAGTTAACTCCTTGTCTTCTAACACCATCCTTATTTGGTTGTAGCCAGATGATCCATCCATGAAAGATAAAGTTTCATGACCTGTGGTTGCATCCACCATGAGTTCGATGATAGGCAAAGGGAAGTCGTCTTTCAGACAGGCATCATTCAAGTCGCGAAAGTCTACCCATACACGCAATTGTCCATTCTTCTTTTCCACTGGAACAATGTTTGCAATCCACTTGGGATATTGGACCTCTCCAATGAAGCCTGCAGCGATCAACTTGTCAATCTCTTCTTCAATTTGGGTTTGTACCTCTGTTCGAAAACTTCGTGTCAGCTGTTTGATGGGTCGAGCCTCCGGTTTAACAGCTAATCGATGAACTGCTACCTTAGGGTCAAGACCGGGCATTTCTTTGTAAGTCCAAGCGAAGACATCCTGGTATTTGAGCAACAAGTCATAGTACTCCTTCTCCTCTTGGGGGCTTAGCGACGTGCTCACAAATATCGGTCTTGGGTCTTCCTCTGTCCCCAGATTGAGTTCCTTCAGTTCATCAACCGTAGCTTTCACCCCATCTTCAAGTTCTGGAGGAGCTGCCTCCACTTCATATTCGGAGCCCTCATGGTCATCCTCTTCATAAGCTTCCACCTCCGCTACTGTGATGTGATAAGCACATTGAATAATATTATCCTCATCGTCACTAGTACCATCGCCTTCTTTATCTTGACTAGTGAGTATGATGGTATGTTGCTTCACTTTAAGTTGGTTAGTCAAATTCACCTCCAACACACAACGTCTTTTCATGCGTGATGGGATGAGACTTCGGATTTCTTTATTTTCCGATTGGCCAACTTCTTCTTTTCTTTTGCTCTTTTGTTGTTCTTTAGGAAGGTGGATCCTCCCAAGTGCCGACTTTCGAGGAGTTGGCTCTACCTGTTTATTTTCTTCATTTGACGATGACAACCTTTTGAACACAGAAGTCCGTGGCTGAGGTGTCAAGACGATTGAAGATTGAGCTTCGACTTGTTAACCTATCAACACGCTCAAACACCGAAACTCTGCTTGTTGATTCAGTAGTAGTACTTTGAGAACTTGGGCAGATGCGATCGAACGCTGAAGCGCGAGAGACAGATTGGGTTTGTGGAGTTTCATCTTCTACTTCTTCAATGCTTATGTACTGTATGCTTGCCTTCTCCGCTTTTCTTTTGCCTGAGATTTTGATTGGCTTGCTTGGGACAAAACCAAGACCCGTCTTAGCCGAATCACTTGTTTTTCCGTGTTCTCTTAACTTCTTTTGAGACTCATTGAGCTCATGTGCTTTCTTGCTGACAACTTGATCATCCTCTTTACTTGGCGAACCAAAGTTGAATCCAGCCTTTGCCAACAATTTTTAAGCATTGGGGTCAAACCCTTCATTTGTTCTTTTCCCGGGTAAAGGCCCGTGCTCTACCCTTCCTTAGATTGGTTTGACAAATCCTTTCAATGGTTGCTTGGTAGGAGTTTGGTCGTTCAACTTCGTCAATGGCAATATCGATGCTTCCTTCAATAATTTTATGTCTTCTTCACCCAACCTCCGAGGACTCACTTGCCGCTTTGCTCCCACAAACGGAGACTCTCCTTCCTTGCGCTTGGACTTTGGCACATATCGAAGAATTAGGACAACTGGGTTGGACTTGTCTTTTGTAACTGATGTCACAGTTTCGGATAGAAACTTATATGACTCTTCATTTCCCTTGCCCTTTGCTTCAACTTCTTTCCTTGTCACCACTGTAGTCTTCCCTGTTGAGGGTACTTCAACCGGAAGAACTTCTATTACTGATTCCTCGTTTGAAAAGAACTTGGAATCTGCAAAGTAAGACTCAGCTTCGGTGAATGGCTTGGTATCACCTACCACTGTTTTTACACCTCCGCGATAGAACTTGAGTCACAAGTATCCATCCCTCACCATCGTCGTATGGGGCAGCTTTAAGAGCGAGGTTCACTTGCTGGATTAGCTTTCCTTCCTCTAACTTTTTACCATTGCTAGTCTCTTTCGAGAAATGGTATGGCGCTTTCACTGGCATGGAAGGTACTTGAATTGGCTTAAAAGATCCAAATGAAATGGTAGTGCAATTGACCGCAGCAACCTCGTCGACATCCAGCTCGATTCTTCCTTGTCTAGCGAGTTTCATGATCAAATCCTTCAAAACAAAGCACTTCTCGACTGGGTGGCTGATGATGCGATGAAACTTGCAATACTTCGGATCGTTGACCCGATGTGTTTCTTCTGGACATTTGCACTCTGGAAGTTCTATCACCTTGTTCTCAAGCAAATCCTCCAACATGCCCGCCACGTCAGAATCTGGGAATGGGTAAGTCTTTTGCTCCAACTCGGTCAATGAGCGCTTCTTCTTCTCGTAGGTTTGAATTGGTTCTGCTTTCTTAACCTCCCTCTTGTCTCGTGTGGAGATTTTGATTGGAGCAACATTCACAGTCATCGACTCCTTTGTAAGCCTTTTCACAACCTTGTCAACCTTGCTGCTAAAAGCCTTATCTTTTCGTTGGTCACTGACGGACTCTTTCTTACTCTTGTGGCTAGCTATGCTCAACTCCATATCATGCGCTCGTGTAGCCAGTTCTTCAAAGGTTCGAGGCTTTATACCTTGGAGAATGTACAACAAATCAAAATGTATGCCTTGGATGCACATTTCAACTACAGACGCTTCTGACAAGCGATCTTTACAATCAAGGCTGAGCGAGCGCCACCTATTGATAAAGTCAACTGTTGGTTCGTCCTTCCATTGTTTCGTGTTGGTGAGTTCCATCATACTCACAGTACGCCTTGAACTGTAGAAGCAGTTTAGGAATTCGCGTTCCATTTGGTCCCAATTGTCGATGGACTCGGGTTCTAAATCCGTGTACCACTCAAAGGCATTGCCTTTCAAAGAGCGAACGAATTGTTTGACAAGGTGGTCACCCTCCGTCCCAGCGTTATTGCAGGTTTCAATGAAATGACCAACATGTTGCTTTGGATTGCCCTTCCCTTCGAATTGTTGGAACTTTGGCAGCTGGTATCCCAACGGCATCCTTAGACTATTGATCCTTTTGGTGTAGGCTTTGGAGTAGGTGAGAGAATCACGAGAAGGACCTCCATACTGAGCTCTAATGGAGTTGGTGATGATGTCCTGCAATTACTGAAAGGACATAGATCCAAGCGAGCCATCATCGTCCTTGTCATCGTTCTTTGAGTTCTCACCTACTTTGTCCTTCTTTTCTTCACCTTGACTTTCAAGCCTGCTATGAAGCTCGGCAATTTGCATGTCTTTTTCTTCCACTGTTTTGGTGAGCTTCTCAACCGCTCCCATCAGATTGGCTATTTGCTCTTCAATGGTGGACGCGCCTGTCACCATGACTTGCATGTGGATAGGTTGCGATGAATCACCCGATGGCATGCCATACGTGTTGTTTTCATCACCATTAGGACTCCCATGGTATGAAGCAGTGCTTGTTTCACCATCCGAGGCAGGTGAGGAAGATCGCTCCCTTGGCTTCTTTAGAGTTTCCCTCTCTTCACTTCGAGGAACATGCTTGCCTTCCCCTAGGTTCTCCAGGGTGATGATTGGTTGGCGAGTCTTGGAAGGCAGAGCCACGAATGTAGTGGGTTGATTCCTTGCCATGCTACAGGTGACATAACCAGAGGATTCGCTGCTTGACCTCGAGGTCGTTGGTTTGGATTTCTTCATTGAGATGGCTTGGGTGTTCTTGGAGGCCATTGCTCGAACGGATTTGAACTTCCTTACGGAGAAGGAGATGAGAGGCAAAGAGGTCCCACTGGGCGTGCCACTTTTGTAAACACGAAAATTTCTGTAACGAATAACAGAAAGACACGTGTACAAAATAATATATTTGTATTGATTGAATTTGCGGGTTACAAATCTTTGTGAACTCCTCTGATTCTATCTCCAAATATGGATTTGACTCAAGAGTGACTAGCACTTGTTCTTGAGACGTAAAGGGGGTCACGAGAGTTGATCACGTGACGAGTGTTTGGGATTTGGATTTGGTGAAGAACTGGCTATTTGGGAGTTTGATAGTTCTTCGAGGGATTTTGAGACTTCTGAGTTCTCAGGAGTGAATTTTCTCTCTTTTTGTCCGAAGTCCTCCTCTTGATATGACAGGGGGTATTTATAGTGTCAACATACCTTCGCTTATGGCGTGTAATGAAGACACCGAATCAATTGTATTTCCTTAACGGTAATAATTGAATCAATCAATTTTGACTGATTGATTTAATTGTTAATTTTAACATAATCAAATCAATCAGTCTTAATTGATTGATTTAGTTACGCCCAATAAGGTATAATTGTTTTAGATTAAATGTCCTGCTTTGGCCACAATCCTCAGTAAAGGGGCGTGCCATCTCGCGGACACGGAAAGAAGGTGCGTGGAATCTTGACTTCCAAACGGGCGGGGAGTTCTGGTGCCACCTCGCGGACGAGGAACTTACGACTCAACCAAAACATACATCTCCGCATGCATGCGAACTCCGCCTCTTGCTTCTTCGCGAAGTCTCCTATGCTGAGCCATCTCGCCTCGCCTTCATATACTTTTACGCGAAGTCATCTCGCCTAGCCTTCATGTACCTCTACGCGAAGTCTGTTTCGCCTCGCCTTCGTTTACCTCTACGCGAAGTCATCTCGCCTCGCCTTCATGTACCTTTACGCGAAGTCCGTTTCTTGATTCCATGCGAAATCTTTTTCGCATGCGAACTCTGCTATCTAGCTCACCTGATCTCTGGCGAGCCATCACTTGTAAACCCAATTATTTTGGGCATGTCCGACTTTTTTTTTTTTTTTTTTTGATAATCAATTTAATTTAATCGATATCTGATAATCGATCGACATTTAATAATTGATTTTAATCGGGATTTAAGGTTTTGTTGTCGACCGACCATTTCCACGTTGCCACGTGTCATTTCCGACGACTTTCCAACTTTGCTGACTCATGAGCCACGTATGCAATTTATCGGGTCTACGCGTTACTTGAATCATTCAACGATTATTATTATCGTTAAATTTTATATGTCTACAGACATACAATATGTCGTATAACCTTCCTTAGGCGACAGATTATGTCTGTCGACTGAATCGTTATCAGATGACAGCTCGATAGACGACACGCAAAAAAGTAATCAGACGACGGGCATTGCCGGTTGTCTGAAGGCAAAATTGGCGTAGTGAGATTTCATATATTTCAATTCTCTCAATTTTGTGCCCTAGTAAGCTTCAAATTCTTGTTCTGCCACTATGTTGGGGCAATGTAAATTCTAATCAGCTCATCAACAAAATATTAAAGAAAACAAAAATTGTTTACTCGATCAAACTAATGAACAGTTGCTCATGAGACTTCTAACTCTCACTAGAATTGTTTGTTTGAAGGTATATATTGAACAAGAAATCAATTTTTATTTTCTTTGATATTTGCTGACGATCTTTTCATGTTGACTTAATGTGCGAACAATATCATGGATTTACATTGGCCACAAATGCAAATAAAAAAATAATAATAATTTAGAATCAAGAAGTCAATTAGATTTATAGCTCAACAAACAGTACAAGGAATAAAACGCTCGTAGGGCTGACAATAAAAATTACTCCCTATGAATACTAAACACCTAGCTACAACTAGGTTCCTCACAACCAAAATTACATTCACCTTCTAAGATAGTTTATAACAGAAAGACCCACCTAAAAGCTGGAACAAAGGGTAACAACCAGTGAGTCAAACTACCCTTGATTTCAGCTTACGTCTTAGTTTGGACAATAAAGACCCAATCCAGCCAGGACGACAACAAAAGGACACTGCAAGTTTCTGAACCCTAGCAGACCCAAAGGTAAGAGAGAGCCAAGGCCCACCAAACTCAAGCCCATCAGAATCCACCAAGACATGATCTGAAGTTCCATCCTTCTCGCCGACGTTGTGGTCTGATTTCCGACTCCACCAAGCAAATGTGAATTCAAATCCCTTCAACCCAGGTTTCAGTCCCTGCCATTCCAAACACATGCCGATGACCCAGAGGGAAACATATCCTCCACTAGACCCACCGACCAAGAGCGCCAGATCTGATCGGAGAGAAGTCACCCTATCCTTCGTAGCCACCCACAACTAATCGGGTCACCAACCTCATCCAGCTGATGCGAACCTCCATCGAGATCCCTACCCGGATCCCAGTTTTCCTAAACTGGATCGAGTACCAGAGCAATCCCAATCATCATCTTCTCAATCTCCTTCCCAAAGCTGAGAAGAGGAAATCCGCCAAAGAGCGAGGAAGCCTGTCAACGAGAGCTCCTAATGGCCTCTTCCCCCAACCCTCCAAAATGAGAAAGCGAAGGGAGCTCCTCTCGCATAGTCAGAGATTCACCGTCGCTGGTCATAGTCAAAGGCTGCCGCCGACAAAAGTTTGTTCTTTTCGAAACCTTAGCATAGGAGGCTAGAGAGAAAAGATATATTTTTTTAGAAGGAAATTACTTGATATTGCAAATAATATAAATTTGAATGATAGGATCCAAACTAGTTTGAATGCTAGTATTTTCCGAAAACAATTCTATGTACGAACTGTATCACTTGAACAAAAAAGAACAATCTAGTGTATTCTTTTGTCAATAATCTAATTCAATTTTTATCTGTGGCCTGTGGCCGAGCAAATAGTTACCCCCTTTTTTGGCTAAGATATAATTCTTTTTCTGGATTTCTCAAATTATGTTGAGACTGCTGCTTCTAGAATCTCTCGTCTTCACTCCTAATTCCCTATAAACGCTCTCTATGCCAACAATAAAGCCTGCAACCATAATCCTAACAAGCAGGTTACATCATATATATCCTGATGATCCTCATCATTTTCCCTAAACCCTTTCACAACCATCATCAATCCAAAATGGTGAAGATGAAGATGGTGGTGATACCATAGAACCTCACAAAGGCCTTATATTATTGAATCTATGATTTACCAAAACTACAAATGTCCTTACGGATTCAAATCAATAGCACAAATCAAAGTGTCATTTCCTGACAATTCAAACCCACAAATCAGTGTAAGCAACTGCCAACCCTGACTTTTTTTTTTTTTTTTTTCAGAATTTCCATCTGCACTTCTCCCAGATATACCGAAAACTGAACTCTGACTGCTATGAGTTGAAGTCCAATGAGGAGTTAGATAAGGAGAAGAAACAATGATGAGCTAGAAAAAGAGAAGAAACTGGACGCTGTGCATACCATCCATACAACAAATCAACAATTTACCAGACGCGAACTTCTTACCAGAGAAAAATGAATTTTAATTTAGATTTTAGTTATAGTACGTTGTGTGGTTAGATTAGTGACTTATTGCTTATTCCTGAGCTCTAAATCTGTTGTTGTTGAAAGCTCATTTGGTAATTATATGTAAGTTTGTGACTGTATTCTGTTACCAACCAATGAATTATAATATTTCTTTCAACACTGGCATTGTTCACACATCATTTTGCTTCTCTTGTATTTCAAAGTGGCGATATTTGTTCAAGAAACATACAAATCTTCTGTATATATCGTCATCTAACAATCCTCCTCAAAGGCAAGTCATACTTATGTGTGAGAGAGATGTGGTGATTTGTATATCCGACTCAAATAGTTTGATTTTTAACCTAATTATATGCTTTATGTGGGCATTTGTACTCAAGATTGTCGTACTACTATTCTTGGTATTTCCAGTGTCACAACCCCAAACTTTGAGATGTATGAACCCTCCCCATTCGCATTCTTTTAATTTACTTTGTTATTTTGACCAAAACATGTCAGTTGCTGTGGTTTTTCAATATTTTCCTTTTAGTCTTGTTGACACATTGAAATGGAATATGTGTTATAACTTTGTTATCTTGAGTGCTGAGAACAGTAGCTACAACAGTGATTTACGTTGGAAATAAAAGTGAGTTTGGTCGATTTCGCGCAGGTTAATTCCAGGCTTTTGAATTTATATGTGAATGTCTGGTTAGAATTTGCTTTTGACTAAGAATGTGTGAGGCCGTTGATGCAATGAGTGGAAGAATCTCTACATATTATATAGATGTGCTTATAAAAATTGGCTATCCTTTAAGTACTCATCATTTTGAAAGGAATTTATATATTCTCATGATCTGTTTTGTGATGCTAAATCGCTGTATATATGTTTGCCTATATGTTTGATATGGTATATGGACATGTATACTTTCATTCTCTTTAGAAGGAACAAACTCTTGGATTCTTCAATAGTAACCTTCTTAGAGTAATTAGGATCATGCTTCTTACTTGTCCCTAACAAAATTATTGTTTTGTTTTTATGATTCCTCCGTCATCTGGCTGATTCAGAGAGAAGAGAAGCAGAAAGGACACTGCTTGAAGAAGATAACATGCTTTATGCTCAGGCTTCACTGCATTTAAACAAATTCCAACCATAGTCTCACAAGTAAGAATCAGTTGTTCTAAGAGAGTATTATTGTTCGTCGACTATCAGTTTCCTGATACCATTTTGTGTTTTGATATGATTCAATCTTTCAAAGTGATTTTTGTATGCACTTTTGGTGCCTGAGCAGATTGAATTGAAAACTGGCTGAAACAAGTCTCACTCCGGTTGATGTTTAAGCAACTATTCACATATGCTAGTCTAGACAGGTTCAGGTATCAAAAATTAGTGGAAAGAGCGCTTGTATTGCATAGTGGAATAGAAAAGAGAATTGGACTGTGTTCCCTTTTGGCTTTGCTGTGGATGATTGGAATTGAGCCAATTGGCTTCAAGAAGAATGGTATATTTCTCAGTGGTTAGTGAGTCTTATTATAGTAGTTGGTGAGTAGAGAAATCCAGAAAGAGTGGTACATGGATGAGGAATTTTCAAAAATGACCAAGTTTTGGTCCCTTAGTTGAAAAACGACCATGTTTTTTTTATGTAGTTGAAAAATGACAATTTCATAAGGAAAAATGTCTTAAATACCTTTTATGAATCAAATTCTCTTTGAAACTTTAAAAATTAAAATAAAAACAACAAAAAATAAAATAGCAAAAACATCAAAACGCCATCTAGCAGGGGGCTATGATACTTACAATACAATTGCACTGAGTCATGTTATTTAATACTATTAGGGTTATTTGTTATATAATTGTTCGACATGAGGAAGACAATTTTTATTTCGGTGTTACTATCATAAAATACAAATGATTTCCATGCTTTATTTAAAGGGAAATAACATATTCATAATTTAGTTGAATAGGCAAAGAAAGAAAATCTAGAAAATCTAGAAAACCAATAACAATGTCGATAAATCATCTTCAACCTTTATTCGATGAATTGCAAATATGTAGTTTAACATAAAACAATAAAAACCAACTATATGTAGCAATATATAAAGCAATATACAAGTCTCCAAAAACCAGATGACTTGTTAATGTCATCAAATAACATTAAAAAAAAAATTGCATTCTGTCAATTAAGTGGAATTGGATTTCTACAAGTTGCACGGTTATGACCTCCTCCACCGCATCTTGAACATTTTTTTCTAATTACATCTTCTCCTACAAATGGAATTCGTACCGTCTTACGTCTTCTAGGTACAATTTGTCTTCTTGGTGGTAAGACAATTTTGTTCTATACATCTTGAGGCACATCCCACTCACTTTTATTCCCAACTGGCCAAATAGGCTCTGCATATGCTAACATAAGTGCATTAGATGTGTAAAACTGAGAGCACATGCTATACACTGATACTCCTTTGAATCTACAGGCAACAGTTGCGTGGGCACAAGGAAGTCGATCAAGATCAAACTCTCGACATGTGCAGGTCATGTTATTTAGGTCCACTGTAAAGGTTTGACTTTGATCATGAATTTGAAATGCATAAAGATCAATTGGAGCCACCTAAAGTATAATGAACCAAGGTTAGCATATTTCCTAAACCAAAATCAAAGTAATATAATGCTAAAAAAAACTGTTGAAAAAACATTCAGATATATAATACATCAAATCTATTGAAGCAACATGAACCAAAGAACGATTCTAAATGACAAAATATTCCAACAAGAAAACAACTATCCTAATTCGAGAGACTTTTAAGGTAATATGTGCCAAGGGATACTAAATATATTGGATAAACATATAGGAAGAGAGCTACATGTATATGTCATATATATTAGATATCAGATAACCGCCTAAGTACTCATCATGACTCCACCATTTCCATTTCAAGTATTAATCATGATTTTCACCATTTCAATTTCAATATTATCCAGACGATACAGGTTCTTAAATGAGTTTACTTTCCTTGGGAGCATTAATCATAAAAGAAGAAGCTATAATCATAACAACTTAACAAGTATAATAACAGTAATTTTTAGAATACATACTCGCATATGTGAACCCATGTTGTTGTTTTTGCGTACTTTGTCTTCAGCCCACTTGGTTAAGTGTGTATTAAGGGAGCTTGCTGCATCACGTCGTTCAACAAACCATTGTTGAAGCACCTCTCTAAGGTGATCCACTAAAGCAGTAATCAGTAATTTTCTAGCTTCTTTGAGCTTCAAGTTCATAGATTCAGCTATGTTTGATGTCATCATGTTGTATCTGTATCCCATAAAATGAGCTCGTGCCCACTTATGACACCCAATGTCTTCAAGATATTTACAAACTTCACCATCTTTTATTTTTCGAATGTCATCCATCACTGAATTGAACTCGGATATTTGGAATTTCTTTGCCGTTGTGTGATATAACTTCAGAATCTTCATTTTTTTGCCAAACTTTGATTGCAGGTTGTTAGCTATGTGAAAGATGCAGGCTCCATGATGTGCTTCAGGAAAAACATTATCTACTGCTTTGGCAATGCTTCCATGCCTATCAGATACAAAAACCAAGTTTTCTACAACTCCAATAGCCCCTCTCAACTTTGTCAAAAACCATGACCATGAGGCATCATTTTCTGAGTCTACCACCCCAAATGCTAAAGGATATATTTGATTCTCTCCATCTTGACATGCAGCCACAAACATGGTTCCAAAGTACTTACCTTTCAAAAATGTACCATCTATAGCAATCACAGGTCTCATAGAATCATAAAATCCTCTAATTGAGGCTCCAATTGCCATGAAAAAATATAGAAAGTGATTTTGTTCATCAGTTTCAATGTGGGTTATTGTACCTGGATTTTTATGCTCTAACATAGCACAATATGCAGGAAGTGTAGCAAATGATTCCGCAGGTGATCCCCTTGCAATTTCTAGTTCTGTTTCTCTTGCCCTCCAAGCTTTATTGTAGCCCATGTTAACCCCAAGTTGGACACGAGCATCATCAATAATATCTCTAGGTCTGTATATACGGGAGGTTCCTCCCTCAAACTTTGACTTGACAAATTGACCAATTAGGGAGCTGCTTGCTTGTCTATGATCACGATGAATAATATCCAATGAACAAGAATGTTCGTTATGAAACTTTCTTACTTCAAAATAGGCCAATTCTTGTAGCTTCACTGCACGGAGTCGCCACTTACAGTTAGGATCCAGACACCCAACTTCAAACCGATCACTAGCAGATTTTGTCACTCTAAACTCGTGATTTTTTCTTATTGCGAGCATACCCAAGTGTTGTTTCGAGGCTTTCTTACTCGGGTATAACTGACCTACCAAAATATCTTCATTGGTGTCCACAAATGTAACATTTTCAAAGTCTTCTATTCGCCTTTTCTTGCCATGATAAGAAGATGATCGAGCAGAGTTATCATTTGTAGATCACGCACTGTCATTGATTTCTACACCGTCCATTACATTCTCATTATCCCGGTTGGCATATGGAAGCTCATCTTCCTCTCCACTTTCAATTGAGACATTTTCAGCATTATCAAACCCAGAGTTTACTATCGGCTCATGAGTGGAACTAAATGCAATTGGGCTCTGGTCTTCAAATTCAATGGAGAAAATTATTGAGTCAACATTATCATACTGAATAGATATGTCAGGTATACTGTTCATGTCTTGACTGCCTTCACTTACAGATCTTGACAAGCTACATTCCAGAGTAATATATAACGGAATCTTGTTAGGTTGCACTGAAAGGCTGTCACACACCCAACTAGCAACATCTTCGTTATCAACTATCTCCATCGTGTTGCACACCCCTAAGCTGCTTTTATATTGATAATGAACTTTCATTCCATATTCATCTGCACTAATACCAATCCGATGATATAATTCTTTCACAAGCTCTTGGTAGGTAATCTTGTGTGAGACTAACATTGATTTCGATTTATCACCTGAATATTGGAAGTTCACCCATTTACCACCATAATACAAAACAATCATAAACCGATTCATTCCCTGAAAGCAAAAAGAAAAACATGACAATATTGTAGCTTCAAGACAAATATATATGAATGATGATTATAGGGAAGGAAACATAATAAACAATGTGAAAACTGGTGAGAAATAATTTAGATCAAGTCCAATATATGCATGTATGTTAAGAACTAATTAAGAATGTAACAAACCTTTCACACTAATGAAATCATTCGATTCCTCCTGTTATATATTTGATAACATATCAAACCACAATACTGCTTATATAGGTATGAGTACTGCATATGCAGTAAGCAAACTACAACGATGAAGACAACACTTTTTAATCATATATTAATATAGATTGAGGGAGATTAAATATCAATATCAAATTGGGACCAATTCATGAACTAGATTAGGATTACCAGTCAGATTTGGATCAAATACCAATATCAGATTATAGAGTTAACATGGGTTAGGAATATCCTAGATTAAAGCAAATTCAAACTAGGAGTAGGAAACCTAGATACATGATACATAAAGTAATAGGTTTAGTTGCTCAGATTAGGACTCCATAAAGAGGAATCCATAATCATGATAAGTTTGTTGCTCATGCTATCAATATCTCACGATTAGGACTCTTAAGCATATATAAAGGATTGAAAACCTAAATTAAGTGTTGGACTCGATCGAGTAGTTATACTAAACTTGTATATTGAATTATTGGATTCGAGTATGAACACTTGATCTAAAAGTTCTTGACCTTGAATTAAACCCTAAATTCAAAAACATAATCAAACTAGCAAGTTTTGGAGTAAATGACGACTCCCTGAAAAGAAAAGAAAAGATTATAGACATACATACCTTGAACGCAGAATGAGTTTGACTATACGTGATCCAAATAGCTTTTGACTGTATAAGAAGTTTGGAAGTCGACGAAGACCAAAGAGAACGCGCAATAGAAGAAGGCTATCGAAATCGTTATTTGAGTATTTGATCTTATTTGAGAGATCTCCTTATTTGATTCATAAAGGGTATTTAAGACATTTTTTCTTGTGAAATGGTCATTTTTCAACTACATAAAAAAACATGGTTATTTTTCAATTGAGAGACCAAAACTTGATATTTTTGAAAATTTCTCTACATGGATAGTGAGTGACAACTTGATGATACATATGATATTTATAAGAAATGCATACCTATGCTCTTTTTTCTTTTATTTAAGCATGTGGAAGCTTGTGAGACTACTGTTATAAGAAGAATTGGGTCTACTGTTTCTTTTTTCAGACTAATACAACCGAAATTGCTCTATCAAAAAATGAAAGAACTCGGTAGGATCTTTAATTTTTGATCGGATTGAAGGTTAATTAATACATTTTCTTCTATGAGGAAATGTAATCGGTTCTATAATATTTCCTAAAGAAAAAAAATAAAACCTATTTTAATCCTCTTTTCAGAAAATCATATACAAGTAAAAGTTTTGTTTATCATATTGGAAAATATATCGCTTATTAGTTTTTTTGTGCGTGGTATAAATGAGAGTCAGAAACTTCTTGTTCCTGAGCTTGTGGTATAAAATGATTGAATATTTTTATATTTCGTGTCTTATAGTTTATAGTTTAGATCTTATACTCTTGGTAGGAATAAAACTAGGAAAATAAGATTCAAGTTTGTACCCCTTATCTGTATATGCTCTTTCTTTAGTTAGTTCGTGTCGTATACCGATTAGTTTAGATTACCTAATCTACCGTTATAAGTTGTAAATATGGAATAGGTCTTAACGCGCTTTATTAAATGAAATTTTCTGATTCTGAGAACAAAGGTTTAGAGAGGTTCCGAGTGATATTTTTGCTTTATGAAATAGGAAATCATTTAAAAGCTTTTTGATAAATCATAACACGTATAGATAAACACTAATATGTACGAGCTTTAAAATGTTTTTTTTTTTTCTCTAAAATTTAAAATAAACTGTACCAGAAAGAAGATAGAGTTTAGAAAGTGTGAATTGTACTACGCATCTACGAGATCGTATAAATGCTAATTTTGTGTAGAGCCAAAGAGGGTGAAGTGCGAACTATACAACTTAAAAAAAAAAAAAAAAAACCATATTCTTCGTCTCCAAAAATGCAAAGAGGATTATACCAAACGCAAAGAGAATTAAACCATTTTGGTAACATAGAATTAAGGAATTAAATTATCGTTGACTTTGACTTGGGTATTCAGATCCAACGGCCACTATAAAAGCTGTGACAGAATTCCCAGGTCATTCTAGAATCACCGTATAAAATGAAATTTCCGAAAACAGCCCAAGTCCCCAACAAACCCCAAAACCAGCATTCTATTCTCATTCTCTCTCTCTCTCTCTCTCTCTCTCTCTCTCTCTCTCTCCCAAATTCCCCTCTGAAAATTCCGCAGAGAGAAAAAGCGAGAGAAAAGCCATGAACACGATGCACTACGCGGAGGTGAGCACCACCGCCGGCGCCGCCAGAAAGCTCGAGGAGGTCGACATCGAGTCCGGCGAGCTCTTGTACCCCGGCATCAGCAAAGGCGAGAATCAGCTCCGATGGGGTTTCATTCGCAAGGTCTACGGCATCTTATCCGCTCAGCTTCTCCTCACCACAGCCATCTCCTTCGTCACCGTGCTCTACACTCCCGTCAACGACCTCCTCAAGGGCAGCCCTGGCCTTCTCATGTTCTTCGCCTTCCTTCCTCTCGTCTGTAAGTACCTTCCAAACCCTAATTTCGTTTCCGATTTGTGGTTTCAGCGATTTTTTGTGTAAATGTTGGTTCTGGTTGTGCGAATTTTAGATTAGAGGTTGTAGATCAGGAAAGAAATTCAGATCTGAGTGTCTAGGTTTTAGGATTTGCGATTTCAAGTGGTGTATGTAAGCTTCGATTGCGGTGATTAGGTTATACTGTTTAGATCGATTGTATTGGTTGCCTGGTAAAGAATTCAATTCTTCAAGGGATTGATAGCTTGCTTGTTTGGTTTTGTAGGATCATATTTTGTGGTTAGTGTTTATCATATGCCTGGTAAAATGCTTCGTTTTGATGAAATGTTTGCTAGTCGTGTTATCAGTTGTATTGGTTTGTTGTATAAGAATTCAATTATTGAAGGGATTGATATCTTGCTTGTTTAGGTCTGTAGGATAAAATTTACGGTCACAGTATACTATTCTGTGAAAGCATGATTGTTATGTGATTGGGAAAATGCTTTGTTTTGATGCAGAACTCAAGAATGGCTACTTTGACATAGATTTATGTTACAACAGTGATGAAAAGAACTGTATTCGCTTGTTGTGTTATCCATTGGTTTCATTGATAGTTTTGCATTATCTTACTTTTGTGTTTGGATTCTTTGCAGTGTTGTGGCCCCTTCATGTGTACCAGCAAAGGCATCCTCTGAACTTTGTCTTCCTTGGACTTTTCACTCTGAGTCTGAGTGTCACGGTTGGTGTAGCGGTTGCTAATACTGATGGTGAGTTTCATTACTCTTATGTCGTGAATGTATTGGTGCTTTGTTACAATTTGCTTTCAGTTAGGTTTTGTTTTGAGTTAACGTTGTAGGCTTTATACAGGTTTTTATTTTTTGGTATGAACGGTTTAGTTTGTTATTTTTGACATGTTTGTCATCTGATTATATATGTGCATTGCTTGCTTGCAGGAGCGATTGTGCTTGAAGCCTTGATTCTAACCTCAGGTGTGGTTGCATCCTTGACTGCTTACACCTTCTGGGCTTCAAAGAAGGGCAAGGACTTCAGCTTCCTTGGACCAGTCCTGTTCACTGGCCTCATGGTTCTCCTCTTGACCAGCTTCATGCAGGTCAGACTCTTGCCATGAAATAGTCCTGTTTGTTAGATTTTTTTCATCTGAACATATACCATACTTTAAATACATGGAACTATTTATCTGACTTGGTGATTCTCTGCTCTCATGTAGATGTTCTTCCCACTTGGTCCTACTTCTAATGCTGTCATCGGTGCCGCTGGTGCTATTCTCTTCTCTGGCTATATAGTCTACGATACCGAGAACCTCATCAAGCGCTTTACATATGATGAGTACATCTGGGCCTCCATCACTCTTTACCTCGATATTCTGAATCTGTTCCTTACAATCTTGCGGATGCTGAGGCAGAGCGACTCTTAGTTTGCATGTGGCGGACATGAACTCTCAGTTGTGGACATAGTATATGTAGTCCAAGGCTAAAGTGGATGTAGTATATTCTTTTCTACCTTTCTACTCTTATTAGTTCTTTCGACCGAGTTTGCTGTGGGATGTCATGCAACTTTGGCCAGACCTAAGTGTGCTTACAGCAAGTCAATTATGTGAATTGTTTTCTAATGTGGTTTTGTTCCTCCATATTTGTTTAGGACTATTATCTTGATCCTATATTGTTTAAGAATCCAAAGTGAAATATTGGTCTTGGTGAGCGTGTGGATAGTAGGAAAACAACGCAGTAATATGCATTTATGGCAGTAATATGCATTTATGTCAGTCATGCTCACCTATAATTTTGAAAAGTGACTAATTTACTACCATCTTGGTTAGTAATCTGGCACTAGGTGATCCAATTAAGACATCTGCAGTCGATATGTCTAACTCTACAAAGGTTTAGCATCAAACTTCTTTTTTATAGGACATATTGGGCAGATCACCACCTCAATCTCGTAGCCTTCCAGCGTCCCCAGGCACCCATAGTCCCATACCATGTGCGACCTCTGATCACAATGATCATGCTAGACGTTTGTTCACATCCCATACACCAAAAGTTTGGCAAACTATAAACTTCATTGTTCACAACTTAGAGGCAATTCTTATCTGAATGCTAGACGTTTGTTCACATCCCATACACCAAAAGTTTGGCAAACTATAAACTTCATTGTTCACAACTTAAGAGGCAATCCACAACCAAGGACAATACGGAACAAAGCCAGCATAACCTACTCTAGCAGTATGCGTTCCAGCACTCGGCCAAAAAGGACCGGTAATATTATTATTAGGATCCATTGTTGTACTCGAGGCCTTGTACGGTATTACTTGAGGAACATGGATCTAATTTACACAAAACTTGAGTGTTTAGGCTATTCACCAGTCCCTCCAAATTTGAGTAATTTCTGCTGCCATTGTAATTCTCACCGGCTTAGTCACGGATGTTGATTTCGAGATGGACGGCTTCCTAACTGGTGCCCTGAGCTAAAGCATCAACCAACAGTTTATGGTTTATTACAAGGCACTTGACCAGTACCAACTTCCTGTTGTTTTCTAGGTTGGCGTAGAGGAACGCGTACTCCTCGTCCAGCTCGTTCCATTGGTTGATTCCTATATCTTTATCGGAAGTTGAGAACTACGAGGAGAGGGCATCGTCGGAGAAAGCAGGAGGTCCGGTGGCGATAAGGACGTACCCAGAGGCAAGGAAGAAGGCGTGAACGGCGAAAGCTACCTTGTCATTGTTGTTCCCAAAGGATGGCTTCGCCAATCTGATCAACCCCATGACCGACTTTTCGCTCGCCATCAGTGGCGGATCCAGGGATGCAGATTTCATCTAGGCTCACCCTTACGTGTGATATGTGATATATTTTTTTTTGTTGACAATGTTGTTTGGGTGCGTCTATTGCGATCCTATAATCCATTTTGTTCTACCCACGTATGATTGATTTATTGAAATACCAAAATACTCTGATGTAAAATTACAACAAGGGACAATATAAGTTGTTACAAATTACAATTTTTTTCTTTTTCTTTTTCTTTTTCTTTTTTATCCTTTTGTTTTGGACGAACACAAATTTCATAACTCTAACCCAAATTTATCATATTCTGTCGTGAGTCTGAAGACACTAGCATTTAACCTGAAGATGAGGTAAACTATTTGTATTTTTTTTTTTTTTGTTGATGATTCGTCTATCTCTTTACTCATTATTTCTCATGTCGACTTTATATGTAAATTCTCATACACAACTATTGTACCGTATTTATGAACAACAGATAAATTAGTTCAAGAAACTTAGAAGTATAGAAGGTGTTGCTCGTAAAGATACATTTACAGACATTGTTCATCTTGATATCTACTGATACCATTTAGTTGTTAAATTTGAGAGTTTTTTCTTGTTCTTTAACTTGAATTTATATTTTCATATGAATTTTTGTTCACTTGGTGATTTTACTTACCTTGATCAAATCTGAATTTGACAAAATATATGAATAGAATGCAGGATGAAAAAGTAGAATTAAGAAAAAAGTTTTTTAGGTATTGTTAATAGGTGAACAAAGTAGACTTACAATTAAAATTATATGAGTGAGGTGTGAAAAGAATGTAGGCTGAGCAAAGTGGTTTGTGGGGTGGCAATAAACACACCCTTTGACAAAATATATGAAGAGAATGTAGGGTGAACAAAGTACAATTGAGAAAATGGTTTTTTTAGGTATTGTCAATGGGTGAACAAAGTAGAATTGAGAAATTAGTTTTTTAAGTATTATTAATGGGTGAACAAAGTAGACTTACAATTAAAATTATATGAGTGGGGTGTGAAGAGAATGTGGGATAAGCAAAGTGGGTTGTGGGGTGGAAATAGACGCACCATATTGTTTCCATGTCAAAAAGATATTTCAAGGAGTAATATATAATGTCCTCATTAAACCCATTTTTCTAAAGATGGAAAACTTGGGGGAAGAAAATAAGAAGGAAAGTAATAAATAGTAATACAAAATAAGAAATTATTGTATGAAAAAATTGTTTAAGGAAATTATGTTTCCGTCCTTCTGTTATGTGTCATGCCCTAATACACATAGGATTGGTTAATCCAGTTTCCTTATTAGAATAGATTACAGTTGATAGAACTTCTAGATTCTTCGGAAGACTATATGTAATGCCTATAATACGCATTTCTATCAATAAATGAGTAGATCGTTATTCTCGTTATCTTTTATCCTTCAACACGTTATCAGCACTATGCTCTAACCCGAGCTTGATAACGAAACCCTAAAATCTTCAACAACAAAAAACCTTAAATTTTTTGCTGTCGTACCCCATCGACTTTGACTTGGGCACCCCAGAAATTTGCTCTGGGCACCCAACCCAACTCGCCGGCGAACCCTACCCTTCGATTACAGCCTAGATCCTGTAGCACCTTGCCTTGCGCCACCCCAGTAGCGAGTGCACCAGGCCTCCCCAGCCTTGGACCCACATCCTTCCCTCCACCAAACCAGCGCGGACGCACGAAGCCCCGATCTGGTGACCCTTGACGGAGCCGAGACGAACCCAAGCCGATCTCCAGTCTGGCATCGCCTTTGCTCCTCTGCAGCACAGAGCCGATCCGGCAGCACCTCGACGATCCCAGCCTCCGCGCGCGCGTCGTCGGAGCCCTAAAATCACCGATCTACCTAGACGAATCACCTTTGTCGGCGACCCGAACGAGGCTCAACCCGGATCTCCAGACCTGACCCGGATCGTTCTCACCCATCTAAAACGTACGAGGGCCAAAACGGTAAATTTGCCCCTCTAGGTAAAAAGTTTCTACCCCATGAGTAAAAACAGTTTATTTACAGTAGTAACTATTTAATTAGTTTTACATTTTTATATATACTCATGAATATGACTAACCATATGTTATATTTTTCATAAAATTTTTCGTGCGACGGATCGCGATGGATTTGTGAGAGTAACTTCGCAGCGTGGAAGTAAGCATGAAAATTATAAGGGCAACTTCTCTTACATGGCACACTAGCACGTAAGCTTTTATAAAAGTTGCCGCTTTTGAATTTTAATTTCATAGCCGGGCTTCGTAGTGATGTGCTCATATTATCTTATATTTCTAAGTCTCTTATGCTTGAGATTTGTGTTTAGTTATCTTCTTTTTGACTTATTTACGTTAATTTCGTGTTTTTGTAAGTTTCTGTTATAGAGAGAAGAAAATGAGCTAAAATGCGCAAATAAGGATTGAAAGACAACTGCAATCCCGAGCATCAGAATCTGTCTATGCAAAACATCCAACTTTGCCGAATTACTGGGAATTACTCGGAGCGAATCAGACTATGAGCCTTACATCATTGGAAAGCTACAGATGTCTACTTTATGTAGGATTTTACGGATCTCAATTTCTGTAGGATTTTACGGATCGTTTGAGTAAAGATAGGTCAGATCAGAAAATGTGCTTAGATTTACAGACATTTGTGGAGAACTCAAGTTCCGTGTCACAAGACCGTCAACCCTAAAGCTTCAAGGACAGTAATGCAGATGAGGATTCAAGGAGTACATGTATTCCTAGGTCTACAAGAGATATCTCAAGGTTTTCCCATTCCATATCAAGAAAGGAGTCCGAATCCAAGTCTTACAAGGAAACTTGAAGTCAAAGATGAGCAGGAAACTTCTCTATTTAAGGGAGCACGAATTTCACATTGAGGGACGTCTCGAAAGCACATTGAAGACACCTAAAGGAGCAGAGACCATCCATCCATCCATCTTCACCTTCATCCCCTTTCCATCTTTTCTATGTTTTACTTAGTTATTTTTTGTTAAACCTTTTCTAGGGTTAGGATGATGCCTTAGCATGATTATTTATGTTTCTGATGACTGATTAATGAATTTATAGTTTTTTTATGATGAATTCTTAGTCACTATTTTAATTGATGCTATATGTTTGAGTTCTTTAATTGATCACCATAAGGCTTTGCATCTAGTAAATTAAAAGATGAATTTGAGGTGTACCTGCAATATAATTCATATTAGTTTCTTGTGATTAAGAATTGTGAATTACATTATTGTCATAACTGAAGTAATGGTTTGCATAATTCTCTTGTTTTCTAGAATGTAATAAGTCTTACATGTTAAATTTATGCCGTAACTGGATAGACTGCATGCTAGAATATACGACCTCTGCCGTACTTGGAGAGAATCATACACTTAAGGAAAACTATGTTCTAAGTGTCGTACCTGGACTTAGATACAAGAATTGTCATTTAGAGAAATGAAAGAGTTTGTTAGTTGCATCAAAGCATAAATAGGATTGTTAATGGTTGATTCTGACACCCTAGGTTCATTCATCATTGTTTTTTACTTATTTTCTTGTTTGTTTGTTTGTTTCTTTAAATTGTTATCATGATCTTGTGTTTTAGTGTAGTTAGTTTAGGTATTTCATAATTTGAATTGAATTAATATCCTCGTGGGAACGACAACCCCTTTTCTTCCATTCACTATACTGTATTCACCTTGTATACTTGTAGGAATCCATCACGTAGCCTTTTTCTACCCCTTCGTTTCTTATAACGTGGGTTGATGTGAGGAATTGGGACCCCTCATAGCAAAGTTGAAATTTGTGATGGTTTAACAAGTCACGGTATTACGATGAAATATTGTCGTGGTTAATAAAAGGACAAACATCGATTTGCGACGGAAATTGTCGCGGTTAACATCGATTTGTGACAGAATTTGTCGCGGTTAATATCGATTTGTGACAGAATTTATCATGGTTTACATCGAATTGAGTTACCATAAACCTTGGTCTTAACCAAATTCAATAATTGGAATTAATTGCAACAAGAATTCGATAACCTTGGTCTTAACCAAATTCAATAATTGCAACAAGAAACTCACTATTTATATGGAAGAAGATGAGAATATTATTCTCACGGTTACGGATTTTAAAAGTAAAAGTTACATTGCGGAAGATATGAAGCACACGACTTTGGTTTAATAGTCTAAGTGACTACAAAATCCGTTTATTTTTCCAAGTTTTGTGAGGTGTATCATGGTCAAGACCTCGATGCAAGGTTGGCATATATATTCGTTTTTTGTCTTGCACATATGGTTCGATCTACATAAGTTATATGATAATGCAATATATCACATTATAACTATATGACACTACATTGGACTACAAAAGACCACCAATTACTATAAGGTAGCGTTTATAAAGGCTGAAATCGCACTAAGTTTGGCAAAATGCATACTTGGGCATCATAATTAAACCAAGTGTGGCGCAATGCAGACTTGGCATATCATGATGTTGCGCAATGTACATCGGTTTTAGATCAAAAGAGGATTTTTAATGTCAAGTGCGGCACAATGCACACTTATATAATTGCAAAGACATTACAAACAAGAATAGTCTTCTACACTCTTGAGCATATTCATAATTATAAAAAGAAAATTGCGTTACGCTAAATGTCATCTAAAATTAGATGTTGAAAAAACCTCTTCTTTCTCTACAAGATCCAACAATGGGCCGTGGGTGCTCACGACCGATTTTGCCAAGTTTTGGCATGTTTTAAGCCTTGTTTCGTCCATCAATGTAGTATTACACATCATATAATGCACTCTAAAGAATTCCAATACCTTTTTTTCAATCTCCATCGAAATTGTTAACATATTTCGGTTTCTATGTCTTGACATAAGACTGTTGTCTCTACATTCTTGTATATGAATGTGTCGTAGAGAGATTGAATGTTTAGCTTATTGCAAGGAATAGACAACTATTCATAGATTTAGTTCTTTATAAATCCATTGTGACTACGATGACTAGATCATCACAAATAATCAAAGAGCGGATTAATGCTCAAGTTCCAATGCCTGTTGGCGTTATGATTTAAGTCACACATGCACTTTATGCATAAGGAAGCAATCGAACCGTGCTATGACTTAATGATATTCACGCTAACGTTTATCTCCTGGAAACACATTGTGAAAATTGATGAGAATTTCTTATGTATCACTATAATGAATGCGCAACATTCATGAGTCACTTTGATGTTACATACAAGAATGATACATAAGATGTTGGCCTCAATGGCTTCTCATTGTACACTGGTTGTTATAGGGAACCTTAACAGTGATTGAAAAGTTACGAAAACCTAGATTTTCCGGTTTTTCAGCTTGCGGACCAGTCATTGTGTGGACCGGTTCACCAAATTTTAGACCGGTTCTGGAGGTTCTGTTTGCAGCCACTGATTACTACATCCAAGCCTACCTACTCACAGTAGTTGGTGGCATTTGGAGACCTGGAAGGTGGTGAACTGCTCAAAAGAAATGTTCACGGATGTCCGGAGACTCTGAAGACCGGTTCGGCACTTTTTCGGCCGGTTCGGTTGTTGTGGATGACGGTTTTGGAATTCTAACTCCCATGTCTACCTGTTTACAAATGGTAGTGTTTGGAGCTATGGACGATAGTGAACCGTTAAAGGAAATGTAAAACAGAGGTCTAGTGATGTCGGCGGTCGGTTCAACCGGTTTCTTTTTTGCCGCTCCCAGCGGTGAGGCCTGAGGTTTTTTGGACCCGTAAGACCAACGGCTACGGTTTATAGCAGGGTCATAGTTTTACCATTCATTTTGCCCACCATTATTCAAATATTTATGTTACGATTGTAACGGTATGCATATTTGTTAACGGATTGAGTTAACGTTTTGCAATCTATATCGTCCACATGTTGTATGTGCCAAATTGTGCCTCCACAAGTGCACAATGATGGGTTATTTGATGAATATTTTCTTTGAATAAGACATGAGCTTCCGACTATAGTCCGCTTATATAAGAACCTTGACAAGCGATATCTTTTATGTCACTTTGATGAGCTAGTTTTCCCGTCATTAGGGGAAGATAAGAACAAGAATGTTCAAGTGGAACGACTTGGAATTGTCATGGTTTGTCTCAACTGTGTCTCATCAAGTTCCCTAAAGTGACTAGATCACATATACATGCTGCAAACATACTTGCAAGAATTGACATCCAGATAAGAGGACATGTTGATGTTCGGTTAAGAGGACATGTCGTCACCCATAGATGGTGGCATGGTGACGCCACAAATGTGGTAGATGGTGTCACTAGGCCGTGGCCCCCACGGTTTAAGGGGAGGCCACTTGGTTCGATACATACTCGCCGAGGAAGAATGCGAGTTTGGCACAAGTTGATCCTTTGATCAATGATACTCATTTGTCTGTTATTTATGGATTATGGTCATCATTGGGGGACACCTAAATGTCAATACCAATCCATATAGAGATCTCTACACTTAGAAATTTCATCAGTGTGCATGATGACGTGGTTTAATGAGTTTGATATCGAACCATATTTCGTTGTAAATACTTGTGATGACCTGACTAGGCAGGCAAGCTAGTAGGTGCATCCGTCCCACATCGCCCGGGGGAGACAAATTTCTATGCTTATATGTGCAGAGCTAGCACCTTACATTGAGACGCGTTTTGGGGTGAAACCTCAAGAGCAAAACCAAGGGTCGTTGGGCCCAAAGCGGACAATATCTCAATGTATTAGGCCGGACTATTACAATACCAATGTTGTAGATTGGCCTAAATGGAAAGATGCGATCCAATTTGAACAAAGAGATAATGCTTTGGTCAGGTGACGCCGACACCGCAAGGGTAAAATCTATCAGTTATGTCTTTGTTACAAAGCGTAGTGAGAAAAAGAACTTAGACTCACCTTCTGGCGCAAGGTCTCTCACAAACGCCCTGGAATCGATTACGATGAAATATACTCTCGTAATGGATGTCATTGCACTCCACTACCTTGTAAGTTAGGTAGTTTCCGAAAAACTGAACATGCAGCTTGTGGTCACAACTTATCTCTGTTAGGAACTAAGAGATGTACATAAAGATCTTGAATAGATCGGTTTCACCCAAATCAAGTGGCTCATGATCATCGAGTGTGTTTGCAAGATATTTGCTAAGTATCTACTTGATTAGGGAAGGGATATGACGAATTATGTCTCTTTGCGTGTATGTTTCGGATGAATCATGATGAACTCTTGTTAAACTTAGAGATGTCACTAATCCAAAATTAAGAATGAAAGGATCTTGGGAATTCTTGGTCTCGAAAGTGAGGACCGTTATTGATGATGCTTATTCATCAGTCAGCATAAGGTAAGCCAAAGGACGATAAAGTTATGCCTATATGTATCCCTTGATTGATCAAAGTCTTGAGAAGACCCATTTCGTCCATATGATGAAGAAGTCTTGGGAGAAATTCTCCATCTAAGTACGGTAGCACATTCATGTACTTATTACAGTATGCTTGACTCGACATCTCATTCTCTATAAACCTGTAAGGCCAAGTTCTCCTTAGTCTTTCCACTCTCTTCCTAGCGGTCGAGCAACTTCGCTCCCTCTTAGATGAGTGTGAAGGAATATCAAGGTAGTGGCTGGATGTCCAACGCTCCAATTTTCGGTAACTCACCACAATGAATAAAATCGTCAAATAAAAATGACGTCCAATGCTCCAACCAAATAAACAATTGCATGCACATTATTTAAACCAAGAGTCCACTCACAAATTAGGCCTAAGCCTGAAGTCGGTCTGAAGCCTCTTCTGCTCGAGGTTCCTCACGTCCTGATCCAAGAACATAATTAAATCCTCAACTATATACCAACGCTTATATAAAAATAGGCAAAATTAAATGTGGCCTTATCTACTCTCATCCTTGCCCAACTTTGCAAATCTTAAAATTGATACCGTCCAAACTTCACCACAAATACTGGCAGCCTTAAATCTACCTTCGACGGCCGAAACAACAATAATCTAACGGCCGGATTCTATCCAAATTAACAGTCAAAATACCAAACTTCGAAAAATCCCAAACCTATCCAAAATTCCTCCAAAAATTCCAAAATTCACATCATTAACCTCCCCTTAATATTCCACATCTAAAACCATAAAAATTCCCCAAACAGCAGCGGCTCCGGCGACCTCCAATGCCTACCAAATTTTAACAGCATCTTTCTCTCAAAACGCACAACAACTTCCTTAACTAGCACAAACACCAATTCCAAGCCTAACTATGCCAATCGAACGAAAACAGTAATTAGAACCCTAGAATTTCAATCACCGATTTCTCCTTACCTAGCTCAAGAGGGAGCGAAACCTCTTAGGGGTTTGCTGCACGGGAGGAGAGCTTTCCAACGAGCTAAGCAGCTCCGGCTGTGGCGGCCGGAGGAGAGAGTTCCGGCGAAGAGGCAGTCGGATTCTCGGAGGAGGTTTCTCCCGATCGGCGGGGCTACACGCTCGGTCGCCGGCCCAGGAAGAGAGAGGAAGAGGAGGGGGTCCGAACGGGACCGGTCCGGCGGTCTCTGGTGGCCGGACGGCGGCGGACGATCGGCTGGAAGTTACGGTAGTGGGAGAGGGAGAGAGAATCGGGAGGGAGGAGAGAGGAGAGAAATGATTTTTTGGGCTTTTTTCCAAACCGGCCCAACTCCTTATACTTACCAAATAAAACCCAACTCCAAAATTTAAACACCCCAAAATAATACCCTAATAAAACTTACCTTTTACTAGCTAAAATTTACCATTTTTACCGTCGTCATAATTTTCTCCTACGAATAATTTCTCCGAAATTTTCGTCCCTCAATACTCCTCTAGGAACCTTTGAAACTATAAACTCATTTACAAAGACGGTAAAACTCTTATTAATACCAAGCTAATACATAAGGTTTAAATTAAGAGTTAGGGTGTGACAATTATAGATTTTTTTGGTTAGTTTTAGGCTGATTGTATGAGTCTTAGATTGTTTATTGTAAGTATTTGATTGTAATCCGATGATTAATCAATGAAGTATTGTTTTTAGGGCCAGCTTTGGTGCTTGACCCCAGGCCCGGTCCTGGCCCAGTGTTGGTGATGCGCTCGCACCAGGGCCCAAGGCTGAAGGAGGCATTTTTTTTTTCATTTGTTATATACATATACAGTTCCCTTCCAGAGTGAGACACCGCTCTGAAATTAAAGTGTGGTGCTCTTCATTTTGCTCACTTTTAGGTCACATTTTCATATCTCCACCGTTCGATGTCTATAACATAGTGTGTAGATCATTCTTGCAAAGTTTCATCTGATTTGAAAATCATTTGGGTACCGAATTAGATTAAATGAATCAACTGAACAAAATCTGTCGAAACGGAACCGTTCATGTAAATCACAATTACAGAAGCTCAAATGATCTTTAAATTGGATGATACTTTGCAGGAATGATCTACACACTATGATCTAGATACTGAACGGTAGAGATGTGAAAATATGACCTAAAAGTGAGCGAAATAAGGAGCACCACACTTTAATTTCATAGCGGTGTCCCACTCTGAAAGAGAACTGTGTGTGTGTGTGTGTGTGTATATATATAAGTGTAATTAATATAATAAGAAAATGAAACCACAATTATAGGGTTCCACGAATCCTGTTGTCGTTCAAGTTCTCTCTTCTCCTCATTCTTTGCGTCTTCTTTATTTCTCAAAGAAAAATCTTCTTTTTCGTCTCTTCTTCTCTCTCAAACTCTTAATCTTCTGATTCATTTCCCAAATTCAAATACCCATTGCAACAATAAAGGAGCTCGATTGGAGATTGATGTTCTCCGGAACCAAATTTCTTTTGTCTGCTCTCTTTATAAATTACTCATGATCCTTAGAAATTTTTCATCCTCTGTCAATTTCACATCTCCTCTCTCACAATCCAGTTTTTAAAGACTGAACATAAGGTTACTATGAATATCACATCTTCGAATTCTTCTTTTTGGGTTGAAAAAGGTTGCTTCGAATCTCCTTTTTTTTTCTTTTCTGAAATCATGCATCCGAGATATATGAAATTCCTTGGTTTTGATAGAATGGATTTTATGTTTCTGAGACTAATAGTTTAAAGCCACTCTGAACCATTTATATAGGTAGAATTTGAAATGTGCAATGACTTGTGAAGTTTTTGCTGAGACCTTAAGTTGTCGTTCTATTTAAACTTATTGTAAATTAAAGAAAAAAAGAAGAGAAGACACAGAGAGAATAGTTGGGAGGAGGTAGAAGTGTTCTCATTCATTCTCATTAGCCTCCTTATATAGAGGTATGATTTGCATCAGAGTACATAACTAATGAGTAATTACGTGGATAGCCACATAGATTATAATATTTATAACACTCCCCCTTGGATGTCCACCAATGAATGATGAAATTGGACGCGCTTAATGTTGTCTCGTTAAAAACCTTGCCAAGTAAGAAAAACCCAGTGGGAGAAAAATAACCCTGGTCGAAGGAGAAAAAGAGTACAACGCGCATATGTCTTAGGTAACATACTTCTAGATGTTTCCCCTGATGAGAATCTCCCCCTGAGTGTTGCAAACTTCATGCGTCGTAAATAACGGCTAAGTGTTGCAAACTTCATGCGTCGTAAATAACGGTTTGATTTGTCCATCACTAAAGTGAGACCAAGCGTGTTTTGCATATAGGTGCTCATCGTGAAATTTCAAACCTGCAAAGTTAAAACAATACCAACATAGCTAGACGATTTTAATACGTCTTACCTCATTTAGTCATATGATCAAATTCATACAATAAGTAACAGCAAGACAACATAAACAAATTGACATTAAAACATTGAAAAATCTCATGGTGTATCTAGCCATACACATTAATATCTTTGCGTAGTGATACGTCTCAGATAAGATTTTCAAGAGCTCCGAGTAATTTATAACTTCGAAAGTTAGAATATGTAACAACATAATTATCATAATTCGAATTCGATTTTGTAGTCCAATCATAGTACTCGTTGAGGCAATTTTGGTCACATTAATTATAACGAATGAGTATATATGAGCTAGTTTTAGACTGTTTGATTCCATGAATTAGCTTCAGGCTCTCTCAAGTATTCATGGATCGAATTACATTAGAATCATTCATGTATTTGAATCTTTTAAGGATTTGACAAGCGATATGTTTGTAATGACACTTCATTTTCGGGAATTTGCTTTTAGCAACGTGTCTTTTACGATCCTCATAATATACGATGACAAATGTCGTAAGTCTCTCGTTAATAACAACTATATCTATTATGTAACACTGTACTTACAGAAAATTGTCACGCATAAGAAAAGATATTCATAATCCCCATGTCTCTTGTAGACATTATGTCATAGTGATTTATTTTCACTATGATCAATACCCTTTTGTATCATGTAGGATTAAAGGTCAAAGAATCTCATCGTGTTTCAAATATTGAGTTTCATTGGAATTGCCTCTTTCCAATTTGGCCAATAATATGTTTTGTCGACATGCATAATGAAACGTGGAATAGCATCGATTAATACAGTCTTTAATTGTCTTTGGTAGCTACCATTTGTAATTTGTCATAGATGATCATCATTCACAGATCCAACACATTCTTATATGCATGCATTTGATTTTTGGGTACCCATGTCACTTCTAGGGAAAATATTGTCACTTTTAGGAGAAGTATTATTTAGCGAATGTGGATCTTTTACTTGTAATATCATATAGACCATTAGAGGACCTGTATAATCTTCTATTTTCAGGAGCTTAAAACTTTAGTCCTGGTGGATACATTTTACTCAAATTCATGCCGTTATTCAAATGACATTAGTCTTATTCTCCCCCTAATGGCGAGAAGACTGTCATTTTATGACCATCCGCAAATATGCGTTTAAGCTCTATCACTTTATTTCAAGTGAGATGTTCATTGGCTGGTGGCGAACCTAAACCAAGTATAAGGTCAAAAACATTATATTCATTAGTGGCAACCAATATATCATTCTCTTATATGCGTACCTACAACCTTTGTATGTGTAGCCGTATTAGGAACTCTGACATTGATTAGTTTATATTCTCTTCAGGAGAACCATGTCACTTAGGTAAATATGCATCCCACAGATCGAATGTGCTAATATGGTTTGTCTCTAGGACTTTAACCCAAGCAGATGCCTTAGCATTTAGCATATAATTTTATCAAGATCTTTTATCAACTCATTTGCTGTGATATTTCTCAAAACCAAAATGAGATGGTGGATAGACAACTCACACCAATTTACATCGTTCTTCAGGAACAATCTTTCTCCCCCTCATGACAAGAGGAGTGTCTCATTAAGGTGACAACTCGAAAATATGCGGCAAATAGACTAGTGGTCATCAAAACTTGCTACTGCTTCCAAGCAACACTGTAGATAAAATATGACACAAATAGTCATGGCAAATAATGTATTTGGTTCAATGAACTTCTGGTTCATGATATAATTATATGCCACAAGTTATTGGATAAATTTAGCACTGTATGTGCTCTTTTGGAGCCATGAATTATATGTGTAATCGAAGCTTCAAGTTCGAATATTTACTACTACAATGCAATATTTTAAAACTTCTGGTCCAAAAATATTACACTCAAAATTCATATGATCGAGAAGTAGGGTTGTTGGCCCGAATGAATAATAATAAAATTTAAATAAAAGTACTGTAATGAAAGTGCATAACAAAATGAGAAAATAGTACTAAACATAAATAAATAAACTTCGCATTGGAAACTTCTGGTTCCATAGATGAAGAAAATATACAGAACTTCTTGGTCTGATTAACTTCATCAAATATGATAATCTTCACTTCACCAAATATGATAATCTTGATCTTCCGATCTCCTCTAGTTACACAAAAACATAATATCATATAAGGCGAGGAACTTCGGGCCCTCATATAACTAGGGATCACAAGATTTAGTTCTGTCATATTATATATGACTTTAAGGGACTTCTGGCCCTTCTTGATTGTATGAGCTTTGAGAACCTTCATATCGTAATTTCATTATATTACTCTTTGAGGAACTTCAAGCCCTTCATAGTTCGATCAAGAGATTTCAGGTCTAGATTTATGATCACACAATTCATAACTGGGTGTAACCACGAGTTTACTCTCAAATAATAAAATTGACACATATCATGAAATATACAAATTGGCAAATACATACCTGATGTCAAATGCTTCACCATAGCACCATAGTAGCACAATCAATGACTACATAATCAAATATGCAACGGCCATGCCATATTGAATGGAACGCAAACTAGCTCTCATTTGCATAACAACATATGTAAAGACAATTATTCCTTCCATATTACTGCGTTGATCAATCAAGGATCAAGTTATCATGTGGGGAATGAAAAGAATATCAAAATTCTACCTTTTATAGAATGAAAACAAACATGAAACTCATAAGATCACAAAACTTGATTAAGGGGTTTCTAAAGCTATCAGAGAACTTATGCATCTTTATGTACCAATTAATATGAATGGAAGGCGTTACAGAGGTAACAAAGCAAAATCCAAATCGTATCAAATACTTCAAGTCATATACATGATCTCTAATCAAAGCAAAACGAAAGAAAGATAATATGCTAACATAGAACCCATGTAACAATCAACAAGATCTGAATTAAAAAGCCATAAGCAAATCAAACTCATAGATCAATACTATTGGTGAGAATAAACAACATTGAGTTGCACCGTATGACTTTTTTGATCATCATTGAGTTCATAAACAAAACACTGAAATTCTAAGGTTTGGTCGTTATTAACTCAAAAGGTAGAATCGTGCCGATAACGTATTATAAATTAAAGAAAAGAAAAAGAGAAGACACAGAGAAAATAGTTGGGAGGAGGTAGAAGTGTTCTCATTCATTCTCATTAGCCTCCTTATATAGAGGTAGGGTTTGCATCAGAGTACATAACTAATGAGTAATTACGTGGACAGCTACATAGATTATAATATTTATTACAAAACTGTTCTATTTAGTGAGTATTTAGCTATGCAAATGAGTGGAAATTGATTGAGGAATTTGAATCTGTGAACTTAGTTGACAGAACCAGTCAAAAAGCATGTGGAAGACAAAGTTGGAGCATATGGCATTTTAATGAACGTTTCGGAATATCTGCATTTGAGTAAATGGTGCATTCTCATAATGGTGCATTTTAGAATATCAGAGTACATAACTAATGAGTAATTATGTGGACAGCCACATAGATTATAATATTTTATAACAAAACTGTTCTATTTAGTGAGTATTTAGCTATGCAAATGAGTGGAAATTGATTGAGGAATTTGAATCTGTGAACTTAGTTGACAGATTCAGTCAAGAAGCATATGGAAAACAAAGTTGGAGCATATGGCATTTTAATGAACGTTTCAGAATATCTGCATATGAGTAAATAGTGCATTCTCATAAGCAACTTAAACAACTTTTTATCTGTGTTTATTATAAACCTTGTATTTCTTTTCTTTTCGGGGGTAATGGTTTTGTCCCTCCATTGTACCATGTTTTAGCATATCAATAAAAAAAATTCAGGCGTGAAGATGAGCCTCATGACATTGCACTTGACTAGGTTTGGAACCCGAAAAATTGATATTTTTTTAATATTTTTTTTCAAAAAAAAAAAAAGTAAAAATTCATACAAGGGGGCACATTTTTCTTTTCCCGCACTGGACCTTGGATCTTTCAGGACCGGCCCTGCTTGACCATTTGTATTATTGAATAGCGAATCAATGAATGTTTCAACTTACGTATGTGTATATACGTGGAATATCATAAGCTACTGCTCATATTTGTGGCAAGACAAGCTTGACATCTATTGCAAAGCAGTAGTGAAACTGTGTAATTAGTTCTTTAGAGAGGTTTTAAATTGTTTAACATTGCAATTTTGCAGAAGTTTTTAGGATATCAATATTGTAGAGCTTCAATTGATGGCTTTTTAGCCAAATTGCTACCCTACCTTTCACCTTAGTGTCAATTTGCTACCCTAACTTTTCATAATTAGCCAATTTGCTACCCTAACTATTATTTTTGTCAATTTGCTACCTTATGTTTTCAAAATTAGCCAACTTGCTACCTTTTTGTCATTTTATTTTGTTCATTTCTTTATCCAAACATGAATTAATTCTGAAAATCGAAGGTTAACGTTGGTCGATATTTAAATTTTGATAAGTAAATTGGTTAATCTTGAAAGCCTAAAGTAGCAAATTTGATGGAAGGGTAACAAATTGGCAGATTTAATAATTAGGGTAGCAAATTGGCTAATTATTAAAAGCTAGGGTAGGAAATTGGTTGAAATAAAAGTTAGGGTAGCAAATTGACACCAAGGTGAAAGTTATGGTAGCAAATTGGCAATTATGCCTTAATATAGAGAGCTCTAAGTGAGTTTTATCGAAGCAATCTTCTCTCTCTCACTTATACTATTTAGTTTTGTGTTACACTCTATATATATATAGAGTAAGTACAGTAGTGAAAAATCGATCAAACATTTATATCGATCAATATTTAATTACTTTCCCATTACATCAAACTTATATACTTTTGTACTGGACACAAATTTGTCGACCATCTTTTACTTGGGAAGCAAATTTGCCGACCATCTTTTACTTGCATACATCAATGCTCACCATCTAAATTAGTGACACATGCCCTTTTTTTTATCAAGAATAAAGTGGAACCATTTGAAGAGACTGTTTACGCCTAAATTAATATTTTACTGGACAGTAAATGTCTATGTAAATATTAATTATTTCTTGGACCATGTCATACCGGCGAGATAGAGTTTCTCTAAGTTTACAAGTGATAGCCCGCCAGTGAGACCACGCGAGCCAAGTTAGACTTCGCGCGGGACGGACACTTAGCCTTTGCGCGGAATGGAATTGAAACACTTAGCCTTCGCGGGAATGGACATAGGCGGACTACGCAGTTCGCGTGGAACACTTAGCCTGCGCACAGAATGCCTTCGCGCAGAATTACTGTTCAACACTTCGCGAGGCGAGACGAGATTGACTCTCCTCGAGGCGAGGCGAGATGGACTCTCCGCGTAGGCGAAGCGAGGCGAGCTGGCGAACTAGCTCGCGTAGAAGCCTTTGCGAGGGAGCGACATGCGGAGTCCGCGTGCACCACGACAAACGTTGAAGACTTTGACAAGTCTTTGACATGCTTCGGGCCAATCCATGTGGCCCATTAAATATAAAAAGCCCTTCTAAGGCTCGCGAGCTGCAATAACCCGCGAAATGAACGTGAGCTACAGAAGCACGCGAGATAGCACCCTGTAACAACCCGCGAGATGAGGATGCTCCTAATGCCAGTTCGCATAGGAGTCTACAGTTGGTAGCGAGGAATGAAGTGTGCGAACTGGACATATGTCACAAGATGGTTGGTTCGCATGGACGAAACAGTGCCCTTGTGCTATTAGGTTTTCCGAATCCAACTTGAAGTAGGATTATCTCTCTCTTCTGCCGCAAGTCAAGCTCCACTATATAAAGGGTTCGAAAGCTCTCTCAAAAAGACAACTTTTACAACAACAACTCAGAGACAACTCTCTCAAATCAATACAACTGAAACCCAGTTACCCTTCGAGCCTTCCTCGAAACCCTAACCCTAAGCGCCGCTGCCTAGGTCTTTCTCCAGAGCTCTCCGGACTCTGCATCCCCGCTTCTCTCTGAACTCCCTATGATTGCTCTGCTCGCGCCGCCGTGAGTATCGACTCGCTTGTGCTCGTAAATCCTCCTCTGAGGTGGCACCTGTGACCCATTTCTGCCTGATCAAGAAGTCAAGCGCACCCCCCATCAACCTTTTCCTCGTCCGCGAGGTGGCACGCCCGCAACACTCCCCTCTCTTTGTCTGCTAGAAACCTCTGCTCCACGCGCTGAGGATCGTGGCCAAAACAGAGACATGGTGGGCATTGAGGTGGGCAAGTTAAAGGTGGTCGACAAATTAATTTGTATCCATTACTTTTTAAGATGTGTTAGATGCTCGTAGCAAGGCTAACCATGGAGTACTGCTGCACTAACATCGCAAAAGACGGAGAAGACGTCGTCTGAGACTGACGTCAGATGTTGCTGATAGGTCCCAAAGCCATGATGGCTAGGGTTTATGAGGAGACAGAGCCTCTTCATAGTATTTTTACCCTAATCTCCAACTTGAGGAGATTAGGGTAAAAAACCAGGCAAGAGCTAGGTTTATTTCAAAAGCGGGCGCGAGCTAGGTTCATAAAGGTACAAATACTTCTATCTCCCAGTTTAAAAAATGTGGACACTATTTATTCACTGTATGTAATACCCCATATTTTCATATCAATTTTCGGGAGTCAATTTTATTAAGGTGATTTGACTTTTAAGTGGCCAAAAGTTGACTTTTAAGTGGCCAAAAGTTGACTTTCTTATCCGTAAGTTATTTTCGAAAACTTCCTTCATGAAAGTTGTAGAGTTTGGCGATACAAGTTTGGCGATACGAGTTTGTAGACATGTGGCACACGTAAAATGGATGTCGTATGAAGAAGTTACGGTCAGAGGAAGTTAGTTTTTAGAAGGTATATAAATAGAAAGTGGTGGGTTTTATTTTTGGAAACCATAGAAATTGCAGACCAACTTTCTCTCTCCTCTCTCCCGACCGTCTGTGCACCTCAACCTTCGCCGACATAGAACTCGGCCATCCAGCCACCAAATTGGACGTCGCCGATCCCGTTGGGTTCGCACGGACCTCCTCTCCACGCCTGGGGCAGCGTTGCTCGCCGTCTCGCCGCCACACGAAGCGGCGGAGCTGCTGCTGTCTCACCGGAAAGCCGGCGATTTCGGTCAGATTTAGGTGAATCTTGCTCTCCTCCTTCCTCTAGAGATGTTTATACCTCTTTGGTGACCTAAGGATCAAGTTTGGGCACTAGAAATTGCAAATTTGAAGTTTGGATTTGGAGCGGTGTTCGGGGCACTTTCCAACCGATTCCGGTCAAACTGGTTGAAACCTCAGATATTAAAGTTGTTCATCTTGCTTCAATCTACAAGTTTTCTGTTGGGAGTTTCTCCAAATTTTGAAGTTGGTTGTGGCGCGTGGCAGTGCGTCCGGCAGTGTTTGTAGCTTTAGTTTCTATGGTTAGCTAACTCTTGTTGTTGTGAGCCTGTTGAGTTATGAAAATTCTAGGCTATGAGTAAGGATTGCATGCTAGGTTCTATGTTATTCATAGGTGTTTTGGAAGGTTGTGAACTTTGGAAGTTTGAGAATTAGAAGCAGCAGTTTTGGGTCGTGAAATTCGACGACCTTGGAAGGTTGTCCTTCTTTGTGCAAACCCTCGAATTAAGTTTTGGGTTAAGAGGTCAAGTGTTACTTTTTAGTTTGAATGGTTACTAAGGTTATTAATTGTGTTAATTAGGTAGCTTGTGGAGTTGTTAGTGAGCTTGTTTCTTGTGTTTTTGTGATGACGCAGAGAGTATTTAGGTGAGTAAATCTCATTAAGGTTCACATTGGGACCAAATTATTTATGGTCATTTTGATGATGTTGTTGATTTAAGAGATTATGCTTTTTTGTTTTTAAAATATATGAGTTTGATCGCCAACGGCTCATAGGTAAGATTAAACAAGTTTTCTTATTTATAAGATTATTTTTAACAATCATGTGATCATAATATTGTTGGTTCTTGGTAGATTATTCATGTGGGAAAATCTATGTGTGTTCATAAATATATCTATGTGAAAGGGTATATAATTATGATGTGTTCATTGTGTTGTTGATGATGATATTATCCTATTGTGGTTTGTTGTTTAGATAGTCAAACTGGGTTCCAAGCCTTTAATCGGGTGATTGGTTACGGTTATGATGCTATTATTATTTTGTGAGTTGATATTGGACAGTCAAACTGGGTTCCAAGCCTTTGACCGGGTGATTGGTTACGGTTAGGAATAGAGCTTTAATCCGTCTGTCGATGTAAGTCATGGGAGGTACCTTAAGGTATCTGGGACCCATGGGTAAATGAATTGTTGTTGTTGGTCATGAGAGGTACTTATTAGTATATGGGACTCATGGGTACATGTATTTGTTATAGGTCATGGGAGATACCTTCTTGGTATCTGGGACTCATGGGTACATGTATATTTGTAAAAGTGTTGGTTTTGTGGATTTAATATTTGTTCTTATATTGTTTCATGTGTTTTAATTGTTTGTTGGAAATGTTGAGTTAATTTTGGGAATTACTCATACGGGCTTTTTAGCTTACCGGGTTTATTGTTTCACAACCCGATGCACCAATTCATGGTTTAGGGGTTAGACCTGCAGGTGATGATCAACAAGATTGAGGCGGAGGCATAGTGGCTGGGTTTTAGATGTTGTACATATTATTTTTATATTATGGCAGTTTGTTTTTAAACTCATGTGAACGTCTTTATTATATTAGACTTTTGAAGTTGATGTAATTAAGGAGATGTATTGTTTAACTCAGCTGATGAGTTTTGTTGACATTTACATTTCCAGCATTTGAGTTTAGTTTGGAAATTGTTGAACAGGTTTTGGGAGTCGTATTTTGAGTTTTATCATGCTCAAATTTTTGAAAATTATATTTCGAAAATTGGGGTGTGACACTGTAAACTATCAAGTATTGGCTACTGGTGGGCGCGCTATGTCTTGGTAAGTGCACGCAACGTTCCATGTTTTCTCTTTAGAGGCGATGAGCTCCTTACCTTTTTAAATGGTCGCAGCCTCCTAATGGCAAGATGAAACTTATGGTAACTGGCAATTCTCAATGGCATCATTGTTGGAAAGTTGATAAACATAATAATTTAGGGCTCTGTACGAGCAGTATTTTTCCGGTATGTCTCTAAATTTGTAAAGCAAATGGAGTAGTTAATGATGCACTCGTGCTTGCTTAGAATGTATATATTATGTAGACATGCCTAATACTATTTTAGGGTGTTCCTACATTACGGGGATTAGGCTCAATGTCCTCCCCTTCTTTTGTATTCTGAAGTTTCGTTAATGGTTATGGCGTGAGGACTGTCATTCTAGCCCTTGGATTCAAAAAAAAAAAATCAAATTTATTTTTCATATTTGAATATTAACACTATTTTTTTAATAAAAAACATTTCGAAAAACGTTACCAAAAAGGTATAGGAGGTACGTTGTGAGTTCGGCTCAAAGAAAATTAGTTGTATTAATTGCTAATTGTTCAAGTAATAGACTTCGTTATAAATGAACATGAATCGCTTAGGTTGTCCGTCATAAAATTCTAGATTATTCGAGAAAATTAATCACTCCTGAAAGTATGTTGCCTGGTACGGTATACTTAGTAACATTTTCAGAATTTATTAAAAGTAGTTACATTAAATGACTTTAGTGTTGGAGATTCTCGTTATTAGAAGATTATGTGTCATTATATGTAGGTTTATATATCTAGATTATTCGAGAAGATTAATCACTCCTGAAAATTTGTTGACCGGTACCGTATACTTAGAAACCTTTTCATGATTTAATAAAAGTAGTTACATTCAATGACTTTAGTGTCGGAGATTCTCGTTATTAGAAGATTATGTGTCACCCTAAATAGAATTTCATTTATCGAATAAATTAGTAGGAGTTGTTTTCAATATCGATTGTCACTGTCTAATGATTGCTTAAATTTTAGTTTTACGTAAATTAAAACAACTACGTATTGCATGACATCCCCAATCTTTCAATTCACATTGATTACCAACAAATTAACATTTGATTATTATTATTATTATTATTATCTTATTGCTTTCTTATTGTAATTATAAAAACAAATACATGCTCCAAGACATAATGATGCAGTCTATGATTTAGTGCATGCATCTTTGAAAACCACTTATCATTTAATGCATTTGCATCTAAGCATCTTTGAAAACCACTAACCACTCATATTGCAAAATGTATCAAAGGCTGACCACTCATATTGCAAAGTGTATCTAATGCTAACCACTCATATTGCAAAAGGTATCAAACGCCAAAAACCATGGTCCGCCCATAGTATTCACCAATCGGTGAGACAAAATTACCCTTGAAATTACGCTATAAAAGCACCACAGAGATTGTGAGAAAATCACACCTTCAATCTCTCTTCTCTTTTATCTTAAAGAGCCGGTCTCTTCTCTTCTCACTAGTTTGAATATGATGAAAGTTGGTCTTGTAAAATCTGAAGCCAAATGCGGAGATGAAGATGAAGACCGTGCCTGTATCAGAGAGACTCAATTCATCGAATCAATGATTTACTAGAGGTAGATTTCTTTATGAAACGATCTCTTTCTAACAATCTTTTTTGAATGTATAAACTGCATGTGTCGTTAGGGTTTTTTCATGATTCTTTGTTACTTATTATTGTTCTTCGTTGAAGTTGCAATATAGTACTTTGTTTCAACTTTCATCCTATTGAGAAAGATCGAGAGATTGCATAACATAATACAAATTTATCATTCTGGTTCCGATATATATCAGCCTTTTATCCTGTTTTTATTGGATTTCTAACTTTTTTTTTCTTCTTCTTCTTTTTGTGTTCAGTTGAGATCTGTATCCACTAGGTCAGAATGGCCGCTGCGGATTCTTGTCCTTTTCTGCCAAGGAGGTCCTCTCCCCCAGACAGCGTGCGATGAGTGGCTTCATTTGGGCAACGGGTGTTTTCTTTCTTTTGGTTTTGTTGCAGTATCAGTCGCAGACTCTGTAGACATGCTTAGAGCTTTTGCTTGGAGTTCCTCGACCGCAATCAATTCAAAGATTCAAACGCGTCTCTAAACACTGGCACTCAGTTATCTCCGACTCATACTTTATCAACAAGTACACCGAAAGAAACTCACCAGATTAAGGCACCAAAGGGATGGGGATTAGTGAAGGTTATAGAAACAAAAGAGTCATCAGCATCCAAAGAAGGAGCTGAGGGCTTTAAGTAAGGCACTGAGGGAGCGTTTAATTAAGGAGCTGATGTAAGGACAATAGAGAAACCTCAACACCATTTCCCAAGCACCGGATCAATGATCTACCAGAATTATATATTTTAGGGTTAGTTTTAGGGCTGATTGTATGAGCCTCGGTTTGGTATATTTAAATATATATGCGACTGTATGTATTGCTTTTCTTTCTTCACTGGCATTGTTCAATTTTACATTTTCCCTATATTTGAGTACCGGTCGTAGTTCTTCAAGTATCATCAACTCTTGTCTTATTTTCACAAAGAGCAGACGACAAAGTTGAAGATATTGAGTATCCTGTGTACTTGACTAGCCTTCATTCTAGCAAGTATTATATCGATCTCTCCGGCTTTTAGTTTTTGTTCTTTATATACCATGCATGAAATATGAAAATGCGAACCATCAATTGTATTATTATCTTCGTCTGACAATGTGAAGGATCGATCGATCGATCTCAAGTTCTAAGTGAATTCCTTCCTGAAAACATTGTGTTGTGTAAATTATTATTTTAAATTTGTGTTTATTCAGTTCTTCCTGAGGTTTTAAATTGTTTAACTTGAGAATTTCTGCAAGATAGTGAACAGTTTGCCGCATCTTTCTCAAAGGCAAACCTACAAGTGCCAAATTTGTATACTTTTAGCTTTAACATCTATTGCCGGTCGTAATTGAATTCGAGCCCTTTCCGGTTTAGTGTTTCAACTTATTTCAATACAACTCTTTTATTAATATACATCTTTTGTCTCTGCATTTCTCGTACTTATTGTCATCCCTTATAATACCATTCATGTAAATCCTCCACTGATCTCAGCTCTAGGTATTGAAATTTATTTGTTGATAATTCCTATTCAAATTTCCTTAAAAGTCCAAGCATGTGAAATAAATTTACTTTTAGGGAAGAACACTGCAGCTTCAAAGAAGATCAAAGCGATATTAATGGGTTACTAGGATGACTCTGTGAATGTTATTTTCTGTTGGGGAGTTCCACATAAAATTCAATTCAAATAGTGTTGTAAGTGATTTTATTGAAGAAAAACCTCTCTCTATCTCTCTCTTTGTCTCTAATATTTAGAGTTGTGCGCGCGTTACAATCTCTATATAAAGTAGTGAAAAATCAATAAGACATTTATATCGAGATTTAAATATTTTTCCATTATATCAAACTTGCATTTCTTTTTTCTATTTTCTACTTTTCAGTATGCTGGTTAATAAACCTATTAGGTATCATGTATATATTTTAGGGACAATGCTCATTAGCCCTAATATTAAGAATTTTATTCCTACTAACGAAATCAGATTTTAAAATTCCTAAGAGCTAACTTAAACAGGAAAAAGACAATTATACTCTTAATGATATTTAAATAAACTACAATACACCATTATAAGAACAATAGAATGTATATTTTAAAATAAATATTTATGACCGGATTCTCGCAACCGATGACTGTTGATCGTGACTCTGGCGACCGTTGACCGGGATCCGACGACATTGACGGGACTCCGGCGACCGTTGACTGAACTCCGGTGACCGGATGTCTATTGAGGGAAGTAGGGGGTTCGTCGGGGGGTCTATTGGGGGTAATAGGAGGTCATGTCGAGGGTCTATTAGGGCAGTAGGGGGTTCGTCGGGGGGTCTATTAAGAGCAGTATGAGGCCATGTCGGGGGTCTATTAGGGCAGTAGGGGGTTCGTCAGGGGGTCTATTGGGGGCAGTAGGACCCTTGAACTTAATTGTGTGCTTCAATCACTTAGAACATGTCCTTATTGGGAGCAGTAGGACTGTAGGACCACCTATTAGGGTCGGTATGACCTTTAAACTTAACTGTGTGTTTCAGTCACTTCGAACATGTCTCTATTGGGGTCAGTATGACCTCCTATTGGGGGTAGTATGACCCTTGAACTTAACTGTGTGCTTCAGTCACTTAAAACAAGTCCTTATTAGGGGCAGTAGGACCACCTATTAGGGGTAGTATGACCATTGAACTTAACTGTGTGCTTCAGACACTTAAAACAGGTCCCTATTGGGGGCAGTATGACCACCTATTGGGGGCAATATGACCTCCTATTAGGGGCAATATATATGAAAGATGGGAGATGCTCTTAAGATGCCTATACATTTCCATCCATTTCTCCTTTTACAATTTCATATGTTCCATATTTTCCACAAACAAACCCTTTATTGCCTCCAATAAACTCCATATGTTCCATATTTTTTCCAACAGACTCCATATTCACTCAAATGCATGATTTCATGTACAAAGTGATATTCAATAATAAAAAGAAAAGTTGTATTCAATTCCTCTTGTTGATCAGAAATCAATGTATACATAATCTAAGATTGTGTATGAGAAAGATTTAGAAGATTTACTAATGTATACACAAATACATTCTGATATACATAAACTCTTTTGCAAAATGTAATTATGTATAAATGATTCGTGCTTTAAAAAGTAAAAAAAAAAAATGATTGTTTGCTAAGCTAAAAATTCATATTGGGTGAGTCCCTCTCGGTTTCTGCAAGTACCTTCCTTGATTGTTTGCTGCAATTATGTTTGGTCTTTGCTGTAAACGATTGCAATTACTGCTTCCAAGTTTTAGCCTTTCTGTTGATTCAGTGACCCATTTACACAAAGCATCTCACTTTAGCAGATTGTATTCATCCAAATCACTTTAGCAGATGGGTCTTTTACAGTTTCATACCTTGTAAACTCTTGTGGGTTGTCCCTAGTAGACCAGAAATGCCCCCCCCCCCCCCCCCGGCATCGTCGCCAACCCACTTTTTCTTTTTCTCTTCCTCCTCCTCGTCGAACTTCGAGTTCACCATCTCCAGCTCGCCTCGCAAATCCTCCACCCCGCTCTCCTCTGAATTCCTCGCCAGAGAAACCTCCATCGCGATCCAGATCTATGTCGTCAGTTCCTTCCGCGACCTTCTCCAGCTTCTGCAATCCTCCTCGATTTTGGCGTCATTGGAGAAACTCCACCAAGCTCCGCCGGGCAGAATTGATCAGAGAAAATAGAAGAGTCGCCGATGAGATCGGATAGAGAGAGAGAGAGAGAGAGAGAGAGAGAGATAGAGAGATTTGATTTTTGAAGAGAGAGAAGATACGAAAGAGAATGAATAGGAGAAAGTTACGAGAGATAAGATAAGAGTAATTTGGTCAGAAAAATAACATGAAAAGTCAAAAAAATTGTTATTGGGAATAGTCATTAAGAATCTGTCAGGCTGATGGGAATTTTAGAATTTTTTTTTGTTAGTGGGAAAAAAATGTCTAAATTTAGGGTTAACGGGAATTTTCCCTATATTTTACATTTTCTCTTCTTCATCTTCTGCAAGTTTCATTATATCAAACTTGCTCGCATTTCTTTATGCAGGTTAATAAACATAACCTAAACATAGGTATCAGTGTTTCCTTGATTGATGTTTAATGGGACTTTTTCTATTTTCATTTGTAGTTATCGATATGTTCATTTGGTACTTTCCTCCCTTGTAAGAGTGTTCATCGTTGGCCCTAGGTGTTTATTTCCAGGGAATGTATTCTCCAAAGATGGTCTAACAGCATTTTTGTAATTAATAATCTTCAGCTGTTGCTATTGTCATTCATGTTAATGTTTCATTTGCTTGTTATTGTCCTCTGTAGTTCTATTCTACTCATGTTGTTCTCTCTGTGTCCATAGAATGACTATGCAGGTGTGTACAACTGAAGCCTTTAAGTATATACGTCATATATATAGACCGGCCTTCCTACCGGACATCCTTTGGTACCACCAGCGACCTTGATGGACTATATATTCTAGATCATGCTGGAGTTGATTACACTTTCATGATCAATCTGGAGTCAACTATTGTTACATGACTCCTGTAGACACTTCCTACACTTACATGATCTACTTAGATATATTATAGACTCATCTAGACGGTTTAAGTATGATTTAGAGTATTCCAATGTGGCATTATTGTTAATCCTAGTGAATGTGCATTATTGTTTTAACATTATGTAATGCTGAACTTGTTGCACAGGATTAACAAGTTAGTCTAAATCAATAGTTAACTTCTGTGGCAGTCTGGCACAGATTGTGGAAAACAATAGTTGCCCAGGAAAAGTGCACATTCACTGCTAGAGGGTACGTATCAAGGTGAGTTGAAAGGCATTTCTTGTTCACATGCTTAAGTATGAAGATAGTGCTCATGTGTTCTGTGCCTGACCAATTGCTGGATTTCCTGCTGAAATTATCTCAGCCCCTCCATGAAATATGAAGTTTGTACGTCTTTTATGTCTTTTCGTTGTACGTCCAAAGCATGAATTTATCAATTCAATCTCAGAAAAAAAGCTCATCAAGTTGGTGTTCCTAGAAGACTTGGGTATCTTCATGTACATGCCACACTTGGCCAGGGAGGGTTCATTCAAGCAGACAAATATATAGATTAATATATAGCTTTCAAAGATGACTTTTTGAATTTGTGGGAGGCATCCGGCGACCAGTAATTTAACTCGAACATGATTCCCTTCATCACAGTCAAGATTTGTTAATGTCGATCCCTTCAGCACAGATGAGATCCCTATTGCCCTTCAATTTAGTTAATAGGATATGTCTCTTTACTGTAACGAAACAAAAGAGAGCAACCAACATATACTATGTAGAAATTCTGAGTTCAAGTTTGAGCTTCTTAACTGCCATGACATTCAACACAGAGATCGACTCTATACTTTATAGTCTATACTCTGTACCATAAATTTGAACTTACCTATGCTTTGGGAAAGTCAATAGAAAGAGTATATACAAGATATCAGTGTTTGAGAAATGTAAGACAGGTGTTACATTTGCCTACAACTCATCCACTACCACAGGTAGAAAGAAAACTAAGGTTGCAAAAAAGAAAATGTAGCTAAACTTAAACATATGTACGTTTATCCAAAGTAAATTTAGTACTTTACCACCCTTTTGATCCTCTTCAGAAGCAAAAGGCTGTGTCCGGATGCCTGAGCTATATATGTTTTCTGGTCTTTCTGTGGCGGCAGTCCATGCCACATGGGGAAATTCAATCAGTTAATTTGTTGAGGCTCTTTTGCGATTTGCTTTTGAGGGTCGAGACATTTTGCAGTTATTGTCTGCGATCTTAGATTATCCACCCTCCTATTAGATACTTCGGCCATCTCCCAAAGTTCAACCTCATTGCTTAGTGAGATTACTAAATCACACAATAGAGAACCAAAACTCTTTTCCTACGGTGTGCTGTTTCTTTTTAGAATATGAACCGGAGACATATAATTGCCATGGAGCTTTACCAACGAATATACCAGAGGTTGGATTCAACCTTATTCCCGAAGGTACTCTTAAATGGTACGCTCCGAGATTTGAGGATGGGAGTTTCAGATGCACAACTGGTGCATGAGGCTTTATATTTTCTCCCAACCACATTCAGTAACCTGAGAACTACCTACAATGCTCTTGAAACCAAACTAAATTAACGAAGACAAATAAAAATGAAGGAAAATAAAAGAACGAATGATTTGGGTGCTAGGGATCGCTCTAGCAAATGGACTGTGAATAAGCTTATCTCTGTGTGTGTGGATGAGGAAAATAGAATTCGTAATGAGGCTAGACCATCTACTGCAGTCAACTTGGTGGTTTGCTTAACCTTGTTCTTATTCTTCTTCTTCCACTTTTTCCACCAAGTTGACTGCAGTAGATGGTCCAGCCTCATTACGAAATCTATTTCCTTCATCCGCACACACAGAGACATGCTTGTTCATAGTCCATTTGGTCTCAAGGGCATTGTAGGTAGTTCTCAGGTTACTGAATGTGGTTGGGATCGGAGAGAACATAAAGCCTCATGCACCAGTTGTGCATCTGAAACTCCCATCCTCAAATCTCGGAGGGTACCATTTAGGAGTACCTTATGCATAATATGCTCCCTAACACTTCTACCTCCATCATATACTTAAGTTCATGGAACTCCTTATTAAGCCTAGCACCTTCAGCCTTCTCACTTTCCTCAAATTTCTCAGCAATAGCAGCCATGTAGTCTACTGCATTATCAGGTTCCTTTACAAACCCTCTCACAATCTTAGACGTAGTCCACCTAATCACACTTTTTGCCATCCTATTGGTCCTATGCCAGTAATGCCATGAGTCATCTGTCGAGCTATTTTCTTTTAACTCTCCTTCAAGTTTAGGATTTAACAAACAGTAATATATGTTCTGATGCATCCCATGTAGAATTCTTTATCATTTCTCCACCTCCTATAGTTACAGAATCACAGTCATAACCAATCATGATTGTATTTTGGGATTTGATTATGGGCCTAGAACTTAAAACAAATGGATTAGGGCCTTGTAAAAACAGATTAAGCATGCTTTTAAGCCTGTTGATTAAGTTTTTGGTTTAAAGAAAATATTTTTTGAAAAACCTGTTCTTGACTGAAAACCAAAAAACTTTTGCGATTTGTGATTTTGTAAAAATCCTGCAGCTTTGATACCATTATTAGATGGTAATCAGAATCCTAACAAAACCATCTAATAACTTTATTTTGAATCTATTTACAACATCACAAACACACAATTATGAAGAACAAGAACATTCTGCAGATATAGAGTTTTCCTGGAATAACCAGGAACATACCTTAGTTCGACCTCCAATCTGCCTTGACTGCTATCTTCGATGATGACACCATTGTGATGAACTTTTGAATTGGCTGCGCACACGAACAAGAGATGGATGCAGGTCTTCTGTGTTTCTATATCAAGCAGCACTATGGCCTATGGGAATGCCAAACTCAATGCAAAAGCGATAAAGAACACAGGGACCTAGGCTCTTTTATATAATGATCAAAATTGGATTCAATCCCATAACTGAATCCTTATTCAACTCAATGTTAACATCTGAATAGGCCTTATTCAATCACAAAACATATATCATACTTCTTGTTGAATGAATCCATATCCTATCTGACAATGACTTCAAGTCTTGAGACTGTGTTTGAGTCCAAAATTATTCTTACACCGAATACCATCTACTTCTATGAAACTCCTCCTTACTCCTCCCGAAATGTCTACAGGGATGTGATAAAAGGAGACTTGCAGCGTGCAGTTGCAACCTCATTATGCAAAACACCATTTTCAATTCATATCAGAAATTAAAATCCTGGTATAGGCAGGATAATGCATGCTTATCTTCAGCACTTTATACATGAAGAGGGAGCATAAACATGTTGAGCTTTGAACTTGATGTTCAAAGAGAAAAACACTCATTTAGGGTATTATGTTTCTGCAAGATAAGCAAAAGAAGATGGTCACTTCAATGACTTGCCTATATTATGAAAGGTGTTCCTTTTGTGGTTTTGCCGATATAGCAGCTGGTGCTAGGGGGTGACTCTTCCCGTTTGGTTTATGATTCACCTAATTTCCTACATCGGAATTCACGAGAGGTCTTCATATGCATATTTTCTCTGTTCTGAAAACCAAAGATATCGTCGATAAACTGTGGTTCTCTAGTTATTTACCTGGGGACTCGATACACAAAGCAGCATTCTTCGTGCAAGTTGATGCGTCAATCAGTAGGTTGTGTTTCACTATAGTCTTATCATGTGTACTACTAACAGTACCAAGACATGGGAGTATCTCAATTTGTTTCCTGCAGCAAGTTATCAATGGACGATAGACCTTACATGAGTAAGATTACAAGTTCCAGTAGAGGAATGGGAGAGAATGAAACCATCTTAATCTTTTTCCTTTGCTCCAGCTGTTGGTCAGTAAATCACAGAAGGGCAACCGTCTTTAGTTGGTATCATACAACCAACATGTTCAGGGTGAACTCACACGAAACCAACATGTTCCTCAGACGAGAAATTCAAAAGGGTGCAAAGAATGCATCAAGGTGAACTCACGCGAAACCAAAATTTCTATCTTCAACTTTAAAATGTGGCATTGATGTGAATGCAATCACTTATGTACTGTAAAGAACATATGTTGAGAACAATTATGTACATAATAAGCTATATGAACGAAATGAACAATTATCATAAGGAACATGGTTTTATCATGATTTAGTAACACCATCTTCATCATCATCTTCGATATCCCAGCTCAAATCCTCCTCTTCCTCTGCAGCACTAAGCCTCTTATGCAAATCGACTCTACTTGTGCTCCCAACACCCTCCCCCTTCTTCTCATCACTGCTCCCAATATCTTCAATCTCATCCCACCCTAGATCTTCTTCTCCCGGCATCGAGGGCTGGCTCGAAATAATCGAGATATCACTCTCTTTGCAAGAATCCGATTTCACCTCCGACTTGTCACTGCTTACAGACTGCCTCGGCACAATTTCAACACCCACAGCATCATCAGACTCTCTCACCACTACACTACTCTGTTCTCCCTTCTCCAACTCCACACTCCCACTAGGGCCAGAAACCTTCTTCTCTGCCTCCTCCTCCTCTACATCGTCATCGAAATCCCAACTCAAATCCTCTTCCTCACCGGATATCGCACGCTTCACAAGCTTAGCTCTAGCATCCTCCACTTCCTTCAACTTATACACCCTATAAAAGTACCTACTCCAGAAGCTCCCATCATCAACCTTACCAGGCACAATCTCCTCATGAATCTCACCAATCACTCCATTCTCCCTCATCAAATTCGCAATCTCCTCGGCTTTCGCCTCCATCACAAACCCTAATTTCCACTCCCTATAGCTCTCCGAATCCTCCGGCTCCTCCAAGTAAGTACTCACACTACTCTGAATCGCCCTAACCTGAGCTTCAAACCTACTATACTTCCTCAAACCACTACCACTACTACTCAATCTCCTATCATTATTTTCAGAGTTGTTATTATTATTATCAGATTCAACATCATCAATCTTAATAGCTTCCCTACCGTGAGAGATGATCTCCGCCGTCGACTTCCACACCGTGCTCCCGATGTCGTCGATCGCCTGCCCCACCGACTCCAGCGACACCTGAGCCACCGAAGCGCCGACATCGAGCGAAGCAGGGAGCTCCTTCACGGCGCGTGAAGCCACCTCCCGGATCACCGCCGTCTCCTTCTTCAGCCCGGAGCCGAGCTCCGCCAGATCGCGGCGGTAGGTCTGCAGCACCGACTCGGACTTGGTCGCGAGGGTCGTCATCAGACCTCCGAAGCTCCACGCGCCGGTGGTATGGGAGTTCGAGTCCGGAGTTTGCTCCGGGTCGGGGCTGGCGACGTCGTCGGTTTGGGAGAGGGAGGTTGAATCGTCATCGGAGGGATCGGGATCGTCGGAGAAGACGGACTTGAAGAAATCCATGATATCGGAATAAAAGGCCGGCGGTGGGGATCAGAGTCCAAGATGAATCGGGAGTCCTCGAATTCCTTATCAATCGTATATATAGGCACGTTTTGGTGCCGTAACGAGAAATAAATATTCACTTTTTTTTTTGATTTTCCAATAATTGATTACGATTTAAGTTAAGAACATATTTAATAGATAGACTAAAAAGAAATTAAAGTGAATGCACCTATCTTTGTCTATATGTCCATATTAGTGTCAATTGGTTTCTTTCTTGGGGCTAAGGATTTAATACACATGGAAATGTGTTAATATTTCCTTTGAAAAGCTAGTTGGAATAATCTCTACTTCATTAATGAAATGAAATAAAGCTATTAATATCTCAGAACAAAAATAAAATAAAAAATTAGTAATGCAGTATCCTAAAAGGGTCGGGCAGTGGGGCACCATGGCGGTCAATTCAATTTACTCAAATGGGTAAATTTTTTTTAGTTTATGAGATTGTTAGCGGTCAAGACTCGAAAGTAGATACCGGTTTAAATTGTCATTTTATAAAAAGAGTCGCTTGTTTTCCTTTAAAAAAAAAATTAGTCGCTTATGGTCTATAGGGTTAGTTACAACCATATCTCGATGTAACAATGTTGGGTATGAACCTCTCATTCTGAGTAGTCCCTCACATATGAACTGTAATGCGCCAGCTGACATATTTTAACGACTCTTCTTAAATTTTGAATTACTTCAATTTGAAGTAAGTTGGAATTGCTGCCACAAACCCTAACTTGATCCTTTTGAACTAAACCTTAAAATGTCACAAGTGATTATATGTAAAAACGTTAAACCCCTGTGTGGAGGCTCCAAAAGAGTTTTTGGCTATTCACATCGAAGCATTTGTCACATTGAATAGTATCTTGTGATCAACGGAAATAAAGTATCTTGGTTAATTGATCATAACATTAAGAAAAAAAGTGTGATATATAATATATCCGGTCTGAGTTGATGTCTTTTGTGATTTTCGAAAAATACATCAACCATTTCTAGCGACCAATTTGCCTTAAAAATGGCACATTTTGCCAACAAACCTTTCATCCGATAGTTAGCTTTACTGACAAACCTTCGTCTTCCGTCGGTAAAGCTCATTTTCTGCAGGTTTCTCTGAATCATACTCCTATAGTCCTATAGATTGTGGCCACCTGCAAGAACCAACCTTTGATGTAGACATGCAGTCCATCTCACATAAAAGTATAAATTCTCAGGTCTGGTGGATTTGTTTGATCAATCAAGTAATGAAATATCTCCAAATGGAAAAACCTGTGGAACAAGCAACTATAGAATATAAACTCATACAGTGATCAAAATCACCCAATAACAACCACACCACTTTTACAATAATGTGTGTATTGAATAGAATTTCCTTCTTTTCTTTTTTAATTCAACAAGATTACAAGGGGATACATATCTTGATACATCCACTCCTGCTAGTGCATTGAAACCATCATGTTCTATGAGTTCCTTCTTTGTTCTCTCTTTTTTGTTTGGCAAACAGTGTTTGTCAGAAGATCGTTACAATAGAAGCATTAAAATTCGAACATAGGACTTTGGAAGAAAGGCAACTAGGAGATACAAACTAGTGTCCAAGATTAGGTTGTTGGGTTACTAATTCAATTTCCTTGATGATTAGCTCCTTTTCCTCTTCAAATTGGTCATCTTCATCACCTGCTCGAAAACCATAAATCAGCAACAATAACAAGGACATGAAATTTAGATTTTAGATTTTCATAATCTTTTGTGGAGCTCAATCACATTTCACTACAGCTGATGATGGCCAGAAAAATATCACCTTTTCCAGCAGAAAGATTCTGGAGCAACTCTGTCAATTTTTCATGGTTCTTGGCCAGAATAACCTTGACTTCTCGGGGCTTATTAGGATTAGCAACAAAGACCTGCGAAAATAAAAAAAATTAAATTATAAAAAAGAGAAACATGAGGAAACTAGAGATAGTATGGATCTTGACATTCAACTCAAACACACCATTCTCATGACGGTTCAACTGATAGCCACAAAGAAATCCATATTCTAAGTTTCTAACCACAACCATTCAGACATACAAAATACACAAAAAGATATGGAGAGAGTTAAAATGAGGGGGGCCAGAACCTTGAAAATGTGGAAGGCAGCGATTTGGATGTTTTTGCTTGAATCCTGCTCATATTCAATAGCAATAATGATAAAAAAAAATGTGAGAGCACAAAAAAGCAACAGCAAAAACTTCATTTTCCAAGGACACACGTTAAAACTTGAAAGCTGGTTTTTATTCAGTGTTACAGTCTAAACAAAAACCTAAGTATCAAAAAGTGAATGTATAGTATCACCCAGTGGTTACAAACGTAAATAGCACAGTGATAGGAGTCATAGAATAACTAAAAGAAACTCAATACCTTCAGCAGCATCATCATGACTTTCAAGAACCGAACTTCTAAAATGTAGTGTTTCATTATATGAGAATTAGGAGGCTCCAATAGGAAATCCGTAAGAAGCTAATCAACAAACAATATCTATCATTAGCAAATGCAACAGTTCAAAAGAATTGCAGACCAAACTCAAAAAGTTTCTTGACCATAACTGACCTTTAAAGACTGCCTCCTAGTCACATAGTTAGGAGATGTCAACAGTTTTTCATACAGATCGAAGAACTGGAACAAGAAATTCTGATCAGACAAGCTAAAAATATAATGCACTACAAATTTACATAGACAATAGTGAAGAAAGCTTATCTTCAATGCCTACGCCATGCAGATGTAAAATTAAGGGGCTTAGATTTATTTTGTCCCCAGACTAACACATATTCAGAATATCAAACTGTCCTCCAAGATCCATCTTGGCAAAGGAAACATCCTAGGTCTAGAATATCCGATCAAGAAAATCATATTAAAAGCCAAGCAGCAACACTCGCCACTGGCTAGACTATTACAGAAAAATATATAACGACAAAGTGTGAGCCAACCTCATCATAGTGCGCGGTCAAAAATTCAGATACCACCGTTCCATGTTTAGTAAGTAAATCCTGCCAAGAACTAGCTCAGCGATATATGAAAGAAAGATAGGAACCTAAGAGTGTAATACCATTCAGATAGGTACAACTTCATAGATGCTCGTAAATCTTACCTTAAAGGTAGAAAATGCATCAGAAGCTACATCAAAGTTAGGCAACTCCACAAATTTGAAGAACAAAACGAAGCTTGCAGACTGCAATATGTATCTGAAAAATACTACAAAAATCAAAAGTGTGAAATAAAGAAACATGCTCACCAACTAGAACAAGCATAAACTAAAAAAGAGCAGAGGACGGTATCAGCTATTGTGAAATCTGTTTACAGAAAAGAACCACAAGTTCAAAACGGGAGTTGGGTGGGTGGTAAGATTTGAATGAACCCACATCCAAAAGCTGTGTTTAGGTCGACTTGGATGATTCAAACATCTTTGCACAACGAAACATGTACGTTTCAGCAATCATTCAAAATCTTCTTCTCTTACGGAGAGTGGGTTCTTTTACAAAAATAGAATAAAATGGCATGGGAAGAGAAATGATGAAATGTCTTACTTTGCAAGAGTGGGGAATCTGATGCAATCCCTCAACATAGCTCCACAATTCAAGGCAATTTCCTTGTTATCATAGCTGTTTGAAAAAGAATTGATAAGTGCCATGCAAAGTTAAACCAATTGAAAAAGAATGATGACAAATATACAGCATTAAATCAATTTTTCTGTATCCTATACTTGAGAACTCATATTCCATAGCTTTCTTGCAAGAACATCATCCTTAACCCCATCTTCCTAATACAAACAACATAAATGCTACACGGGTCACACAGTGGCATTCTAAACACATTCCCTCTGGGAAACTCTAAAGATTAAAGAAAGCCACACCAATTCTCACATAACTGAGAGAGAGAGAGAGAGAGAGATCTAAGATATAGAGATGAAACCTGAACAAACACATGGATGGATAGAAAAAGCTTTTTACTTTAGACAGTAGTGCTGACAAAAACAATACCAAACTCACCTCGCAACAAGAAAGTCTAGCAACTCATAATGGTTCTCAATGTATTGTTCGCAGCAAAAAGTGTCCTCAACCTTTTGCTTCAATAAGATGGACCAACAATGGACCAAATCTTTTCTTGCCTGTATTGAAGACACCATGTCATCTTGCGCAATAAATGCTTCATATAAGCCAGACAGCATGAGAGAAATGACCATAACTTACTTCCCATCCCAGTATTGGTAACTTGTGAACTAGAAGAGCAAGAACATCCTCCTTGCATATCTCGAACACAAGCTGCAAAACTTGTTCCGTATTAGCTTCCGTCTCCCCATCTCCGACAAGCATACATCTCATAATCCCGAAATTCTTTTCCACCTCTTCCAACGCCTGTCACATTAAGTAAATCATATTCGTAAATGAACTATCCCTTCACAATGATTACAATATGTCTGCTCAACTCTCGACTTACCAAAGCACTTCTAACCATAAATGTCAACACTCGAGTCTAAACTAACTTGCTAGACAACATACATGCTAAACCACATTACCCCACATAGTAGTATACATTAATTGTATATTATGAAGCAACAAATTGACAGCAAGAACATAACTTTAGGCATCAGAAATGTAAATTGAGATAAAAGAATTGAAATTGGGAGAGAAAGGCAAATAAAGTAGGACCTTTTCGAGGGATTTGACTTCGGCGACGGTCTGGGAGTCGAGGGCAGAGAGGCTGTCGCTGATGGCCTTGGCGACCTCCTGTGGGGTTTTGGGCCTCGACGGCTTGAAGAACGAGAACGACATGATGATCTGATGGGAATCAAATTCCCTTCTCTCTCTCTCAATCTCGCTCTTTTCTCTGGAATGAAGAAAATTTACAGCAAGCTTTGAGTTTGGTGTGAAGAACGATGGTGGAAAAGAGCCCGTCTTTACTTTTTTTTCACCAGTGCGGATCCGTTTACAGCATCAAATGCAGCTTCAATCTCACTTTTTACACCTGCGTGTTTATGTGAAGTGACACAAATGGTTGCTAGAGATACAAACAAAACAAAAATACTTTGTTTTTATGAATTTATCAACCTGTAAGTTGACCAGGTTGAACTTGAAGGATAGGACAACGTGTCGACAGGAAGGACAAGTCGAAGAAAAATAATACCCGGCTGATCTCGAAGGACAGGACTAATTTAATCCAAATATGTTGAAATGTAAAATTTTGTCAAATTAGCTATTATTTTGGTTAACCACTTGAAATGTGTACGGATCAATACCTTATATTTTAGTTAACATTATATTAATATTATTCTTTAAATAAAGATAAAATAATTTAAATATATTTGTATATCACATAAAATATCTTAAAATGAATGTATTAAATTATAGCTAGTCTCATTTGAGTTATCTCGCTAGCTAAATATAGCTAACGAGATAGCTAAAAGTTATAATAGCTCAAGTTTGGCTAATCTGCTGGAGCTTCTAAAACATCCAAAAAAGCTAAACACACTCTCTAAAATAACTAAAGAGTTAAAGTAGAGAGTCTGTTAAAGATGATCTAAGTAAGTAGAATAATTTTTTGTAGGCACGCACAAGAAAGAAAGATGAACTCATGAACACCACAACAAGCTAGGTTAGAGTCGGATCGGGTTTTTAGGGAAAAAATACTCTATATATTGAATGACACATTCGCCTCATTATTCTTTTGAAAGGAGAAAGAAATTACATTAATGACATGTTTACTTGGAATCGAAATAGGGCATGATAACGAGCCGAGCTTTACTTCCTCTTCTCCTCGTCCATACCAATATGGATTGGAGACAACAAGAACAGAAAAAGTCATGAATCAGAAACAACTTGAATGACATGTTTTACTTGGAATTGAAATATGTCATAAATTGAAGACAACTGGACTGAAAGAAATATGAATCAGAGACAACTGAAATGGAAAAAAGTCACGAATCAGAGATAACTAAAATGACACATTTACTTACTTGGAATGCAAGTACTCCATAAATCAAAGACAGCTGGAATGGAAGAAGTCATGAATTAGATACAAATGTAATAAAATAAGTCATGAATCGAAGACAAGTGGAATGGAGATGAAAATAAGTCATGAATCGAAGACAAGTGGAATGGAGATGAAAATAATGGGCGTGGAATGATTTTAAACTCATCTCCCTCTTTAGGTGTCAAGTTAATTAAACATTTTTCAGGAATTAATTCATTGTAATAAGGCTAGACCCTCACCTAGGGCTGCCACTCGGTCGGTTCGAATCGGTAATGGGTGTTACCAACTTCAAAACCAAAGCTTTCGGTAATTAAATATGACTTTCAATTACCAAACCAAAAACTTCGGTATGAGATAAATCTTACCAACTTCGGATGTCGGTTTTTCGGTATTACCAAACTTCACAACAAATATATTTTCAAAATATAACAAAACAATACAAAACTATAAAATTTAAATATCACTTGAGTTTCTAGAGTCTGATAATACATATACAAAAGATAGTCATTTCAGTACACATTATCGAGTATGGTTTAATTTTCTACCGAAATAGTCAGGATGTAAATGTTTCCAAATTTTTATATGAACAAGTTATGTGTCATCTATGTGAAAATATGTGTGTGGAAGAGTCGACCAAAATAAGTCACATAAGGGCAGTAAAAGCTTTTTCGTGTAATAAGTGACGTTAAATTATGGTTGACCGCTTTGATCAAGACCCGAGCATTATTGAGTACAATTGAATTTTCTATCATAATTGTATTATACTATAATGATCACATGAGATAGTCGAATTTTAATTTTATGAATTGTAATCATTGGAACCACAACATGCCTGGTAATGTGGTATAACTTATTTAATAAGTTATATGCATATGTACATCTTTGTGAACCAACTACAAAGAGGAAGCAAAATTTTCAAAAACCTTATGAACTATGATGTGATCAATATAGTGAAATACGACTATGGTAGAAAAATTAGGTATTTTTGATAATGTTTTGGCCTTGATCAAGGCGGCTAACCCTATTTACGCTTGTGCTTCCTATGGGGAGCCCTATCATCAAGAGAGGTAAAAACATTCCTAAATTTTTACATGGGCGGTTACATGTCATCTAAGTGGGTTTGTCTATGTGTGTGTGTGATGAATCGACTAAGACGGGTAGGTAAGAGCGTTTTTATATAACAAGTAACAATGAATTAAAGTTGATCGCTTTAATTGAGACCCGAATGCTACCAGGTATAGTTGAATTTTTCTATTCATTGTCTTGTTTTTTACTAAATGGTATATACAATTGAAAACGTGAGATAAGATTATTAATCTGTGTGTTTTTAGAAATATAAGTCTTTAAATAATTAGAATTTCGGTAAATTCGGTATTTACCAAAAACCAAACCAACTTTTTCGGTATTTCTCGGTTTTGGTTTTTTTGATTTCGATTACCAAAATTCGGTTTACCAAATCATAAATTTTCGGTCGATTTTCGATCGGTTTGGTATTTACCAAACCAAGTGGCAGCCCTACCCTCACCCATTCCAATCATGTATATGTTAGGAAACACAATAATACAGTATAGATCATTCACTACCTACATATATTAGTAAACACACATCACTTCATACACCGGAATGATTCTATTTATTTCCATTATCGTTCAAATTAACCGTGTCATAAGAAGCTTATAGGACAACCACCGTTTACAATATCAAAGAGTAAAACTCTTGAAGCCACATTTGGAAATTGGAACATTTCATCATATATATGCAAAGGTAAATTCCTAGAATGCTTAAGGTAAGCAATAACATTGAAAGTAAAGGTAGCTTCCCGAAATAAATGCCTATAAGTAACATACATTAACTAGTAGCTAAGCTTATGATGTCTAGCAACAGCTTGAACAATCTCCAAGATGGTACGAAGCAGTTATTCACTGCATTTATCATAAACTTAAAATCTCATTCAATTTCAACATTCGCTTCACTGTGTTAAAATGAATTTTGAGAGAGCTTGATTTGCAAAATGACTGTTAGACACCAACATGTATTTTGAAAAAATAAAATCAAAAAGATAACTTTATTAGATTTATCGGTTCATATCGGTGTTTTGGATGTTCTATCAATGTATACTTTGCAGTTTGCATTGTCAAAGACAAGAAGATAATTTCCCTCTCTATCCGACACGTGTGATTTCTCCCACCAGAATAGTACCCGACCCGATTCACACCCGCCAAAACCCGACCCGATTCAACAAAGTACCTTGCCAAAAATGGTGGCAAAGTGAACAGAGGTAAAAGTGTGAGTTATTAATAAAAAATTTAAAAAAATAAAAAAAAAAGAAAAAAAAAAAGGTGAAAAGGTGAAAAGGTCGTTGCAATCAGTAAAGCGGCAGTTACTCAGAAACCGCAGGGGCATTCTCGCCAATCCACACTCCTCACTATATAAGCAAACCCAACACGCATTTCTCCATTTTCAAATCCCAAATCAACCCAAACCCGGAAATCGAAACATTCCGAGATCAAACCAAATGCGACGGATGCGTGGCGGAGGAGGGGATGACCGGATCAACACGTGTCTCCCCGAAGAGCTCATCGTCGAGATCCTCCGGCGCCTCGACTCCAAGCCCAGCCACGACGCCTGCTCCCTCGTCTCCAAGCGCTGGCTCGCCCTCGAGCGCCTCAGCCGCACCACCCTCCACATCGGCGCCACCGGCAACCCCGACGTCTATGTCAACCTCCTCTCCCGCCGCTTCGTCAACGTCCGCCAGGTCTTCGTTGACGAGCGCCTCAACATTTCCCTCCCCGTTCACCTGGTAATCTTCACTCTCTCAATCCGAAATCCCTAGATTTCAATTTCAATTCGGAAATCATTTCCTTCTGACGAAACGTCGTCGTTTTTGGTTTTGTGGTTTTGAAGGGGAGCTTGGCAAGGAGACGCGGGAAGAAGTCTTCGAGTTACAATAAGAGCGAGGAGGATGGGGTTGAGACTAATAGCTTATCCGACGCCGGCATGGCTGCGCTAGGTGAAGGCTTTCCGAAGCTCGAAAAGCTGAGCCTCATCTGGTGCTCTAATGTCTCCAGCGTCGGATTGACGTCGCTGGCTGAGAAGTGTAGGTTGCTGAAATCATTGGATTTGCAGGTGAGTTTTTACTCCGGCATTGTTCTTTATTTAGTTTCGAGCTTAATTTCAATTCTTTTTGGCTTCGCATTGTATTAATGTTCAATTCTTGCTTCGAATACTTGGATTTGATGTACTTTTTATCGGGCAGGGGTGCTATGTGGGAGATCAGGGAGTGGCGGCTGTGGGAAAGTGTTGCAAGCAGCTTGAAGATTTGAACTTGCAGTTTTGCGAGGGATTGACAGATGCTTGTTTGGTAGAGTTAGCCAGTGGTGTTGGGAAGTCGTTAAAGTCACTTGGCATTGCGGCTTGTGTAAAGATAACTGATGTTGCTTTGGAAGCAGTGGGGTTGCACTGCAAGTCCCTTGAGAGCATGTCGTTGGATGCGGAGTCCATCCACAACAAAGGGGTGCTTGCTGTGGTCCATGGATGTCCTGCTTTGAAAGTTTTGAAGATACAGTGCATAAATGTCACGGATGACGTTTTGATAGCTGTGGGAACTTGTTGTTCGTCCATGGAGTTTTTGGCTCTGTATACCTTCCAGCGGTTTACTGATAAGTTAGTACTCATTATTCCTTATGATTTAAACCTGAGTTATTTATTGGGATATAATGCAACTGTGAAAATTAAACATGAGTTTGTTATGAGAAGATTTTTAACAAAAGAGTGCTGAAGCCCTACTTAAGTTTACAGTAATTGCACTAAATTCATTTGATATGAACCAACCTGAACTGGAAATTATGGAGATTTGATGTTTTTCTTTTTTCACTTTATCCGTTAAGCAACTCTGTTTCTACAATGCAGAGAGTTACGTGCTATTGGGAGTGGATGTAAGAAGTTAAAATATCTTACTCTAAGTGACTGCTACTTCCTGAGTGACAAGGCTTTGGAGTCAATTGCAACAGGCTGCAAGGAACTTACACATCTTGAAGTGAATGGGTGCCACAATATCGGAACTTTGGGTCTTGAATCCATAGGGAAATCTTGCCCGTATGTCTCACAAATGAACTCAAATTGGTATTTTAGGGAGAAATATCTAGATGCTTTGATTAGTTTTCGTTGATAATGTGGGGACGTTTGCATGAATGTTCAACAGTTGGTTAATCGTGGTGCTGGAAAATTATTGAAGTCCAGTAGTTATACCCTTCAAAAACTGCATGTTTATTTCAGTGGGGGGATTTGATGGTTGTGTTTCTAAGTACAATGAGGTAGTTGGTTTTTAACATGACTTCCATTAGCAAGGGTTTCATAGACTTGCTCATACGTTTTTGAATTTTCTGTAAGGTTCTGCAGTATTCTGCTTTATCATTAGAGTAATTTCATGCATTCCAATGGTGATACCTAGTCGCACTTTTTGTTGGTTGCTTCTAATATAGCTGGTTAATCTACTACTCTTGAATGTGTGCAGGTGTCTTACTGAATTAGCATTGTTGTACTGCCAGAGGATAGGTAACTTTGCACTTAGTGAGATTGGACGAGGCTGTAAGTTTTTGCAAGCTCTTCACTTGGTAGATTGCTCAAGTATTGGAGATGAAGCTATTTGCAGTATTGCTAAAGGCTGCAGGAATTTGAAGAAACTTCATATTCGTCGATGTTATGAGGTACTGTCCCCCTTTTACTCACTTTGTGTTCATACCCGACTACCCGTCACCGCTTACATCTTTTTCCATTCATCCACCACGTATGGTTTTAATCATCTTGCCAAGATGTCCTGTTATCACCACATGTAGTTTTAGTACATCTTTTTGCACCTTAGGTTGAGGGTTTGCTCAAGAATCTTGAAGTTTAGAACATAAGTTTGGTCCTGCATATTAATCATTTTTCCTTTTGAAAGTCTAATCATTTACTGAGAAAGATTTACGTGTAAGCATTTCTTTTTAATTATCTTGCATTGAAAGTTTTTAGTGGTTTACATTTGACATGTGTTTTTTCCCCCTTTTCCTGGTCTAGATTGGAAACAAGGGAGTTGTAGCAATTGGAGAGCATTGTAGGTCCCTAACCGACCTTAGCCTCCGATTTTGTGACAGGTACATTTTTTCTTTGCAACTTTTGTGCTTTCATTCTTTAGTTATTTCCGCACACTGCTTCTTTTCGAAGTCTTTGAGTATGTATTTATTGAATGCTAGTCTAACATTTTATATCATATTCTTTCTTTCTACTATTAGAGTGGGGGATGAGGCCCTTATTGCTGTTAGTCAGTGTAGCTCCCTTCAATATCTAAATGTCAGTGGCTGCCACCAAATTGGTGATGCTGGTTTGATAGCTATTGCAAGAGGTTGTGCAGAACTCACTTACCTAGATGTAAGTGTCCTGCAGGTGTGTTCCCTTTCTTTATCTCCTTCGATCCTCCTTATTACCTGCATGCCCCACATGCTCACATGACAACTGTGCTATGCTCTTTCATGTATTTTATTTTTGGCTACTAGTGGTATGAAATGCCCAATGATATGCTCCTTACCATTTCATGTGGAGGAGGAGAAGTATTTCTAATCTACTTGTATCTGAGGCCCTGGAGGCATCTTTAGTTAGTTCGTAATAGTAGATGTCTTCCTTTCATTTATCAGTGCACACAATATCGATGCTAGATAAATATTTTGGATGTGTCTTGTATCCTCTTTCAACCTGACATATTATTTTGCTTTTTCGCAAGAATTTGGGCGATATGTCATTGGCTGAATTAGGTGAAGGCTGTCCAAACCTCAAGGACATTGTTCTGTCACATTGCCGTCAAATAACAGATGTTGGTTTAAACCATCTTGTCAAAAACTGCACAATGCTTTCATCCTGTCACATGGTTTATTGCCAAGGTATAACTTCTGCTGGAGTTGCCACCGTGGTTTCAAGCTGTCCCAACATAAAAAAGGTCCTGGTTGAGAAGTGGAAGGTTAGCCAGAGGACCAAAAGGAGGGCGGGCTCTATAATTTCTTATCTTTGTGTGGACCTATGAAGTCCACTTAAAGTTATGTACATTCACTATTCCACTGAAGCTGGCTTCCTGAATCCAGAATATGAACAGGAAGAAATGTAGAAGACAGGAGCCAAATTCTCATCTCCCAAGTATCTGTATAAATTATTTTTGTTGTAAGTTTTTCTTTCGATAACATATGTTATTTGTTTGTAAATTGAAATAAATGTTTGTAACTGTTAAAAGAATTTTGTCAGTTGCCACGAATAAAATTATTATCTTTTCTTCAGCTATGAAAGTCGAATACCTTGTTGAAAGACTCCATTTTCCTGTTCTGTTGTTTTTCGGTTTGTCCTGGACGCCAGACAGGCAGACATGTTGAAGAGGCAGCTAATCGAGCAGTAATGAGTTTCCTTTTTGAAATGCTGCAATTGTAATGTCCGTTGCTCATGTGGAGACTTGGTGTAGCTATGGAATGGAAAGATCTTCAATACACCTGTTCTTTCTCAATCGGTTCTTACATTGTTATTATAAGAACTCGGTTAATGCCGATGAATGGTTCAGAGTTCTTCATATGGTTCGGCAAAAAGAATTGCAATTTGCTATTTGAAACTGAACTTTGAAATTCAAGCCTGTTAATGATTAACTTGGGTTATAGTAATTGAAGTATATTCTTTCAAGAGAAACTGGCATTTACAATGTATCGGATACAGATACAGAGCTGGAAACAAATCTTAAAAGAATCAAGAACATATATTGCTATCTCCTAATATTAGCATTGACCCTCCATGTTGATCTAGATTACAAGACTTGTTTCCATTTTGTCAATAAACGGGAGGAGATCTGTAATATGCTGGTACTGTGGCAGGAAAGAACATCTGTCTAACCCCTTCACCCTTTATAATGGGGAATATGATGCCTGATGCACTCTGAAAAAGAAAGCCAGAAAGATTTGTATAAGCAGCCAGTAATGTGTAATAGACAAACATGTGATAAGAAAGTAGTGGAAAGGTTTTTGTTGCCATACCAAGATCAATCGAATTCCAAGCCGCATGCGTTTAGGTGAAGGGAATGGAAGCATTAAGCGGCCGACACCATAGATGGCAACAGCAAAGAAATGGAGAAACAAGTGCAGCGGCGAGGGTTAAGACCAGAGAGAAGAGATACTGGTCCATATGAACATATGCCTCCAAAGCTCAAATAGCCAAAACATGCTTCCCGCATTTCTTGTCTTGCTGGATCGGGTGATGCACAAAACACCTTGTACAAAGCACCTGCCAGTGTGTTTATGGTAGATGACACAGGCTGCATAATCAAGTACACTATCAGCAAGGAGCAATGGTGGATCCACGATCCGAGAGTTGTCTAGGCTATTTTTACAAGGGCATATAATTATTTATTTTTTTATTTTTTTTTATTTTTTTTTGGTTCGGAACCTCCCGGGAGAGGGAAACTAAGTAGAACGTATCTTACAAAATCCACTCACTTCAAACTCATCAATCAGAGATTCATTATCAATGTTATTGACAATTTTTTACAATGTAGTGAATCATCATATCATCAAGAAACTCTAGATATCTTGTATTTTTATTGATTATCATCTTTGAATTTCTTTATGGACAAATAAATATGCAGAGCTTTATAAACTCAGGATTTCAAACGATATATTTACAAGACTACAAGGTAGGGAACTAATCTCTTATTAGATTTAGAAGATTATTATGCCCAAAGATGGGGAACTAAATGTTTCTTCTCACTCTTGTTTGGGTTATGGGATGTAATTCATGTAAATATATATATACCTATACACTTGAGGGTTTTTGGCCAAAAAAATTGTCTAGGCTTGAGCCTATATAGCCCTTGATGTGTATCCGCCCATGGAAAGGAGCCAAAAGGAATGTCACACTGTAACAGATAGTGGCATAAAAAAGACATTTTAGTTATGAGTTATTCAAATGGATGATTTACCTTGCGCAGTGTGTAGAATGATTCAAGGTAATTGCACAAAGCAGGTGCATCATTGAGATCATGTAGGGGTCTAAGAAGATCACGGAGAAGAACGATGTCTGAAAGAGCAACAGTCATTCCTCCTCCTGTTAAAGGGTGCCTCATGTTGAATGCATCACCTAAAAAAATTGCACCAGGAGTAGGGACAGGATTAGCAGCCATGCTTCTGTTTTGCATTGTCCTGATGTTTCCCTTCTCTACTGCGGCCATAAAAGCATTGTGCAGCTGTGGGGGAATCTGAAATACAAGTAGACCTCAGATTAGTTCAATTCAGGTGGGTATATGTGTATCAAATTTAATAAAGTCAAGATAGTTATTGATGTTATAATATCCAGACCAAAATAAATACAATAGTAATGAAAATAATATGAAAAGTTTCATGAGTTACATAAGTTATATGAGTTACACAAATGTTACATGAGTTACACAAAGGTTACATGAGTTACATGGATGGTTTTGGAGTTATAGTCAAGGCATGAGTTACAGGAAGACTCATGAAGTACCATTTACTGAGATAGCACTAATGAGAGGTCTAGATGGTTCCTCCTTAGCCTATAAAAGGAGAGTCATTTGCTCATTCCAAGCATCTCATCCATCTCAAGCATTTCTTCCAAGAGAGAAACATCCATCTTCCAAGTAGAGAAGAGTGTCCACTCCAAGTTGAGAGTGTAGAGTAGTTGATAGTAAAACAAGTGTGAGAGAGGGTTTCCTTCAAGTATTGTTCTTGAAGTTGTGTATCTCATGTACCCATTATTTCATAGTGGAAGTTCTTGTTATTGCTGCCCCGTGGACGTAGGCACATCGCCGAACCACGTTATATCCGGTGTTCCCTTTCCTCTATCTTTTACATCTTTGCATATTTATCTTTTGTGTGTTTTTGAGTTGTTACTTCCATTATATTATTTTCCCAACAGTGGTATCAGAGCCCTTGGTTCGTAGGGCGTGGGTGTTACAATGGAAGGTTCAAGGAGTACCATGGTGCGACTCAACCACTCAAATTGGATTACATGGAAGCCGCGAATGGAGGACATCCTCTATTGCAGAGATTTGCATGAGCCCATCGAAGGAGTCGAGGCTAAGCCGGAAGGGACTTCGGATGCTAATTGGAAGAAGATGAACCGCAAGGCAATCGGTCATATTCGGGAGTGGGTGGATGATAGTGTGTTCCACCATGTAGCCAACGAAACCGATGCGCACGAGTTATGGAAGAAGTTGGAGTCCTTGTTTGAGAAGAAGACCGCCGCCAAGAAAGCCTTTTTAATCAAAGAGCTTGTCAACATGAAGTATAGTGATGGCGTGAGGGTCACCGAGCATCTAAACAACTTCCAAAGTACAATTAATCAATTGACAACCATGGGGATGGCGATCGATGAGGAATTACAAGCACCGTTGTTGTTGGGGTCGTTGCCGGACAATTGGGAGACTTTTGTCATCACTGTAAGTAACTCTGCTCTTGATGGTAAATTGGCTATGGATAATGTCAAAAGTAACTTGTTGAATGAAGAGACAAGGAGAAAAGCCTCAAGCTCCGACAGTAGCCAAGTCTTTGTGGCGGAGAACAGAGGAAGGAGCAAGAGTAGAGGACCCAAAGGTCATGGAAGGAGTATAAGCCGATCCAGAATGAGGTTCAACGGAAAGTGCCATCATTGTGGCATTTTTGGGCACATGAAGAAAAATTGTCACAAGTTGAAAAAGGATCCAAGGGAGGTGCGAGAAGGCAGTTCTCAACCAAAGGATGACACAAGGAACACAACCGCTGTCGTGTGCAATGATGTGTATAAGTTCCTTTGCCTTGAAGGAGAATGCCTACATGTTCATGACGATACTCCCGGTGTTCCATGGGTCATTGATTCCGGAGTCTCTTTCCATGCCACTCCAAATAAGGAGTTCTTCTCTACATATAGAGGTGGAGAATTTGGGATTGTAAAGATGGGCAACGAAGGCTACTCCAAGATTGCAGGAGTTGGAGATGTTTGCCTTGAGACTGATTTGGGGAACAAGCTTGTTGAAAGATGTTCGACATGTTCCCGGCTTACGTCTCAATTTAATGTCAACCGGCGTGCTTGATCGGGAAGGATATCATCATCACGGAGGAGACCAAAAGTGGAAGCTTACCAGAGGATCACTAGTGGTGGCTAGAGGGAAGTTGTGTTGTACCCTCTACAAGACATACGACAAGATATGTAAAGGGGAGTTGAACGTTGGAGAAGACTCTTCCCCAAGTCTATGGCATAAGCGGCTGGGCCACATGAGCGAGAAGGGATTGCAAGTTCTGGCAAAGAAGTCTCTTATTCCGTTTGTCAAAGGTACCTCTCTTGACTCTTGTGATTACTGTTTGTTTGGTAAGCAGCAGAAAGTCAGCTTTTCTAATACATTCGCCAAGAAGGAGAATCTTTTAGACCTAGTACATACTGATGTAGTGGCCCCATGGAAGTTGACTCACTAGGTCATAACAAGTATTTTGTTACTTTTAGTGATAATGCTTCACAGAAGGTTTGGGTGTATTTGTTGAAAACAAAAGACCAGGTGTTCCAAACCTTCAAGGAGTACCATGCCATGGTGGAGAGGGAAACGGGGCGAACCCTTAAGTGTCTCCGCAGTGATAATGGTGGAGAGTATACTTCGAACGAGTTCAGAGGTTATTGTTCGAAGCATGACATTAGACACATAAAGACAGTACCTGGCACCCCACAACATAATGGTGTAGCAGAAAGGATGAAAACCGCACCATTTTAGAGAAAGTGAGAAGCATGCTAAAGACAGCTAACCTGGCGAAAGAGTTTTGGGGCGCAGCAGTGACAACTGCATGTTACCTCATCAACCGAACACCATGTGTACCGTTGGGCTTGGAGACTCTAGAGAGTGTGTGGACCGGTAGAAGCGCTTCATATTCTCACTTGAAGGTCTTTGGGTGCAAAGCATTTGAACATGTTCCAAAGGAGAAAAGATCGAAGCTAGATGACAAGGCCGTGCCGTGCATCTTTCTTGGGTATGGTAATGAAGAGATGGGCTACGGTTGTGGAATCCAATAACCAAGAAGTTATTCAGAAGCAGAGATATGGTGTTCCATGAGGATCAGACTGTTGCAAATTTTGACAAGAACATACTAGAAAATGCAGAGCGTCTCACTTATGACTCGTCTCCGCTCCAAGAAGAGTCTAACAAACCTCAAGAAATGGTTAATGAAGACGTTTCTGATATGGCAGAACCAGAAGCTGCAGGTGCTGCAAATGATGACCAGGAGAATCAGGTTCAAGATGATCATGATCAGAGGGAGCCTAATCAAGAGCAGCAACAAGAAAATGCCCAAGCACCAGTTCGAAGATCTCATAGAGTGCTGAAGCCAAGTACCAAGTATCATTCTTCTCAATATATTTTGCTCACTAGTGATGGAGATAATCCATATTCCAAATATATTTTGTTGACTGGTGATGGAGAGCCTGAATGCTTTGAGGAGGCGAAGACTCATGCAGACGGCAACAAGTGGGTATTAGCTATGAAGTTTGAGATGGAGTCCTTGTTGAAAAATGGCACCTACGAGTTGGTGGAGCTTCCTAAAGGCAGAAAAGCACTAAAAAACAAATGGGTGTTTAAGTTGAAGAGGGACGAGAATGTACAGTTGACAAAGTTTAAGGCTCGCTTGGTTGTCAAAGGTTTCGGGCAAAAGGAAGGAGTAGATTTTGATGAGATCTTCTCACCAGTTGTCAAAATGACATCTATCAGAGTTATTTTGGGCATGACAGCTAGCATGGATCTTGAGGTGGAGCAGTTAGATGTAAAAACGGCATTCCTGCATGGTGATTTGGAGGAAGAAATATACATGGAGCAACCAGAAGGTTTTGAGGTCGAGGGCAAGGAGCACATGGTTTGCAAGCTAAAGAAAAGTTTGTATGGGCTGAAGCAAGCGCCAAGACAATGGTATAAGAAGTTTGACTCATTCATGGTGGGTCATGGATACAAAAGAACTGATGCAGACTCATGTGTGTACATTCAACGGTTCACTGGAGGTAAATTTATAATTTTGTTGCTTTATGTTGATGATATGTTGATAGTGGGGCAAGACGTTTCTATGATCCACAAGTTGAAGGCAGATTTATCAAAGTCTTTTGATATGAAAGACTTAGGTCCAGCTAAGCAGATTTTGGGCATGGAGATTACCCGTGACAGGAAGGCAAATAAATTATGGTTGTCACAGGAGAGGTATGTTGAACGGGTGCTTGAAAGGTTCAACATGAAAGAAGCCAAGTTAGTGGGCTCACCTCTAGGTAATCACTTCAAGTTAAGCAGATCATTATGCCCAACTACACAAGAGGAGAAGGACAAGATGACAGGTATCCCTTACTCATCAGCTGTTGGTAGTCTTATGTATGCCATGGTATGTACTCGTCCAGATATTGCTCATGCAGTTGGAGTTGTTAGTAGATATTTATCTAACCCTAGCAGAGAGCATTGGGAAGTTGTTAAGTGGATACTCAAATATTTGAGAGGCACCTCAAAGTTGTGCTTGTCTTTTGGTGGATCCGAACCCATTTTGGAGGGTTTCACAGATGTAGATTTAGTTGGGGACCTTGATAACAGAAAGTCCACTTCTGGGTACTTATTTACATTTTGTGGGGGAGCTGTATCATGACAGTCTAAGTTACAGAAGTGTGTTGCCTTATCCACCACTGAGTCCGAGTACATAGCGGTGAAAGAAGCAGGCAAGGAAATGTTATGGCTACAAAGGTTCATTCGCGAGTTGGGTGTGAAGCAAGAAAGGTATGTGGTGCATTGTGATTGTCAGAGTGCAATTCACTTGAGTAAAAATTCAGTTTATCACCCTCGCACTAAGCACATTGATCTACGTTATCATTGGATACGAGATATAATGTCAAAGAAGCTTTTGCAGTTGAGAAAAATTCACACCAACAAGACTACTTCAGATATGTTGACTAAGGCTGTGCCACAACAGAAGTTGGAGTATTGCAGCAAGTCCGCTGGGAAGGACTTCAAGTAGAAGTCTTGCCGCGTATGTCCCTGGGTTGGTCTGGAGGGGGAGATTGTTATAATATCCAGACCAAAATAAATACAATAGTAATGAAAATAATATGAAATGTTTCATGAGTTACATAAGTTATATGAGTTACACAAATGTTACATGAGTTACACAAAAGTTAAATGAGTTACATGGATGGTTTTGGAGTTATAGTCAAGGCATGAGTTACAGGAAGACTCATGAAGTACCATTTACTGAGATACACTAATGAGAGGTCTAGATGGTTCCTCCTTAGCCTATAAAAGGAGAGTCATTTGCTCATTCCAAGCATCTCATCCATCTCAAGCATTTCTTCCAAGAGAGAAACATCCATCTTCCAAGTAGAGAAGAGTGTCCACTCCAAGTTGAGAGTGTAGAGTAGTTGATAGTAAAACAAGTGTGAGAGAGGGTTTCCTTCAAGTATTGTTCTTGAAGTTGTGTATCTCATGTACCCATTATTTCATAGTGGAAGTTCTTGTTATTGCTGCCCCGTGGACGTAGGCACATCGCCGAACCACGTTATATCCGGTGTTCCCTTTCCTCTATCTTTTACATCTTTGCATATTTATCTTTTGTGTGTTTTTGAGTTGTTACTTCCATTATATTATTTTCCCAACAGTGGTATCAGAGCCCTTGGTTCGTAGGGCGTGGGTGTTACAATGGAAGGTTCAAGGAGTACCATGGTGCGACCCAACTCAATCAACTTGAGATAACCCCCAGGCTGCAACAGCTCACCAACAATTCTGTCTGGCTCGGTCAAGTCTCTTTCGATTACATGTACACGACGACCTTCCTGTAATAAGAAACACACATATGGTCAATTCAAAAGGCCAAAATTAAGATGGAGCTAATTGCTCAGTCACTACTCACTACTGCAAATTAAGCCTTCTCAAATAATACTTAACAAAAGCTAAAATAGTCTGCTTCTGTCTTGCTACTAATTCTCAAGTATGAAATTACAGGTACATTTTGCACTTCCCTAGAATAACTACTCAAATTGTTACCTAGCAGACACAAATCAAAAGATGAAAAAACATGCAACTTAATTTCCCCCATTTCATATATTGAAAGAAGCCTCATCTGTACCCAAAAAAACAAGCCTCATCTATAGAGAATCAAGTATAAACTGACCTTGGCAAGAGTGTAGGCAAGAGCTGCACCGGCAACTCCAGCGCCGACAATAACAACATCGGTACTTTTCTCCTCCTCCATTTCCGGCTGAAACGCACCGTTTCCAAACCCATCATTACTCTCAACTCCTCCACTTGGAGCCTTGCATGGTTTCTTTCCTCCCAAAGTAGTGCTGATGATCATGAAGAAAACAGATCCCAGCAATGAAACCAAGACCCCGCCAAAAACATACTCATAAGAAACCATCTTTAAGACAATTGACAAGGAATGAAGAATGAGAGACTGCAGTTTCCTCTGTCTTGCTTTATGATTTTCATTAGTACTACTCTTGGTGGAAACAAAAAGGTCAAGTCTTTAAGTGGAGGAGTTAAGAGTAATGATGGGTTTGGAAACTGTGAGTTTCGGCCGGAAATGGAGGGGGAGAGAAGTACCGACGTCGTCATTGTCGGTGCCGGAGTTGCTGGTGCAGCTCTTGCTTACACTCTTGCCAAGGTCAGATTATACTTGATTCTCTATAGTAGAGGCTTTTCTTTGATATGAATAAAGTTACATACTTTTCTGTTGGGTTTGAATCGGGTAGTCCGGAATGTACTTGAAGTTTCATGCTTGACAACCACTAGTAAGACAGAACCAGAGAATATTTTAGAAGGCTTCAGGAGTAGAATATGTGTGAATTACATATGCATTGACTAAAGTGGACACATTCAGATTGCATATGTTGCTGCAGTGGTGAGCTAGTGGCTCCATCTTTAATTTGGGATTTTGAGTTGAGCATATGATTGTTTCTTGTTACAGGGAGGTCGTCGTGTGCATGTCATCGAAAGAGACTTGACCGAGCCAGACAGAATTGTTGGTGAGCTGTTGCAGCTATATCACAAAATGGGCGTTTCATCCAAAGAATGCGCGAAAAAGCAATGACTCTATCAAAGTAATCATCATTTCCCTTTAACTATATCACAAAATTTTTAGTTTATGGATTCTTGTGTGATTACTCTGGTAAAATTAGTTTCGAGTTTCAATCGCTTACTCATGTCCCATGGTATTTTCATTGCAGCGTCAAATTGGAACAAGGGTCAGTGACAACACTAATTGAAGAAAAAGGCATTGTCAAAGGGGTGATTTACAAGAACAAGGCTGGAGAGGAGATGAGAACATATGCTCCACTGACAATCGTGTGTGATGGCTGCTTTTCAAATCTGCGCAAATCTCTCAGTGCACCAAAGGTAACTATAGACTACCAACCTTTGGAAACTCAACAACTTTGAACTCAAATTTATCACAAGAGTGCTTGTTCTTCCGTGAGACCAATATGGTTATTTGTTACTGTTGCAGGTTGAAAGTCCGTCATGTTTTGTTGGTTTGATCTTGGAGAACTGTGACCTTCCACACGCAAATCATGGACATGTTATTTTGGGAGACCCTTCACCCATCCTGTTTTATCCAATCAGTAGCACCGAGGTTCGTTGTTTGGTGGATGTACCTGGAACAAAAGTGCCTTCAGTAGCTAGTGGTGAAATGGCTAAATACCTGAAAACTGTTGTGGCTCCTCAGGTATGTTTCAATAACTATCTTGACTTTATTAAATTTGATACACATATACCCACCTGAATTGAACTAATCTGAGGTCTACTTGTATTTCAGATTCCCCCACAGCTGCACAATTAATGGGGATCAATCTCTTGCACAGGTCTGTAGCAATAGAATAACACACCACACCAGAAATTGAAGGATTAAACACCTTAACTGTTGTCAAAGCTGCACTTTTTATTCTCTATAACAAAGATCATCCAAGAGGCTAACAACTGCTAATTTAAATAAGAGAAGAATCCTACTAGAAAGGAAATTAATGAAAACATAAGATATCCAAAGATACTACACTATCTAGGAAATCTGTCATGAATCTAAACAATAAAAGCTAAGATTACTCTCTAACATAGTCTTTGAGATACGTTGGACTCTGAGTCTTCCTCTTTGGCCTGCCAATTATAGATGCCCCTGCATCAGACTCCTGGGGTTGAAAAGGACTCGACCTCGAGTCTGAATTAGCTACTGCATTCTCCCCATGGTAAACTTGCAAATCAGCCACATTGAACGATGGTGAGACCCCAATATCTCCAGGGAGGTCTAGCACATAAGCATTCTTACCAACTCTCTTCAACACCTTGTGAGGGCCTCCACCTCGATCATGTAATTTTCCATACTTCCCACGAGGAAACCTTTCCTTACTCAGATTAACCCAAACTAAGTCTCCCACCTGGAACTCAACATCTCGGCGGTGCTTGTCAGCAACTTCTTTATACTTCATATTGCTTTCTGCTAGTAGCTTACGCACCTTCTCATGTGTCCTCTGAATAAATTCAACCATGTCTTGCGCATCCCCACTAAAACGATCAATAATTGGTAAAGGAACCAAGTCCAAAGGACTGCTGGGGTTTTGACCATATACTGCCTCAAATGGACTCATGCCAATACTTCGGTGCTGGGAGCTATTATATGCAAATTCAGCTTGTGGTAATGACTCACTCCAGCTTGACTTCTTACCTCTTACCAAGGATCTCAGTAAATTTCCCAACGTCCTGTTCACCATCTCTGTTTGCCCGTCAGTTTGCGGGTGATGAGTGGTACTAAACTGAAGTTTTGTACCCAACTTCCGCCATAAAGTACGCCAAAAGTGCCCAACAAACTTAGTATCCCTGTCTGAAGTAATGGTGTTAGGAATACCATGCAACTTCACAATCTCTCGAAAATAAATGCGAGCAATATGGCTAGCATCCATGGTCTTCTTGCAAGGCACAAAATGTGCCATTTTCGAGAAACGATCCACCACTACCAAAATCGAATCATATCCTTGTTGTGTTCTTGGTAAGCCCAGAATGAAATCCATACTAACATCGACCCATGGAGCTTGAGGTTCAGGCAAAGATGTGTAAAGTCCTGTGTTTTGGCTACGACTTTTAGCTAAGTGGCATACTCTACAACGCTGCACATACTTCGACACCTCTTTTGACAACTTCGGCCAATAGAAATTTTCACTTACCAAGGCTAGTGTTTTGTCGCGTCCAAAATGGCCTCCTAAACCACCACCATGTTGTTCTTCGATGATCAAGAGCCGCAGAGAGCAGTTAGGAATACAAAGTTTGTTTCCCTTGAACATATATCCATCCTTGATATGAAAATCACGTGTAGGATTTGATGCCATACAATCTGCCCATATACTCCCAAAATCAGAATCGTCCTTGTATAGCTCCTTTAATTGCTCAAATCCAACTACTTGAGCTCCCATGATAGATAACAAGGCCTCCTTACGACTCAAAGCATCTGCTACCTTATTTTGAACTCCAGATTTATGTCTAATTACAAAATCATACTCCTGGAGCTCTTCTACCCATTGTGCATGCCTTCGGTTTAGCTTATGTTGGCCGTTGATAAACTTCAATGCCTCATGGTCAGAGTAAAGAACAAACTCTTTATAAATTAAGTATTGCCGCCATTGTCGAAGAGCTTGCATAATAGCATAGAATTCAATATCATAAGTGGAGTACCTTTGCCTTGTCTCGTTGAGTTTCTCGCTAAAGAATGCTACAGGCTTCCCTTCTTGGCTTAAAACTGCTCCCACTCCAATCTTTGATGCATCACAATCAACCTCAAAAACTTTCTAGAAATCTGGTAATACCAAGACAGGTGCTTCAGTGATGGCATGTTTTATAGCTTGAAAGCTCTTTTCAGCTGCCTCAGTCCATCTAAACGTGTTGCTCTTCAAACAATCAGTCATAGGTGCCACAATGGAACTAAAGTTTTTAATGAATCTGCGATAAAATGAAGCTAGTCCGTGAAAGCTACGAACATCATGCATGGACTGTGGTGTAGGCCATTCTAGAATTGCTTCAACCTTTTTGGTGTCTACCTTGATACCATCAACAGAAATAACATAGCCCAGAAATATTAAACTCTCAGTAAGGAACTCACATTTCTTCAAGTTGGCATAAAGCTTTTGCTCCCTGAGCACTTCAAAAACCTTCTTCAAATGGTCAATATGTTGAGTTGCATCTGGGCTATAAACAAGAATATCGTCAAAATACACCACAACAAACTTCCCAATGTATGGACGAAATACCTGGTTCATCAAGCGCATAAACGTGCTCGGGGCATTTGTCAAACCGAACGGCATAACCAACCATTCAAATAAGCCATCACGAGTTTTGAATGCTGTTTTCCATTCATCACCAGGTCGCATTCTTATTTGATGATAACCACTCCTCAAGTCAATTTTTGAAAATATCGTTGCCCCTGATAAATGATCCAGCATGTCGTCCAGACGGGGAATGGGAAATCTGTACTTCACTGTAATTTTATTGATGGCTCTGCTATCAACACACATACGCCACGTCCCATCTTTTTTTGGTGTAAGCAATGCCGGAACTGCACACGGGCTCATACTCTCACGAATTACCTCTTTTTGTAGCAATTCTGTCACTTGTCTGTTGAGCTCCTCATATTCCTGTGGACTCATACGATAGTGAGGCCTATTGGGTAGGCTAGAACCTGGGACAAGGTCTATATGGTGTTGAATATCTCTCATTGGAGGTAAACCTGCAGGCAACTCATCCGGAATGACATCATCAAATTCCTGTAGAATGGGAGTTAACACTGGAGGAATATTGTAATTATCCGGATATGTGTCTTTCACCATGAGCAGATACAACTCTCCACCACTTTCTTCTGATTCTCCAAGGAATTTGTTCATAGATAGGAAGCTACCAGTCTCATTTTTGCTTGATTTAGGGTTATTCTCAGGTCTAGATGGCCCCAAGATTACTTTCACATCATCCTTGACAAAGCTGTAAGTATTTTTATATCCATCATGCACTGCTCTTCTATCAAATTGCCAAGGACGCCCCAATAATAAGTGACATGCATCCATTGGAACCACATCGCACCATTGTGCATCTTGGTACTTGCTGCCAATAGAAAACGTCACCAAACATCGCTGGTTAACAATCACATCATTCCCTTTCTTGAACCATGAGAGCTTGTATGATTCCGGCTTTCGTTCCGTCTTCAAATTAAGCTTATCAACCATCTCCTGTGACACTATATTCTCACAACTTCCTCCATCAATAATAACATGACATACTTTGCCATTAGCAGTGCATTTAGTATGAAAGATGTTGTGTCTCAACCAATTGGGGTTGTCTTCTGTTTTCACTGTATTCATCACTCTCCGGATCACCAACGACTCTCCATGATCACTCCATGTGATTTCTTCATCAGCTTCTTCATCATAGTCATCATACACAGGTGGTCCATCTATCCGCTTACTTGTTTCACCAAATTCTTCTACCAAACTGACAATTCTTCGGTTAGGACATTCTGATGCAATATGTCCTGCTCCTGTGCACTTGAAACACTTAACATTCTTCCTACCTCCATCCCTAACTTGGGATAAATTCTTTTGCACTTCTGTTGGTTTTCCAGGCTCTACACTCGTTGCCATCCTGGTGGCCCCAAACTTTCTTTGCTCTGAATCATCGCCTCCCGTACGCTTAGTGCGTGGCCTTTGCTGCTTCTCTATCTGAATCGCTAACTTGTACACATCGTTGAAGGTCCAATATGGATGCAGCACCAGAACATCATGTATCTCTCTTCTCAACCCTCCAAGATAACGCGCAATAGTTTGCTCTTCAGTTTCAGTTACACCACACCTCATACTTATGAGATCAAACTCTTCCGTGTAATCATCAACAGAGCGCAGGTTTTGCTTCAAGCCATGTAACTTTAGAAAATTATCTTGAACATAAGTGTCTGGTAAAAATTTCTCCTTCATTGCTTTCTTCATCTTTTCCCAGGATTTGATCTTTGGTTTTCTCAAGCGTTCACGCCGAACCTTCAATGTTTCCCACCACGCAGATGCTTGTTTTGTCAATTTGATTGCAACCATCTTCACCTTGTCTTCATCAGAGACCACTTTGTAGTCAAAGATTCGCTCCACAGTATTGAGCCAATTGATAAACACATCCGGTTGGATCCTCCCTTCAAATTCTGGCAAATCCACCCTCATATCAAAAAGTTTGTTGCCATGTCCCTCTTCACCCGGCTCACCCAACGGAGCACGGCGATAAAAAGGGTTGATCTCCAGCTCCCCGTCGAAACCCCCTCTGTTACGGCCTTGAGTTTCGATGCGAGACATTCGATCTGAGAGTTGTTGTAGCACCCTTTTAATTTCCTCCATGTCGTTGTTGCCATTGTCATGACCTTCTGCACGGAATGCCCCCCAATTACGCCTGTTGTGAGCCATGGTATCCACCACCTTCAACCAAGCTCTGGTACCAACTAATGGGGATCAATCTCTTGCACAGGTCTGTAGCAATAGAACAACACACCACACCAGAAATTGAAGGATTAAACACCTTAACTGTTGCCAAAGCTGCACTTTTTATTCTCTATAACAAAGATCATCCAAGAGGCTAACAACTGCTAATTTAAATAAAAGAAGAATCCTACTAGAAAGGAAATTAATGAAAACATAAGATATCCAAAGATACTACATTATCTAGGAAATCTGTCATGAATCTAAACAATAAAAGCTAAGATTACTCTCTAACATAGTCTTTGAGATACGTTGGACTCTGAGTCTTCCTCTTTGGCCTGCCAATTATAGATGCCCCTGCATCAACAATGCTTTTATGGCCGCAGTAGAGAAGGGAAACATCAGGACAATGCAAAACAGAAGCATGGCTGCTAATCCTGTCCCTACTCCTGGTGCAATTTTATTAGGTGATGCATTCAACATGAGGCATCCTTTAACAGGAGGAGGAATGACTGTTGCTCTTTCAGACATCGTTCTTCTCCGTGATCTTCTTAGACCCCTACATGATCTCAATGATGCACCTGCTTTGTGCAATTACCTTGAATCATTCTACACACTGCGCAAGGTAAATCATCCATTTGAATAACTCATAACTAAAATGTCTTTTTTATGCCACTATCTGTTACAGTGTGACATTCCTTTTGGCTCCTTGCTGATAGTGTACTTTTGTTTCATATTGCAGCCTGTGTCATCCACTATAAACACATTGGCAGGTGCTTTGTACAAGGTGTTTTGTGCATCGCCGGATCCGGCAAGACAGGAAATGCGTGAAGCATGTTTTGGCTATTTGAGCTTTGGAGGCATATGTTCATATGGACCAGTATCTCTGCTATCTGGTCTTAACCCTCGTCCACTGCACTTGTTTCTCCATTTCTTTGCTGTTGCCATCTATGGTGTCGGTCGCTTAATGCTTCCGTTCCCTTCACCAAAACACATGTGGCTTGGGTTTCAATTGATGTTGGTCTGGCAACGAATGTATTTCCACTACTTTCTTATCAACATGTTTTTCTATTACACTTTCTACACATGACCTTGCTGCTTAACAGATCTTTCTTGGTTTTCTATTTTTCAGAGTGCATCAGGCATCATATTCCCCATTATAAAGGGTGAAGGCGTTAGACAGATATTCTTTCCTGCCACAGTGCCAGCATATTACAGATCTCCTCCTGTCCATTGAAGGAATGGCAAGAATTGTATTTGACTACTTGGAGAAGAAAATTGTTACCTGATTTTTTTTTTTTAATTTTCTTATTGATATGATAATCCAACGAGTGTCAAACCAGCAGCATTTGTTCCACCCTGAAAGTAAAGATCAAGATGTGGGTCAATGCTATACTAGGAAGAGAAAAATTTTCTTTTATAGAACCTAGGAACCACTTAATATTGTACAAAGCTAGATCAATGGTAAATTATCCACATGATTTTTCGGTCATTGGCTTATCTATTTTCAAGTGCACATCAGTAACTATTTTGACATTTTATAATGGTAGTCATTTTTCACACTTGCAGAATGTAATCTAATCTTGTTAAAGCAGAGGAGGTTGATTGATGACTCTTCTGAAAGTGAGATTGGAGAGGTAGTCATTTTTCATTTAGAATGACTCTTCTGAAAGCAAACTAACTACCTCACTGGTACATATTCATCTTCCTTCAGTTTCAGATGTCATTCTAAAATCACTTCTAGACTTGATACAGATTTGCAGATGCTTCTGGGACAAGGATGTTTACAGCCCTAGAAGCTTGACCAGCCATTTGGTTTGGTAATGCTGTATTGGGGTGAAAAGCCTCTCTCACTAACAATATGGGTTGATCAGATTAGTTCGAGTGGTTCTTCATCTATGCCTTGTCAAAGTATATATGCTGGGATGTTCTTCATCAGAAAGTTCGATAAATTTTTGTGAATGGTGATTCCATTTCTTTTTGGTTGTTTGAGTGAGCCTGTCCATTTCCCTAATTCCCTTAGTTATGAACTTCTGATAGATCTCTTAATGGAGTTACTGATTGGAATCCGAAGTCTCATTTTATTCATGACCAGCTAGAAAAGGAATAAATTACTGTTACATATAACTGGTTGAAGTTGTTAACAACACTGGGTGCTATTCCTCTTCCTCTTGGGAATACTAATGATGAATTAATACGAAAGGGGAACTTGAAATTCTTATAACAGCAATGTATTATGAAATCACTGCAACACAGGTTAATTCAACTACCTTAAGCATAAACTGATGGGGTTGTGATTTCAGTACAGAAATTCCAGAGCCTGACTTCAGTTTTTGGACTTATGATCAGCTGCCTTGCTGGAACCAAAACAATTGTACCTCCCTTTAGCAAACAGCTCTTCACATTTGTTATTGTGTCTTACCCTAGTAATGCTGAAATGAGTTAAGGAGCCTCAATATATGTATGATATGCCATTGCCAATGACCATAGCACTAGCAAGCAATATTCTGAAAAGCATAGGCTTTGAACATAAAGAAGATAAATATGAAACCAATATAGGTGTAAGGCTCTATATATAGTGCCTTGCAATTCAGCAGGACACACACACAAACACAAGCTGAACATGTACTTAAAAAAAGCTGCTACATTCACTAAAATTTTCGCAGAAAGAAGAAAATTTATTGAACAAACTTCTAATAAAAATTGCAATTTAAGCTTCTATTTATTGAACAATAAAATGTGATTTAAGCTTGGGTTCTTCTGCATACAACATGTCTCTCCATGTCAGTGTTGGGAGTAAAGCGGTTGCCTAATACAAGGCCGACGGATAATTGGTTATCTCAGGATCTAACTTTCCCACCCCTCGTGTGATTTGCAAAAATAGCAACAAAAAAAGAAGACACAATATTTAATGAGGTTCGGCAAATGTGCCTACGTCCTCGAGGTAGCAGTAGTACTTTCTTCCACTATACTAAATAATGAGATTACAAGAAACACTCACTCTAGACTAACTAAAGTGGCGGTAACACACCTCTTTCTCAAGAGGAATTTTCTTCTCACTAATCTCTCAAGTGAGGATCTCACTACTCTCACAAACTCTCTCTAGTTTGGATGACTCTGCCCTAGCCTTGATCTCGAACTGGAGCAAGTTCGGATGCCTTGTACTTGTACTCTGATGCCTTTATATAGGCATTGCTCCATGGCATGTTGTATTGTGAAAACATTGACAGCATTCAAGCCCTCCAAATTTCACGTTCAATGTTTCCATGCAATATTAATTGCATGTCTCTTCCTTATTCAAAGAAGGCAACACCCACCACCTTATTACCATGACTTTGTTTCTTCCATTTCAACAATTCATGCTCCATCCTATAGCTATACCATGTAGCTATAGCATTCTTCAATTGATGGGTCATCAAAGCAATAGTTCTTCTTGCTTTCCTCATGTGTAATCCAACACATGGTTTCTCACCTCCATTAAGGAGGGACCAACCCAACAGTCAGGACTATAGCACATTCCGTAATGCAAAAGTTACATATGCTGAACTAATGGAGATTGGCAAAACTAAATGTAACAAGTTGAAGTTATAACGAAAAAAAAAAAAAAGGGCTTGCAACATAAACTGTAGCTGAACTATGCATAAACCTCTAAAGTATCATCTACTATGGTACCTTATCACCTCCACTCCATTTAAAACATCATGCATGGAGCGAAACAAAGCAAGTGTAGTAAGCAATTGCATAAAATTGAGACCGAGTTTGAATCATCCCAGTTCTTGAGACAGTTTTTGTTTCTAAACGAACCACCTCCCGGTCCTTGTATCTCATTAGGATTATTTCACCATCATTGAAGAACACAATGAGTTCATATGCTGCGTTCACACTATCGAGTTCCCAGACTCGAAGTAGGAGAGGATCCTAAACGGATCTAAGTCATCTAACTCTCTAGAAGAAGTGCTACTACTTCAATGGCCGTAATCGGTCCTAGCATCTACCATATATGAAAATTCTACAACAAATACCACTATATAACTACTAAGATACGGAAATTGAAAGCTTCTAATGATAATTACAATCAAAAGTCTAAGTCATCAATACCATTTTTCTTTCAAGAATGAATATTCAAGTTGAGTCGAGTCAATAGTCAAGGTGATACTTGGTCAATTCCATTGTTGTATGCTCAATATTTTTTGACGATATAGGGATCCAATTTTCTACGTTTGGCATGCTTTTCTTTGTAGCCTGCTTCTTTCTAAGGTTTATGTATAGAGATTGCGCTATTCTGATCGATATCAATACTAGCATTATAGTGCATGTTTTTTATGCTTGCACTTGTATCTTATTAACTCAATTTCGAGTTTTATTAATTGATAACTAAAATGGAGCTGGGAAGGATGTGCCTCCTGCATGTTCATGCAATCTCAGCTATAGTGCTTCTCCTGCATATCAGTTGTGGTGCTTGTGCTAATGTGACGAGGTGTGTAGAGAGGAAAGGGAAGCGCTGCTTGCTATCAAACAAGACCTGGTGATTAACTCCACTCGACTCTCTTCGTGGGGAGCTGAAGCTATAAATCAAGATTGTTGCGCATGGGAAGGAGTCTACTGTGACAACCTGACTGGCCATGTTGATCAGCTTCATTTTGGAGGAGAGGTGTTGTCTTCGCAAGGCGAACTCCTTGATTACATACCTTTTAAAGGTACACTTAGTCCTAAACTCATTGAGTTGCAGCATTTAGTATATATAGACCTAAGTTCAAATAGGTTACAACCGAGCCCAATTCCAGGTTTCATTGGATCTTTGTCCCATATAAGATACCTTGATCTCTCTGAAGCTGGCTTCGTCGGTGAAATTCCATATCATGAGCTTGGAAACCTTACTCACTTGCAGTATCTCGATCTCTCCTCCAGTGACTTCACTAATTCCATAGAATTCTTCAGTTGGCTCCCTCATCTTTCTTCTCTAAAATATTTGGACCTCAGTTTTGTCAATCTTAGTAATGTTTTTGATTGGCCGGAAACAGTAAACAAGCTCCATAATCTACGAAACTTGACTTTATATGGATGCCAACTTCCCCCTCCAATTATTTCCAGTACTACTCTTTCTGACAAGAATACTTCTCAAACTCTTGCTTTTGTTGATCTTTCTAAAAACAGTCTCACTTCATCAGTATTCAAATGGTTGTGTAACATCAATGCCACCCTTGTTCTTCTTAACCTCTCTCACAACAAATTAAGTGGTTCACTTCCCGATTGTATTGGAAACATGAGGTCTCTTACACATCTCAACCTTTCCGGTAACCAACTTGAAGGAAGGATTCCCTATTCTTTTGCAGAGTTATGTAGTTTGCAAGAATTGGTTATTTCATCCTGTAATCTCAGCGGACACATTTCTAATTTTTTTGAATCATCCTGTGCTCAAAATTCCTTAGAGATTCTGGATTTGACTAATAATAACTTTACAGGGTCATTCCCTGATATGACAAGATTTCAGGCATTACGGGAATTATATCTCCGTAGAAATAAGTTAAATGGAACAATCCCAGAAAGTATTGGGAACATGTCGAAGCTAGAGACAATCGGTGTTAGTCACAATGATTTGGAAGGAGTGATCACAGAAGCTCATTTCTCAAAGCTCTCCAAGTTAGGGTTTTTGTATTTGTCCTCAAACTTCTTAGTTTTAGACTTCCATTCTGAATGGATTCCTCCTTTTCAATTGGAATCACTAGTGCTGAACTCTTGCAAGATGGGGCCGTTATTTCCAAAATGGCTTCAAACACAGAAAAATCTCCGCCAGCTTTCTCTTTCTGATGTTGGAATTTCTGATACTATTCCAAGTTGGTTTTGGGATTTATCACATAAAAAGTTAGAGTTGGATCTTTCTTGCAATGAGATTAAAGGAACACTGGCAGATTTAAGATTCGAGTTTGCGTATCAGCCTGAAGTTAACTTGAGTTGGAACCAACTGCAAGGTCCAATCCCTTCATTCCTTTCTAAAGCTTCAGCTGTGGATCTCTCCAATAATAAGTTTTCAAAGTTATATTCCTTCCTGTGTTCAACCAACGTTAGTAACTTGAACTACCTTGATCTCTCAAGCAACTATATATCCGGAGAACTTCCGGATTGTTGGAAGCATTTTGAAAATTTGGTCTTTCTTGATTTGAGTAACAATACTTTTTCTGGAAAAATTCCATCTACGATGGGCTCGTTATCTTCAATTGAAACTTTGAAATTAGACGACAACATGTTTATGGGAGAGCTGCCTTCATCCTTGAAGAATTGCACCAACTTAAGAGCTTTTGATCTTGAAAACAATGAATTATCAGGACCTATACTTGAATGGTTAGGGGTTGGAGCTTCAAAGCTGGCTATCCTTATTCTTCGATCTAATTATCACTTCAATGGTAGCATGCCGTCACAACTATGCCGTCTCACAAGCATTCAAGTTTTGGATTTGTCAATGAACAACATGTCTGGGAGTATACCCAAATGTCTAAATAATTGGACTAATTTGGCTCAGGAAGGAAATCCAGAGTTAACCATCAGGCATTCATATATAAGTCAAAATGGGAGTGGTTCTATATTGGGATTGTGGTACGATGACGAAATATCCATTATATGGAAAGGAAGATTGTCTAATTACAAAAGTACATTAGGGCTTCTAAAGAGTATTGATTTCTCGAGCAACAGGTTAACAGGGGAGATTCCAGCCGAAATCACTCATCTTCTTGGGTTGGTTTCCCTAAACCTAGCAGGAAACTATTTGACAGGTACAATAAGTCCGGAGATTGGCAAGCTGCAATCTTTGCAGTCCCTTGATTTATCAAGAAACCAAATATCCGGCTCCATTCCACCAACTCTTCTCAAGATATACGGCCTAGGGTACTTGAAATTTGTAATTTGGAAGGAACCGGTCACCCAAATGTCTCGAGTGATCAAGAGGATTCAGATGATAAGCAGATAACTCAAGGGTTTTACATCAGTTTGGGACTCGGATTTGTTGTTGGATTCTGGGGACTCTGTGGGAGTTTGATATTCAAGAGGTCATGGAGATATGAATACTACAACTTCTTGAATGCTTCAAATGATTGGCTTTATGTGAAGGTAGCTTTGATCAAACAACAATTAAAAGGCGTGCTTGATTGACAATCTAATGCAGTAATCTCTCTCTCTCTATAAATTTATTTTAGGAGAATTTTCATATACACCTAATTTTAAATAGTAGTTTTAAATAAAACCTACCTAATATTCCTATCTTATAGACATCTAAAATGTATCAATTATGATAAATATTATGTCTTATTTTTTCTAAATTTTACACAATTGCCACCGTTCAACTATAACATATTAATATAATAAATAAGCTTAATTGATGTTGTCTTAATAAATACCTTGATTATGAGTTTTTCTTCTAACTGTTGAACTGGAAACCACACAAATACATAAACACATTGCATCATGTTTCAGCAAAAAAACAAGATCATATAAACATGTATAAGAATTAGAAGCACCAACCTTGGTTGTTCATGTTCAACGGCATCAAGCTAGAGCAGAGAAAGTCTTCTGTGTAATTCTCCAGATTGCCTCTTCACCGTGAGTATGAAAACTTATAGGCGTAGAATGAGCTTACACAGGGACCCCTTTATATATTGATTAGTTCACTTAGAGTCCCATCTCACAAGGCAACTCTAATAAACCAATCAATTACCTTATGTGATAACTATAACATATATTCTATGTTATCTCAAACTCCTTGTATTTATCTAATCAGACTACTAAGATAAATATCCAAGTTAAGTATTATCGATTAACCTCATTTACTTATTTCACAAGATATTTATATATGTTGGACTTTTATGTGTTAATCTTGAGTCCACATTAGATATAACTGTAACATTCTCCCACTTGGACCAAGAATAACTCATACAACAAGATATAAACTTAATTAGAATATAGTAAATCTTTAGAGCTCATTGAGATTAAAAAAACAACACAAAAGTTCGCAACTTTGATTTGTAAAATCTGCAGTGTAGTACTGAACCAAGAAACGAATCGCATTTGAAAAACACAACCACTCCAAGGCCACAGTAGTTCCAACCACAAACCACATCAATCAAACAAAGTTATCAACCTGTAATCATTTCTAGACTACCTGATGTATCTGACACAATCTAAAACAATTTTGATCCTCTTTATGGTTATGTATACAAAAACCTGACATCATCTTCAAAAGAAAATTATAACAGATGCCCTTTAAATTCTGAAAACATTGTCTCAACAGACAATACAATAGCTATATCATGATTCAAACTAATCATAGAAAGAATGCAATGCAACGCAACATCACTGAACTTTTATTTCTCAATCAGAAAATTTATAAGTTGCATAAAATAAACATAAGGTTCAAATTGGAACCAAAATGAGAATTATACAAGAAAAGTCTTTAACTGCTAGCAAAAAATACTGAAGCTATAAATAAAGCTCCCACTGATCCTATCATTCAAGTTTAGGCAAAAAACCTATACCAGCTGCATGTTCTTCAAAAGCAGCAACAGTCATGGGTTTAGTAAAGGGATCTGCTAGCTGAGCTTCAGTGTCAATCTTCAACACATCAAGCTCCTTATGCTTAACTCTTTCTCTAACACTGAAATACTTAAGGTCTATGTGCTTGGAATTAGCAGATCTCTTGTTATTCTTGCTAAAGTACACTGCTGCAGAGTTATCACAGTAAATCTTCATAGGTATTGAAAAAATGCTGTCAACTGCATTAGTTTGTATCAAGAAATTCTTCAGCCATAAACCCTCACAAGCTCCATCATAAATTGCAATATATTCTGTTTGCATAGTCGAAGTAGCAATGAGAGTTTGCTTCACTGTCCTCCAAGCAATAACACCTCCAGCCATTGTGAAAACATAACCAGTAGTCGACTTGTTTGAGTGTGGATATCCAGATGCAAAATCTGCATCTGTATAACCAATAACCTCAAGCTCTTTTACTCTTCTATAAACCAACGAATGACCTTTAGTACCTTGTAGATACCTGAGAACCTTTTTCCCTGCAGTCCAATGCTCAATTCCTGGATTGGACTGAAATCTTGACAAGATGCCAACTGCATATGACAAGTCTGGTCTTGTGCACACTTGTGCATACATGAGGCTCCCAATAAGCTCTGCATATGGTTTGTTCATCATTTGTTCTCTCTGCAATGCATTTCTTGGACCTTGGTTTTTATGCAGCCTGTCACTTTTTGACATTGGAATTGCACCAGCTGCACAATTATGCATATCAAACCTTTTCAAAACTGTGATGATGTAGCTTTGCTGTGACAAACCAAGTAGAAACCTCGATCTATCTCTCTTTATCTCTATCCCCAGAACATACTTAGCCTCACCTAAATCCTTCATGTCGAATTTCTTTGATAAGAAGGACTTAGTCTCTTTCAGCAAGTCCAAATTTGTACTAGCCAACAAGATGTCATCTACATATAAAATCAAGAAAATAAAATTTTTACCTTCTAATTTCATGTAAACACACTCATCAACTTGATTCTCCTTGAATCCAAAACCACTGATGACTGAATCAAACTTCAAATACCACTGTCTTGAAGCTTGTTTCAATCCATATATGGACCTGTTAAGTTTACAAACTAGATGCTCCTTCCCAGGTTCAATAAATCCCTCGGGTTGCTTCATAAAGATTTCTTCACTCAACTCTCCATTCAGAAAAGCTGTTTTTACATCCATTTGGTGCAGCTCCATGTCATAATGAGCAACCATAGCCATGATGGCTCTGAAAGCATCTTTGGTTGAGACTGGAGAAAATGTCTCAGTGTAGTCCACACCTTCTTTCTGTGTAAAACCCTTAGCTACTAGCCTTGCTTTGTACCTCTCTATGCTTCCATCTGCATGTAGCTTGGTCTTGTACACCCACTTGCAGCCAATTGCTTTCTGCGACTTTGAAGGCTCAACCAGCTCCCAGACATCATTCACATGCATAGATTTCATTTCTGAAATCATAGCTTTCTCCCACTCATGTGAATGATCTCCAGTAATGGCTTCTTTGAAGGTTTTGGGGTCTTCAATCTCACCAGCATCATAATCTACCTCAACATCATATACTTGAAAATCAGTAGATAATGCTTCAAGTCTTGATCTTCTTTCTCTCTGTGATCTTCTAATAACTGGTGGTGGTGGAGGATTTGGGATAGTGGTAGGTGCATCAATCCCACTGAAAACAGCTGGTGTGGTTTCTAAAATTACAGGTTGAGGTTGTGGTGAAGTGACAGCAGTAGAAACATTTTCAGTAAGCTCCTCAAAAATAAAATCCTCAAAAGAATGAGAATAATTGGTTTCATTTAGGAACACTGCCTTATTTGTCTCTATGCTTCTATGAGAGTGTGTGGGACAGTAGAACTTGTAGCCTTTGGAATGTTCACAGTAGCCAATGAAGGATGCAGATATTGTTTTAGGATCTAGCTTGCTCTCGTTTGGATTATAAGGCCTAGCTTCAGCCTTACAACCCCAAACATGTGTGTGATAGATGCTAGGCTTTCTATTCTTCCATAACTCAAATAGGGTTTTAGTTGCGGACACAGATTTAGATGGGGTTCTATTAGTCAAATAATTGGCTGTTTTAAGTGCCTCACCCCAAAGAAAATGTGGGAGACCTGAGGTGCACATCATGCTCCTCACCATGTTCATAAATGTTCTATTTCTTCTCTCTGCAACTCCATTTTGCTCAGGGGTTCCAGGTGTGGTATATTGTGCTATAATCCCATTCTCTTCTAAAAACGAAGCAAATGGTCCCTTATGCTGACCAGTTTCGGTGTATCTCCCATAATACTCACCACCCATATCACTTCTCACACACTTCACAACTGCATTCAACTCCTTTTCTGCTTCTATCTTAAAAATTTTGAACTTCTCTAAGGCTTGAGACTTTTCAGACATAAGGTACACATGGCAATATCTGGAAAAATCGTCAATAAAGGTGATATAATAGCTATTTCCACATATAGTTTGAATCGCGAATGGTCCACAAACATCAGTGTGAACCAATTCCAAAAAGCCTGTACTTCTAGTTGCTCATTTCTTAGTCTGTTTAGCAAATTTACCCTTAACACATTCAATACAATCCACCAAATTAGAGAAGTCTAACTCAGGTAAAATTCCTTGCTTCACCATTAATTTCAATCTCTCTTTTGAGACATGTCCAAGTCTCCTATGCCAAAGGAAGGCAGACTTTTCACTGAATTTTCTTTTATTTCTACTAACTGAATCAATAACATTATTCTCAATCAACAAAACTTCTGTGTGGCAAGTATTAGGCAAAGACCAATAATCATCAATAAACTTGCAGTAGCAAGATAATGAGAAGCACGACTTATTTTCATTCCATCAGAATCAATCAAAAATTGACAATTGTCTTTAACCAAAACAGCAACTGAAATCAAGTTCCTAGACATGGAAGGAACATAATACACTTGCTCTAAAACTAGAAAAACTCCTGGCCTCAAAACTAACTTAACAAAACCAACTGCTTCAATTCCTACTCTCGTGCCTTCTCCAACATGGATCTTGATCTCATTTTCCCTTAGCCTCCTCTGGCTTTGCAGCCCCTGTAGAGAATTGGTGATATGCATAGGTGAGCCAGTGTCAAAACTCCAAGTATCAGTATGAACGTTAACTAAATTCACGTCAATATAAAAATTAAACAGTGGTTCATTACCTCTCTTTGCCTTCCAGGTCTTATACTTGCCACAATCCTTCTTCATGTGGCCCTTAACCTTACAAAAGAAGCATTTGATGCCTCCCTTGTTGCCACTAACTTTCATGGCCTTTTTGCCAACTCCCAGGTTCTTAGAGGGGCTGGGTTTCTTCTCAGTTTTCTTCCACTGTGGTTTAGTGGTGATTAGGTGAATGGTTACTTTCTTGATCCTCTCGTGTTCCTGGACACATATAGCAATCAGCTCGTTCAGTGTCCATTTGTCCTTTTGAGTGTTGTAAGTGGTCTTAAGCTGATCAAATTCAACAGGGAGGGATTTCAGAACTAGCATTACAACCATGTCTTCCTCTATGGTCATATTAAGGGCAGTGAGCTTAGCTCCAATATCAATCATCTTCAGAATATACTCCCTGATGTTCATCTTCATATCATACTTATATATATATATATATATATATATGGATATAGATAACCAGAAGTACTAAAACTTTTGTTTTCTTTTATGTTCATTCTCAGTTTTGACTCCTGTGAACGTAGGGAGTGTGATGCCTTTGAATGGTAGCAACTATAGGACGTGGAGAGATGATATAGACCTGAACCTAGCTCAACAGAATGTAGATTGGTGTCTGAGTGTCCCAATGCCTACTGAAAATGGTGCGGCTAGAGATAACTGGGTAAGAGCCAATAAGATCTGTAAGCTCACTATTCTGAGGACTATGTCTGATGTTGTGAAAGGTGGTATTCCTAAGAAAGAGATAGCTAATGAGTACCTTACTGCCATAGCTGAGAGGTTCACGGTTAGTGACAAGGCTGAGACTGCTATGTCAGTATATATGTAAAAATTTTCAAAAAACATGAAAATCACACCAGAAACATACCAAAAAAAAAAAAAAAAAACAGGCATTTCTCATACAACACTTCAAGTGTCAAACCAAAACAAGGTAATTCCATATAACACAAAGTGTAAGAAAATAAAAAATAAATTTTAGTTTAAACATTTCCAGAATATATACATATAGAAGCATATTTTTAAACCAAAAACAATGTTTCAGTCTAATTCAATAACCAGTCTACCTGTGGGCAAAGCACAAGTTATTCCTTAGTTTTTCTGAACTACAACACATTTTAATTCCTACAACATGATCAGTCAACACCTGTGGGCAAGAAGAAAAGACCATACTGCACTTTAAGAACTAAAGTATCTCATATTCAGAACCATATTTGTTATCAAAGATAGGTAAAGTTTAAAGCCATATGTGGATGATACAGTTCCTATTTCAATAAAAACATGCAATTTTCAGGTATGTGTCTTAGTTACAAGAACCATTTAAAATAGTTTGTTGTGGCAACATGTATTCCAAAATTTCTATTAACTAAATACCTGTGATTGTTACTTTACGTTTTCCCAATTCTAATTTCATAAAGCTGTCAGAAAACCAATCATGCTCAATCTTGATATTTCAACAAAACATATATAGATTTGGGAGTAAAAATATACATATCTGTCAATTTCAATCTTAAGTTATGCGTGATCATACATTCAAGTACTCAGAATCACCACAATTTTGTCAAATCATCCATAAGCATACAGTCACAGTAATTCACATTTCATATCATGCATGCCATCTTTCAAACAATTCGAAATTGAAGTTTCATCTGGGCACCTCAACCTACTCCCCAGGCGAGTTCTAAGGTTTATATGCATGATTCAATCGCACAAAACAATAAAATCTCAAATTTCATTGAGATTGAAAACGTACCAGGACACTCCCGCGCTTGCAAAACAGAGTTAGTAACAACAATATGTATTTCAGAATCAACATCGCGCACTAACCATGTATAGCAAACCATCATGCAATGAAAAATCATCCCAAAATCGAATTTTTGCAGAAGAACCATAATCCCAATTCTGGGTTTGTGAAAAGAGACGTTGTCATTTAACGATCAATTGGGTCAAAAACGAAATGGGTCGGGTCAAAAAGATCTGCGTCCTTTTAAAAACGGGTCTGGGTTCATGCTTGTGTTGGGTTTGTGTATTGGGCCTCGACAAGGTTCTTGGGCCAAATGTGTTCATCAATGTTTATGGTAAAAGAAAAAATTTTCAGAAAATTTCTCAACGATCATGCATTACATAACAAAGGTTTATGAAAAAATGTGGTTGGTTCTGATACCAACTGTTCAACTGGAAACCACACAAATACATAAACACATTGCATCATGTTTCAGCAAAAAAACCTGATCATATAAACATGTATAAGAATTAGAAGCACCAACCTTGGTTGTTCATGTTCAACGCCATCAAGCTAGAGCAGAGAAAGTCTTCTGTGTAATTCTCCAGATTGCCTCTTCACCGTGAGTATGAAAACTTATAGGCGTAGAATGAGCTTACACAGGGACCCCTTTATATATTGATTAGTTCACTTAGAGTCCCATCTCACAAGGCAACTCTAATAAACCAATCAATTACCTTATGTGATAACTATAACATATATTCTATGTTATCTCAAACTCCTTGTATTTATCTAATCAGACTACTAAGATAAATATCCAAGTTAAGTATTATCGATTAACCTCATTTACTTATTTCACAAGATATTTATATATGTTGGACTTTTATGTGTTAATCTTGAGTCCACATTAGATATAACTCTAACACTAACACTAACACTAACATTTTTCAATCAATTTGCAAAAATCATGTAGTTTTCATTGGTGAAACTTGTTTGGAGTTTTTATCATGTACTCATGTCGCATGGATTTTCCATTGTAGTATAAAATTGGAACAAGGATCAGTGACAACAGTCACAACGCTAACAGTGGAAAATGGCATTGTCAAATGGGTGATTTACAAGAACAAAGCTGGAGAGGAGATGAGAACTTATGCTCCACTGAAAATTGTGTGTGATGGATGCTTTTCAAATCTGCGCAGTCTGTCAGCGCACCAAAGGTAAAAAAAATCAACCTTTTTGAACATAAATTTTGTTTTGTTCTGACTTAGGATTACTTGAATTGAACTAATCTGAGTTGTATTTCAGATTCCCCCGCAGGTGCACGGTGCTCTTATAGTGGAGAAGGGAAACATCAGGACAATGCAAAACAAAAGAATGGCTGCTTATCCTGTCCCTACTCCTGGTGCCAATTTATTAGGAGATGCATTCAACATGAGGCATCCTTTAACAGGAGGAGGAATGATAGTGGCTAGTCTCTCTCAGACATTGTTCTTTTCCATGGTCTTCTTAGATCCTTACGTGATCTCGATGAAGCACTTGCTTTGTGCAATTACCTTGAATCATTCTACACATTGCGCAAGGTAACTAAAATGTCTTTTTGATGCCATTTTATGTTATAAACTTACAATGTGCCATTTCTCGTTCTGCCCGGCTGCATCTCGGCGCCAGTGATAGCGTTTCGCCTCACCAGGGCATGAGTAGTGCGGCCGGATGAGAGTTTGGTCGGCTCAGTTAGGCCAGGAGGCAGAGGTTTGGTTCCGGTCTTCTTTCTTAGTCAGAATGAGTGTCTGGGTTGTGGTGGGTACGAGGAACGGAGGCGAGTTGGCTGGGATCGGAGCCCGATCGGCTGCGGGGCTGAATAGTGGCGATGGGTGTTGGTGATCGGCTTGGTTGACGGCGGCGCTCGGTGGTCTCCCTCGATCTGTTGGTTGTGATCTAGAGGCTGGTTGCTTCTCAGATCTGGTTGTTGTTTCGAAGGTTGGCGTGGAGTGGAACCATTTACGGTTGAGGTCGGCTTTGTTGACGGCGAAGACGGGATGATGGTGTTGGTCCGGGTCCCGCGGAAGGATGACGGTTGTGGTGGCTCTTTGGGCTGAGACGAATGACTTGGGCTGACTTTGTGTTTGGGCTTGGGTGCAGCCTGCTGTTGGGCTGGAGCCTGGGCTAGGGTTTCTTTGTTGGGCCCTAGTTTAGCTTTCTGCTTTTTTTTTTTATTTATTTATTGTTTTAGTTACTAGTTAGACTAAAGCTGCATGGGTCTAGTGCATTTTCTTAGTTATTGACTTTGGTCTATAATTAGGTTTTTTTGATGCTCTGGGCTTGCCCCATCTGCGTAGGGTGGTCCCGGAAGTAGTCAATAATGATAAGTTGAGGACTTGTTCCTTCCTCCTAGCTTGTGTCTTGATGGCTGTTTATTTGGTTTGTTTGTTACCAAGACAATAATGATTGATCATAGTGCTTCACCTCATGGTCTTCAACATAGAGATTGTTTAATGTCTACTATGTAGTTTTGCAGGATTTACTTCTTACGTAACCCTTGTGGGCGGATCGTGTTCATGTTGTTATACCTACTCTTAAGTTGTGATCAATAAAAATAAGCGCTAACGTCGTTTGCTTAAAAAAAACAATTCAACATAGCCTAAGGGTTTACTGAGTGTAAATTATAATTACTTTTCTTCTTTTAAGGACGGATTTGTTTTGCTCTCACCTATGGTAAATGGAAATTGGGTTTAAACGACAACGCATCGAAGAATTTCAACATTTTGATAACCCCAGCTCTCTCTCTCTCTCAGAATCAGAGAAGCAAAGCGATGCCACAAGGTAGTAGCATTAGAGCCATCTGGATCCTCAACAGCCTTGACGCCGTCGTCTTCTCCAGGTACTCCTCTCTTCTCCTTATTGCACACTCCTCTAATTCTATTCACAACTTGTTCTCCGCTTCAATCTCGACGTTTCTTTCTTCTGAAAACTAAACTCTATTTCCGATCAATTTCAATTTGTTCTGTGCGAAAATTCGATTTGGTTGTTTGTGATTGTGTTTCCGATGAGCTGAGTTGGTTTTGTGCTGTGCAGGAGGTTTCCGGTGGTTGAGAAGCGGTGGCGGGGAGCTTGCAAGACCGAGAAGGAGAGCTCTGGCGGCAATGACGCTGTGTTTCCTTTACTTCCTAGTGATTCCGAGCTAGCTGTTGCTTTTGTGGACAGAAAGAGAAGGTCAGATCAGCCAGCCTTTATCTTTTTGCTCTTGTTTCGATTTTTCGGATGTATCGAATTTATGAGAATGTATCTGTTAAGATTTGTATAGTTTTGCTTGTTTAGGAATTGCATTATTTAAGCATCATTCAACTGTGCGAGCGAGAGCGGTCGTGATCTTGATTAGCCTAGCTGATTGAATCGTTCGGAATTTACTATGATAGCTCCGGTTCGGTTTGGGAAAAGTTGTTTGTGAGCTATGCCTTGATATAGACCGACTTAACTGACTGGCTGAATCATAAGAAATGTGCTAAAATAGCTATGTTTTTGTTTAAACAAGTTAATTTGAGGTCTGCATACATGCTCCGTCATCTCACATTCACTCCGACACTTTGTAGTTTTGGGGTTATGGTATTCATGATGATAACAAGTGACTTGGTCATTTAATCTTCTGTCACCTTTGGTTTATTTTTTTTTAATGAAACATATTGTCCCCCTTCCCCTAATGGTTTTGGTAACTTTCTTTGTTTAACTGCCAATTTTTACTACGTTTCTTTAATGTGCAGGGAAGGCTCTATTCGTGGGTGTGGAATACGTGCAAGTCAGTCAGCTAAAGGCTCAGATTCTTGGGTTGATGATCCAATTACACGTCATATAATTGGAGTTTACATGAGCAAAGAAGAGGGAGGGGACGTCAATAATGATATAAATAATTTGCTGTGGCCTTTAGTCTTGCACACAAAGGGCCAATTTTGCATCCTGGTATTGCCTTTGGTAGAGCCGAGGCATGTGAGGGCATATGCAAGATTATGTACTAGATCTGATTGTGGCAATGCTGTTGGTGTTGAGGACAGTATATCTTCCATTCTGCTTGATCTTCCGTCCATCACAGGGTATGGTAAGTTACTTGAGGTGTTTTTCTAGAAGAATATCATGCTATAATATTTTTGAAGTATCCTCCATATTGTTCTCCCTCTTTTTTCACAACTTCTACTTTGTTTCTCCTTCCCCACAACATGAAACTGATGTTGGAAACAATTTGTGAACTTTTCAGCTTAGGAGTGTTCAGAAGCCACATTAAATTTATTGAAATGAAGTGTAGCGCTGATGTTTGCCTAAATCAATAACCTTTTTGTTAGTATGCTTGTGTTGGCTTTGAATTTGTGGGATGAAATGCTTCCATTTATACTATTTTAGACTAATTTTTTATTCCTCAATATAGGACTGAATGGACTTGAATGTTTGTGAAATGGGGTTTGACTGTGAAAAATGGCATCTATGAGTTTCTCCAAAGACATTACTAAGTTATTCTTGTTTTTCTTTTCTCTTAGGGCATCTATGGCGGCACATGCAATTGGTGACATAATAACTGGAGACGTGGTGGAACCTGAGGTAGTTGTCAGTGCATCTCCATCTGTAGGAGGTTTATTGGATTCACTAACTGGCAGCATAGGAATATCAAGCATTTCCTCAAGAGCAAAACCTGTAGCTCCACCAGTTGCATCCTCAAACCCCACTAGCAGTGCAGTGACTGGAACTATGACATCAGATGCTAACAAGACTGGTTCTAGGCCATTAGATAAAGATGTACTTCGAACTTTCATAAGTAGTTCAATGCCCTTTGGTTCGTACTTTTTATTATGGTATCTCTCATCTTGTTTTCTTTATTATCATTATCACTGTTGCCAATTAGTGAATCAGCTTGCAGAAACCTTTTTCTAGCTAGCGTCTCATGTGGTTGTGTATTGTACATACAGGAACACTGTTGGATTTGAGCTTCCCCAATATCATTTCCATTAAGGCTAATGGCTTTTCGTCATCAGATCTTCCTCCTTCAGACCTCAAGCAACCGGCATGGAAGCCTTACCTATACAAAGGAAGGCAGAGAATTCTATTCTCTATTCATGAGACTGTCCATGCTGCTATGTATGACCGAGATGAGATTCCAGATAGTATATCAATTTCTGGACAAATAAATTGCCGGGCAGAGTTAGAAGGATTACCTGATGTGTCCTTCCCTTTGATAGGGCTGAACTCAGATAAGATTGAAGTTTTATCATTTCATCCATGTGTGCAAGTTCCAGAACAAGGTGTTGATAAGCAGGCTGTGATGTTTTCACCACCATTAGGTAATTTTGCTCTAATGCGTTACCAAGCAGTCTGTGGTATTGGTCCACCCATAAAGGGATTTTACCAATTGTCTATGGTATCTGAGGATAAAGGTGATTTTTTGTTCAAACTACGGCTAATGGATGGTTACAAATCTCCTCTCACAATGGAGTTTTGTACTGTAACTATGCCTTTTCCAAGGAGAAGAGTTGTATTTTTTGATGGGACTCCCTCGGTTGGAATAGTTTCAACTACAGAACACTCTGTTGAATGGAAGATTATAGTGGGTGGGCGGGGTCTTAGTGGGAAAAGTATCGAGGCAACTTTCCCGGGTAAAGTTCAGTTTGCACCATGGAAACCCCAAATATCACCTCTGTCTAGTTTGGCATTTGGAAGCATAACTGATGAAGATAGTGATATGGAGACAGATGGTAATAATAACAGTATGGTTAATGTAGAGGAGTTCATAATGGAGAAAATGAGCAAGGATCTTCATCCTGCCAATCTGGAGGAGCCATTTTGCTGGCATGCATACAACTATGCCAAGGTATTTATTTTTATCTGCTTTCTCAAATTTAGTATCACCTCAGCCTATAATTGGTTAAAAGGATTTGTGTACATTAGATTGTCTACAAATTCACTGAAGAGCTAAATTTAACTGAGGGATGGTCTGACTTGTGTTTACAGGTTTCCTTCAAAATTGTTGGAGCATCATTGTCTGGAATGTTAATTGATCAGAAATCTGTAAGTTGACTGTTGTGACTCCTTTAGTTTGGCTCTCATGGCATTACAGCGACCCAAAGATAAGCAAGAATAGGAGGGTTCTTGTTGCATTTGGTTTTCCTCATTATGGTTTTTAAATGCCGTATTACACCATATAATCTGAAGCTCCTATTTTTTAATTAATTTACAAAGTAAAAGTTCTCCTTTTTGTCAAATTCTATATATCAATGTGCGCAGCCCACATCATCAGTTTTCATTTTATCTTTTGATCAACACTTAAACTGCATTGCATTTGATTGTTTGTTGGAGCATTAATTTCTGGTGTCATATGCAGGTAAGCATTTATCCAGCTGTTAAAGCACCAGTGGAGTCCTCTACTCAGGTAGGTTTTTCCTCTATTATTGCTATATCCAAGCTTGATGTACTTTTGTGGCTTGTTGTAGAGAAAAGTTTGCACTGTAGTAGTGCTGACATGCACATCATGGAAATCTTCTCTAGAAAAGTCATCATTTTTCATTTTTCTGAAATCAATGTTTATGTTATCTATTGTGTAGCACCTTTCTCTAGGAATTTGTCTATCAGATACAGTACTTACAAAATATATTATTTGTAATTATGGTAATGCTACGTACGTCTATATCTTATTCAACCAAAGATTGGTCAGATCCTTGAAAGTAGTTTCATTCTTTAAATGAACTTTAGTGTATCTGTACTTGTTGATCAATTTATTCATCTGTCTTCGTAAACAGGTTACTTCTGGGGAGTACATTCTGTGGAATACATTGGGTAGATGCCCATCTGCTGTACCAGTTACAAAAGTATAGGGGGAAGCGCTCAGGAATGTCAAGTGGGAATTTGGGGATAAGGGGGAAGCGCTCAGGATATTGGATCTCAGGAATGTCAAGTGGGGATAAGGGGGAAGTGCTCTTATTGTCTAACTTACAGACAACATGTTTATCTCGTGTTAAAAGTCTGATGCATGATGAGAGGTACGGATTCTTGCTATTTATGAGCCAACCTCAGTTTGAAGAGATGGGAGATCAATTTAAAGTTGTAATTCGTGATGAAATGGCGATCAGACATTAAAAATTTTCATGGGAGATCATCCATGTAATGCCATTTGCGACTGTAAAATGAGAGGAAAATCTTCGGGGATTTGCTGGAAATTTGCTGATCGCTTGCTTCTCTTGATCGACTTTGCTATTGTAGTCTATTATTTGATACCTTTGCTTTGAAATCTCTCGGAGTTTTTATTCCTTGAATTCGGCCTTTCAAAACCCCATGATAACAAGGTTCAAATGGCATTTGGACATAGAGTGAGGAGGTGGTCGATATGTTCAAATCATTGGTGTAAATTAAAACAAATTTCAAGAACTGTTTGGTTAATTGATTGGGTATAAACAAATACATGTGGAACATTTAGAACATGGATTATATACTCTTGGTTTTTTTCTTTTTTTTCCAAATACATGTACTCTTGGTTAAATGACTTAAATCTGTTTCTAACTTTCCATCTCTCCTTTCTTCCCAAGTCACTGCCTCTTCTATTCTTCCAGGAAGCTTTTCGAAGAATGGTAGAGATCGTATGAGGCCCAAAGATGATCGACGGTGCATGGTCTTGTAGAATCCAACCGCAGCCATGGCTTACCCTTCCCACTCCAATGAAGAAGACTAATGGGACCTGGGTGGAGTCTCCTACACCTTCCTTCAAAGTTGTCACCACCAAGTCCATGCTGATTCCACCTGTGATCCACAGCCTTGATGTTCCCGGCCAAAACCAGAAAAAATGGCGGCAAAGACCCCAAATTGTATAGCCTCTCTCTCTTTTGCAGGGCCATCCACCCCTCTACTTTCTTTGTAGACCCTCCTTTTCTCCATTTATCTACATCCATAACCATTACTCCTGTGTTGAAATAACATGGCTTTCTTCCTCGGAACGTCTTTGACAAATCCGGGTCGGACCACAATGCATCTGTGAAGTATTGTGTGAAATTTGCTTGGCAATATTCTGGGGCGGCCACCACCTTGTCTTCCATGTCCACCCCCCACAACTTTGCAATGTCATCGACCACAACAAGGTCTGAATCCAAGTAAATAACACGTCTCATATCACTTGGAAGAATATGAGCGAGGTAAATTCTCGCATAGTTCATAGGTTTATCCAGTGCTCGTCTTATGGACCTTGATATCTTCCCACCTACTCTGTTTGAATCAAAGGCGTAAGTCTTGAAGCTCAAGTAAGGGAAGGTGGACTTGATTCTCGAAAAGAGCTCCGGCGCAGCGCTCGCAGACAGAAAGTGGAACTTGAGGTTTTCAGGGCAGGTTGAATGTTGTAACAAAGAGAAGACAGCAGCCATTGTGCCCCGGATGTAATTGGCGTCAAGGGTCATGGCCACATGGATATCGTCAGTGTTTCCCGAGCCGCATTGGTCACCGTTCTGGAATGCCGGGGCTTCCCGAAAGTTGGGGATGACTGGGGAGGGACGTGGGACAATGCCGAGGCGAATGCCGACGTTGGGGTGGAGGAGGAGAATGGACAGAAGACCAAGGAGTAGAAGGTGAGGAGATGAAGCTCCCCACAAGACCATCCTGCATGCCAAGGTGTTTGATCTGTTCTTGCTCGAGACTCGTCTAAAGGCATAAGGTCAAAGGACATAGAAGCCATTGGGATGCATTAGAAATGGGGGCTATGCATGGGAGGGGAGCTAGCAGGGAGGTTAGGTAAGAGAGGAAGAATGGTTCATGTTGGACTAAGGAGGACTTGAGAAACCAAAATAGACAAGAAGATTAAGCAAGATAATTGTCCGAGTATTTTGTGTTACGTTATTATGGTTAGTATATTTGTTGTTCTCCTCAACCTCTACACTAACAAAACAAGAAAGAAGGTTTACCTAACATATATAACATTGGTTTTCTTTATACATTAGGCAAAACTTGTTGCACATCCAACATTTTGTTTTTCAGTGTTAGCATAAAAATTGAAGAGTTGGCTCTTTATGTTTTTGTTTTCTTCTTATCATATAAACGATTCATATACAACAATTAATTTGGTTCGAGTCAACTCACAACCTCCTTCTTATGAAGATAAATACTACTAATTGACTGAAAAATATGTTATAAAATATTAGAACAAAAGGAGCAAATAAGTTACAGGTATTTCAATTTCAGACAAAGCGTGAGGCAATCGCGCCTCTTAGGTTGCTCCGACGACCTTGCAGTAGTGTTAGATTGAGAATTTGTTCAAAATAATGGAATAACGGATGAGAGATTATATATGTTGAATCTTGAATCAAATGGGTTGATTTCGGTGCTACCAAGTCATTTTTGTAGGCTGCTCAATTCCATCTGACCTCACTGCATATACATCGTTCAAGGAACTAAGAAAAATAAATTAAATTCAAAAGAAAATGAAATCCAATTAATTTCAGGAAATACACAAAAAATTAGTACGAATAGAACCTTCTGCTTCATAAATTGAAAGTAAGAGAAGAAAAATACTTCCATGAGGAGTGTGTAGCTAGTCAGAGGTCTATCAAATATGAATGTTGATGCTTGGATTACTAATCAGAGCTAGGTTAGGATTTCAAATATGAATGTTGATGCTTGGATTACTAATCAGAGCTAGGTTAGGATTTCAAATATGAATGTTGATGATCCATTTTTTTTTTATCTATTAACTGCTTGAAAGAACATCAGAAGAGCTCTTAGTATTTTATGCTAGCATGCAGCCCTATCTAAGAACTCAAAGATTGACGATTCTAATATATATATATATATATATATATATATATATATATTTTTATTACAGAAAGTTTAGGTGAGAGCTTGGTTACGCTACACCACCATCGCAAGGATAAACTTGCAACCTCAACCTTAAAAGACTGACAATGAACACGTACCTGTCACACCAGTCTTCAAGTATAGATTTCCACAAGAGAATTTACAGATCGCGAACCAACGAGACCTGTTGGTAGCGGAGATCGAACTTGAATGGGGTCTCCACCACAAACCCGCCCTTGCCAACTGAGCCAAACCTCATTGGCACGAATCTAAGTTTTTTGTGGCTCTTTGTCCAAGTAATATACTATTAGAGTTGATATAGAGATCCTGCTTACATTGCAATTCATGTCACGTTAGGAACATAATCCACTTATAGAGCATATCAACATTGGAATGATTATGTTACAAGTAGCTAGATTAATATACATTCCTTTTGCCTAATCTTTCAATCCATGCAGACTTAATTGAAGATAAGAATTTTCTAAGCAAAGAATCAAGAACTAAGATGACGGTAATAATACCATTAGTTTCGGTACTTTATTTGCTAGATTAATCGGAGCAATTAAGCATTTTCATTTGTTAGTTTCTCCGACCCTGCAAAAGTTTTTCCGATCACCTAACTGAAAAATGAAAATGCTTGTTGAGACACTCTTGAGCAAAATCTTTTCTTTGTGAAATAATCCAAGAACCCAACTGGGGTTTTGAACCAGAGAGAGAGAGAGAGAGAGAGAGAGAGAGAGAGAGAGAGAGAGAGAGAGAGTTGGAATTGGGTTTAGCAAAAGCTTAATGATTATAGGAACTTTTGGAGAGGACAGAGGGTTTGGAGCAGAGGGAACATGATGGCCTCCATGCTTGCTTACATAATCTCCATGCTTAAGCCTGACTCTGTAGTCACTGATTGATCCTCCGGATTCCTCCCTAGCTAAGCTTACTCAGACAGACACAGACACAGTCGACACTCACAATTATTATCAGTGGCTTCATTGGGTGGCTGTGAAGCCAATATCCTATAGGGAATGGGGTCTCTCAATTACATGAATCTCTCTGGGAACTCCCCACATCCCCACTACCCTTTCTCTTAAGGGCCTCCACCCTGCCCTGCCCTTTCAGTCACTCCATCATGATCACCAGTTAGCCTTCAAGAATCTAGACCATACTAGAGAGATTTGGTTGGTTTTTACCACCGAGTACGGCTACAGTCCAAAGGTAGCCAAGCAATCTTCCCAGCTCGGACACTTTCTAAGTTTCTTTATGCAAATGAATTTTGAAGTTCAATTGTTTCTTTCATTTGTAAATCTTCGATGATTTAGGGCAAGTTACTCTTCGATTTGTCTCAACTATCACTACAAAAACATTATCACTTAATCAAAAATGTGATATAATTGACTAGTTTGGATCATGTGTATTGTAATCGAGGGTGTGTAAATTTCACTTTTCTTGTAACATCTCATTCATGAAATGTTTTACTACATATTCGAATTAAATACCCTTTAGATACGCAGAACTATATGCTGAACTAGTCAAGCAAAGCCTTAACCATGATCTGCCATCCAAAACGGATAAGAATTCGTTTGCTTCTGCTAGGAATCATGGTCCATGGAGCTTTGAAAAGGAAGCGAATAAGACAGCAGGGAGGCAAAGCCAAGGCAGCAGAAAACAAGTGGAGGAAAGGGAACAAGTCACGCAGCAGATCAATGATGCTTCATGCTTGCTTGGAGCAAGCAATTGAGAGAGATTCGGTTTCTAAGGCTTTGTGAAAAATAAGAAAGCACGAGAGGAATGATGTGGCGTGTTTGGAAGATTAATATATTTCAGATGTTGCATTATTCCCTCTCTAACCCCATCTCCCATCCTTCGAGATAGATTTTGCACTTCGGTCTGGAAGAAGAAGGGCTCGAGAACTCGAATAGTGTACAAACTTGAGAGTACCATAATTGTTGTGGTCACCTTTGATTTTTTTGGTCGGAATTGTTCTCGGGTGAGAATATCTTCCATACCACGTAATATCTAGAAAATCATATCCCGAAATACTCTATACATTGTATCCATACGGTTGAAATTGTCTTTAATACTTGTTTTGTTTCGAATAATCTATTAGCGAGTTAAACTGATACTGTGATTTGACCGTCTAAAGTATGCATTTCCTCAACTAAGGTGTTATGTTTTTGTGACCATGTGGGGGCAAAAATGTGGCTTGTGAGATTATAGCCACTTAAAACTCCCTAACATGCCTTGTTTGCTTCAGGATCTTTAACACCTAGGATGTATCATATCATTCATTTTCTGGTGGGAACCAATCCTCCATCCACTAGATTAGGGTTTGGAACGATTTCTTTTTCCTTTCCAAAAGGGTATGACACATTTTAATCCTAATTGTAATGGAAACCTAAAAACGGTATATATGCACCAATTAAGTTTTTTTGCCTTTTCCTTTTATGGCTTGCTAATTAAGTAAGGCCTTGAGGGACATGAGTGGATGCTCTAACCTAGGATAAACCTTGATGAAATGCCAGACAAGATGCTAATTTCTTTACTAGTATAAAAGGCTTAGTTAGGCCAGGAGTACGTGACCACCATTTGTAAATTTGATTTTGCCTTTTGGAAGCTCTAATCATCAAGGTTCCTCTAACATGTGGTTGACTTGTTATCTGCAGATTTCATTTAGTCTCTGCACTCTTCACAATACAAAAAAGAGATGTGACTTTACATTTATTTTTTAATCAGGTAAAGTACAGCTGCGTGAGTCCGAACTCATAAATTCTCACTTACTAAATGAGAGATTATGTCACTTATTGGACAAGTAACTTTAAATTAGTGACAACTTTTTAAATATATAAACTACTTGTAAGCTCTTAAGAAATATATTTTTTAATTTGGTGTGGGAGTACAATTAATTTACTTTATCATGTCTTACCTCATAATTAACAATTACTTAGAGTTGAAATTTCAACTAAAAGAAGGTCCTAATTTTCAAAGACATTAGAACTCTACGATACAAGCCTCCACACACACACACACGCACGCACGCACGCACGCACGCACACACGCATACACACACGTAGATCACTCCTGCAAAGTTTCATCCAATTTGGAGATCATTTGAGCTTCTGTAATTGTGATTTACACGAACGGTTCCGTTTGGACATATTTTGTTCAGTTGATTCATTTAAGCTAATTCGGTACCCAAATGATCTCCAAATTGGATGAAACTTTGCAGGAGTGATCAACACACTATATTCTAGACACTGAACGGTGGAGATGTGAAAATGTGACCTAAAAGTGAGCGAAATGAGGAGCACCACTTTAATTTCAAAGCGGTGTCCCGTTCTAGAAGGGAACTATATATATATATATATCAGTTCTTATCCAGAGCGAAACTTCGTTTTGAAATTAAAGTGTGAAGTTCCTTATTGGACTAACTTTTCGGTCATAGTTCCATATCTCCATAGTTTAGTTTGTAGAACCTAATGCATAGATCACTTCTGTAAAGTTTCATCTCATTCGATAATCGTTTGAGTTTTCGTAATCGTTATTTACACAAATAGTTCTAGTTAGACAAGTTTATGGTCCGTTCATTGATTTAATCTAATTGGGTACCTTAATGATCATCGAATCAGATGAAATTTTGCAAGAATGATCTATAGATTAGTATCAATAAACTGAACGATGGAGATGCGAAAAATATGACCGAAAAAAATCATATGAAATTTTGCAGGAATGATTTATAAATTAGTATCAATAAACTGAGAGGATCTGAAGAGGTCCTCCTTATTTTAAGAATTTGAGGATTTCTACTATTTTACATTGTTGATACCCAAAAATGTAAGCCTGTTTTTTATTTTTTTTTTTATCAAAAGTCTTAGAGACCTAAGATCAATGATCAGGCTTAGATCTGATATGAGGCTTGTATCATCCACGTCCGGATCGTTTGGTTTGCCTCGAGGGAATTAGGGCTTGGTACAAAATCTCTATCTAGGATGAGGGAGGCAAGTCACGCCATGACATGCTCAAATTATAGAAGGAGGTCACGAAAGCCATGCCCATCCCCTCCTTAGATAAAGCTACACAAGGCCTATTTAGGAGTCAAGTCAGGCCATGCCATACTCGTTTATGCCCAAGCCTACTCCTTTTATCTAGGACGAGGGAGGCAGGCCACGCCATGACATGCTCGTTTAGGCCCAAGCCTACTCCTTTTATCTAGGACGAGGGAGGCAGGCCATGCCATGACATACTCGTTTATGCTCAAGCCTACTCCTTTTATCTAGGACGAGGGAGGCAAGCCACGCCATGACATGCTCGTTTAGGCCCAAGCCTACTCCCTTTATTTAGGACGAGAGAGGCAAACCACGCCATCACATGATCGTTTATGCCCAAGCCTACTCCTTTTATCTAGGACGAGGGAGGCAGGCCACGCCATGACATGCTCGTTTATGGCCAAGCCTACTCCTTTTATCTAGGACAAAGGAAGCAAGTCACGACATGACATGCTAGTTCATGCCCAAGCCTACTTCCTTTATGGCATGTGGTTTCTCATGGACACGCTTGAATGACCACATGCCCGCCCATTTCATACATGTGCCAACACATGCCAAGCACAATTGCGCACAAGCATCGTGGATGGTATGCTCAAACCCATCTATCACAACATGCCACGCGGCCAGCCAGTAACGTGGACCCAAGACACTAGGCCAAATGGGGCTTATTAGTGGGTTGTGGTGTGGAAGGACACAGGATTTTGCAAGGTCTATGGAGACCAAATGTCAAGTGTCCAAAACGTCTTGGGAGTCGAGGATCAAACTTGAATTTGAGCTTCCTGCGGACAGACTTGTAATAGATATCTCATCTCATCACCCAATGCCTTTAGACATAAGATGGTAGCATCACAAGTCACCTCAAACCTGAGCACCTGTTTTCACAACTTTCACCTTATAAGCTTAAGGCAAACCCAATGCCATGTTTCGTTTGGACCCCTTAGCCAAAAGTAGCTTGGTAAGAAATCGAGAGGGGGTGCTTCTCTGAACCACTGCAACCTTTACGTTTTTTTTTATCTTAAGGCTCGAACGATGACAGTGAGAAGGAAGGTTCTGACCTTTGCTAAAATTAGAGAGTCACGGGTCATGTTTTACCCTCAGTCTTCAGCTACAGTTTTTATTTAAGAGGAACTACAGTGGGCTAAAGAGGCAACACCTACATGCAGAAAACCACTACCAAGCTCCTCATGCTCAACAAACCCTAGATCACCACCACCGTACCCATCCTTCCAAACACCTTCCAGATACCTCTAAACACCACCACCATACTACACAATCCCTCACCCATATTAGACCTTTTTCACGATGAGCATGCATTCTGTTACACTTGCAAGATCTTAGCTCCCACACCATGCACACTACTAAGTCCTCTCAGTATTGATATTACACGCTCGGAGCCTCTCCATCACAACAAAGTCTATCTTAGGGAGACTTTGGGCCTAGTCTTGCAACCCTAAAGGGGAAGATCGGATCATCAAGCCCAACAACGGCAAGCTCTTAGATCCTCATTCAATTTCTACCCCAACATACATCAATAGATGACTTTATTTAAAGATCTCAACCGTCGATCCTCTAGATTCATATGCAAGAAACATGTATACAAAATTTCAACTAATTCCATAATCATTTGGTCATTCAAATTGATGTAAATAATTGTAGGCCGTTAGATAAAATTAAAACGAATATTGTGCTAATCAAATGGTTAAATATTTTTTATTTTGGCCAATTTTTTGTAGGATTCATATGTGGGTAAGTAAGTAGGAAATTAGTGGCTTTGATTGTCAAAATACATGCTAGAACTAAAAACATCCTTACTTTAAGAGTTTAAGGAAATCCTCTCTAGATCCGGACTAAATCCTCTATATATATATCAATTGATACGTCGATATTTGGGTTTAGGCCTTTAGGGTTTAGATTGACCAAAAAAAGGTTGATATTATGCAATTAAGGAATGCGATCTAGTAGTTACTCATCAAGTTTGGGTTAATACATGCATGCATCTAGGGTAAGTCTGTCTTACCTCTTGAAGATATTTTAGAAACTTGATTCCGTAATCTAGCTAGTTCAAATAATGTTACTAATTAAGTTACTTAGCTGCAACTGTACAAATTACATGAGAAAAACATGGTACTCATGCGTCCAATATATTGGGTTAAGTGGCAAGACATTTTGATAATGAAAGAAGCAAAGTCATAGGAGTTATCAGCAAGATCACACTACTCAAATCTTCTACCAAGAGCTTGATTTCCATTTACGAAAAGAATCAAAGCTTGAGAGTGAAAACCCATCAACCAGTTCATAATGAAACAGTAGAAACCAAAACTTTCCAAGGCTGTAGCTATCTCACATTCTTACTTGTGTTGCTTTCAGCTGTGCACTGAGTCACTAGCTAACAGAAAGTCAGAAACACTATGTATGAGAGAGTGGTGGGTTCCATACATTTAGGCAATATTTCTGCGCGCATGGTACAGTGGCACTCACGGCTGCTCCTCAGTGCTTCAGAAAAACACACACTGTCCTCAACACAATCTTCGTACGCCTTTTAAGTGTTTATGAAAATGCTCGAGTGAAAAGCTTGACAACATGACATGGCGGCTAAGCCCCTCTTTTCCTTTCCATGATCCGTCTAATCCACTCCCACCAATATAATTCTCATCCGGAGACTACAACAGTTATCAAATCTGTTTGCTTCACTACAAAGGAGGTATATGAACACCTTAAAAGACGACTACAGATTTCCTAGCTCATCCGATGTTTTGGCTTTGACTTCGTTACTCGAAAGCATTTTAACAATCATCTTATCGGTATTGATCGTTTGAGAAAATCGCAAAACAAATGATCTGATCGTACATCCGTGGATCATTTGGTGAATGAACTCTTGTGATCGACTTGAAAGAGTTATCGGCATTGTTGTTCGGAATGGATGGTGTGGTGGGACAGAATGTCTTGAGATTGGAACACAATGAGGGCCAAGACAAGGATGGACCCAGTGTGCCATGGAGTTGGGACACATGCAAGATGATGTGTATAGGCTTGCGGGGTCGTTCATGGTGGTTGTCGGAGGGTGCACAAGGCAAAATTGAGTGGGACCAATCATATATATAGGGTTGGAGATGATGCAAATGCATATGATTTCATTGATTTGGTTTGGGTTGGGGTTGGAGGAGAACCTAGAGAAGCGAATGTGGTCAGATTTATAGGGTTTAAAAGGTGGGTTTAGTCATTAGTGGGACCTTATAAGGATTATGAGTTAAGTCTTTCTAAATGCATGTTGAAGACCAGTAAATTATCGAGTTCAAGTGCTAACTACTTGCGCCTTTGGAAGTGGTGTTAAGCATGAGTTTAGAGTCTTTAAATAAAAAAAATAAAAAAAAGGTTGATGCGCCTGCTCTTAAGTCTGTATTAATGAAATGATATAATATAAAGAATGACATAAACAATAAACCCCAAATTACAATAAGTAACGTATTATAACATACATCATTTAGCAAAGAGTACTTCATTGACTATTCTATTATCATTACAAATACTGCAGTTCTCTTACTATGTTGCTCCATAGAATCATATTAAGCGAATTTAGAGCTTATAGATAGAAGATTTTAGAGCATGATTTTCATATCTTTATTCTTAGAAATTCATATATCCAAATCGTCTGTGTTTCAACTTTTATTGATGAGTATCGATTTACCCCTTAATGTAGCAGAATAAGAATGATGTAATTCGATAATCTTGCTATATTTGATAGGTCTAAATCAACAAACCATATCAACACATATCTTCTTGTTCCTTGAAATTACCAAGTTTTTCAAAAGAATGAATCAAACCCGAGTTGAAAGTCCAGAGGAAGATTTTGGACACATATATCAACCTTTTGCTCTTGCAAAAGGTGACGGGGGGACTTTTTGTTGATGGGGTTTTAGCTTGGTTGAGACTTTTAAAGTAAAACATGAATGAGTTGAATCAAAATTGAAACAAAGTGGTTGACCATTGGGTGATGTTGAGGTCTGTTTAAGCCAAGCAAGAATTAGAAAGATGGATAAATATGAGGTTGCGTGCAGCAGAAAGAGTGAGTGAGTGAGAGGCTTGTGGGTTTTGATCGAGATAGATAGTGTGTTGAGTTTGGTGTGATGCGCGTGCAGCACAAAGAGGTGGGATTGTGGTCATAATGGGGGGCTCTGCCAGCTACATCTCCATAAGATTTATTCATGACGGCATACACTTCTGCATCATTCCCTCTCCTTCTTCAAACTGCAAATATTTGATTCTAAACTCACATTTCTCCATCATTATTGCTTTCCCAAATCTTCCTCTCTAAACTTTCAAATCAAGTACCCTAGAACTCTACATGTATTCACTCCATACCTATACGACTATACTCGGAACAGTAAGAGGAAACCCCCAATGCACATTGAAACTCTATACACCCTCCCACACGATTGATCCCGCAAGCTAACACGGAAAACATCAATGCTAGCTGAGGGAAGTGGTGACGGGCAATGAAGAAAGGCTACACAAGACCTAGGGTTTGGAAAAAATAGTCACGCATGAAACGCGATCGATTCTTATAAGTTGAAGTAGTTCTTATTGAGTGGCTAATTTTAGAAGTAATGACTCATTAGTGGTCGAATCTCCCACATCAAATTTATTAATAAAAAAAAATTTACAATCTAGTAGGATGACACTAAAACCAAAATCCAATAGCACAAAACAAAAGACATCAAACTATTCTATAATACAAATCAATGAAAACGAAAGCTAGGGAGACCAAATTAATTATCTCGTTGATATAGTTCTAGAATGAAGCGGGGAGGCTCGTCCCACCAAGATAATGCAAACAGCGACAGATCAATATCGCTCATTAGAGATCGATTGTTGATACTATGATTTTAATTCGTTCTAAAACTATGAATCTCAAATGAAACACTGAATGCCACCATACATCTACCATTCATATTCTATAACCTAATTACTATAAACAAAGAACTTTGAGAGAAGTTTCTTCATCAACGATCATTAGAATTATTGACATAATCTTCAACCGTAGTCTTGAATTAAAAGCCAAGGAGACCAGAAATGTGATGAGCTAACGAGCCAACTAGTTTAGGTCGATCTTTAGGATGGCTATGAAACTTGCGTTGAAAGCCCACCAAGCACTAATTACTCCCTTTTCCTTCGGAGTTACTGTACCTCTATTTACTTTATGTCTGTCCAAAACTAACAAGAAAATCATTGTGAGAGAGTTACTATTTGTCGGTAGCTTAGCAATGTCATAATTTAAACTCAAAGTATATGGGTTGTATATGATCATAAGGTTCATATACTTCATGAAGTTGTAAATAATTAGTGCCTTAATAAGTTACTTAAAGTTTGCAGTAATAATTCCATTTCAGTAATTTACATTCTTTCTCCTTTTCTCTCGAGGTCCAAAGTTAACAAGGCTCGTACGAACCTCCTTACTGTAAAATATAAGTTTGAGTTAAAGATGCAACGAATGACGAACATTCATAAGCATAATATGCAACGCCAACAGTATACTCTAATTACACTGATTCTACGAGTGAAAGATGATTTAAACGAGAGAATTTTTCATATATCATTGCTAATACTGTAGATTACAGTATATTTTTTTTTTAGAGAATTAGGAAGTGTGCGTGCTGTGAGAAATACAAAAGAAAATGATCGTGCCACCTATATAGGTACATATATAAATTTGCATGGAGAATGAAAATGATGTGTGAGAATGGGGTTTCGATTTCATTTTCACTTACTGGGTCTCTCCCCCTAATTCAAGGATATTCTCATTATATATTCACCACGCCTGATTCTTTGTTTTCTGGGTTTGTGAAAACGAAATTGTTATTATGACCTAAAATATTCATGAATACTTTGGCCACGTCTCTCTATCAACCATTTGAAATGCATGTTTGTAGTGCTCATCTCGATCAGAGACTTTGCCCTTCTTTTTTCTGAATTTGTTTATATACCTTCTTTTACGCAAAACCTATAAACAGCAAACTAATTAAGCTTAGCATATATGTTAATGATTCTTGTCATGCAAATGATTCAAATGTTTGTAGTGCTCATATCGATCACGGACTTTGCTCTTCTTTTTCTGAATTTGTATACCTTCTTGTACGCAAAACCTATAAACAGCAAACTAAGCTTCTTAGCATATATGTTAATGATTCTTGTCATGCAAAGGAACATATATGTATTTGTAGCTTATTATTATGTCTGTGATTTACAAGCTATGACTTAGGTATAATGACCTTGAATATATAGCCCATTTGATGACACTTCCTTCAGTAAATTTAACCCAAGTTTCCCATTATTTAGCAGCCAACATATAATTATCTTCATCAAATCTTGCCATCATAACGTTCACAATTTTCTGTCTAATCACAACCACTTGTGAGTTGTGAATACAAAAAAAACATCTATATAGGGTTTTGTAGCTCTAAAAATCGAAAGCATTACATATTACATATACGTTCGTTGTTTCAAGTTTTGATCATCGTTGTAACATCGTTTTTTATTTTTTATTTTTTATGAAGACGTTGTAATCGCTTTGATAAAAGAAAACGAAACTAATAGACCAACTCATTTCCCTAATACGAACCAGAATACCATTAGTACCATAACAACACCAAAAATATGTTGAGGAACCCTATTCAGTAAACCCTAGGAACCCTTTAAGGGCTTCCCTTGTTTTCTGCTGGTTTCTGTGAATATGACAAGAAACATATATAATTGGGGGCAATAGTGCATTGTTTTGGATTTGTTATCCCGCATGGAAGAGGAAGATCGGACTAAGTGGAGAAGTGATTGTTCAAATTAGTATATTGCGCGTGGGCATAAATTCCGTTTCTTGTACCTTGCCTAGCTTTCTGTTTCTCTGTTAAAAACTTAAAATCTCTGTCAAAGATTTTGCAGCGAATCAAAAAAAATCAAAAATCTCTGTAACCAAACTCTCTCACTACTCACTAAGCATATCAATATCATCATCCTTATTCTCACTTCTTCATAATGCCTGCAATCATGATTCTTGGTTGCCTCACCCGCATGCTTCTCTCTCCTCCTCACTCTCTCACTCCTCCCTCCCCTCCCTCCTTCCACCTACCTATAAATCCCACACACCCCACCTCTGTCTCACACCTCACAATCCCTCACCAAATTCTCCCATATCACTTTCCTGTGTTACTGTCCCAAGTTTCACTTCCATGGCTCTCTCTGGCTTTGAAGGTTTTGAAAAGCGTCTCGAGCTCCACTTCTTCGGGGACGACCCTAAAAATGTAGGGCTCGGCCTCAGACTCCTCGACTTCGAGACCCTAGACGAGCAAATCCTTCAGGCCGTGCAGTGCACCGTGGTCTCCGCCGTAGCCAATCACTACTTCGACGCCTACGTGTTGTCGGAGTCAAGTCTCTTTGTTTACCCTACCAAGATCATCATCAAGACATGTGGCACCACCCAGCTTCTCAAGTCAGTGGCGCCGCTGCTCCGCCACGCGTCGCTTCTCGGCCTCACTCTCACCTCCTGTCGCTACACTCGCGGCAACTTTATCTTCCCCGCCGCACAGCCTTTTCCCCATGACACCTTCCAAAACGAGGTCGTTTACTTGGAAGACTCCCTCCCTGACTCCCTCTGCTACCGCAAGGCCTCCGTCATGCCCTCCAAGACACCTTCACACTCGTGGCATGTGTTTTCTGCTTCAACTGAAGCGACGTCGTATCCGCTCAACGGCGACGTAATGTACACCATTGAGATATGCATGACGGAGCTGGACCGTGACCTGGCGCGGAGCTTTTTTCAACATCCGGGGGATGGAAAGAACGGTGACACCGCCGGAAAAGAGATGACGGAGATAACCGGAATCGGAGAAATCATTCCCGGTGCTTTGATCTGCGACTTTGCTTTCGACCCTTGTGGATACTCCATGAATGGTATCGATGGCGATCGGCACTCCACCATTCATGTCACTCCTGAAGACGGGTTTAGTTACGCAAGCTATGAGTGCGTGGGGTCGGTGTACGACTGCGACGACATCGTTCGGGTGCTGAAGAGGGTGTTCAAGGTGTTCCGGCCGGCGACCATGTCGGTATCCACCACGTGCGTGAGCCACGATGTGTGGACGCTCGTGGCCGGGGCTCTGGTGCCGCTAGGAATGAAGTGCCGGAGTTGCGCCGTGGATGAATTCCCGGCTGCGGGGAATGTGGTGTACCAGACGTTCACGGCTCGCCGGAATAAGTAGGAATGATCGAGTTTCTTTGTTGTTAGAATTAGCTGGAAAAAAAAAACTTTAGGGTGATCGGGGATGCATGATGATGATGGTGTTGATGATCAAATGTGGTGTAGAAAGCAAAAAGGGTTGGGGGTTAAAATTAGAGATGATGATGTGGAAGCAAGAAGGGATGGGAGAGTATGACCAAGCATGAAGTTCGAATGGAAATGATAGTGCACCCCACTTAGGCTTGTCACGCCTGAGAATTTTGAGGTGTTTGTGTAGTGGGGGTGTGTAAAAGTTGTGCTCATATTGTTTCTTGTTGAGAGGTTTACTTGTTTCTATTCTAGGTCTGTCTATCTATATCCATTCTATTCATTTTCTCTCTTCAAATTGGTTTTGTTTTCTTCTCGATCTCTCTCTATTTCGTTCTTCCACGCTACTTCATAATACTCAATTGTCTCTTCTCTCCTATCATATAAGCATCATTTGTTTGTTATCCGACTATAAACCACACATTCCAAATTAGTGTTTTCACTGTTTCCATTTTTCCTTTACAAGAAGGTTGACACAATTAAATGATCTTAGTATTAACTTCATTCGATCGATCTTCTACTTCTTCGATTCTTTGGTCACTTTTCTCATGCAATAGAGCAAGAAAATGCTTGCCATGCACATGTGTAAAAGAAATTGAGGTAAGGGCCGATATATAACATGTACATTTCTCCTACAAGGAAATCCTAAACATGCAACCATAATCGAAACAACGATGATCCAAAATCTGGAGTGTAATTTTCTCATCAAGATATATAATTATTTCATCTAAAGTCATCTTTGATACCCTCAATTAACAAGGTTTGTATTACAAACATATTAATAGTAGAGAAACTTGCATTTGGAATCTTAAGCTCTTTTATTTTAGTGGGTCATTTTGCATGCATGGGGTTGGATGAACTTTTTTGATGGACAAATTAGTTCTTGTTGCATGATGATCCTATGCAATGGTGGCATTGAAGTCATGACACCCCTCACAATGATATCATCCGATCCAATAGTTCCTACCCTAGTCACTAAACAGTATGAAAGGGTTTCTATGATTTTGTTTTCCTTTTTGGCTTCACGAAGTATATGAATAATAAAAACGAAACATATATATGTAGCTTACATGTGATAATTATTAACTTGAAAGTACGTGGTACTCAGTCACTCACACACTAAATTCTGCAGCTAAAAGAAGTGTACAAGGTTTACTATACACTTGATCGTTGATTGAACGACCTCTTCAAAATGATATACCAAGCTTTAGTATATAACATTTTTATACGATCCAGAAACCATCAGTAATCATTTTGCTGGGTATGTTGTGGTTCTTCTTGATGGTTCTTAAGTTTAGGGTTTCATACTTTCATTTGCTCGAAAGTATATCAATAATTCTGAGTCGACTCTTGAGAAGCCAAAGACTAAATTATGCACAAACAAGTTCTTACTCAACTCTTCGACGAGTTCGATCGGTTAAGGTTTGATGGGCTTGACATTATTGATGTGTTGTGATCTGCCATCAGCAATGAATTTTCATCACTAATTTCCTTCACTGTTTCAATCAAGGATTCTGCGGTTTCTGCCTCGTTTTACTTTGATGCTCATCATATCTTCAATTTCCATATATGCATTAAAGCTTTTAAGTATACACGTCGCTTTATGGGTAACAGCTCCAAGATTTATACCAGTATGCTAGTAGCCACTTTCGCTCCTCTGGCTGAAGGTAAACACGGATGGTTCGTTTCGACACTCAAATGTTACAAGATTAAAGTGATGTATTTACTATTTAGGGGTTTTGAAAGATTTTCAAGAGTTCCTTTGTCTTCGATGCAGAAATATTAGCGATCATTGAGGCCCGAGTCTCCTAACCTATTACTTCGGCTAGAGGCCCGCGCTCTTTTGCAATTGAGATACGGGAACTCTTGAAATACATATTGGAATCAGGGTGTGATTTTATGATTAACTATGCGCGTATGAGCATATGTAGGTTATAAAATTTCAATTTGGATATGGCATTTGTCGTTCCATCACCAAATCAAAACAATATGTCCTATATGTTTGAAGATGCTATGGTCTACTTGGCTTCCCAGTTCATGACTGAAAAGGTTTATATGGGAGAATGTACATGAAGAACATATATATATAGGGATGCTGAGATCGAACTAGTACCAAATCCCTTGACTTCAAAAAGAAAAACCAAATTAAACACTGATCTCTTCCAATCCTAAGCATTCACAGACACAGCTTGCTATTAAGGCAGATCACCCCTGATCCTTCGAGCCGACTGCATATCTTTTGGCATGATCGTAACTCGCTTTGCATGGATAGCGCAGAGATTGGTGTCCTCGAAAAGACCAACAAGATAAGCCTCAGAAGCAATGCCAGTATCGCATGGCTATTAAAACGCAGGTCACTCTTGTATGTAGTTCTGTGCAGTTTCACCAACAAGCCTCTGGAATGGCAGCTTCCTGATCAGAAGCTCAGTGCTTTTCTGGTACTTGCGGATTTCTCAAAGAGCAACAGTACCGGGGCGGTATCTGTGCGGCTTCTTCACACCTCCAGCGGTGCTTGGGGCAGAGTTAGAAGCAATCTTCGTGGCCAGACTCTTCCTTGGAGCTTTCACTCATGCGAGCAGTTTGCTTAGTACGAGCCATCTCTTACTCTTAATTTGCAGCCTGTTAAAAGGATTCTGAAGGTAATTATACCATAGTTAGCGCAAGCATATAAACACAAGATCAACACATGTAGAACATAAGATTTACCAGCGTTGTTAATGGAGTCACTATGCCTGAAAGCTTAGGTCTTCTGTTCTCTCTCACAATGTGCTCCTTAGATGGGATATGGACTGAATGCTTCTTATGATGAGATCATGGACTTATGTTCGTGTATTTATAGTGATCAACTAGTGCCTTGCTCATTAAAGATTCCTAGTTGATCCCATAAGATTTACCAAAGATTACGAGAATCATATCAGAAAATATTATGGATTTCTGTTTCAATATGTAAACTATATATTATTTACATATCACAAATATTGCATTCGTTATACAACTCGTAATACTTAGATTAGGTTTAATCAATTGCTTGAACTAAAAGTCACATAATATTGTTAAAGTCCATAATAATCTTTCAATCTCCCACTGGACTGTACAATACTTATGTGCAGCAATTAAACCAAAACAAAATCAAGCACTACACTGAAAAGCATGCGTGAGTTATATAAATGCAAGAAAATCCAACTGCAACAACTCAGTCACTTTTCAGTTACAAGCATTGAATCTAAAATTCTAACAGACTTAACAAATCTGCAAATTGAAGACCACAATACAAGTTCCTGCAAAGCACAAGAGTTCCAGATATGAACTGAATAGAGCTAATGACATTTTCACATATACATTAAACTACATTGTCAAAATTCTCTCTGTCCACTAAATGGTTTTAAACAAAAACTTTAAAATCACAAGTACCGAATTTACACACAGGTGGAGATGTACTTGTTAACTTAAAGGCAACATATGAAACATAACAAATTCTGCATATGACCAACCACCTGAATTCATAACAACTTGATAAAATAAAATTGAACATAAGAAATAAATTTCAAATACCAAACATAATGCTATAGCAATCATGAAGAACTGAATACCTCAATTTTATTGATAACAAAAATCAAGTTTACATCAACTGAGTTATAAACTCAAAACTAAAACTAAATACAAGAACAAAATCACAACGAAAAAACTCTAACTGAATTTTGAATGCTCCCACTAAACTCCAGAATCTAATTTCTCAAGAACACCTATATTAACACAATGTTTCTTAAAGGTTCCAACTGCTAAAGATTTGGTGAATGAATCGGCTAATTGATCCTCTGAATCAATGTCTATAATCTCAACTTCACCATATTTGAATCTCTTCCTGACACTGCAATATTTCAAATCAATGTGTTTGGAATGAGCTGATCTCTTGCTGTTCTTAGAAAATAACACGACAGCTTCATTGTTACAGTACACTGTCAGCTTGTTGGAAATCCCATTTTCCAGAATCTTGGTCTCCATCAGAAAGTTCCTAATCCAAAGACCTTCACACACACCTTCATAAACAGCTATCAACTCAGCTTGCATGGTAGAAGTAGCTATGAGGCTTTGTTTCATGGTTTTCCACGCAACTGCACCTCCAACTAACATAAACACATAACCACACGTAGACTTATTTGAATCTGGATAATTCCCAGCAAAGTCTGAATATGTGGTATGTGTTCATAAACACATAACCTTCTAGAGTTAAATTTTCTACTCTTCTATAAACAAGCATGTGGTATTTGGTTCTCTGAAGGTATTGTTTACGCCTAAATTAATATTTTACTGGACAGTAAATGTCTATGTAAATATTAATTATTTCTTGGACCATGTCATACCGGTGAGATGGAGTTTCTCTAAGTTTACAAGTGATAGTCCGCGTAGGCAATGAACGCACGCGAGCCAAGTTAGACTTCACTTAGCTCGAGGCGAACTAGACTTCACTTAGCTCACGCGCGGAATGGACATAGGCGGACTACGTAGTTCGCGTGGAACACTTAGCTCGCGCGCGGAATGCCTTCGCGCGGAATTACTATTTACCAGTCTGCATAGGCGAGGCGAGATGGACTCTTCGCGTAGGCGAGGCGGAAATGTACTTCGCGAGGCGAAGCGAGATTGACTCTCCGCGTAGGCGAAGCGAGGCGAGCTGGCGAACTGGCTCGCGTAGAAGACTTCACGAGGAAGCAACATGCGGAGTCCGCACGCACCACGACAAACGTTGAAGACTTTTACAAGTCTTTGACTTGGTTCGGGCCAATCCCTGTGGCCCATTTTAAATATAAAAAGCCCTTTTAAGGCTCGCGAGCTGCAATAGCCCGCGAAATGGAAGCGAGCTACAGAAACACGCGAGATAGCACCCTGTAGCAGCCCGCGAGATGAGGATACTCCTAATTCCAGTTCGCATAGGAGTCTACAGTTGGCAGCGCGGAAGCAATGCCCTATGCGGAATGAAGTGTGCGAATTGGACATGTGTTACAAGATGGTTGGTTCGCATGGAGTAAACCGTGTCCTTGTCAATTAGGGTTTCAGAGTCCGACTTGGATTCTAATCACTTTTCTTCTGCCGCAAGTCGAACTACTATAAAGGGGCTCGAACCCTAACAGAAATCTCTCTCTCAAACAATACACAAAAACACAAATACAACTGAAAACAGTTACCCTTCGAGCTCCTCGAAACCTTAACCCTAAGCGCCGCCGCCTAGGTTCCCCTCTTCAGAGCCCTCCGGACTCTACATCCCCCGCTTCTCTCTGAACTCCCTATAGTTGCTCTGCTCGCGCCGCTGTGAGTATCGATCGCTTGTGCTCGTAAATCCTCGTCTGAGGTGGCACCTGAAACCCCATTCGCCTGATCAAGAAGGCAAGCTCACCCCTGCGACCTTTTCCTCGTCCGCGAGGTGGCACGCCCGCAACTCCCCCATTCTCTTTGTTCGCTAGAAACCTCTGCTCCGCGCGCTGAGGATCGTGACCAAAACATTGGCACGCCCAGTGGGACAGGGAGTACAAGTGAATACATCATTGGGAAACCGGAGGAAGCGCCGTACCGAAAGCCCCAGCTTTCTTGTCTCAAGCATAGATCGCTACGGTACAAGCCCCATAATAGTGCGGCTTGCCGATCCCTCACTCAAGAGCAGGTTCTTGCTCAGTTTGGTAATCCGGATTACAGCGAGACCACCATGGTAGGCTCTCAGCCGACCCAAGATACAGACTCTACTCCATCTATGGAGCAAGTCGTCCAGATGTTCGCGCAACTCACGGGGCAGATCCAGGGTTTGACAACCCAAAGCTCTGCCACTCAACAAAGCCTCACCGACCTTGCTGGTAAGGTCGACGGCCTTGTTGACCAAGTCAAAAGGGACAAAACCCTTTGGGAAGCAGACCAGCACAACCTTACCGTACTCACTGAAGACTTCAACCAGTTTGTCAGCGAAACAAGGGAAACCAAAGGCTTGGTCGAAGGAAGCCTTCAACAGATCCGCTCGGATTTGGATCAGAACACGGAGACCGTGAAGCAAGGCGCGGAGACCGTGAAGCGACATGCAGAGGTTCTGTCGCTCACTCGCGCGACAGTAGACTAGCAGACTCGCCACTTGGACGAGCATGACATCAAGCTGCATGACCAGCAGAATGCTTCCTTCTTTGGAAGTAAGAACAGTCTAGAAAAACTAGACGAATTAAAAAGACAAACAGGACCGGCTGAACCTACGGGTCTTTGAAGTTGAAGACTGGATGAGGGCGCAGGCACCAAAGAACCCTGCTCTAAACCCTACTAGCCCAAGCGCGAACGAAGGGACACCCAAGTACATCCTTCCTAATGAACGCACCAGGGGAAACCCTAAGGTCGGGACTCCGAAGGCCCCGCAGTTCGTTCCAGGAGCAGGAACGTCAAAGAGTCCGCTCCCGCATGGCTTGTTTGCTCCCTCTAAGGGACCGCATAATTCTTTACGCCAGGGAGCAGGGACACCAGATGACCCGCTTTTAGTTTATTCCAACCTTACTCCCAGGAACGGCGGATAGGCCGTCAATCTCTCTACATGACCAAACCATGGGGAAGGGGCAGAATCCGTGCCCGTGACAACAGCCGACTGGCGCCAGCTTATCTCCTCCATTGTCAAGGAGTAAACCGGACACGGTGATGCTAACTTGCGGTATCCCGACCTCTATCCAGATAGCGTGGTGCAATACCCCTTCCCGCATGGATTCAAGAACGTAGTGTTCACTACCTTCTCTGGCGAAACAAGGGAGGACGCAGCAACCCACATGGCCCGCTTCAAAGTCCAGTGCGGCCAGTACGGGAACAATGACATCCTCAAGCTCAAGCTCTTCGGGACCTCTCTGTCCGGAGCTGCATTTACTTGGTACTCCAGGTTGAAGCCAGGATCCATTGCGGACTGGCCTACCATGGAGAAACTGTTCCGGGAAACCTACGGTACCATTGAACCAGAGGTCGGCCTTGACTCCCTCACCCAAATGAGCCAGCAAAGCATGGAGTCGGGAGTTTCCTTCCTCCAGCGGTTCAAAATCCAACAAGCCAAGTGCGACTTCCTCCTACCTGAACAGGAAGCCATTAAGTTGGCTGTCCGTGGCCTCGAACACCGCCAGCGGTTGAAGCACCATGGGGAACGCTTCGCGTCTATGGGCGACCTCATCAACAAGGTCGGCAGTTATGAGCTGATCCTCAATGAAATGGACGAGAAGACGAATGCTTCCAAAGGAACATACGTACCTGGGAGAAACAGGATAGTAGGGGCATTAAACCTCCAATCCCTCGCATTCGACCCTTACTACCAAAGGCAGGAAGAGAATGAGGCCGCGCAGGGGTATGTTGACGACGTCAGAGCAGTTGAACTGACCGAGAAGCCTTTAGCTCACAAGCTGAAGAATCTCAAGATGACCCGTGAGCCAATCACCGTTCAGCCCGAATATGAGGCGTACACGTATGACGCGAAAAATGCCCATCTTGTCTTTAATGACTTGATTGAGGCGAAATGCGTATGCTTGGATCACAGGATCCCGTCCAAGGAAGAGCTAAAGGACAAGAAGTATTGCAGTTTCCACAACGCTTACAATCACGACACCAAGGACTGTGTCAAACTCCGCGACCAACTGCAAACTTGGTTGAATTCGGGCACCCTGAAAATGAAGACGCCAGGAAGCACCGCTTCTCTAGTGGATGTTGATCCATTCCCAGCCGTTGTCGGTATGGTCGAGGTGAACTGGGCCGACCAGCCAAAGAAGAAAAGCCGCCGCTGCGCACCAAAGCCAGGCGAGCGGAGAATTGCCTTGGACCTGGCCGAACGTCTAGAGGATGGTAATCCGCGCTGGGCACTTAAGCGAGACCGAGAGGATGGTAATGATGACACACGTCAGCCATCTCGCCGGTACACTTACAACGTCAACCTCGCGCACGAGGTCTTAGACGATCTTATTGACGGCGGACTCATCCCTGTGTCAAGGGCCTTGCCCTATGTTGAATACAAGGAGGGCCGCGTCCACTGCAAGCTCCATGACAGTTGGGGGCACAGAACTCGCGACTGTTACCAGCTCCGCAAGCAAGTCCAGGATTGGCTAGACCTCAAGTATATTCGCTTCGAGGACAAAGGTGGCTTCATGATCACAGTTGCTAACATCGCCTGGTCTCGCGTCGGCCAGCGTGCGATAACTTTGGACCTATCTCCAAACGCGGGCCAACGCGAACCGCCAGGTCGAAACCGTAAGAGGCCGGCGAATGACTACACCATTCTAGCGAACCAAAATGGGAACCACTACCCAGCAAGGGAGTTAGCCTGTTCAGACTACAGCCTGATCGCCTTTCAAGAAAGGAGAAAGGCAAAGCTACCATGCGGGACGATACACCGTCTCCAGCTGACAACTATCAACCCATGAGTCCCAGGACTCGCGAAGAGCTGGAACAGAGGATCAAGCGCCTCGAAACCTTCGTCCAATCACACTGGACTAAAGATGTACCTTCATCTCTAGCTTCAAGCAAGATGGACATCTCCGACTCCGGCAGCGAACGCCAAGATAGCGAGGCTTCAAGCCCCAGGCGAGGTATCTTGACTGACCCCTACATTCCTCTGACATCCAAATCCCATCCAAATCAGCGATCAAGGAAGGGATTTGGTACACACAGCAAGGGGGAAAGCCGGTTACCATCAGTAGATCCAAGAAGCGAAAGCTACAAAAGAAGTATGACAACATACTGCGCGCTTTGCGAGCGGCTGATGATGGCATCATCCGACCCTCGCAGCTCACACAGATACCCGAGAGAATGTGGAGAGAAGCTGAGGGCTTGCGAGCTCTACTCCAAACGCCACCTGTCACGCCTCCACGTGTCTGTGCGCAGGCAGCAGACGACCCCGCTCCATGGGCGAACGTTTTCTGTCGCCTCACCGTACCACCAAGACAGGGTCCGTGCCCCGCTAGGCACAGATCATCTCCGGAGCCAGAAAGGAGAAGGGAGCCACAGTTCTCCCGGCACAAGCCTTCATCAGAACCTGAGAGAAGAAGGAACCTTACACCTCCACCAAGGCGCCAGCAGTCGCCGGAGGCCGAACGAAGAAGGAACTCGCCACCTCCACCAAGGCGAAGGCAATCGCCAGAGGCTGAGAGAAGACGAGAACCGTCTTCCCCAGCGAAGCGAAGACTGTTTGCCGCATCAAGGCCAGAGCCAAGGCCCGAGCTGCCTCGGTCATCCCATCCCCAGAAACCTATTCGCCAGGAACCTGTGGCTAAAAAGGAACTATCACGACCGGGTCTGCCCCAACCTCAACCCACACAGGAGCCTCAGGTCTCAGTCCTTCCTCCACCTAAGGCAGAGGACAATGCCAGAACCCCACTAGCCGCGGATAAGCTTTCAGCTGAGGACAAACAGCCCTCGACCAAACTCGTGTGGCAACCACGGCAGCCAAAGGATAACGTCTCGCTAGGGGTCGAAAGTAGCACCTCCAGCCCTAACCTCGCGGAGCTCATGGCCCAATGCTTCCGCGAAAATTCACTGAACGAGGAGACTTATTCCGAGCCTCGCATCGACTTGGGCGACGACCAAGCAGAAGGGCAGGGTGAATCATTCGACTGCAACATGCTTGAGATCTCTGCATGGCCCGAGCTCGAAGAGGTCAATCCAGCGGAGGGCGAATTCGCCATGCTCGACGGAGAACACGGGAGCATTGAGACGCCACTGGTTCCAGTCCACGAACAGTTCTCTTTTCAGGTCGGAATGGTGTTCTTCATATCAGAGAGATACGCTCTCCCACCAAATACAACATGCAACGCGGCGGATATTCCAGACAATAGCGAAAGTGTCTGTGACATATCCCCTTGCAGCAGTGAAATGGGTCCAATCCTGGCGGAGCCCGCACAGGCTGCACCGTTGGAAGCCACAAGCAGCATCACAAGCATGCCGACTCTGACCTTCTCCACTCCAACCCTGGACATGGCCACTCATATGAGGCCATTGTATATCACGGCTGAAGTTGAAGGGATTATGATCAACAAAATCATGGTCTACACGGGGGCGGCAGTGAATGTCGTCACCACCCGCACTATGGGACTCCTTGGTATCCCACGCTCAATGATCCAAACTACGTCCTTGACAGTCAAGAACTTCACCGGACAAGTCTCCAGGACTCTAGGTTTGCTGTTCCTGCGGGTCAAGGTGGGACCGGCTTCAAGGGTCTACACATTCTTCGTCGCTGAGTGTGCTTCGTCCTACAGCATGATCCTAGGCCGCGACTGGATCGATAGAAGTTTTTGTATACCGTCATCCATGCATCAGGAACTTCTGATTTGGGATACTGAGAAACGCGAGGCGGTCCTCATCCAAGCGGATCCGCGTCCTTTCTCCATTTCCGCCAACTTCAATGACGCCCGCTATTACAATACTGACTTGGGCCCATTGCACGTCCAAGGCGTCGATTCTAAAGGCCGCCCATATGGGGTCACGGCCTCCAACTTAATGCGATGGGGACTCACTTAGGTGAGGGATGATTTACAACGTCCTCACACCATCGCGGATCCCCTACAACCATCTTATGATTAGTACATCTTCAGAAGAAGCACGCGAGGCTGGCGAGTCCTTGTGTGAGAGACTCCTCTCATACTGGACGGAACGCGAAGCCTACGACAGGGATGCCACTATGGAGTATGTAGACGAGATCGTGGACTATACTGATACCGAGGAGGAAGTTATTCAGTTAGCTCCCGCTGCCTTGGACGACACGCCGCCTCAAGTCCGCGATCCCATCTTACAAGTCAACGTGGGGACTGCAGAGAAACCTTTACTACTCTCCATTAGTGCCAAGTTGGCGGGACAAGAAAAGGAAGACCTTCTCGCCTTACTACATGAGTATAGGGATTGTTTCGCCGAGCAGTACGAAGACATGCCTGGCCTATCCCCAGATTTAGTCTGTCACCGTCTGCCTACTCATCTTGACAGACGTCCAGTCCGCCAAGGCGACAGATTCATGCGAACTGAGACCCAGATCGTGGTCAAGGAAGAAATTGAGAACATGCACCGATCAGGTATCATTCGCGTGGCCAAATACAATGAATGGCTATCCAACATCGTTTCGATTCGCAAGAAGAACGGCAAAACGCGTGTCTGTGTTGACTACCGTGACCTCAACAACGCAACGCCTAAAGATATATATCCCATGCCTGTTGCTGATCTCCTCATTGACGCGGCCGCGGGGCATGAAGTGCTATCCTTTATGGATGGAACTGCTGGTTACCATCAGATCCCTGTCGCTGAAGAAGATCGCCACAATACTGCTTTCCGCTGTCCGGGGTTTGCAGGTGGATTCGAATAAGTTGTCATGCCATTCGGGCTCAAGAACGCGGGGGCAACATATCAACGCGCCATGAACCTTATCTTTCACGATATCCTAGGCAAGTTGATTGAAGTCTACATCGACGACGTAGTGGTTAAAACCAAGACGCGGGCAACACACGTTGAAGACCTCCGACAGGTTTTCACGCGAATGCGGAAACACCACCTGAAGATGAACCCCGCCAAATATGTTTTCTTCGCGAAGGCAGGCGACTTCCTTGGTTTTCTAATCCATCAAAGGGGTATCGAGATCCCAAAAGACAAGACGCAGGCGGTAATCAACGCCTCGCCTCCTAGAACTAAAAAGGAGCTCCAACAATTGATCGGACGAATCAACTTCCTCCGCCGTTTCATTTCGAACACGGCAGGGAAAGTTCATCCCTTTTCGCCTCTTCTAAAGCTCCAGGGGTCAACCGAGTTCATATGGGAGTCACAACACCAGGAGGCCTTCAATCGTATCAAGGATTATCTTGTGAATCCACCTGTTTTGGTTCCCCCTCACCCTGGCATTCCACTTAAGCTCTACATCGCCGCCGCTGATTTGTCTATCGGAGGACTCTTGGCACAACACGACGAGAACGGAGTGGAACACGCCGTTTACTATCTTAGCAGGGTGTTGACCGATTGCGAGACGCGCTACTCCCCAATGGAAAAGTTGTGTCTCGCCCTTTTCTTTGCAGGTTGCAAGCTCCGCCACTACATGTTGGCATTTACCACGGTGGTGATCGCTCAGTCCGACTTAGTCAAATATATGCTTTCTCGCCCTATCCTACGGGGCCGCATAGGTAAATGGATATTGGCTTTGTCTGAATTCTCTTTGCAATATGTTCCCCAAAAGGCAGTTAAAGGACATACCATAGCGAACTTTCTCGCTCATCATCCGCCGTCCGAGCTGACAGCATTCCGCGAGTTGGAGGTTTCCGTAGTCTCCTTTACTCCATGGACTCTCTACTTTGATGGCTCGCGTACTGAACTTGCTGCAGGGGCCGGGATCGCCATCGAGAACCCTGCAGGAGATCGGTTTTCTTATTCTTTCCAGCTAGACTTTAAATGTACAAATAATCAGGCGGAATACGACGCGCTCATCATCAGACTGGAAATCTTACTGGACTTAGGAGTCCGCGAGGTTCAAGTCTTTGGCGACTCCTTATTGGTCGTCAACCAACTTGTGGTGAAGTTCAAGTGTTTAAGTTCGTCCATTGAACCTTACTTACGGAAAGCTTTTGATGTCTTGGACCGCTTCGACGATGTTCACATTGAACACATCCCGCGCGAATTCAACTTCGCGGCGAATGAGCTCGTGCAGATCGCATCCGGTCTTAGCTTGCGCGATGGCGTGCGCGAACGACTCCTCAAAGTCGAACGACGTACACTTCCCTCTTTTCTTGCTAGGGGGCAATATGAGGCATACCCTCTTAACGTCGCTGCCTTAGATCCTATCGATGAAGATTGGCGGCTACCGCTCATTGCCTACCTCGAGCACCCTCATGATGCTACCCATTCCAGGAAAATGCGGTTTCTTGCCCTCAACTTTGTGCTTCGCAATGGCGAGCTTCGCCGGCGCGGCGAGGATGGTATCGATTTCCGCTGCATCTATGGCAACGAGGCTAAGCGGCTTATGCGTGAGGTGCATTCCGGCATTTGTGGTTCGCATCAGGCTGGACCAAAGATGTGTTGGTTAATCCGTCGCCACGGTTACTACTGGCCTACTATTCTCAAGGATTGTATTACTTTCGCTAAAGGATGTCAGGACTGCCAGGCTCACGGACCAGTGCAACACATTCCAAATATTCTGTTACAGCCGATCGTTAAGCTCTGGCCATGTTGAGGTTGGGCGATAGATTTCATCGGTCTTATTCATCCCCATTCCTCCGAGCAGCACAAGTTCCTTATTGTGGCCACCGATTTCTTTACCAAGTGGGTTGAGGCTGAGCCACTCAAGGTCGCTTCCGCGACCTCGGTCCGCAACTTTATTTTCTGCAACATTATTTCCCGCTTTGGTATTCCAGAATGCATCGTGACAAACCGGGGGGCAGCCTTCATGGCGGATTTGGTAGTCACATTCCTCAACGGCTATGGTGTCAAACTCCTGCATTCGACCCCCTATTATGCCCAGTCCAATGGTCAGGCGGAGGCGAGCAACAAAGTCATCCTCGGCATCTTGCACAAGATGCTAGAATTAAACCCCCGCGTCTGGCATATAGAGCTTTACCATACTTTGTGGGCCTACCGTACCTCCAAGCGTGGTCCGACAGATACCACCCCATATGCTCTCATGTATGGCCATGATGTCGTCCTTCCCCTTGAGGTTCACGTCGCCTCGCTTCGTGTCCAGGAGCAGCACCAGTTGCTTGGTGACGATTACGTCCAGGCAATGTGGCAAGAGCTTGAAGACCTCGACGAACATCGCATCACTGCTTTCAACAATCTCATCCTTGAGAAGCGGCGTGTTGCGCGGTCTTATGATAATGTCACTCGAGGTCGGAGTTATGCCGAAGGCCAAACGGTATGGCGTGCTGTTCTCCCACTTGGGGAGAAGACCGAAGGCCGCGGGAAATGGTCCGCGCGATGGGAGGGACCCTTTATTATTCATCGCCTATTGCCTAAGGGGGCATACCATTTGCGTGACCTTGACGGTGCACTCCATTCTAATCCTATTAATGGTCGTTTCTTAAAGCGCCACATCGCTAGTGTTTGGGAACGCGCAGATCCTCCCCCTCCCTCTGATCCCGCGACCACTATCATTAGTGTCATGCGCCGTCGCGCTTACGCTCCATCCCCTCACACTAGGGGGCAACACCAGGGAGAAGCGCATTTAATTAGTTTTTCATAAAACGTGCGTGGTCTAACTAACAGACCAGTACAAGATTGGGGCCTATTCCAGAGGCCCTAAATATATAGAGAATTGGCATTCAAGTGTTTCTCAGTTATCAGTTTTCTCTTTCATAAAACGTGCGTGGTCTAACTAACAGACCAGTACAAGATTGGGGCCTATTCCAGAGGCCCTAAATAAAAAACAACTTCATTCAAGTATTTCTCAGTTCGCCGACTCTGTTTGTTTGTCTCTCACTGGGGGGCAGCAAAGTATATAGCCATTGTCATTCCATGTTGGTCGGCCATCGCCAAGAGCTCGCGAAGGGCTAATTTTTGGAATCTACTCAAGTCACATGCGTCTGTTCAAGTTACATCCATGCGAGCTACATTCGCTAGCGGTACGTACCATGTGCTATGTCTTCTGAGTTGAGCAAGCGAATGCAGGTTAGAAGCACACGAATGCAAGAGTGGGACAGACGAATGCGAGCTAAGAGTAGGCGAATGCATTTGAAGTTCCAAGGTGCCGAGGCGAGCTATAAAGAAGTTCACTACAATGCCTAGTTAAATGCGCTGGTTACGCGACCTATTCACAGACTTGTTTCTTCACACTCCTTTTTATGTATGACCCGAGCTAATACCAGTGGCTTTGGAGCAACATGAACATAAACCTCTTCAGTCATTCTCGACATTTCATAACTTCGAGGCTAGGGGGCAATGTTTACGCCTAAATTAATATTTTACTGGACAGTAAATGTCTATGTAAATATTAATTATTTCTTGGACCATGTCATACCGGCGAGATGGAGTTTCTCTAAGTTTACAAGTGATAGTCCGCGTAGGCAATGAACGCACGCGAGCCAAGTTAGACTTCACTTAGCTCGAGGCGAACTGGACTTCACTTAGCTCACGCGCGGAATGGACATAGGCGGACTACGCAGTTCGCGTGGAACACTTAGCTCGCGCGCGGAATTACTATTTGCCAGTCCGCATAGGCGAGGCGAGATGGACTCTTCGCGTAGGCGAGGTGGAAATGTACTTCACGAGGCGAGGCGAGATTGACTCTCCGCGTAGGCAAAGCGAGGCGAGCTGGCGAACTGGCTCGCGTAGAAGACTTCGTGAGGAAGCAACATGCGGAGTCCGCACGCACCACGACAAACGTTGAAGACTTTTACAAGTCTTTGACTTGGTTCGGGCCAATCCCTGTGGCCCATTTTAAATATAAAAAGCCCTTTTAAGGCTCGCGAGCTGCAATAGCCCGCGAAATGGAAGCGAGCTACAGAAGCACGCGAGATAGCACCCTGTAGCAGCCCGCGAGATGAGGATACTCCTAATTCCAATTCGCATAGGAGTCTACAGTTGGCAGCGCGGAAGCAATGCCCTATGCGGAATGAAGTGTGCGAATTGGACATGTGTTACAAGATGGTTGGTTCGCATGGAGTAAACCGTGTCCTTGTCAATTAGGGTTTCAGAGTCCGACTTGGATTCTAATCACTTTTCTTCTGCCGCAAGTCGAACTACTATAAAGGGGCTCGAACCCTAACAGAAATCTCTCTCTCAAACAATACACAAAAACACAAATACAACTGAAAACAGTTACCCTTCGAGCTCCTCGAAACCCTAACCCTAAGCGCCGCCGCCTAGGTTCCCCTCTTCAGAACCCTCCGGACTCTACATCCTCCGCTTCTCTCTGAACTCCCTATAGTTGCTCTTCTCGTGCCGCCGTGAGTATCGATTGCTTGTGCTCGTAAATCCTCGTCTGAGGTGGCACCTGAAACCCCTTTCGCCTGATCAAGAAGGCAAGCGCACCCCTGCAACCTTTTCCTCGTCCGCGAGGTGGCATGCCCGCAACTCCCCCATTCTCTTTGTTCGCTAGAAACCTCTGCTCCGCGCGCTGAGGATCGTGACCAAAACATGTATCTCAGAACCTTTTTACCTACATTCCGATGCTTAATTTCAGGATTGCTTTGAAATCTGGAAAGCATATTAACGGCAAAAGCTATGTCTGGTCTAGTGCACACTTGAGCATATATTAGACTACCTACAAAAGGTGCATATGGTTTTGAATCCATACTAGCTTTCTATGCATCAGATTTAGGAATTTTGTTTGTAGTCAATTTTTCACTTTTGGACATAGGGACTTCTCCTTCAGCACAAGTTTCCATTCCAAAACGTTTCATAACAGTTTCTATATAACTTGCTTGTGACAAACCAAGTAAGCCACGTTTTCTATCCCTTTTTATCTCAATACCTAAGCCAAATGATGCTTCCCCCAAATCTTTCATGTCAAAATGTTTTGACAGAAAGATTTTAGTGTCTTTAAGCAATTTGAGATTGCTACTAGCAAGGAGGATGTCATCTACATAGAGGATCAGGAAAATAAAATTATTTCCCTGTGTTTTGAGATAAACACATTCATCCACTATATTTCTGTAAATCCAAAAGTTGATATGACTAAATCAAATTTCCTATACCACTGTCTAGAGGCTTGTTTTAAACCGTAAATTGATTTCTTGAGTTTGCAAATCATCTTCTCCTTTCCTGGAACTATGAAACCTTAAGGTTGTTTCATATAAATTGTCTCTTTAAGCTCACCATTCAGGAAAGCTGTTTTGACATCCATCTAATGTAACTCCATGTCAAAATGAGCTACTAATGCCATGATGACTCTAAAAGAATCTTTTGCAGACACAGGAGAAAATGTTTCTGTATAATCAATTCCTTCTTTTTGAGTGAAAGAACCCACTTACAGCCTTACAGCTACTAACCTAGCCTTATATCTCTCTATATTTCCCCTAGCATCTCTTTTAGTCTTAAAAACCCACTTACAACCTATTGCCTTTTGATTACCTGTATCCTTAACCAAGTCTCATACCTTGTTATTCTTCATGGATTCAATTTCTGCATCCATGGCTTCTTGCCACTTAGCTGAATCCTCACTTTCTATAGCTGCTTTAAAGGTTTTTGGATCAATTTCTACTTCCAGTGCTTGTTCAATTTCTTGAGCAAACACCATGTAGTCACTGTCAGCTGCAAAAGTAGGAACTTTATCCCTTTTGGATCTTCTCGGTTTAAGAATAGGTTCAGGTTGTGTCTCAAGAGTTTCTAAGTTTTCTGGAGTTTCTGAAATTTCTAAAGTTTCATCAGTTTCCATATTTTCATAAATACTTTGATTTAACGGCTCAATGTCTATTTCTTCCCCCAAAATATTAGTTTCATTCAGATTTTCGTTTACTGTAGGTGTATCTGAAACTAATGATGAGACATACACATTTTGTAGGTTTTGTGAACTTTTTGAATCCTCTGCAACTTCCTCAAAGTCTGCGGATAAATCCACATACTCTGCATTGCAAATTGTTTCACTAAGAAATTTGACTTGATGAGTTTCAAAAATGATTGGCGAATGGTGACTTGAGTAGAGTTTATACCCTTTTGATTTTTCACAGTAACCTGTAAAATGACAACTGACAGATTTAGGATCAAGTTTACTTAAATCAGGATTATAAATCCTAGCCTCAGTTTAGAACCCCAGACATGCATGTGATGCAGGCTTGGTTTCTTGCCATGCCATAACTCATAGGGAGTTTTATCAACTGATTTACTTGGGGCTTTATAGCAAATATAATTCGCAGTTTTTAAAGCTTCACCCTATAAGAACTTAGGTAATCTTGAGGTACACATCATGCTTCTAACCATGTTTAAAAGAGTTCTATTCTTTCTTTCTGCCACTTCATTCTGTTGAGGTATATATGGAACTGTATACTGTGCTAAAATGCCATGTTCCTCAAGAACCAAGGCAAATGGCCCTTTATGTTGACTAGTTTCAGTATATCTTCCAAAATATTCTCCCCCTTTATCAGACCTCACAGTTTTAATTTTCAAACCAAGTTGACGTTTAACTTCAGTTTTGAAAATCTTAAATGCTTCTAAAGACTGTGATTTTTCTGATAACAGCTTATTGTGACAGAACCGTGAAAAATCATCTATGAATGTAATGAAGTAGACGTTTCCACAGATTATGTGGTGGCTGAAGGGTCCACATATATCAGTATGAATTAACTCTAATAAACTTTTACTTATGTATGCACCTTTACTTGATTTGTTAGTCATTTTTCCCTTATAATATTCCACACATTCGTTCAAGTCTGAGAAATCTAATTCTGGTAACATCTTAAGCTTTATGAGTGTTTTCATTCTATCTTTTGATATGTGGCCAAGTCTTCTGTGCCACAAGTATGCAGATTTTTCATTAAATATGGTTCTTTTAACACCAACAGTAGTATTATACTTAAAACATTTGAATTTTCTGTAGAATTCTCAATAGCAAAGACAAATTGAGAAGGTAAAGAATACTGAAGTTACAAATAACCATTCAAACGAAAAGTAGAACCAATAAGTAATGAGTTCTTAAATTTTTTTATTCCATTAATGTCATAAAGAAAACTACAACCAAGTTCTATCAAAAGATCCCAAGAGACTAAATTTCTCTTCATTGCGGATACATAGTAAACATTCTCCAGAAGTAAAAAATTTCCTAGACTTAATTCTAGCTTCAAGCTTCTTATTGCCTTAACGGAAACCTTCATGCCATTTCCTACACGAATGCGTGCTTCCTCAATTTTTGGTTTCCTACACTTTGTGAAGCGCTACAAGGAGTTAACTATATGTAAGGGAGAGCCTGAATCAAGCCAAATGGTATTTGGCTCAACGTCGATGAAATCAATTTCTAAGTAATAGAGAGAAGGGAAAAAGACAGAATTGGGTGAGATAAGAAATTTACCTTTCTTCACCATCGGAGTTAACTATAGGTAAGGGAGAGCCTGAATCAAGCCAAATGGTATTTGGCTCAACGTTGATTAAATCAATTTCTAAGTAATAGAGAGAAGGGAAAAAGACAGAATTGGGTGAGGTAAGAAATTTACCTTTCTTCACCATCCAGGCCTTAAACCCGGCATAGTCTTTCTTAATATGCCCTGTCTTTTTACAGAAATAACACTTTAGATGTACTAGGTTTGAAGTTGGTTTTCTTAGCTCCTAGCTTCTTCTTCCACTTGTTTTTGCCATTTTTGCCAACCAGGTTCACTGTTGCCTCAGAGGTTGAAGCCTTAAACACACCATAACTTGAGTCATCAGCCTTAATTTTGCTCTCCTCCTCAGTTGCTATATCAATGAGATCATTGAAGCTCCATTTGTCCTTCTGAGCATTGTAGCTCGACTTCAATTGACTGAATTGTTGAGGGAGAGAGTGCAGTGCAGTGTGTACCACAAATTCTTCAAGGAGATGCATTTAAGATCGTTAAGCTTATTGACTATATTCTCCATCTTAAGGTAGTGGTTCCTGACACCTCCAACACCATCATACTTAAGGGTGTTGAATCTCAGGGACAGTGTTGCAGTCTCAGCCTTTTCAGTATGCTTGAACTTCTCATTGATAAGTTCAAGCATGTCATAGACATAATCCATCTCAGGGATGGTACCAGATATGGTGTCTGACATGGTGGCTCCAATGATGTTTATGCAGGTGTTGTTCTTCCTATGTCATGAGTGCTCATATTCCCAGGCTGCTAAATACATACGGATCCTTATCCTTAACTTCTATATGTTCTGGTACTCCTTCTAACAGACAAGAATCTAGCCCTTGGTTCATGGAAAAATACATGTCAATCTGTCTCCTCCAGGTTTTGTAGTTTGCACCAGTTAAAAGCTCAATCTAGTTAAAAGTGACAACTTGGACACTTAATGAGCAAACAAAAGAGATTTTCTATTAGTTCTTGTTTTACTATATTTGTTAAGTGTGAGGATAATCTAGATGTTTTCTGTGTTTTAGGTAGAATATATCAAGTAAAATAAATCCAAAATCCAAAATCCAAAATCACACTTTAACATGCTGAAAACATACATATCAATACATACATATGCACACAATTATCTCATACTGAAATACATGTTTTACAACACTTATATGGCAAAAGATAAAACACACTGAAAATCTGAATCCACATACCACAGTAATTAATCCCAAATTTTATAAAAGAAACAGTCATCACCTAGTGGCAGAAGAAAAGCTTCTAAAATAACCAAATATGAGATTAGGAATCATGTATGCAGCTATTCTAAGTTTTAAGCAATGCAACGAATACCTCTATGGAGGCCAATATGTGCATGTTTTAAAATTTTAGTAACACAAGTTTTCAGCCTTTTAACTTTATGATTCTCTGAAAATATGAAAAAGTTTTGCTAAGTCCAACATGCTAATTCATATCACCAGAAAACAAAGACCAATGACTTTTCTATATGTTTTCATCTTAATCCAAGTTAACAGAACCTTTAATAAAAATCATTCATTTGCTGCAAATTTTATTGTCTTGATTAAAACATATTGTTTTGGGAGACTTTAACAATCATAACAGAAGGAAAATTTATAGGTTTATGGAGATAGCTTCAGGCTTCTAAAAGTCATTGAAAAATCAAATTTTCACCCAATTGGCATACCTTGGTATTTGCTACAGCACTGCAATGTTAGTGGAAGCAAACAATAATACAGAAGTGCAGCACCAATCAAACAAACAACAATAAAAAACAAACAATCAAGAACACAGAGAATCTAGAAAACACAAATTTCATCTCGACAACTCTAGCTATCCAAACGTATGTGCACTCCGGGCGTGCTCTAGGTTACTCTAATTTGTTTTTAATCTGACATGAATCGTGAGTGATGCGTCTTGAATCCCAATGAATTCATCAATGAATTCGCGCTCTTCCTCCCTCGCCAAAAACCAGAAACCCAGAAAATTTTGTCGTTATTAACAACGATTAGATGAAATCCCTTTTTGGGGCTTTCTAAGAATGGGTCTTGGGCTTGGGTCACGCGGCTCACATGCCCAGCTTAAGTTTCTGAATAGGTCAACGAATTTTTTTGGCCTGGTTTACTGAATAATTGTTTTTTCTTGTTGTTTCTGAAGTATAGCATATGAACACTTAATTGTTATTGTGTTGATTTTACTGAATCGATTTATATGCGAGGCTACGAGTGCCTCACTTTGATACCATTTAAAAGGAATCTGAAACTATTTATACCATAGTTAGCGCAAGCATATAAACACAAGATCAGCACATGTAGAACTTAAGACTTACCAGCGTTGTTAATGGAGATCGTCATGTCTGAAAGCTTAGGTCTTCTGTTCTCTCTCACAATGTGCTCCTTAGATGGGATAGGAACTGGATGCGTCTTATGATGAGATCAAGGATTTATGCTCGTGTATTTATAGTGATCAACTAGTGCCTTGCCCATTAAAGATTCCTAGTTGATCCTATAAGATTTACCAAAGATTACGAGAATCATATCAGAAGATATTATGGATTCCTGATTCAATATGTAAACTATATATTATTTACATATCATAAATATTGCATTCCTTATACAACTCGTAATACTTAGATTATGTTTAATCAATTGCTTGAACTAAAAGTCACATAATATTGTTAAAGTCCATAATAATCTTTTACATTTATCACAAAACTTGTTGATGCACAATTTAATCTATCTCCATGCATGTTGGAGGTATTTATAGAGAATCTAATAAAAGCTAGCTAGATCTTGAAAATTAATATAATTAACCTAATTGATAGGAATATAATCAGACTCTGATTCGGTATCAGAGACTTAACCAATAGTATTTAACTAGGTTGGGATTGGTGAGAAAGGTTGCCTGGCATAGCAAAAAGCAAAACTGTATATCTTTGTCTACAACTGAGTTAGAATATGTAGCAGCTGGTAGTTGTTGTACTCAAATGCTATGGATGCAAAATATGCTAAGGGACTATGGGATGTCACAAGGTAAGTTCACAATTCTGTGTGACAACACCAGTGCAATCAACATCACAAAAAATCCAGTGCAACACTCCAAGACTAAGCACATTGCTATCAGGTATCACTTTATCAAAGATCTAGTTGAGAAAAATATTTTTAAAATGGAATATATTTCTACTGATAAACAACTTACTGATATTTTCACAAAACCCCTCGCTACTGATAGATTTGAAGAACTCAGAAATGCTTTAGGCATTTGCAAAAATCCTTATCTTCTTGTCTAAACTCTTGAAATGGTTCTTATAGGATCTGTACAGCTTGTTTTTGATTATTGATCTTAGCTTGATGATATGTAGAAATCAAATGGTTGTTCATGACTAAACATAGTGTGAGTCTGGTTGATATTTTTGATGCTTGTATGCCTTGACAAGACCTGTTTATTTGTGCCAGCACACACACACACAACAAACATGATATGTTTCAGGTAGTGAAAGCATGAAAAGAAAAAATGATTAAAAGGATGAAATCAGATTGTGACCAAAAGCTGACTGTTTGAAGTAAATTTGCGGCCTCTTTAAAAAGGTGATTTGCATGGAGGTTGATCAAAGGTAGTTTAATCACATTGATCAGACACTTGAGTATTGATGCCTTGGGATATCTCTTGAATATCTAGTACCCTAAAATCAACTGATTTGGGAGTTGCTGCATTTGACTTACTCTATAAATGTTCAAATATGTGAGGCAAAAATAGAATAACCTCACATTCAACTGTGTTTCAAAGATATTTGTCAAGCCAGGCTATTCCTAAAGTAACTATGTCTTGGTTGTGATGAACAATATAAGGCACTAGGGGAGAAACATGAATGGCTTGGTGTTCAAGATTTTAGAGGCATTGTACAGTTGATCATATTTATCGTCTAATTTCCTCCTATAAAAAAAATCATCATCACTAAAACACATGTCACATCCTGACTCTTAAATTTTTACCTTATTTACTGGCTTGGAATTAATAATAGTTTTACTGTCTTCATAAATGAGTTTATAGTTCAAAGATCCCTACAAGAGTGTTGAGAGACGAATATTTCAGAGAAATTATTCGTAGGAGAAAATTTGTGACGACGGTAAAAATGGTAAATTTTAGCTAGTAAAAATGTAAGTTTTATTAGGGTATTATTTTTGGGGTGTTAAATTTGAAATAGGGTTTTATTGGTGGTATTGGACCGGGTTGGGGAGAAAATCCCAAATATCTCTCTCTCTTCTCTCTCCTCCCTCCCGACTCTCTCCCCGAGCTCTCTCCCTGCCGGAGCTTTCCGCCGCTCGTTCGCCGCCGTCCAGCCACCACAGACCGTCACACCGGTCCCAATCGGTCGGCCATCAACCCAACTCTCTTCCTGGACCGGTGGGAGTCGTCCTAGTCCTGCCGTGAGGGAGAAAAGCTGCTCGAAAGCTCCGACTGCCGTGGAGAACCAGTCGCCGGAACTCGCTCTTCCGGCCACCATAGCTCGTGATTCTTGGCTCATCTTGTAGCTCTCATCAAGGTTAGTAATCCCTCAAAAGGAATCAGCTCATTTCGATCTTGGTAAGGAGAAATGTATAATTGAAGTTCTAGGGCTTATTTCATTGTTTTGGTTCGATTACCCTATCTAGGCTTGGAATTAGTGTTTGTGCTAGTTAGGGAAGTTGTTGTACGTGTTGAGAGGAAGGTTGTGGTAAATTTTGGTAGGCATTGAAGGTCGCCGGAGTCGGCCGCCAGCCGCCAGCCGCCGTTGTTAGGGAGATTTTTTTGGTTTTAGATGTGTAATATTAAGGAGGGTTTCATGATGTGAATTTTGGAATTTTTGGAGGAATTTTGGATAGGTTTGAGATTTTTCAAAGTTTGGTATTTTGGCCGTTAATTTGGATAGAATCCGGCCGTTAGATTATTGTTGTTTTGGCTGTAGAAGGTTGGTTTAAGGCTGCCGGTATTTGTGGTGAAGTTTGGACCGTATCGATTTAAGAATGGCGAAGTTAGGCAAGGATGAGAATGGATAAGACTCACATTTAATTTTGCCTATTTTTATATAAGCGTTGGTTTATAGTTGGGGATTAATTTATGTTTTTGAAACAGGACGTGAGGAGGCTCGAGCTGAAGAGGCCTCGGACCGACATCAGGCTTAGGCCTAATTTGTGAGTGGACTTTTGTTTTAAGTAATATGCATGCTATGGTTCTGGGTTGAACAATTCCTTTTGTTGGAGCATTTGAGGTCATTTTATTTTGATGATTTTATTTATTTTGAAGAGTTACTGAAAAGGGGATTTCTCAGTAAATTATAAATATTTATATGAGGAGAGTATGTATATAAATGTTAACTAGTCATATGTGCCTGTCCACCTTAATGACGTAGTATATAACCGCATTATGGTGTCATTGATGTGACGTGAGCGTTAGACGTAAGTGTAGTAGCCCTATATGAGTGTTTAATTCATATAGGGGGTATGAGCACATATTTATACACCTGTCTGTCCACCTTAATGACGTAGTATAGCACCGCATTAAGGCGTGACGTGAGCGTTTGACACAAGCGTAGTAGCCCTATATAAATTATTTTAAATCTATAAAATAATTATATAGGGAGTATGGACGTGTGTAAATACATACATATATTGGTATATATATATTTTTGAGATAAAAGATTTATCGCTTGGAGCACGCATTCATTTTCTTTTGAATTTAAATTGGGAAAGCATAAATATTGTTATTTATTTTCTTTATTTATTCTTTTATTTTGTCCACTCACTCTAACGTTTTCGAATTTTTCCCCTGAGCCATTCGTTTTAAAAATGCCCAGTCTGCAGAGTCCGGGTTGGCACTAGTAGGAGGCGAGGCATAGTTACCCACTTCTCCACCACTTTTCACCAGTAGGTTACCTGTTAAACCTACCAATGTATTTTCTTGCTTCCTCTAGTTTTCTTTAGTAGCTCTGATTACCCTTGGGGTTAGCGTATACTTTAATGGTGGTGTGCTAAGATTTATGTTATATTTTTTGAATTCTCGAAGGTTGAAGTTTGTTATATTATTTGGATATTTATGGGATGAATTGGAGGTTGGTTGATTCGTTTAGGAGGGTAATTCTTGAATTTTCCGGGTTAGGGTTGTTTATTTTCAAGAGAGGTTTACCGAGTTCTTCAGTAAATTTTCCTTGGAGGTGGACCTTGCAAGACTTACTTCGGGTTTCAGGGTGAAATTCGAGATGGGTCTTGACAACACATACTGTCAGTATCAGAAAAAGACTCACACGAGTCAAATCTTATAGAAGAAACAAGAGCAAAGTTCTTTTCTCCTTTTCTGATTGAATGTTCTTCATCACTATCACTCCAGGAAGTAGCTTTGAGTTTTTTCACCAGTGCCCTTATCCTTGAATTTTTCTATTCCCACAGTCAGTTGAAATATGACCATAACCATCACATTCAAAGCATTTAGCAAATTTGCTACCTTAGGTTTTATTTCAGCCAATTTGCTATCATTTCATCTTATTTGTTACTTTAGAGTTTCAAGATTAACTAATTTACTTATCGAAACTTCAATATCGGTTAACTTTAAGCTTCGATTTTCAAAATTAATTCATGTTTGGATGAAGAAATGAATAAATTAAAATGACAAAAATGTAGCAAATTGACTAATTTTGAAAACATAAGGTAGCAAATCGGCTTAAATAATACTTAGGGTAGCAAATTGGCTAATTATGAAAACCTAGGGTAGCAAATTGGCTGAAATGAAAACTAAGGTAACAAATTGAAACCAAGGTGAAACCTAAGGTAGAAATTTGGCTAAAAAGCCTAGTATCCGACTGTCCACTAGAGAAACTTGTTCTTGATCACTTAGTAAATAAAAGGATATAGAAATTGACATATCCATATGTATGCATGTTTGGCATGAACAAGGGATGAACACATTCACCACGCACAAAAAAAAGAACAAACTTACCTGACCAGCCCTTGTCAGGTCTAGCTGACCACTGCCACTCGTGTGACGACACGTGTCCCCTCTTACGTCAAGATTTGTGGTGTTGTGGTCTTGAGGTTGTGGTGACGTTGGGTGTTCTCTTCGTGGTGGTGCCTAGTCGGCAGCAAGACACGACGATGGGATGACATTGAGGCACGATGGTGGGAGCACAATGGTATGACCATGGCGGCTGGTGCATTCACCTTGTTTGCAACAATGATGGAAGTTGAGCTAGGTTAACTGCTATTGGGCATCAATCGGGAAAAAAAAAACTGTTATTGGGCCTAGGGTAATTCCTTTTTAAGTTTTTTTTTTTCAATTTTTAAGTTTCTTAATATATTTAAATAATTTCTAATACATTTATGTATATTAGGATTCTAAGCACATGTCGTGCCTCATATGTCTTGTGGCATGTGAGTCTATTTTCTAAAGTAGTGTAAGTTTCTCTAACGTTCTCTAAAGTAGTACCGAAGGAGATTATCAGATGTCTCTACGTTTTAAAATGTCTAGTGATAGGTCTATTGTCTATGTACCACTGTGGGTACTATCACTAACTCTTTGTATGTCTATGTCCTTAACTAGCAGTGGTAAGGTATGTAACGATCTATCTTACTGACGCGTCGCGTAACCGGGGTTAAACTAAGCGCACAATTTATTACCCTGCAAAATCATCGTTAGTATAAAATAAGTAGGGATCGTTCAGTCCGGGGATCAATTAGGGTGATCAATCATGATGCTAAAACAAAACACACACATATATACATATTTACAAGTTGTCACGTTGGGGGTTTTTAGAAAACATTACTATGATCCTAAAGACACGAAAATAAATCCTAGACTAATATTTACATGTGATCGACAACCATACACATCATAGCATAAGTCAAAAGCAATCAAAAACATGCAATAAGATCATACAAGGGAATCGGCAAAATAATGAACAAATAACCTAACTCTAACTTAATTTCGACCTAACTAGAGCCCGTTGCGGTTCATCTAATCGTTATAAGACTTCTTAGATTATACTTAGAAAACACGTTGCGTCGAATCCTAAGCCTTTACTAATTGATTTTAAGAACACGTTGCGTCGAAAATAAAACCAACAAGTAATTATGCACAAAAGTCTTGATCGAAAACACACACAAGGTATGTGGTCACTTATCCTATTAGCATGCAAATTTCTAGAATTATAACTGCCCTAAAAGCAATGGAACCTAATCGACGTTGCGCCTAAGCCCTAAATACTTTGGTTGATGACATCTAAACCTACACAACAACTAAGGCCTTAGCCGCATGCAAGTGTTGATGGAGTTGCTCGAATCCTAGAAACTAATCAAGTTATGAGAATGACTACATGAACATGCTTTGCCTAATCTAATGCACAAAATTATCACAAGTTTAAGAGTATGAAAATCCTAAGTATAGATTTTGAAAATGGTTTCACAACTTTCATACAACAAAAGAATCAAGCAATCAAACATGCATATTTTATAGACAAAATAATGCAAATCTAAACAAATAAACAGAGATGAAGAATAGAATGTATGGATCATACTTTATAAGTTAAAGCTCCAAAGTATGGTGATGGACGGAATTATGAAAGGTGGCCGGCGGTGGTGAAATCTCTCTCTACTTGTCTATAGGATGAACACTCAAAAACTCTCGTATTACAATGACTTACGCTCTGTGTATTGCTAGGTTGTGACCCTTATCTAAGTGCCTAGAGGGTCCTATATATAGTGATTACAATGGCCAGCCAAGCCTTAACCTAAAACCAAGAGGAATTGGTTTTCCTAGTACAACAATATTAGCTTTTCCTAAACCAACTAGACTTTGAACTTCTTGAATCTTCTAGGAACTCCTTTGTTGCATCTCTTACCTTCAAATCCTTGTCATAATCGGCCTAGGATAGCAGATGCAAGCTTTATTTCATGGTTGCACATGGAATCCTCTCCAAAACAGGAAATGCATCTTCAATCCTAGCCGGACTAGGATTGCTTCTTCTCCTCCATTCCGTGCAAAGCTTTGGCCCTAAATGACTTTTCAAATCTTCAATATGCTTAGTAGACCTCTCTTGATGAGTTTTGATGTGACTTTGATGTAGAAACATTGAACTCCAAACCGGAATTGCAAAGTAGCAGAATCCTGATTTCCGGCAGACTGACCTTTGGTCATTCCTTCAGGCATAACTCTCTCCTCGTTAATCCAATTGGCGTGATTCCAAGTTCTGGGGAAACTAGACTCGCAGAGCTTTCCATCCATATATAGCATGCAATTTAACTCCAAGTATTTAATCGTACACAAGCTCTTAAAGTTAGGACACAGTAGCTGGAAACTCTGTTTTAGCCCCTGGAGTGAAATTCTCGAACTGCCGGCTTTGAGCCTTCATTTGAACGACCTCCCGAACTCCAATTGACCTGAAATTTTGACATAATACACTTTAGCTTCCAAATAATACACTTGCAAAATTTCATCGAATTCGGATAAGAATAAGTCAGTCAGACGCAAGCCTCAAAATCACAAAAACTACATATCTTGGCACTTTTTCACAGATTTTCTATACTTAGTCGTTTTTCTAGCAATTTAAGCACATTTTTCCAAAACTATACCAGAGCTTCATTTAACTAAATTATGACTCTATCTTACTCTAAATAGACTTAACAAAGCACAAATAAAGGATAATAAGATACTAATAATGTCGCATTTTATGCTCCTATCACTTACATGTGATGAATAGTTTTCTTGATTAAAAAGAAAAAAAAATATCAAATAATGGAATGCCAAAATCTAGTGGGGCTTGGGTTTGGTCCCCATATTTATCTTGAAATCTGAAATTTGAAATTGTTTACCCAAAACCCACTTTTGAGTTGGAAATTTTGTTGCTAACAAAGTTCAAGAGAGATGAGATATTGTCCCATCTTAATATATATTCTCATAAGATCAGTTGAAGGAGAAACTTCCAAATAAAACAGATAAGGGGACAAGTATAAAAGATACAACTAATCTTACCTTATATGTTTGTAAGGTGATGACTCAATCTGTTGTTGTTGCTTTCTTGTTATATTTCAGTTAATAAAAAAAAAAAATAGGGATGATGACTGAATGAAGTGTTGGATATAGCACCACATAATCACATATTGGAAACTTGACATTCATATATGGAAAAGAAAAAAAAAGAACATGAACAGATGAATCACCATTGATTAACCAAGTTATGTTGAATTTTGAACTTGACTCAACTCAAAATTCAAGTCAACATGAACCTGCTATGACTTGTCCTTAACACGCTATTCACAATTTAAATTTGAAAATAACCACTTAAAGAACAACTTAAAACTAGTTTCAGTTTGAAAGTTCAATAATCAATATTTGAAAATTATATAAAAAAAGAGTATATGTGATCAGGCGTAACGTCTTTAAAGGCAATTTCAACTTTTTTCAACTGATGTATAACGTATTAGTTGATAAATAACAAAATAATATCCCTCAATCATATCTGTAATGGTTCGAAATAAAAACATTTATTTGTAATTATATTAGTTTTTTGTACATGAAATTGATCAAAACCCAAGAATAGAAGAAAACTGTGTAAAAATGAATAATGCAATAAGATGCCTAATGTAATCATGCTTCCCAAAATATTACCATATAAAAATTCAAAAAAAAATGTCTTAATTTAGAAATTAAATGAGCAAAAAAGGTGAGTACCTTTCCCTTACGTGGTTTGGTTGATTTCTTGGAACATGGGTTTCTTTCAAAAACACACACTCACCTCCCCACCCATGCACACATAGAATCTCATTCCTCATTTCCCCTCTTCTCTCTTGAAAGAAACCCCATTTCCCCAGTCACACAGACCCCATTCTCTTTTGGACTCTTCCTTCTTCTTCTTCTCTCTATTGGGTCTCTCCCATTTTCTTGAATAATTCTCCTGCTCTGTTCTTGAGCCCCTCATCTTTCTTTTCTTGCCCATAAAAAGAGACCCAATTTCTTTTGTTGCTTTCTCAGCAACTTCTCTGCTCTAAACCCCATTGACAATCACACAAAGACCCACCAAGCCTCAACCCTTTTCACTTTATTAGGGTTTGGGTTCATCTATTTCTTCTTCCTCAAATTCACCCTCCAAAACCCACAAAGCAATTTTTCACCTGGGTCTCTTTCTTGCTTCTAGGGTTTTGTCAGCTCTGCTCAGAATCACAAACGCTGATGGGAAGCAAGGTCGAATTCGAAGACTACCTATTCCACTACTCCCACCCAGAATCAAATTCCATTTAGGCATTTCGATTCTGCACTTGCTGAGCTCCGAATTTGATTCTGGGTCCTCTCAATTTTCTCTCATGGGTTGTGTCCATGGCAAGTGCTGCGGTCGTTTCCCCAAGTCCTCTGACGGCGACCCTCGGGAGTTCAGAGACCACGGTGGAGCGAGGAAGCAGCACATACTCACAGAGAGGTCCTTGGAGATTGTCCCGGTGCCTTCACACAGCTTCAATTTGGAGTACACTGTGCTAACCCAGAAGGGTTACTATCCCGACTCGCCGGATAAGGAGAATCAGGACAGTTTCTGTGTCAAAACCCAGGTGCAAGGTAACCCAAATATCCATTTCTTTGGTGTGTTTGATGGGCATGGTCAATTAGGTACAGAGTGTTCTAGTTTTGTTAAGGATAGGCTGGTTGAGGTGTTAGCAGATGATCCCACATTGCCTTATGACCCTGTGGGGGCTTACCATTCGGCTTTTTTAACCACGAATAATGAGTTGCATAGTAGTGTGATTGATGATACTATGAGTGGTACCACTGCGATTACGGTGCTTGTGGTTGGGAATATGTTGTATGTTGCGAATGTGGGGGATTCGAGAGCTGTGATTGCGGTGAAGGATGGTAATAGGATTGTAGCGGAGGATATGTCTTGTGACCAAACACCGTTTAGGAAAGATGAGTATGAGAGAGTGAAGCTGTCCGGGGCCAGGGTTTTGAGTGTTGATCAAGTGGAAGGGCTTAAGGATCCGAATATTCAGAGTTGGGGTGATGAAGAGAGTGAGGGTGGTGATCCTCCGAGGTTGTGGGTTCCGAATGGGATGTATCCTGGGACTGCGTTTACAAGGAGCGTGGGTGATAGTACTGCTGAGAAGATTGGTGTTGTTGCAACTCCGGAAGTGTCAGTGGTTCAGCTGACTCCGAATCATCTTTTCTTTGTTGTTGCAAGTGATGGGGTTTTCGAGTTCCTCTCAAGCCAAGCTGTTGTGAATATGGTATGTTACTTGACCCATGACATACTGCTTTAAATATTTACTTCGATCTTCTGTTAAGTGTATCTGCCATTGTTTTCATCTTTTTGTCCATTGGTATACCGATATTTTTTTGATTCATTAGTTGTGTTTAAAGTTCTCGTTATGCTAAGAAAACCTTGATCACTCGTTGTTAGTTCATGGTATTAGAGTTCTTCTAAATTGGACAAGGTAGACTTGATTGCCTGATATTCACAATTAACAAGGAAAACAGTTGTTTGTTTGCATTGATGCTCATACAGCTAGCTATATGATAATTATGATTTGTTAGCTCCCAAATCCTGACATAATACATATGGAAAGTATGGGAGATAATTCCTTAAGAAAAATAAGTGCTTCTTTAGCAGTTTAGATATGTAAATCTTGGATTTGATTGTCTTTGTGGACGACCCTTGATAAGGCTATCTTGCTGTTGATGTTATGAATCTCCAGATAAACGTGTATTATAGGTTGTTCACTAAAATATTAGCATCATCTAATGCTCTTGCTATAATTTTATATATACCAAAAGAGGCAATTGCTTGTATGATTTCCACTTTTCCCTTTTCAGCATCTGTGAATTGCTTGATCTTTCTAGAGTTTAAGCCTTTCTAGCAGTTAGCATTGTTAATTGCGTTTCTCAATTATGTCAGGCCTCAGAGAATAAATAGAAGTCAACAGTTTCTTCTCCCTTTACTTTACTCTAATGTGCTGCTTTAATACTCTTTTCCTGCTTACAATTTTGGATGTCATTTTTCATACAGGCAGCAAAATATTCAGATCCTCGGGATGCATGTGCTGCCATTGCTGGAGAATCATATAAGTTATGGTTGGAAAATGAAAACCGAACAGATGATATAACAATTATCATTGTTCACATCAAAGGCTTGTCTAATGTATGAATTATGTAAATTCTCTTCTAGTTGCAGTTTTTGTGATCTTCTTTTTTCCCTTGATTTAGACTAAATCGAATATCATCATCACTGTGAATCTCTTGTATGGCCATTATGGTACTGTGGTAAGAACTCTTAGCAGTGCGATATTTCTTTCCAAGATGGGCATGGGCTGGCTATATTGTTACATGTTATATGTTGTCTCATAATTACTAGTGTACTAGTGATTGAAAAATACTGTTCAATTTGTTTTGACTACCATAATAGAATTCTAACTAGTTTGTTCCGATCATATGATTTAGTGGGGTCAAACCCCATGTAGGACACATGTCACCATGTACATAAGATAAAATTTACAAATGAACTAACTTGATGTTATATGTATTGTTTTCGTGTTTTTTGCCAACACACATGCAACCATATCCAGAAGCTGGTCAAATTTACAAGTTTACTAACTTCATATTATTAGCTGTATCATCAAGGCATAGACAAATCATGTTAGACATTTTGTTTTCCTGTTGTTGTTTGTACACACATGACACTTTCAGAATCTAACATTAGCTACAAAGGACATACTTTCCTGACTGCACATGCAGAATCCAACATCTTGTTTACGAAATTTCTTTTGTGTGTTATAGTCAGCTGCTGGTGCTTCAGATGGAACAGATGGGAGCACTAATAGAGGTGCAAGGAGGAGGAAAGGGAATTCTGGGTCATCTTTTAACAGCGGGTCGGAAGTTTTCCGTTCAGTGAGAAGTGATTCCTCAGAGATACAGTCTTGTCAGCTTGTGCTTTCGATGAATCGAAACCCGGCTATTGTTGTGCCATCTCCTACATGTCAGAGCCCTAGGAATAGGTAGGTCCATTAAGCTAGCTTATATCATTTGTTGACTAGAATGCTATCAACTAAGCACCATTTCCTCTCCATATTCTGCAGTGACTGAACTGAAAGGCGTTACAAAAGCTGCCACACATCTTGTTATTTTTCTCAAATGGTACTTCCCTACTTTCTTGTTGTTGCCTCTACTCTTTCAATCTCTTATACAATCACCATCACCCTTGAAGGCACATGGGTTTTATGTTTCCATCTTTACTGGTCCACTTGTTATCGTACATGTCACTTTGGAGAGCTTTTGTTCTGATTCCAAAATCAACTTTTGCTTATGGCAGGATGTGGGTTAGTGGTACCAGCAACAGAAGCAGTTGGTTCTGCATATACTAGATAATTTGGACCCTAATCTTTGGGTTGCTAATCTCACTGAAGACACTGTTTCTGACCATATCATGTCGCTTGGACAAAAACGTACTGTTCTTGAGTTGTAGCTTGTGCATCTGCTAATCCAGAAAGGGGAGGGATGAAAATGTAGGAGGATCATGTAGGATGTCTCTTTACATGTATTTGAAGGGGCATATTCCTTGTACCTAATATGTAGAAATGAAAGCTTCGGTTGCAACTCTTCATCCCCCAAAACTGAAAGTTGATGAGTAAGTAATAAGAGTGGTATACATTGTCTATGTTGCTTGCACTTGCCTATCCATTTTATGATTTTCCTAGTCTTTGAATTGAATTGTATATGCTGCTAGCCGATTTAGGCAAGTATATATTGATCAGCGATAGTTGCCGACTTGCCATGGTGATAATGATGCTTCCTGTTCAATTTTGTTGAGTTGAGAAGTTGCAGCAATGATAGGAACGTTTGAGATTGTAACTGAATGTGACCTTATCCTTTTCTTTTCCTTCTGAATTGACAACACCTTCAGTCTGAGAGTGGCTCTGTCTTCACTTTTCTAAGCCACCTGAAAGGCTTGTCCAAATAATGACTACTTGTCCATGACTAGTGTAGTGTCACTCGATTACAGAAAAACAAGTTGGAGCTCATCCCTTTTGGACCATTTCCGTGGACTTCTCTATTGGCCGGAGAATAGAATAGATAGAGAACAAATAAGCAATGTCGTATACAAAAATGAGTGATGGCATGCATTATTGGTGGTTATCCATGCGGTTGTGAAGTGTTGGGTAATAGATGAATATGAAATTCACTTACATAGAAAGTTTCTACAAGAGGAGATAAAGATCGAATGGAGTCGACCAAAACCTCCATGTGAATGATCCAAGGGCAAACTTCGAATTCCCAAGACTCAACCTCCTGTGTTTACAGAGAGAACAGTCTGAACTCTAGCTTTTTATGCAACCAACAACTTTGATTAGTAAAACCCTGCCTTGCATTTTGAGCGTAAGAGATCACAAGCAAAAATGGCTATGCTACTCGGTCAGCATCGAATGAGATGGGAATTGGCGGAAGCAAGATTAAGGCAGAGTAAAACATGGGCAGGGATTTGTGTGAACACCGGCAACTGCCGCCGTCACTGTAGAAACTGGGAAGGTGCTCAGCTTGGGAGCTTGTCATTCTCAATTCACAGGGTTCGCATGCTTATTGACTAATAAACTCAATAAACTGATAAACATCCGGCCGAAAAAGAGAAAAGGAATCCTTCGTGTCCTCTCAGCCTGAGCAAAGTAGTGATGCTACCTTTATGCTTCTACCATAGCAGCAGCCAGCAATTTCAATAAACTCAAGCTTTGATATCATGTTAGTAATGTGCAAGCAGACGTGCAGAACCTACAGCACCTCTACTTCGGTGCTCTTTCTATAATAAGCAGCAAAGGGATGCTTCTGTTTCAGATAAGCAGCATTGATACAGCTCTTCGACTCCTGGCTTTTGTAAAATAAGCCGCACTATAAATGAGTTTTCTTCAACAGCAAAAAAATAAAAAATAAAAAAATAAAAAATTACGGTTAGTACCTAAATGTTAAACAAAAAGGTGCCGGAATGAGCCACACTTGAACTGGGGTGAGTACCAGTCATAGCTCCTCCGCTCCTCGACTATCCCCAATGTGGAGACTCAAGCATAAGGCAAGGGCTCCCACATTGACTATCCAAATTCAATAACAATAAGAAAAATGGAGGCCATATCTCAATTAATCAAAACAAAACTGGATCGTGCATTCCTGAATCATAATGCCAAATAGACATCCCACAACAATAGCATATGTTAAGACGTTGATTTCAATCCATTCCACAGAAGCAGAGACCATGAAGGACTAGATTAATCACTCATTTAAAACAAAATAAAAGTTGACAGAACATATCCAACCAAAATACTGTAATGTCGAAAAACTAAATTGCCTCGTGCATATTGCTACAAGTCAAACAAACAGGATTACTTAAATCTTGTTGAAGGCTACGATGTCACAACTCTGGATCCACTCGTCACATGGTGGAACAGTAAGGCGCTCCTCGATAAGAGTGTCCACAGACACAAGATCATCAACAATAGTGAGCATGATCTGGAGTTTCTTTATTCCATAACCAACTGCCACCAGTTTTGCTGTATCAATGCAATGCAGATTTCAATATATCAGAAAACATTCAGGTATTTGAATCATTTCAAGAAAGCAAAAAAAAAATTATTAATAAAAGAAACCATACATGCACCCCAGAAGAGGCCCTCCATTTCGATGCTTCTAACAGCCTCTTCAAGCTTCTTCATGTCTGTTTCATCATCCCAAGGCTTCACATCCAGAAGAACAGAGGACTTCCCACCTACACAATTTGATTTAATATTATTATAGTTTAAGATATAACTCGGCACAATATATAGAACCTTGCAAGTAATTTTTTCTCAACACTAAAGTCAATCTACAATCATTTTGCACTTATGTTGCGAGCATGGAAGTACTACAATATTAGCACTGGAGAGTAGATTTTTGGTAGAGTTAATGATGATATCCTATTAAAATTGTATGGGTTACAGCTACATGACCTAATTGTATTCCATAAAACAATCATGCAACTCTACATGAAGTAATCAACTTACTCTCTTTCTTCTTGGTGGTAGTCTTCTTAGCAGCCTGAATCTCCTCGGCTGCCTTCTTGTCATCCTCTGTTTCATCACCGAAGAGATCAAGATCGTCATCGTCTTCTGCTGCAGCCTAAATAATTACAAAAGAAACCATATTAAGTAAAGCTTCAAGGATTTATCCCTCAATGCAAATGTTGAAACAAATTTGAAGCTACCATGAGATGACTAACAAAATGCCCTCTAAGCTACCAAATCTGACAGGTAATCAAATTGCTGTGATGTGCAAGAAAATTGCCATCTAAGGGTAACTACCAAAATGCAAAATATCTACGGTAAGCTTCATAATTACCACTATATTACAATGGACCTAAACCATGACCAAGTGACAAACCTAAATCAAATTTAAAATGGGGACAAATAAGTTTTCACTCCCATGGGAAAATAAAATGACATCGAAGTATAGCTTAACCAAGTGACAAACCAAAATCAAACTTCAAACGAGGACAATTAAGTTTTTACTACCATGGGAAAACAAAATGACATCCAAGTATTGCTACCGATATGCAAAACTACTATGGTACATTTCATAACAACTCGTTGCACCCAATTACCTAAATCTAGAATATTCTATAGGGTAACTAACTTAAATCTTATAACCAGGACAAATTCGTTTGTACTTTGTTTTATAGTTACTGAATCCAACAAAGTAAACCCAATAATGATATTGATATTTTGTGAAAGCATTAACAATGTCAAAATTTGAAAAGAAAGAAGAAAGTGCAAACCTTAGGTGCTGCGGCAGGAGCGGCAGCTGCCGGAGCAGCTTGGTTGCTAACACTAACACCAACAGCTTTTCCGGGAAAGCTGTATAACAAACAAACAATCCGAATTACATTCAACTGAATCAAATTTAAATTGATCAAATAAACAGAAACAATACAAAAAAAAACAAATTTACAATCTTTAGACAGTAAACAAATAGAAAATCCAACTAACCTTTTGGCGAGATGGGACGAAACGCTGTCGTACCACCTGCCTACATTGGGGAAGGAACTCCCTGGCTTCTCCGACACCGCCGCGTACACCTTGATGTCATCCTTCGTCAGCTGATCTCTGCGGAGCGAAAACACTGATCAGAAAACGAAGAAGGACAAGAAATCGAGCGATGGAAAATCTGAAATCGGAAAATTTACCCGGAGATGTAGGTTTTGCCGGAGAGGTAGGCCTCGAGGGACTTGAGGCCGGCTTCGGTGTAGAGATCTGTGAAGGTGACGGCCATGGTGGTTTAAGCGAGAGAGTGGGAGAGCGGAGACGATTGATATTCAGTAGAGGGCAAAACGAAAGAGGAGTGAGGGCAGCAGATATGGATCTCTATTTATATCACCACAAACCCTAAACCAGCAGACTTTTAAGATTTTTTGTTATTGGATTGGCCTTTTTTATTTTATTTTTTGGGATCGGACTATGAAAGAAAATGAGAAGACAATGGAATATAGGGATATTCCCTTTTTTAAGGGAAAAACAAAAAAATAAAAGAGTACGAGAATACGAAAGAAAAATGTCTACTCATTCATTGATAGATTGAGCTTTATATAGGTATTACATAAAGAATCTTTGTAAATCAGGGATAGATATCTAAGAGATATTCTAATCTAATAAGGAGAAGATTCGGTCAAGACATATCATGAAGGATAGGAATGTAAATTCCTTCAACACTCCCCCTTAGGTCGCGTACCAGAATCACATGGCGCATGAACGTTGCCTCTGTAAAAAATCTTGTCAAGTAAAACAAAAACTTCTTGGGTAAAAACAAAAGACTTGGTCTAAGGGAAAAAGAGCACAACGCGCCAACTACAACTTGAATGTAAAACATGTGACGTAGACTCCCCCTGATGTCTACACAATCAACTCCCCCCTGATAATTAAATCAATTATGGATTTCAGATAAGCGACGCATACCAATACTTCGCACATGCTTCTCAAGAGTAGATTTGGGTAGAGATTTGGTGAACAAATCTACTACATTATCCTCGGAACTCACTTGGTTCACTTGGATATTCAAAATCTGTTGTTGTTGCTGATTGTAGAAGAACTTAGGCGAGATATGCTTAGTATTATCACCCTTGATGAATCCCAACTTCATTTATTCAATGCATGCCGTATTGTCTTCATAGATACAAGTTGGTGCATCAGTGGTAGATGTCAACCCACTTGACTCTCGAAAATAAGCTAGCACAGAGCAAAGCCAAACACTTTCTTTGACTGCTTCATGTAGTAATCTTTGAATGATTCGAGGAAGTAACAACAAGGGTTGGCTTGGTAAATCTCCAAGAAATCGTTGTAGTCCCAATGGTGAACACATAACCAGTTTGGGAACGTCCTTTGTGTGGATCAGAAAGATACCCAGCATCAGCAAATCCGACTAACACATTATTCGGTGTTTCAGAATATGGGACAATGCCGCATTGCGTCAATTTTGAGCTAGAATGAGCTTTGGAAGCTTGATTTTGGTTCGGGAACAAAATCTGCTCATTTGCGGCATTGGAAGCTCTCAAGGACGCGTAGGGGCACGGCTGCTGCGTTGCAGCATCAGCAGGAGCACTCAGGGGCGCGCTGCCTAGTGTTGCCGAGGCACTGCTGGGCACGGCAGGGGCCCTTAGGGGCTCAGCCAATGTACCGGTAGTGTGTTGCCATCAACAAGGACATCGACATTCATGTCTTCCACTTCAGTTTTGTAAGGGAAAAACAAGCTCAAATCAATTGAACCCTTCAAGTACCTGAAGATGTGTTTAACACCGGTCCAATGATGTTGCGTAGGCGCAAAGCTAAACCTAGCTAACAAGTTTATTGAGAATGCAATGTCTGGTCTTGTGCATTGAGCCAAGTATAATAGAGCTCCGATAGCGCTTAGGTACGAAATTTCTGCTCCATCGCCATCGTCCTCTTTAAGACGGAATGGGTTCTTTTTGATATCCAGACTTCGCGTAACCATGGGAGTACCAAGAGGGGGAGCTTTGTCCATATTGAATCGCCTGAGCATCTTTTGGACATAAGCTGACTGATGAATTAATATTCCAGTCTCTCGATGCTCTAGCTCTAGGCCTAGGCAAAATCGAGTTTTCCCAAGATCTTTTATCTCAAACTCGGATTTCAAGTAGGTCACGGTCTCATCAATTTCTTTGAGATTACCGATGATGTTCATGTCATCAACATAGACGACTACTATAGCAAATCCGGTACTTGTTCTTTTAATGAACACGCATGAGCAAAGATTGTCATTCTTATATCTCTTCCCAATCAAGTAGTCACTTAGACGATTATACCACATTCGTCTGGATTGTTTCGATCCATATAATGAATACCGCAATTTAATTGCAAAGGCACTCCGTGGCTTAGAGTCACTTGACTTGGGTAGTGAAAGTCCATCAGGCACTTTCATATATATATATATGAAAGTGCCTACCATCAACCCTACTTATGACCTAGTGAATTTGATTGGGCCGGGTTCCAGAAATCCTGACTTGGATAGTACTATAGTTTTATTTGCCCAATTTCTTGGAATGATTGGGCCGATTTCTTGGTATCAGAGCCGAAAGGCCTGATATAGTTAAACTTTAAAGGATCTCCAACCCCAGGTGGCGGACTACCGCCTAGGAGTGGTTATGGAGTTCATATTTAAATATTCTGTTTAAAACACCTCAATCCCCAGGTGGCGGACTACCGCCTAGGAGTGGATCTTGAGTTGATCTATCTGCTTTACTTATTTTATGAAATGTTTTGTTAATTGTTCCTTAATTTTAAGATTTTGGGTTCTATTTTCATTTCCTTATCTTCTTTTAAGCCTATTATTCTCTCCAAACCAAACATTAAGTCCAGGTCCAAACACTAAGTCCCAGGTGAGGCATGAGCGGATGCGGCATGAGCGGTGTAGAGTGAGTCTTAGCCTTTAGGATTTTAAGCCTAGGTTCTTAAAACCTCCTATCTTTTTCTTACGGTCCAATTTTCTTTTCATTTCTCAAAATGAGTCGACTTTTTAGATCCAACTCAGTCACTTCTAGTTCGTCCAAATCCTCCCTCAATAGAATCCCAGATATAGTTGATGAAGAACAAATTGAATTTCAGTCAAACGATAACATAGATATCAATTATTGGAATATCCCCAGAGTTCCTAGTAACGAAATCTATAAGAAAAAATGGAGTCTTTCTTCATTTAAAAGTGAACATCATATTAAATTTGTAGAACAAGTTTATGCCCTTAGTAAACAACACGAAACTTGCCAACTCTTTAGTCCTGAATCAATTAAGAAACATCGCAAAGATGGTCATAATTTTCTCCATATTGGATTAGTCCAAATCGGTGTTAAGCCTTTAACTAGAAAAGGTCTTAATGCCTCCATTCTCTTATGTTTAAGAGATGCAAGGTTTACTGACTTTAATGACAGTACCCTTGGATTAATTGAGTCAAGTCTGTTTAATGGTCCAGTTCATTTCAATTGTTTCCCTGATTTTACCATTAGCCTTAGTGACCCTCATATCTTAAAAGCTTTAACCCTAAATGTTAAAACTTCAGGTTATCACGTTCTTGAAGGAACCCAACCTTTAGCCTTAATATATATAATCCATTATAAAGTCACTGGCACAGATATGAATTTCCAAGCTATTAGCAAAAGTCCCAAAAATCAAACTCTCTTAATTCAAAGCAGTCAAGAAAATGCCAATATTAGTGTTCCACACACAATCAGATGGTCAAACGTCCATCTTCCTTCAGAATGGTCTCTCACCAGTGAGAATCACCCATCTAATGCACAACATAATCTTGCTGATTTAGACTGTATTCAACAGTTTAATGATGACACAGTAAGAATTAATTTTCAAAGCTCCAGGATAAGTCAAAACTCAAGAATTCAAGAAATAGGAAATTCCTCTAGACATTCTTTTGCAACTGCCAGACATTCATTTGCAGGTTCCACAATGTCTAAACGAGATTATGATTTGGATAAAGAAATTAAAAATATCAGGATTAGAGAATTAGAGGAACAATTGCAAAAACTCAAAATTAAAAACATCAGAACTAGTTCTCAAGTTAGTTACCCAAATTATACAGAAAATGAAACTCAAAATATTTCAGTCACAGATGAAGAGCAAACTTCTCCCACTGCTTCTGATTTTTTAGTTACTCCTCCACTAAATCCTCAATTAAGTACACTCACTCAACCTTTCGTAATTAATTACTCTAGATTAGATAAACATCTGGATTCACAAGAAAATATCCTTAGGAGAAACCTCTATAGGATGAAGTACCCTTTCATAACTCAACGAAAGCAATTATTTAGTGATTGGCAAGCATTTATGCTTGAAACAAAATCTGAAATATTCTTCCTTGATTTCATACATCAATTAAACGATCCAAAAATCATTCAAACATTAACAAAAGCAAAATGGAAAACCTCTACTAGTTCTGTACTTTCTAGTCATCCTCCTGTTGAAACAATAGTAATTGATCACCTTAACAGTTCAATCATAGCCTCACCTTTTAAAATCGCTGTCGAAGATTTAGAAACTAAGAAAATTAACCCAGAAACTAAAAAAATTATTGAACAAAATAACTATACAAACCAGAGTTTAGTCACCATAGGAGCCCAGTTAGATAAAAAATAGAAATAAAAATCGATAACATATCCTCTAAAACCAACGTTCTACCACAACCCAAACCAGAAACACCTTTAGTTCATTTCAGTGAATTAAACAAACCTACCATCAACCCTACTTCTTCCATTCAAAAGATCGAACGAATGTTAGAAAAATTAAAATCTGAAACACCTGAATCTAGTAGGATTGCCGTAATTCACACCCAACAAACCACTTCATCAGATAACGATTCTAGTGACACTAGCCAAATTTCAGAATTAAGCCAGATATTTCAAAACTTAAACACATAATCCTTAAAATTAGATAGAATAATTCATCCCAAGAAACAACCTTTTAAAACTTGGACAGAACGTCCTCTCCCTCTAGATATACAACCTGGTAATCATTTTAACAATCAATTCTCAGTTTCTTCAGATAAAACTTATGAATGGAACATTGATAATTTATCAGAACAAGAAATCCTAAATAAATTACATCACATGTCCATGGCAGCCAATAGCTATGTCACTAATCATAATTTCAGTCAACCCGAAATCATTGACATACTTTCCACAGGATTTACAGGAATGCTTCATTCCTGGTGGGAAAAACATCTCACTCCTGACTCTAGGTCATCTATTAAACATGCCATTAAACGCGATGAAGATGGGACTACCATCTTTGACGAACGTACAGGAATGAGAATTTCTGATGCAGTTAACACATTATTTTATACAATCATCCAACACTTCATAGGTACCCCTAGTCATATTACCTCCAGAATTCATGATCAACTCAGTAACCTTAGGTGTCCCACCTTAAGTGACTTCAAATGGTACAAAGATGTTTTCATTTCTCGAGTTATGCTTATGGACGATAGTAACCAACCATTTTGGAAAGAAAAATTCATAAATGGTCTCCCAAAATTATTTGCCCATACAATCAGACAAGTCCTTAGTAATGAAACAGGTCACATTAACTATGATTCTTTAACTTATGAAAATATAATTACAGTTATTCAAAAAGAAGGATTAAAGATGTGTATCGATATGAAACTAAATGCCCAAATGAAATCAGATAAGAAAACAACTAAATATGAATTAGGAAATTTTTGTGAACAATATGGCTTACCCCCCCTTAACTCCTTCAAGGAGAAAAAAGGCAAGCAACAAATTTATTCCTTATCATTCAAAACAAAAATTTAAACCTTATAAAACCAACTTTGAATCAAACAATTTTTATTCCAAAAATAAATTTAGAAAAAATTGGTCCAAAAAACCAAATCATCAACTAAAGAAAAAATCTTTTGATAAGAGTAAAATCAAATGTTTTAAATGCAACAAGACTGGCCACTTTGCAAATAACTGTCCAGTTAAAAATACTATTAATCAATTAAAAATCAGTCAAGAAGAAAAAGAAAAACTCATACAAACTTTAGAATTAAGAAATACTGATTCAGAAGATGAAATGAGTAAAGATGACATCTCTTTGATGGAATCTTCTTCTCAAGAATCCGATGAACATTCTTCCCCAGACATTACTTTTGGGTGTAAGGATGCTTGTGATTGCAAAACAATCAATGTTCTTTCTAAACAAGAAGAACAAGAAGAACTATTAATTGATTTAATAAGTAAAATAGATAATCCTCAAAAAATTAAAAAAATTAATCACCCAAGAAAATATAATTAATCCTCCCTCACAAAAAATTAGCCTAACTACAACTTTTGATAAATTTTCTACTAATAAAAAGTAAATAACAATCCAAGAGATAAATAACGAAATGAAACACATTCAGAACTTACAAATAACAATAACGAAATGAAACAAGAGATAAATTTACTTAAAATCAATAATCAATTTCTTAATTTACAGGATCCTCCTAAAAATCCTTTCCCAAACCAATCCCCAGTAAATAATGAAGCTGAAACTTCTGAAAGTAATACTATAAGTACCATACGCCAAATCCAATTGAAAAAATGGTACACTACTGTACAACTCAAAATAAAAGATTTCCAATTAACAATTCCAGCCTTTATTGACTCTGGCGCAGATCTTAATTGCATGCAGGAAGGCTTAATACCTTCAAAATATTTTGAAAAAACAAAAGAATCCTTAAGATCAGCCAATGGAACAAAAATGGATATTAAATACGAAATCCCTAAAGCCCATATATGCCAAAATAATGTCTGTTTCAAAACTTCGTTTGTCCTAGTAAAAAATTTAACCGATAAAATAATCTTAGGACTTCCTTTCATTACCTTGATTTATCCCTTCAAAACTGAATATGATGGTATTATTACCTATCCCTTTAATGAACCAGTTAAATTTACTTTTCTTTCTAACCCAGAAATCCATACCCTAAAAGCATTACAAGAAAATAATATTTCAAAAACCATTAATTCCATTCAAACAAAAACTAAACAAATGGCTTTTCTTCAAGAAGAAATTAATTTTAAAAGAATTGAAAATCAACTCCAAAATTCTTCTCTTCAACAAAAAATCAAAACTTTCGAGAAAAAAATCATCCAAGAAATATGTTCTGATATCCCTACTGCCTTTTGGCACAGGAAAAAACACATTGTTTCTCTTCCTTACACCCAGGAATTTAATGAGAAAAATATTCCTACCAAGGCTCGCCCAATCCAAATGAGCCATGAAATCATGGATTTCTGTAAAAACGAGATTAATGACTTACTTAATAAAAACATTATTCGTCATAGTAAATCACCTTGGTCTTGCCCTGCCTTCTATGTTCAGAAAAATGCTGAACTAGAAAGAGGGACTCCTCGATTAGTCATCAATTATAAGCCTCTCAATTCAGTCTTAGAATGGATCAGGTATCCCATTCCCAATAAAAGAGACTTCATTAATAGATTAAACAAATCCGTTATCTTTAGTAAATTTGATATGAAGTCAGGATTTTGGCAAATCCAGATAAGTGAAACCGATAAATACAAAACCGCATTTGTCACACCTTTTGGCCATTATGAATGGAATGTTATGCCATTCGGCCTAAAGAATGCTCCTAGTGAATTCCAAAATATAATGAACGATATTTTTAACCCCTATAGTCATTTTTCCATCGTCTACATTGATGATGTCCTAATCTTTTCACAGTCAATTGACCAGTATTGGAAACATTTACACCAATTCTTTTCCATAATAAAAAATAATGGTTTAGTTATTTCTGCCTCGAAAATCAAATTATTCCAGACCAACATTCGCTTTCTTGGATTCAACATTCACCAACTTCAAGTTAGACCCATCGATAGAGCCATTCAATTTGCTGATAAGTTCCCAGACGTCATTTTAGATAAAAATCAATTACAAAAAAGATTCTTAGGATCCTTAAATTACGTAGCCGATTTTTAAAAAAATCTTAGGAAACACTGCAAACCTCTATTTGATAGATTACAAAAAAATCCTCCCCCCTGGACTTCAATTCATACGACCTTAGTTAAAGAAATTAAAAGTCATGTTAAAACATTACCATGCTTAGGCATTCCTCTTCCCAATTCCTATAAAATTGTAGAAACTGATGCCTCTGAAATTGGCTATGGAGGTATCCTCAATCAACAAACTTCTCCCAATCATCCAGAACAAACAGTTCGTTTTCATTCTGGGGTTTGGAACCCGGCCCAATCAAACTATAGTACTATCAAAAAAGAAATTTTATCAATTGTTCTATGTATCAGTAAATTTCAAGATGATTTATTAAATCAAAAATTTTTAGTCCGAGTTGATTGTAAAAATGCCAAAGATGTTTTAGAAAAATATGTTCAAAACATTGCTAGTAAACAAATCTTTGCCCGTTGGCAAGCAATCTTAAGTATTTTTGATTTTGAAATTGCATTCATTAAAGGCAGTGACAATCACATCCCAGATTTCCTAACTCGTGAATTTCTACAGGGCGCCAACTCATGAAGCCCAGTTCCTCTTCCTCCAAAGGGAGAAATCCCGACAAATCAAAATCAATATCCAAATCATCTCTACCTATTAAAACAGAATCAATATCCAAGTCATCTCCACCTATTAAAACAGAATCACCTGAGTCAAAACCAAGCATTACTCCAAGCATTGTTCCTTATGCAGAACATCCTCCTATTCCCCTAGTCAATCAATACAGTGCTCTCGGTAGCACCCTCAGTCCAACTAAACTCAATTATCAGTTCGTTTTAGTAAACCAGTATGATCCCTACAAAACCGGATACCCTCCAGTTATTTATAAAAAATCATCTCCTTACATTACCAGAACCGAACGGTTCATGTTTTATGTTGAACCTTCCCTGAGTCATCTAAAAAATCCTGCATATTTAGTAAAGCATTTTTTTGGCCCCAATACTCATTATCCTCCGGGAAAACCCTTGGCATTCTATAGAGACATTCTATTCAAAACTCAGTCACTCTTTATTAAACCAATCCATGATCTAAAAGATCCATCAAAAATATTATATCATTCTCTTTACATAATCCGTATTATTTCATTATCACAATGGGGTGATTCCCCTTCTACTCCTCACACATATGAATCCATTACCTTTACCTATCATGAGTACATTAAATCATGGAGTCAAATCTTCCTCTATCAAACAGAAGATTTTTCCCATTCATGGTTTTTAAATTTTGATCGAAGATTCAACCGTCAATTCCCCATGTGGTTCGGTGATTGGTGGGATAACCACGGTTGCCCTTATGACCTATTACCCGTTGATCTTCAGAATGCAGCTACAAAATTTAGTTCAGTCATGACCTTCACCGACTATGAAAAGAGATTTTCCCTCACTCTCCAATTCATGTCCAAATACAAAATCCCTTGGATCTTCAAATGGCAATATAAATTGGATCCTGAAAATTTTATGGTCCTCAGACAATTCCTAGTCAAATGGTGGGATAAATTCAATTCCGAAAGAGTCTTATCCCAGTTCAGTGAAGAATTTTCAGTTAATCCATCCAAATCTGGAAATATATATTTAATATCTCTTCCTATTGATTTTGATTTGTCTGAATTTTCAATATCTCTTCCTTTCATGCATTGATTTAAACCGTAAGTTTGTAACTCTTTAATCAATATTAAATATATCATAATATATATTTAATAGGTGAAAATTCAGACAAATCAAAATCAATAGGAAGAGATATTAAATATATATTTCCAGATTTGGATAGATTAACTGAAAATTCATCACTGAACTGGGATAAGACTCTTTCGAAATTGAATTTATCCTACCATTTGACTAGGAATTGTCTGAGGACCATAAAATTTTCAGGATCCAATTTATATTGCCATTTGAAGATCCAAGGGATTTTGTATTTGGACATGAATTGGAGAGTGAGGGAAAATCTCTTTTCATAGTCGGTGAAGGTCATGACTGAACTAAATTTTGTAGCTGCATTCTGGAGATCAACGGGTAATAAGGGCAACCGTGGTTATCCCACCAATCACCGAACCACATGGGGAATTGACGGTTGAATCTTCGATCAAAATTTAAAAACCATGAATGGGAAAAATCTTCTGTTTGATAGAGGAAGATTTTACTCCATGCTTTAATGTACTCATGATAGGTAAAGGTAATGGATTCATATGTGTGAGGAGTAGAAGGGGAATCACCGCATTGTGATAATGAAATAATACGGATTATGTAAAGAGAATGATATAATATTTTTGATGGATCTTTTAGATCATGGATTGGTTTAATAAAGAGTGACTGAGTTTTGAATAGAATGTCTCTATAGAATGCCAAGGGTTTTCCCGGAGGATAATGAGTATTGGGGCCAAAAAAATGCTTTACTAAAGATGCAGGATTTTTTAGATGACTCAGGGAAGGTTCAACATAAAACATGAACCGTTCGGTTCTGGTAATGTAAGGAGATGATTTTTTTTATAAATAACTGGAGGGTATCCGGTTTTGTAGGGATCATACTGGTTTACTAAAACGGACTGATAATTGGGTTTAGTTGGACTGAGGGTGCTACCGAGAGCACTGTATTGATTGACTAGGGGAATAGGAGGATGTTCTGCATAAGGAACAATGCTTGGAGTAATGCTTGGTTTTGACTCAGGTGATTCTGTTTTAATAGGTGGAGATGACTTGGATATTGATTCTGTTTTAATAGGTAGAGATGATTTGGATATTGATTTTGATTTGTCGGGATTTCTCCCTTTGGAGGAAGAGGAACTGGGCTTCATGAGTTGGCGCCCTGTAGAAATTCACGAGTTAGGAAATCTGGGATGTGATTGTCACTGCCTTTAATGAATGCAATTTCAAAATCAAAAATACTTAAGATTGCTTGCCAACGGGCAAAGATTTGTTTACTAGCAATGTTTTGAACATATTTTTCTAAAACATCTTTGGCACTTTTACAATCAACTCGGACTAAAAATTTTTGATTTAATAAATCATCTTGAAATTTACTGATACATAGAACAATTGATAAAATTTCTTTTTTGATAGTACTATAGTTTGATTGGGCCGGGTTCCAAACCCCAGAATGAAAACGAACTGTTTGTTCTGGATGATTGGGAGAAGTTTGTTGATTGAGGATACCTCCATAGCCAATTTCAGAGGCATCAGTTTCTACAATTTTATAGGAATTGGGAAGAGGAATGCTTAAGCATGGTAATGTTTTAACATGACTTTTAATTTCTTTAACTAAGGTCGTATGAATTGAAGTCCAGGGGGGAGGATTTTTTTGTAATCTATCAAATAGAGGTTTGCAGTGTTTCCTAAGATTTTTTTAAAAATCGGCTACGTAATTTAAGGATCCTAAGAATCTTTGTAATTGATTTTTATCTAAAATGACGTCCGGGAACTTATCAGCAAATTGAATGGCTCTATCGATGGGTCTAACTTGAAGTTGGTGAATGTTGAATCCAAGAAAGCGAATGTTGGTCTGGAATAATTTGATTTTCGAGGCAGAAATAACTAAACCATTATTTTTTATTATGGAAAAGAATTGGTGTAAATGTTTCCAATGCTGGTCAATTGACTGTGAAAAGATTAGGACATCATCAATGTAGACGATGGAAAAATGACTATAGGGGTTAAAAATATCGTTAATTATATTTTGGAATTCACTAGGAGCATTCTTTAGGCCGAATGACATAACATTCCATTCATAATGGCCAAAAGGTGTGACAAATGCGGTTTTGTATTTATCGGTTTCACTTATCTGGATTTGCCAAAATCCTGACTTCATATCAAATTTACTAAAGATAACGGATTTGTTTAATCTATTAATGAAGTCTCTTTTATTGGGAATGGGATACCTGATCCATTCTAAGACTGAATTGAGAGGCTTATAATTGATGACTAATCGAGGAGTCCCTCTTTCTAGTTCAGCATTTTTCTGAACATAGAAGGCAGGGCAAGACCAAGGTGATTTACTATGGCGAATAATGTTTTTATTAAGTAAGTCATTAATCTCGTTTTTACAGAAATCTATGATTTCATGGCTCATTTGGATTGGGCGAGCCTTGGTAGGAATATTTTTCTCATTAAATTCCTGGGTGTAAGGAAGAGAAACAATATGTTTTTTCCTGTGCCAAAAGGCAGTAGGGATATCAAAACATATTTCTTGGATGATTTTTTTCTCGAAAGTTTTGATTTTTTGTTGAAGAGAAGAATTTTGGAGTTGATTTTCAATTCTTTTAAAATTAATTTCTTGTTGAAGAAAAGCCATTTGTTTAGTTTTTGTTTGAATGTAATTAATGGTTTTTGAAATATTATTTTCTTGGAATGCTTTTAGGGTATGGATTTCTAGGTTAGAAAGAAAAGTAAATTTAACTGGTTCATTAAAGGGATAGGTAATAATACCATCATATTCAGTTTTGAAGGGATAAATCAAGGTAATGAAAGGAAGTCCTAAGATTATTTTATCGGTTAAATTTTTTACTAGGACAAACGAAGTTTTGAAACAGACATTATTTTGGCATATATGGGCTTTAGGGATTTCGTATTTAATATCCATTTTTGTTCCATTGGCTGATCTTAAGGATTCTTTTGTTTTTTCAAAATATTTTGAAGGTATTAAGCCTTCCTGGATGCAATTAAGATCTGCGCCAGAGTCAATAAGGGCTGGAATTGTTAATTGGAAATCTTTTATTTTGAGTTGTACAGTAGTGTACCATTTTTTCAATTGGATTTGGCGTATGGTACTTATAGTATTACTTTCAAAAGTTTCAGCTTCATTATTTACTGGGGATTGGTTTGGGAAAGGATTTTTAGGAGGATCCTGTAAATTAAGAAATTGATTATTGATTTTAAGTAAATTTATCTCTTGTTTCATTTCGTTATTGTTATTTGTAAGTTCTGAATGTGTTTGTTGCAGGGCATGGATTTGATGCTTAATTGTTTTTACTTCTTGTTGCAAATCTTGGATTGTTATTTACTTTTTATTAGTAGAAAATTTATCAAAAGTTGTAGTTAGGCTAATTTTTTGTGGGGGAGGATTAATTATATTTTCTTGGGTGATTAAATTTTTTAATTTTTTGAGGATTATCTATTTTACTTATTAAATTAATTAATAGTTCTTCTTGTTCTTCTTGTTTAGAAAGAACATTGATTGTTTTGCAATCACAAGCATCCTTACACCCAAAAGTAATGTCTGGGGAAGAATGTTCATCGGATTCTTGAGAAGAAGATTCCAACAAAGAGATGTCATCTTTACTCATTTCATCTTCTGAATTAGTATTTGTTTATGCGTTGCTGTGGTAGGGGCATTAAATGCATGTTCGCCAGATGTCGCGATATTCCTGGGGATGACTGCCAAGCAATTAATGCACGTTGCTTCATTCTTTCATTCTTCAAGAAGGTACAGTGGTGTAAGCCACGTGGCATCATCATGCAGTTTGATCGGATGGCCAGGGGTGACTCGTTTTCGTTTATTGTGTTTTTTAATGCGTCGGTTCGTGGATCGAGGCGACTGCTCGCTGGATCGGTATAAACGCTTCCCCCCTTTTCGTCTTCACTTATTCTCACTCTCTCTCTTTGTTCACTCGGTTTCTCTCTGCTTTCTCTCTGTGTTTCTCTGCTTTTTGCTTCTCTTTCGGTTTTATGCCTTCGCCGCATCCTGTCACTCTGCCGCCGCCGATTCTACGATTGCGAGGTGTTACCGGACCTCTGAGCTTCCAGCGTTGCTACTGTGTCGACAATATGGTAAGTTTCTGCTCTACATTTGCTTCGTTCAGCTGTACTTTGTCTAGGCCTCTACGCTGTGTTGCTTGTGTGTTTTTGGGTAGAACTGGGGATGTTAGTGTTCGATGGATTTCTGGGTGGAACCTGTGTTAAATTTGAATTAATGAGTACTCCCGGCGGCGCGTACTGATAGATCTTAGGGTTTGTTATTCTAGGGTAGATGGACTCCCGAAGTTCGACCGATCTAAGCGGGGCGAGAACATCCTCTCGGCCGATAGTGGACAACGACGAGAGGATGGAAGAGTACACTAGTCGACCATCTCGCCCGGGTGAATCATCTTCGACGAGGCCTGTAGAAGTACCCAAAGGTATACCCGCCTGAGAGGTCGATTGGTCCGCTGGGGTTTTCCATGGTGTCCCGATGACCAACGTCGCAAGCTCGGTAAGGCGATACATCTTGGAGGATGGCACCGTGTGCGACGAGCCCGAGGGTAGCATGTCTCCGGCCAAGATAGAACAATTCCGCGAAGACTGGGGGATCCCGCCCACGGTTACCCTGCGCGGCTTGTACAAGGGCGAGTTGGCGTGCTGTCCGAGAGACGGTTTCGTGGCGGTGCACGAGCACATGTTTAGGAACGGTTTCTCCCTGCCACTTCCTCAGTGCGTGCAGTACCTGCTGAGCATGCTTCACCTTGCTCTCGGGCAGATTCCCTCCAACCAATGGAGCCAGTTGTTGTCTCTATGCTGTCTGTATTACTTGTCCGAGATGGGTTGGCTGACCATTAATGAATTCCACGCCATGTACCGCCTCTTGTACTCGAAGAAGCGGAACTGCCGAGGGTGTGTTTCGTTTGCAGCCCGGGATTACTTGCCTCCCGTCACTGATATCCCAACATCCATAAATAAGCATTGGCGTGGAAAGGTCGTGCTTGCCGGCGGTTGTTGGCAAAGAAACTGTCCGACGTACGTTGTGCCCAACCGGTTTAGATATATTCGGGAGCAGTCCTTCTCGCTATCAGAGATCGAGAAGCGATGTATCGGGTGGATATATGTAGCTTGGCCCTCGGATGAGGATCGAAGCTCGTACAACCTGACCCGGTGGGCTGTTCTGGTTCATTGTGAACTCGGCCGTATGTCTGGTGGGGTTTCAAATTAGCGTAACTTGTTTTCTGTTCTTGCTTTTCGTTGGCCTTTTATTGTGGGTATCCGTGATCTTAACTGTTGGTTTTATTTTCAGCGAGAATACCCAGGCGAAAACACCGTGAGTCACACCCGAGCGATATGGAGTCCGACATGGATTTGCTAAGCAAACTCTTGGAGGTCGGGAAAAAGGCATCCCGCACTGTGGTGGATCTTGCAGATGACACTGCCCGTGTCTTGGATGAAGCTGTTCTGCTAGAGATACCCGACGAGGGATATGGGAAGCCGCCTTCGGACAAAGAGGGGGCCGCCCAGACAGGTGACGTGGTCAATGTCCAATTGGGCGAGAAGAGGAAGAGATCGTCATCCAAGAAATCGAAGTCCCAGCGGGATGAAGGTGTGACTTTGATGGGATTGAGTGTCTCGGGGCGCCTCGCTCTCTCGGAAGAAGCAGAAGGGTGCCAGTTCCTCGGCAGGGAACCCGGTTTCAATGAGCACTCTCGCTCCGGCACTTCCTCAAATGTGGAAGGCCCCCATCCGGCAGATCCTGGACAAGTATGGGTGTGCGGACGAAAAATTTGTCCGTGCCATGGTGGGTGACCTGAAGGGTATTGAATTGGACCGAATTAAGGTCGGGTCCAGCACTGCTCAAGAGAACCGACAGTATGCACGGGAGGCAATGATGAAGGTAATCTTCTCCCGATTATTGTTGTTGTTCTGTCACTGTTCGGGATGTTGAACTAACTTTATTTGCTTGCAGGCTCTCTTTGCTGTCTATGCTATTGATGCCAGTGAGGATTCCAACGAGATGAAAGAACGTCTGGCCAGTCTGAACGGCCAGATCAGCTATCTCGGGGCGGAGCGGAAGAAAATAGAGAAAGACTTAGAGGCCGAGACGAAGGAGAAATGCTCGTTGGCGGACAAGCTGGCCAAACTTAGCCTCCACACCAAAGAGCTAGAAGGAAAGGCTGAAAGGGTGATCGCTTTGGAGTGCGACATAGACGGGCTTCAGCGGGAGAACGCGAAGCTGCGGTCTGGCCTGAAGGAGAGGGACGACCAGATAGCGGATCTGTAGAGCCAGATCCCCGCTCAAGGCAAGCTTGCGGTTGCCCGGTTCAAAGAGTCGGAGGAGCTGAAGGCTATGCTTAGAACCGTCCGGTAGAGTGGCATTACTGAGAAATTCGGTGTCTGGAGCCGCCTTGGGTACCTGGACAAGGCCAAGATGGCGGCCGACTTGCTCGCTGCACCTAGTTCCTAAACGTGGGTCTTTCCATATCTAAGATGGCCCTGATTTTCTCCGGGTTGGCTTTGATTCCTCGCCGACTGATTATATGACCCAAGAACTTTCCTTTAACGACCCCGAAGATGCATTTTTGAAGGTTCAACCTCATCCCAAACCTCATTAGGACTTCGAAGACCTTCTTAAGATGGCCTACATGCTCCTCGGCCTTCAGACTTTTGACCAGCATGTCATCGATATATACTTCCATTATGTTCTCAAGGTACTCGGCGAACATGACATTCATTAGCCGCTAGTAAGTTGCTCCCGCATTCTTCAGCCCGAAAGCCATTACCTTGTAGCAATACAAGCCCCTGTTGGTCGTGAAAGCCGTGTGTTCCTCATCCCTTGGATCCATCCGGATCTGATTATAGCCGGCGTAGGCGTCCATGAAGCTCATGAGGTCAAACCCGCACGTGGAGTCCACTAGCTGATCGATGCGCGGGAGCGGGAAGCTATCCTTTGTGCATGCTCTGTTGAGATTCGAGTAGTCCATGCACATCCTCCATTGCCCAGTTGACTTCTTTGGAACTATGACCACGTTGGCCAGACTTTGGGGGTATCTGACCTCCCTTATGAACCCGATGTCTATTAGCTTTTGCACTTCCCCCTTCATTGCTTCATACTTTTCTGGCTTAAACGTCCTCCGCTTTTGTCGCACCGGAGGGAATCCGTCCTGGATTCCTAGCCTATGTGTTACGATGCCGCTTGATATCCCGGGCATGTCTCTGTAAGTCCAGGCGAACGCCCCGCTGTTTCTCTTTAAGAAATCGATCATAGCTGCTCGCACCCCGGGTGACTGCCCCGTCCCGATGGTCAACTTGCGATCCGGGAACTCCTCTGAGATTGATATTGCTTCTGTTTCGTCTACTGATCCTGGACGTTCCTGCTCCGAGTCTGCATCATCTCTAGGATCCATGTAAGGGTCTAAGGGTGATGCCATGGGCTGGCTGGCCGACAGGACCTCTGACCTTCTCCTCCCGTTGTCTACCGCATAGTAGCTCCTTGCCGCCCCCTTGTCACCACAGATCGTAACGATAAACTCGATTGTTGCTCGGGCGACCCCCTCCTGTCCTTCCAAGCTTACTCCAAAGCTGTCTGAACCGAGAGGTTGAACAACATCTCCTGAGAAGCTAATCAGCTGCTCATGGTCCTGGAGCAACTTATTGCTTCCTCGATGAAGTCCTTTCCAGGCACTCCTGAACAATACGTTGACTGAGGCTCCCGTATCTATGAGGATCTTCTTCGTGATATAGTGATCGAGCTGTAACGTTATCAGGAACGGATCCTCGTGCTGCCTGATTCCCTCCTCTTCCTCTTCCAAGAAGGTTACGAACTTCCAACCGTCAGTTACCCGCTGATTGTTACTACCAAAGGCGTAGACTTCCCTGCCATCCCGTTGTCCCGTACATTGCTTTTTTGCCTTGTTGCTCCTGTGATCTATACGGGACCCGCCAAGGATGGTGTTGATTGTTCCATATACCTCGATTGCCCCTGCGTTCCTCAGCCCGGGTACATACTGCTGCAGCTTTCCTTCTTTTACCCGGCGCTCTACCGCTCTCTTCAACTCTATACAACTGTTAATGTTATGGCTCGCCTCTCCGTGGTATCCACAAAATTTTTCGGTGTTTTCCTTGGTGAGCCGAGAGGGTGGAAACTTCCGGGTCGGGGGAGGGGGAATGACAGTCTTATTCTCGTTCCATATTGCCTCGTAAGTGGCGTTGAGCGCCGAGAAATGTTCCGCGCCTGCCAACACCGTTCTCGCATACCCGGTATCTTGGTAGGAATCTTTGGCTTTCCCTTGCGCGCTAGGCTGCTTCCCTGCTTTCCCCTAGTTTCTTTCCCTGTGCCTCTTTCCAACCGGGCCCGCGTCTGGTTCCTGCTCTCCCTTCTATGCTCTAACCTCTCGGATCACCTGCACCGGGGACCCACCGTCTCTCCCTTCGTCTTTCCTTTTCCTGGTCGAGGTTCCTCCATAAGTATCATGGTCCGCTTGTGCGTGCCGGATTGCCATGTCCATAAGCTCGTCGTAGCCTTGTGGATTTTCGATTTTTACCGCATATAAAAACTTCCCGGGCAGAAATCCTTGAATGAATGCCTCCTCCATAACCTTCTTCTCGTAGCTCGGACCCTGGCCGTTGCTCCCTGCCACCGGTTCACGAAAGCTTTTAAGCCTTCTCCCCTATCTTGCTTTACTTTGAACAGTTGGACGGTGTTTTGCCCGTCCGTTCGTAAAATGAATCTATTGATGAACTTGTCCGCCAGCTCTCGAAAGCAGTCGACCGAGTTGGACGGGAGTTCGTAGAACCAGCTTAGCGCTTCCCCTGCTAACGTTTCCTAGAACATATTGCAGCATACTGCATCCGAGTATCCTTTAGCGTTCGTGTGGAACTTGAAACTATCGAGGAAGAGGTGGGGGTCACGATCCCCATTGTAGCTGAGTTTCACTAGCTTGGCTGCGTTTGGCCGGAAGGATCGGGTGACCGCTCTTGTGAATGGTCCCCCTCTTTCCTCGAAACTCACACGGGTCGGGTTACGCATTGCCCTTCTCTCAGTGTCTGAGATTCGGTTTGCCAGACTCACCACACTGTCCCTGATGGCTCTTAAGGTTTCTTCCAATTCTCCCTGCCTTCCAGTTTGGACTTCCGGGATTGGCTTGAGCAGGGGCGGCGGTCCCTCTTTCCGCATCTCGTCCGGGAACAGGTTCGTCCCTATGTGCACGGTCCTATGATTCGTTCCCACCGGGGTGCCTGTCTGCCGGGACGTGGCCGCCCGATCCAACTCACCCGCCCTATCCAATGCCTCCCGATGCTCAACCCCTCTGCCTAGCGCTCTCATGAGCGTGGCATTATCTCGTTCCAACCTACGCTCCCTCCCGGAGGCCTCTCCCCGATCCCTAGCACTTTGCTGCTCTAGACGGGTGATTTGGGTCCTCATGTCTTCCAACATTTCCGCCACCTCCTGGGGATTGAGGTCCCGCGGCACATATTCTGGTGTCCCATCCCGCAGGTCTCTCCCCGTAATTCCTGAACTCTCCCCTCCTGACTCCGGGGTTCGTCCATACGTCACCTCTTTTCGCCCTTCCCGTCCCGCTTCCTGGTCTTGCTGCTCGGTTAACTCAGCCATCGAGTCATGCTGGCACTTTTAGTAAGAATTCGCATAGACGGCGCCAAATGTTTCTGCACAATCTCGGAGGGGGTTTGCAGAAGCTGATGGTGGGCTATCCTCCTCTGGGGGTCTGCAACAACAAAGGCGACCGGGATGTTCCGGTCTTTCCTCCTCCGAAGCTTTAGTCAGTATCTTGGTGAGTATATTTGATGAGGGTAGTTAATCATACCTGACAAGCTGGTGGCTGGGCCATATTTATGGCCCAGGGTGGGTTCTCTTCTCTACTTGGAAACTGATGTGGGACAATTGCCTCTGCTGTTACTTCGAATGCCCAGCTCCCTTATGCCTTCTGGAACCGCTCCAAGCCCAATGCCGCCAACGAGGTCGGGCCCGGCCCATGCACACGGATAGGAACACCAAGGTGGGCTCGACTGTCTTGACCGTGGGATGCTGGTGCTTGCTGGTTTACGGGCTTGAGAGGTTGTTTTATGCATAACCGACTACAACCTCCATACCATCGTCTTCGTGTGTTTGGCTGTTTGGCCTATGCTACCAATGTTCATCCTTCACACAAATTCGATCATCGTGCTGTGACATGTATTTTCATAGGTTATCGTGTTGGTCAAAAGGCCTGCAAATTGTCAACTAAAAAGATTTTCACAAGCAGAGACGTTTTCTTTCATGAAAATGTTTTTCCATATGTATCTGAGCCTTCTTTGGCCCATTCCCACGGCCCAATCACTCTTCCAATACATGACCCATATCTCATTGATCACACCTTTGACCCACATCCTATCTCTCCCTCATCTTCTCACCACGACAGCAACTCATGTCCTTCTCCTTCTCCTTCTCCTTCTCCATCTCTGAACTGCGCGTCACCATCTCTGGCGCCACCATCAACACCGCCGTCTCCCACCGCGGCGTCCATTCCTCCTTCTCTCCTCCGCACCAATTCTCGTCGCCCAAAACCCCAATCTTTATCAGACTCTCAAAACCCCAATCCAATTTCTAACCCTTCTTCTCCGGCACCGGCATCTCCTTCCAACCTTCCTCCGCCAGCTCACATCGACCCAACTCTGTCTCCGTCCACCCAAACCGACCCGACTCTGCCTCCGTCCACCCAAACCGACCGGCCTCACCAACCCGATCTGCCTCATCCGCCTCTACCTCCGCCCGACCAACCCATACCTCATCCTGAGCTTCGTCGCTCCAGCCGCTCCACCGCTCCGCCGGTAAAATTCAAAGACTACGTCTGCTCTAACATCACGCGGTCTTCCTCTACTCAATCATCCTCGTTGTTTCCAGGTTCGAATAAAGGCACCCGCTTTCCGTTATGCAATTATATCTCCTATCATCGATACAAGCCAGCACATCATTCATTCATTGCTCAAGTTAGCCAAGCCACAGAACCACAATCCTACTCGGAAGCTGTCGTTCATCCTGAATGGTAGCAAGCAATGCAATCAGAGTTGCAAGCTCTTCAAGAAAATGGTACTTGGTCTCTCACTCCTCTACCGGCCGGCAAGAAGCCTATTGGTTGCCGATGGGTTTACAAGATCAAACACAAGTCTGATGGGTCGATCGAGAGATATAAGGCACGCCTCGTTGCCAAGGGATTTAATCAGTTAGAAGGTGTTGATTATTCAGACACATTCTCTCCCACTGCCAAGAACATTTCTGTCAGATGGTTACTTGCCTTGGCTGCAGCACAGGGTTGGTCCCTTCATCAATTGGATGTCAATAACGCCTTTCTCCATGGCGATCTTCATGAAGAGATATACATGTCTCCACCACCAGGGCACCGGAGACAAGGGGAGGAACATCTGTTTTGTCGTCTTCATAAATCGCTTTATGGTTTGAAACAAGCCTCACGCCAGTGGTTCTCCAAATTCTCTGAGGCTATTCGATCGGCTGGTTATGTGCAATCACGTGCAGATTACTCTTTGTTCACCAGGAAACGAGGCAAGTCTTTCACTGCTCTTCTAATTTATGTTGATGATATATTGATTACTGGAAATGATCCGATTAGTATTGCTGCAATCAAAAAGTTTCTGCATAATCATTTCCGTCTTAAAGATCTTGGTGAACTAAAGTACTTTCTTGGTATTGAAATTTCTGCATCTAGAAATGGGATTTTTATTTGTCAGCGTAAATATGCCCTAGAGATTATTAAGGATGCCCAACAGCCCCTGTTGATACTCCTATGGAGCGAGGTTTGAAGTTATCTGATAATAGCGACCTACTTAAAGATCCAGGACGCTATAGAAGATTGGTTGGGAGGTTGATATACCTCACTGTCTCAAGACCAGACATCACATATTCTGTCCATGTTCTAACTCGGTTTATGCATCAGCCTAGGAAACTTCATATGGAGGCAGTCCTTCGAGTTGTTCGTTACCTTAAAAAGGCACCTGGACAAGGTTTATTTTTTTCTTCCAACAGTGATCTTAGACTCGGAGCATATTGTGAGTCTGTTGCCCGATGACCAGGAGATCTACCACAGGCTATTGTGTTTTTCTGGGCCCTTCGTTGATTTCATGGAGGTCAAAACGTCAGAAAACCGTCTCACTCTCTTCCGTCAAAGCAGAATACTGTGCAATGTCGAGAGCTTGCTGCGAGTTAACTTGGCTTCGGTATTTGCTTAGAGATTTGGGATTCATACATCCAGAACCTGCCACATTGTATTGTGACAATAGAGCTGCATTACACATAGCAGCAAATCCAGTTTTTCATGAGCGTACGAGGCACATTGAGATGGATTGTCACTTTATAAGAGACAAAATTCAAGACGGTTCAGTGATTACAAGGTTTGTAAATTCATCACATCAATTGGCGGACGTTTTAACCAAAGCTTTAGGTAAGGAGGTTTTTGTACCTATGATTTGCAAGTTGGGAGTGCAAGACATCCACTCTCCAACTTGAGGGGGAGTGTTAAAGAAGTATCTTGAATATCTTCTGTATTAGGAATGTCTGAGTTGTATATGATTGTATTGTTTCCTTGTATTGTTTGATATAGGAATCATAGCTTTATTATAGGGACTTGATTGTTGAGATTAGTTTCTTTGTTAGTATTTTGTATTCACTATTTGTATTCGATACAGTATCAATAGAATTTCACTTCAGCCAAATCATCTTCTTGGCATTCTTGTTCTTGTCATTCTTTTCAGTGTTGTGTGGCTATTGTTAAATAATACAACCAATTAATAAAGGGTTGTGAAATCCACACACCATAAATTGAAATCCACACATTTTTTTCTTTTTTGGTAACTTAAATTTTATTTTTTAGTGATTTAAACTTTGTCTTTTTGTGAATGTGTTGACCCAAAAAAAAAATGTGTGTGGATTTCAATTTGGGTTGTGTTGATTTCACATCCCTTAATCTATTAAAAACATATTTAAAAGAAAGATGTAGATGTGTTTACGAGTCTTTCATCGTTAAATTACTTTCATAAACAAGAAAACATGGTCAACGACAAAAGAAATTTATAGGGGTTAGATAGAAGATGCCCAAAATTCTATTGAAATTTATTTCAAAAGTAAAAGCTTAAAAGAAAAGGAGAATATGAGTGAGGGGACATTACTAGCTAACTCCCCAAAATGGAGAGTCTACATCATAATTTGTTGCAAGGGGGTTTGCATTCGCGCAGCCTCTACAATCTAAGTTCAAACTTTGCAGTCATGAAATGCAACCTTGATTTATAGTTCTCATTTCACTAAAAGCTTATTCAGTGAGAGAAGACAAGGTGAAGATTATCTAAGCCCGCCCACAGTCCCCAAACTCCGGTACGAAGAAACACGAGTAGAGGATCATCCGATTCATGTCTGGACTCTAGAGCAAACAACTAGGCACCCATCAATAAACATTAATAGAGTAGAGGCAGCACATACCAGCAAGAGTTTCACCAAGCAGAGGATTCATGATAATCGCCAGTTGTTTTAAGTTTTACCAAACAGTGACATGTAAACCCAATACCATTGCTATACAACTTCTAAAACAATGCCATGTTGAAAGTATAGAAGGTTGGAAAAATTTTGCAACATTTAGCTAATTTTGGAGTGCAGCATAGAGGTTGTAAAGACTTGTGCTTAATACTTGGGACTACGATTCAGGAGCGGAAACTTTATAGTACACTTGATGTTCATAAAACCACTTGAAATATTTTAGCTAGACAATAAAATAGATAATTCATAATCTGGAAATACTTGTAAATAATAAATATAGGCACACAAAAGTTCATCACCATCAGCAATTTGAGCTCTGTAGAGATGGAGATACAGTGAGGGATGCTAAGTGCCAAAAGAAGCCTTTTGCTACCTTGCGAAAAGGAACTGAAGAATTCTTAAGAGGAACTAGCATCAAAACATTTTTGACACATTGCAAACCCTTTGCCTCTGGAAACATAACCCAATTCCCCAGCACATACATCTCACTTGGTCCCGATCCTCAGAGCCAAATCGAGCTGCTCGATGCTCTAGAATAAAAGTTGAGAAAAAGAATATCACTAGGAGATTGTAACAACAATAATTAAACTTCCAAGAAACCACTCCCAACCGAACACTGATAAAGACATCAGACAGCTTACAGTTGCAGAGGAGGTTGTGACGATAGGTGTACGGGGAGCCTCTTCAACACCAGGCGGGCAAGAACCTGGGTTTAGAATTGTGCACTGGTGGGGTGATGTTCTGGAACCCGCAGCAGTACTACTCCCTTCAGTAAACAGCTTGTTGAAATTCTCATTGTTTCTTATCCTGCATATCATATGATTAAGTAGTAATTAGCAAGCATGGTACAGTAATTAGCAAGCAGACTCAAATTATGTCACAATTGTATACCTCAAGATTCTTCAAGTGTTTGATTACCAAAGTCAGGTTAATTATGTAATGTCTGTACTTCAGCCAAACTCACTTACACAGAGAGATATGTTGGGATCTTAACCCCACGAATGAACCGAGATTCAGAAACAAACACACCCAACAACACCGCAATAAAACAGAATAACAAATAAGGATGAAAAAACAGTTGACACGAGATTTAACGTGGTTCGTCAAATTTCCTGCCTACGTCCATCCCAAGATATAACTCTTCCACTATGAGAATAAAACTAGTACAAGATACATGAGTTAAATCTCATAACCCAAATCCCAAAACCCTTTTACACCCTCACTCATAGAATACCCAAGAATACTATATCTCCCCTAAGAAAATTTCCCTCTTAGCACCTTTTTTCTCTCACTCTCATGAACAACCCACAAGCTCTGTATTACTTGTCCGATGCTTACTTGATGCAAACTAGCTTGCATGCTTCAAATGGTTTCCATGCAGCCTATTTATAGGCAACATCCATTCATGTGAAAAAGGCAAAGCCTTTTTCTTCCCTCCTATTACAAAAGCAGGAGCACACCATTGAAGACTACCTCTTCACCTTCAATTTCTACAAACATCATTTAAAGCTTTGTATAGCTATATATCATAGCTACATATTCACCAAGTCAATATTTGCTGCATCATCTTTTGCATGGTGTAGTCGGTTGTGCATAAAACAACCTTCCAAGCCCGTAAACCAGCAAGCACCAGCACCCCACGGTCAAGACAGCCGAGTCCACCTTGGGGATCCCGTCCATGTGTATGGGCCGGGCCCAACCTCGTTCGCGGCATTGGGTCGGGAACGGTTCCAGAAGGCATAAGGGAGCTGGGCATTCGAAGTAACAGCAGAGGCAATTGTCCCACATCGGTTTCCAAATAGAGAAGAGAACCCACCCTGGGCCATAAATATGGCCCAGCCACCAGCTTGTCAGGTATGATTAGCTACCCTCATCAAATATACTCACCAAGATACTGACTAAAGTTTCGGAGGAGGAAAGACCGGAACATCCCGGTCGCCTTTGTTGTTGCAGGCCCCCAGAGGAGGATAACCCACTATCAGCTTCTGCAAGCCCCCTCCGGGATTGTGCAGAAACATTTGTCGCCGTTTGTGGGAAATCTTACTAAAAGTGCCAGCGTGACTCGATGGCTGAGTTAATCGAGAAGCAAGACCAGGAAGCGGGAAGGGAAGGGCGAAGATAGGTGACGTATGGACGGACCCCGGAGTTAGGAGGGGGGAGTTCAGGAATTACAGGGAGAGACCTGCGGGATGGGACACCATAATATGTGCCGTGGGACCTCAATCCGCAGGAGGTGGCGGAAATGTTGGAAGACATGAGGACCCAAATCACCTGTCTAGAGCAGCAAATGCTAGGGATCGGGGAGAGGCCTCCGGGAGGGAGCACAGGTTGGAATGAGATAATGCCACGCTCATGAGAGCGCTAGCTAGAGGGGTTGAGCACCGAGAGGCATTGGATAGGGCGAGTGAGTTGGATCGGGCGGCCATGTCCCGGCAGACAGGCACTTCGGTGGGAATGAACCGTAGGACCGTGCACATAGGGACGAACCTGTTCCCGGATGAGATGCAGAACGAGGGACCGCCGCCCCTGCCCGAGCCAATCCCTGAAGTCCAAACTAGAAGGCAGGGAGAATTGGAAGAAACCTTAAGAGCCATCAGGAACAGTGTGGCGAGTCTGGCAAACCGAATCTCGGACATCGAGAGAAGGGGAATGCGTAACCTGACCCGTGCGAGTGTCGAGGAAAGAGGGGGACCATTCACAAGAGCGGTCACCCGATCCGTCCGGCCAAACGCAACCAAGCCACTGAAACTCAGCTACAATGGGGATCGTGACCCCACCTCTTCCTCGATAGTTTCAAGTCCCACACAAACGCTAAAGGATACTCGGATGCAGTATGCTGCAATATGTTCCAGGAAACGTTAGCAGGGGAAGCGCTAAGCTGGTTCTACAAACTCTCGTCGAACTCGGTCGACTGCTTCCGAGAGCTGGCAGACAAGTTCGTCAATAGATTCATTTTACGGACGGACGGGCAAAACACCGCCCAACTGTTCAAAGTAAAGCAAGATAGGGGAGAAGGCTTGAAAGCTTTCGTGAACCGATGGTAGGGAGCCACAACCAGGGTCCGGAGCTTCGACAAGAAGGTTGCCGAGGAGGCATTCATTCAAGGATTGCTGCCCGGGAAGTTTTTATATGCGGTAAAAATCGAAAATCCACAAGGCTATGACAAGCTTATGGACATGGCAATCCGGCATGCAAAAGCGGACCATGATACTTATGGGGGAACCTCGGCCGGGAAAAGGAAAGACGACGGGAGAGACGGTGGGTCCCCGGTGCAGGTGATCTGAGAGATTAGAGCATGGAAGGGAGAGCGAGAACCGGACGCGGGCCCGATTGGAAAGAGGCACAGGGACAGAAACTGGGGGAAAGCAGGAAAGCAGCCTAGCGCGCAAGGGAAAACCAAAGGATCCTACCAAGATACCGGGTATGCGAGAACGGTGTCAGCAGGCAAGGAACATTTCTCGGCGCTCAACGCCACTTACGAGGCGATATGGAACGAGAATAAGACCGCCATTCCGCCTCTCTCGGCTCGAAAGTTTCCACTGTCTCGGCTCACCAAGGAAGACACCGGAAAATTTTGTGGATACCACGGAGAGGCGAGCCATAACATTAACAGTTGTATAGAGTTGAAGAGAGTGGTAGAGCACCGGGTAAAAGAAGCGAAGCTGCAGCAGTATGTACCCGGGCCGAGGAACGCGGGGGCAATCGAGGTATATGGAACAATCAACACCATCCTTGGCGGGTCCCGTATAGATCATAGGAGCAACAAGGCAAAAAAGCATTGTACGGAACTGCGGGATGACAGGGAAGTCTACGGCACCATTCTGGAAACTCTTTGTTGACGGCTCGGTGACGAGAAATAAAAGCGGGGCGGGAATAATATTGGAGACTGCCGATGGGTTCAAGCACGAGTACGCACTGGAATTTCAATTCCAGACATCCAACAACGCAGCTGAGTACGAAGCCTTGATTGGTGGATTGCAACTCACCCGAGACATTGGCGTAGATAGAGTGGCAGTGTTCAGTGATTCACAGCTGGTTGTGAATCAGGTCAGCGGTAGCTTTGAAGCAAAGGAGCCCCAGCTGAGCTCCTACCAAGCCCTTTCGAAAGCATTCATACAACGGTTCACGTCGGCCACTCTCTCCCACATCCCCTGGAAGGAAAATCGTCATGCGGATGCCCTTGCTCGCCTAGCCACCGGAGGGCCAGGTAAAGGAAAGAAGAAGGCAAGGATCGAGGTTCTTGAAAAACCGAGTATCAGTAAGACAATCTCGAAGATATTCATGGTTGAGGTGGGACCCGGAGAGCCTACATGGATGGACCCCATAATCGAATTCATGAAGGAAGGGGTATGCCCGGAGGGCAGGCGTGAAGCACGAAAACTCCAATCAAGATGTGTGAGGTACACGCTCATGAGCGGGAAGCTATACCGAAGAGGTTACAGTTTCCCAAACCTCAAGTGTGTGATTGAGGAGGAAGGAGAAGCGATCATGGGAGAAATACATGAAGGGGTGTGCGGGAATCATTCCGGATCCCGTCGTTAGCGCACAAGGCACTGCGCACAGGTTTCTTCTTGCCCTACATGGGCGCCATGGCAAATAAGATGTCGGCAAGATGCCGAAAATGCCATATACATGCCAACGGGATACACTCCCCTCTTATCGCTCTATCCATATTGTTGTCACCCTGGCCTTTCGCACAGTGGGGCCTTGACCTCATCGGGATTCTGCCAACGGCACCCGGACATTTCAAATACGTGATAGTGGCCATTGACTACTACACCAAGTGGGTGGAGGCAGAGCCCTTGGGAAAAATAACCACCGAGTGTGTGAAGAATTTCCTGATGAGAAACATATATTGCGGATTCGGGGTCCCGGAGACAATTGTGACGGACTGTCACACCCCAGTCCTTAGGTTATTTTTACGTTTATACACTTTGGTATTGTTTTAGTCTTTTACCGTATTAAGTAACCGTTTACTGTTAAGGACCTTAAAGTTGACTTTTTCTTCTGTTTGGAATTTGGGAAAACTTTCTTCATGAAAGTTGTAGAGGACGTGATTACGAGTTCGTAGACATGCTACGCCTTAAAATCGGAATTAGCATGGAAAAGTTATCCTCTAAAAGGGAAAATTTTGTGTTGGTAAAATATGGGTAAAATTTGAAGTGGGTTTATTTAGTTGGATTTAAGTTTTGGACCGGGTGGGGAGCAGCCCCAGCCCAAATCCCTCTTCTTTCTTTTCTTTCTTTTTCTTCTTCTTTTCCCCGAGCTCCCCGAGCTCCCCGAGCTCTCTCTCTTTCGCCAGAAACTGCAGCCACCAGCTGCCGCCGTCCAGCCAACCACCAGCCGCCGCTCCAGCCCAGATCGGACCCCCGTCACCTCCTCTCTCTCCCCGGCCAAGTGTCCGAGCCGGTTGTGCCGCCGGAGAGGAGAAAAACTCGCCGGAAACGCCGACTGTGTCTTCGCGGGAGCTCCGTCCTCCGGCCACCATAGGCCGAGATTTTTGGCTCAACTTGTAGCCCTCATCAAGGTGAGTAATCCCTCAAAAGGAATCGGTCTAATTCGATCTCGTTAGGGTGGTTTGTATAATTGAAAGTTTTAGGGATGTTTTGGTTCGATTACCCTAGATAGCGTTAGAATTGGACAAAGTGCTAGTTATGAAAGTTGTTGGGTATGATGAGAGGATTATGCTGTTTAAATTTGGTGGCCATAGGAAGTCGCCGGAAAACAGCCGCCGGCCGCCGCTGCCAGCGGAGCAGGCGGCGGCGCCGCCCCTCAGGGGCTATTTTTCATGTTTTTAAGATGGTATTAAGGAGAGGAGTTTAATGAAGTATAGTTTGGAATTTTTGGAGGAGTTTTGATATTGTTGGGAATTTTTCAATGGTTAAGGATTTTGGCGGTGATTAGGATGGATTATCGGTAGTTTGGTTAACCGGTTTTAAAAGGCGTAAAGGGTTAAATTTTGGTTATCCGTGAAGGTGGTGAATTTTGAGTTATATTGGATTAAAGATGAAGAAAATGGGCAAGGAAGAATAATAAATTTTAGACCCTTAATTTTATGGAATTATTTATTGAAGTTTTAAATATTGATTGAGAATTAATATTAATTATTGTTCAGGACGTGAGGAAAATCATTTGGAGGAAGCTTCGGGTCGTCGGCATGCATAGCCGAGCACTGTGAGTGGACCTTTGATTTGAATGCCTTGCATGCAATAAAGTTTATTTAATTTTCAAAGGCATATTGAAGATTTTATAATTTCTTGGAGTAAAGAGTTCCATTTATTTTTGGGAACTCTCTTGAGCATTTTATTTGACATGTGGGACATGTCAAGTGACTTTATGTTAATTTTTGGGGAAGTGACATCCTGGATATCTGTTATTTCTTTTATTTCACCATAAATGGTTGATATATAATCTTTATTGCTAGCTAACCATTATTAGCGGCTACTCACCATAGGTGAGTAGTGCGCTTAGCGTGAGACGCTATTATAGCCTGTGAGGCAACCGATCGGTATTTATATATGTTAGCTAGCCATTGTTAGCGGCTACTCACTATAAGTGAGTAGTGCGCTTAGCGTGTGACGCTATTATAGCCTGGGAGGCTCCGACCCTAGCCTGGGAGGCTCATCGTTATGGTGAAACCTCTTCCCCATTTTTATTAATTAATGAGAACCAATGGGATTGGTTCATAATTTTTATTTGTATATATTCCTGGAGAATTTTCCATGAATGGCATGCAAAATTATTTTTCTAATGGAAATTGTGGGAGAGCATGGTTTTGATTTCATTGCTCCATATTATTGATATTTATTTTTGTCCACTCACTCTAACGTTTTAAATGCTTCTCCCCTGGGCTTTTCGTTTTTAAATGCCCAGTCTGCAGAGTTCGGTTCGGCGAGGATAGGAGGCGTGTCAAAATCCCCACTTCACTCAGTTTTCCCATATAGGTTATTAGTTTAACCTATAGTGCTGTTTCTCTCATTTTCCTAGTAAATGCTCTGATAATTATGGGATGGTCTAAGTGTGTTAAGAGCTATTAAAAAGATTCATTTGTTTATGTCTATTTGAGAGATCATATTTATGGTTGTTGTTTGGGAATTATTGTGAGTTAGGCTTGGTGATTTTTCTTTCAGGTAGGGTTACCCATTTTCAAGGGAGGTTCTATCAAGAATTTTGGTAGAATTTTCCTTGAGGCGGGTCCCGTAGGGTTTATCCCGGATTTCGAAGGGAAATCCGGGGTAGGTCCTGACACGGACAACGACACGCAATTCAACAATCACCATCTCATCGAGTTCACGAAGGACATGGGCACTAAGATGGTCTTCGCCTCGGTGGCTCACCCTTAGACCAACGGCCAGGTGGAGGCAGTTAACAAAATCATTAAAAAACTACTGAAGAAGAAGTTGAACGATGCAAAGGGTCTGTGGGCGCAGAAGCTGCCGGAGGTGTTGTGGGCAATCAGGACCACGACAACTGAAGCAACGGGAGAAACACCTTTTAGTATGGCTTTTGGCATGGAGGCTGTTTTGCCAATCGAGACATTGATACCTGATAGGAGCATAAAATGCGACATTCTTAATATGTTATTACCTCCATTTGTACTTTGATTATCTCTTATTGTTGTAGAATAGAGTCATAATGTAGAGTCGAAAGTTTTTGGTAGAGTTATGCGTAAAACGTGCTAAACATAGATGATTGATATAGAAAATTGTCAAAAGCTGATTTGTGGAGTCTTAGAGATGTTCTTATGATTCTATAAAGCTTTTACATTGTCACAAATTGATTTAACTTCTCTGATACTTAGGTGACATGTAGAAGAGTGCCGAGAGGAGTGTTCTTGATGGACCTAGGGAAGCAAAGCAGCTGATCCACGAAGCCTAGTCCATGAAGGAGAGGTCCAAACCAAGTCCAATATGGAGAAGAAGATCTAAATTCGGCAGAATTTCAAGAATATCCAAGCTTTGAAAATCCGAATTAAATCGGGAGAATTCCTGTGCACGTCTGTCAACTTCAACGGACTCTCCAGGACAGCTCACAATGAATCAGAAAACGTGCTAAATATGGATAGAAAGCTACAGGAGTCTAGTTTCCAAATCAATTGGAATCACCTCAATATCTGTTTTCTAGAGGGAGTTATGAGGTAATCATTAGACGGAGGTCATTCTGCCGAAATTGAGAAGAACTAGGAATCCTAAACCAACTTGGTTTAGGCTTTGTGGCCGACTTCTCTAGGGTTTTTCCTCTATATAAAGCACGACTTCAAGGACAAAAAGGATCATCACTACTCTTGCAATTACATAGCCGAAATTCTACCAAACCCTATACAGAAAATTACTTAGCCGATCCATCCACCACAAACCACTAGAATCACTCCATCCTTCCACCGATTTTCCCCACACTTGCCGAATCTTCAAAGATTGTAAAAGTGTGATTTTCTCATGGCTTCTTGTATTATTTTCTGTTTAGTTTCGAACTCTATTGTAATATATTTTTTTGATTTTGGTTTTATTTATCAAACATGGTTTTCGGATTTCTTTGTGATCTTTGATTGTTCTATGTTTTGATTTGTAACTTCTTGAATATATGATGACTTCGTGATTTAGGTTTTTGGGCAGTAGCATTTTCTTATGTGTTTTTTATTTCTAATTGATTAATTGTCATGAATTCATGCATCTAAATCAATCCTTGAGGCTGCCTCGGCCATGGTTGTCCTTAAGGTGCGGTTTCATCTACCATAATAATTTTGGATCGATTCATACGCAAAGTTGTCTTGGTCTTTGTTATTAACTTAGGGCGGATTTAATTCTGATAATTTGCATGCTAATAGGATGAGTGACGCCATGCCTTAGATCATGTTTCCGATTGATTCATGTGTTAAAGTGTTTTCTTGTTTAATCTCTACGTAACGTGTTTTTAAATGAGTTAGCATTCATGTTTAGGATCAAGCGCAAATATGGTTCTAAATACCTGAGGAGTCTTAACAATTAGATAACCGCAAAGGCTCTAATTAGAATCGGAATTGGTTAGAGTCAAGGACAATTTGAACGTTGCTGCCCGGCCTTGCATGAAGTTGTTATGTATTTTAGATGGTTTTTCGTGTTACGTGTTGCATGAGTATGTTGATCACTTGTATATAATAATCTTAGGTTTAATTTTCAGTAGGTTATTTGTTAGAATTAATCAATCTTAAACTCCCGATATTTTGTTGTATATATGTGAATACTTGTTTATAAGTTGTTTGGTTTCTCTTCTTTCGATCGCCCTTTGGTTTCCCCGGCTAGAACGATCCCTACTTGTCCATATTACTACGATTGCAGGGTAATTAAATTGAAGTTGTTTGACCTCGGTTACGCGACACGTCAATACCATCGGGATGGGTGGAGAACTTTGATGCCTCCACCAACGAGGAGGGCCTCCGATTAAACATCGATCTCATCGAGGAAAGAAGGGAGAGAGCAGATTTGCACAACCAGGTCTATAAGCAGCGAGTGGCACGCCATTACAATAGGAAGGTCAGAACCCGGACATTGGGACTGGGGGACTGGGTAATGAAGACAATCATGACAAAGACGGCGGCCCTGGACCTAACCTGGGAAGGACGGTACGAGATCATTGAAGAGGTCGGCCCATCAACTTTCTTTCTCCGGGACCAGGATGGAGTAGTCACCGGGCGGCCTTGGAACACGGAGCACCTCAAACTCTACCCCGTATGAAGGACCGAGGTCCATTCCATTTTTTGTAATAAGTACAGTTGTAAGTATTACTATCCCCGGGAGAAGAAAAGAAACACCCAATCTCGGAGGATGCCTCCATTCTTCTTGAATGAATCTACGAGTGAAAGTTCAATTCAAACTCTAATGATAGGTAATCCACCGGGAGGCATAAGTCAATACGATCCCGAGTAACGTAAAGGGGATAAGTAATCATCCTCGAGGCAAAAATTATTGAATTCCCGCAGTAACACCAAGCGGGACAGACATAATACAAATTGTATATAACACGGCGACGCAAGCAATAAGGTTAGCCAAGGCATAATAAATTAAAACCCGGGATGTCGGGGGTATACCACCAACGGGTATTTACAAAACCAACTGGGATGTGTGATCACCGGGATACGGCATGAGGCCATTGTTTTAAAAAAGCAAGGGCGACCAAAATAAATTACAGCCTATGACTTGCCGGGATCCTCTACCTCGTCCTCTTCAGCAACTCTCCCGGACGGCTCACCTGTCTCAGGTTCTTTCTCGGTCGCAGCACTGGAGTTGGCCTCCCTCTCTTCGGCCTCTCGGGCAGCGAGCAAGTCGGCCGCCATCTTGGCCTTGTCCAGGTACCCAAGGCTGCTCCAGACACCGAATTTCTCGGTAATGCCACTCTCCCGGGCGGCTTTGAGCATAGCCTTCAGCTCCTCCGACTCATTGAACAGGGCAACAGCAAGCTCGCCTTGAGCGGGGATCTGGCTCTGCAAATCCGCTATTTGGTCGTCCCTTTCATTAAGGCCAGACCGCAGCTTCTATGTCGCACTTCAAAGCGATCACCCTTTCAGCCTTTCCCTCCAACTCTTTGGTGTGGAGGCTAAGTTTGGCCAGCTTGTTGGCCAACGAGCATTTCTCCTTCCTCTCGGCCTCCAAGTCCTTCTCTATTTTCTTCCGCTCCGCCCCGAGATAGCTGATTTGGCCGTTCAGACTGGCCAAACGTTCTTTCATCTCGTTGGAATCCTCGCTGGCGTCAATAGCATAGACAGCAAAGAGAGCCTGCAAGCAAATAAAGTTAGTTTAACATCCCGAACAGTGACAGAACAACAACAATAATGGGGAGAAGATTACCTTCATCATTGCCTCACGGGCATACTGTCGGTTCTCTTAAGGAGGGCTGAACCCGACCTTGATCCGGTCCAACTCAATACCCTTCAGGTCGCCCACCATGGCACGGACAAATTTTTCGTCCGCACACCCATACTCGTCCAGGATCTGCCGGATGGGGGCCTTCCGCATTTGAGGAAGTACCGGAGCGAGAGCGCTCATTGAAATTGGGTTTCCGGCCGAGGAACTGGCACCCTTCTCCTTCTTCCAAGAGGGCGAGGCACCCGAGACACTCGATCCCATCAAAGTCACGCCTTCATCCCGCTAGGACTTCGATTTCTTGGATGACGATTTCTTCCTCTTCTCGCTCAAATGGACGTTGACCATGTCATCGGTCTGGGCGGGCCCCTCTTTGTCCGAAGGTGGTTTCCCATATCCCTTGTCGGGTATCTCCAAAAGCACAGATTCATTCGAGACACGGGCAGTGTCATCTGCAAGATCCACCACAGTGCGGGAGGCCTTTTTCCCGACCTCCAAGAGTTTGCTCAGCAAATCCATGTCGGACTCCATATCGCTCGGGTGTGACTCACAGTGTTTTCGCCTGGGTATTCTCGTTGAAAATAATACTAATAGTCAAGATCACGGATACCAAGAATAAAAGGCCAACGAAAAGCGAGAACAGAAAACAAGCAACGCTAATTTGAAACCCCACCAGGCATACGGCCGAGTTCACAGTGAACCAGGGTAGCCCACCGGGTCCGGTTGTACGAGCTTCGATCCTCATCCGAGGGCTAGGCCGCATATATCTGCCCGATACGTCGCTTCTCAATCTCTGACAGCGAGAAGGACTGCTCCCGACTATATCTAAACCGGTTGGGCATAACGTACGTCAGACAGTTTCTTTGCCATCGATCGCCGGCAAACACGACCTTTCCACGCCAGTGCTTATTTATGGACGTCAGGAGATCAGTGACGGGAGGCAAGTAATCCTGGGCTACAAACGAAACACACCCTTGGCAGTTCCGCTTCTTCGAGTACAAGAGGCGGCACATGGCGCGGAATTCATTAATGGTCGGCCAACCCATCTCGAACAAGTAATACAGACATCATTGGTTAGGGGGAATCTGCCCAGGAGCAAGTTGAAGCATGCTCAGCAGGTATTGCACGCACTAAGGAAGCAGGAGGGAGAAACCGTTCCTAAACATGTGCTCATACACCGCCACGAAACCGTCTCTTGGATAGCACGCCAGCTTGCCCTTGTATAAGCCGCACAGGGTAACATTGGACGGGATCCCCTAGTCTTCACGGAATTGTTCTATCTCGGCCGGAGACATGCTACCCCCGGGCTCGTCGCACACGGTGCCATCCTCCAAGATATATCGCCTTACCGAGCTTGCGGCGTTGGTCATCGGGACGCCATGGAAAACCCCGGCGGACCAATAGAAATCCCGGGCAGGCACACCTTTGGGTACCTCCACAGGCCCCGTCAAAGATGATTCACCCAGGCGGGATGGTCGACTAGTGTACTCTTCCATCCTCTCGTCGTTGTCCACTATCGGCCGAGAGGATGTACTCGCCCCGCTTAGATCGGTTAAACTTCGGGAGTCCATCTACCCTAACATAACAAACCCTAAGACCTATCAGTACGCGCCTCCGGAAATACGCATTAATTCAAAGTTAACACAGGTTCCACCCAGAAATCCATCGAATGCTAACATCCCCAGTTCTACCCAAAAAAACACACAAGCAACACATCGCAGAGGCCTAGAGAAAGTACAGTTGAATGAAGCAAACGTAGAGCAGAAACTTACCAGATTGTCGACGCAGTAGCAACGCCAGAAGCTCAGAGGTCCGATAACACCTCGCAATCGTAGGATCGGCGGCGGTAGAGCAACAAGACGCGGCGAAGGCAAAGAACCGAAAGAGAAGCAAAAAGCAGAGAAACACAAAGAGAAAGCAGAGAGAAACCGAGTGAACAAAGAGTGAGAGAGTGAGAATAAGTGAAGACGAAAAAGGGGGGGGGAAGCGTTTATACTGATCCAGCAAGCAGTCGCCTCGATCGATGAACCGACGCATTAAAAAAACACAGTAAACGAAAACGAGTCACCCCTAGCCCTCCGATCAAACCGCAGGATGATGCCACATGGCTTACACCACCGTAGCTTCTTGAAGAAGGAAAGAATGAAGAGACGTGCATTAATTGCTTAGCAGTCATGACCAGGAATATCGCAACATCTGGCGAACATGCATTTAATGCCCCTTCCAGAGCAACGCACAAATCCCAAGAGTCAGACCCATCTCGGGTGAGAGTCACTGAGATCACAAGTGCAAGACCCATCTCGGGTGAATGCCACCGAGACCATAAGACCAAGAGTAAGACCCATCTCGGGTGAGAGTCACCGAGATCACAAGTGTGAGACCCATCCCGGGTGAATATCACCGAGCTCATACGACCAAGTGTAAGATCCATCTCGGGTGAGAGCCACCGAGATCGTACGAAGTAAAAAAAAAAAACCACCTTGGCTGAACTCCACTAATCGGCATAAGTAATCAACCAAAAGACGAATGTTATATCTTCCCTTTAAAAACAGAGCAAGTGGCTTGATAAACCACAGACGGAGTTAACACCCCGTCACCCGAGTAGTAACACAGGATATGGAAAGGGCTCGCTACCTTTGTCCATGGAAAATGTAACACCCGGATGGTCGTAAAAGGATGTTTCAGTTGGCGGGGCACCGAGGTTAGAGACTCATCTCGTGTGTCACCGAGATCATAACACATAGTTGGCCAGGTACAAGACCCATCTCGCGTATGTCACCGAGATCGTCCATGTCCGCGGAGCGAACTTCTCAGCTCGCGTGACAATTCCAATCCTTGCACCACACAGCTCGCCCGGTAAATGTCAGTCTTGAGTGAAGAAAACAAGAAAAGTAGACCCCGAATTCGCAGCACCCGTTCAACTCACGTCATGAGTCCAGACTTAGGGGGACTATGGGCGGGACCCATCCAAAATCATATACTGGTCTACGAGCTTATTTTAGCAAGTCTCCACTTAAGATGTGTCTTGAACAGGAACTTGGGGGGACTTGTAATCGGTTGTGCATAAAACAACCTCCCAAGCCGGTAAACTAGCAAGCACCAGCACCCCACAGTCAAGACAGCCGAGCCCACCTTGGGGTTCCCGTCCGTGTGTATGGGCTGGGCCCGACCTCTTTCGCGGCATTGGGCCGGGAGCGGTTCCAGAAGGCATAAGGGAGCTAGGCATTCGAAGTAACAGTAGAGGCAATTGTCACACATCGGTTTCCAAGTAGAGAAGAGAACCCACCCTGGGCCATAAATATGGCCCAGTCACCAGCTTGTCAGGTATGATTAACCACCCTCATCAAATATATTCACCAAGATACTATCTAAAGCTTCGGAGGGGGAAAGATCGGAACATCCCGGTCGCCTTTGTTGTTGTAGGCCCCCTGAGGAGGATAACCCACCATCAGCTTCTGCAAGCCCCCTCCGGGATTGTGCAGAAACACGTGGTTTCTAGTTGCATGAGAATGAACACCAATCTCCACATCCACCCTGGTGAGAATTCCATGCAAAACCTGCACCACACCAGAAACTCATTGGCCTTCACATAGACAAGTCACACACCCTGAATCAATCAAATTTGGTCCTCCTTGATTCAGCACTGGCCAACCATGTGTAACTGCACCAAGCTAACTTTGCTAGTTAACTTCAAAGGAGGGTCTCGCTGCACCCTCTCCTCCAGCAAGATTAAACCCCTCACCATTGTCTGTATCCTGGAAACCTGTTTGCGCGCCTTGTATCCAGTAGCCCATCGAGTTTGGAAGTACCGTACTTCCTTCCAAACAATATAAACCATCACACTTCGTTCCTTTCACCAGGACCATATTATCACACGTGATTTCCATGGCTCCACCCACAACTGAACATTTTCATCCCATGGAGTCCATTCGACCAAGCGATATTAGATTCCTCCGTATCTCTGGTACATATGCAACATCGTCTAAATGACGAACCACTCCATCATACATCATTATTTTCACCATTCCAACGCCATCAATTTTACAAGGGACACCATTAGCCATAAATAAGCTACCTCCCTTACTTTCTTGGAATGTTTCAAAATAATCCCTCCTGGAGCAAACATGCATAGTACAACCGGAATATAAAATCCAGTCATCACAAGGAGAGTGTATATACCTTCGGAGACTGTGAGGAGATCTCCATAATCTTCTGCTACCCCAGCATGATTATTCGGACCGGTTCCATCCTTTCTTCTAGGACAATTCCGTTTGATGTGACCGAACTCTTTGCACCCGTAGCATTGCACACTCTTTCCTCCGGAACTAGATCTGAACCTGCTGCTTGTATCAGATCTACCATCGGATGTCCTTCCACAATTTCCACCCCGAGCAACAAACGCAGACTCATCCCCATCTCCGAGATTGGCTTTCTTCTGAGTATTATGGGACACCAATGACGCGTGCACTAGCTCTAGATTCATTGTATCTTTACCATACAACATGGTAGTCACCAGGTTTTCATACGAATCGGGAAGCAAGGTAAGAAGTAAAAGGGCTTTATCTTCTTCCTCAATATTCACATCAACTTTTCGCAGTTGATCCAAGCATCCATTGAACACGTTCAAGTGGTCCATGTGATTATCGTCGTCGTCCATCTTCAGCTTGTACAGTTGCCGCTTCAGATATAACTTGTTGGTCAAACTCTTTGCAAGATAGAGTTTTTCCAACTTCTCCCACAAAGTCGACGGAGAATCTTCATCCATAACATTGGTGATAATGTTATCAGCTATATAGAGTCGTATCGTGCTTACACTGTCAGGACCTACCCCGGATTTCCCCTTGAAATCCGGAATAAACCCTGCGGGACCCACCTTAAAGGAAATTCTATCAAAATTTTGGCATAACTTCCTTTGAAAATGGGTAACTCTACTTGAAAAAAATACCAACTCCCAATACACTTCTATACCAAAATATTCAACATCTCCTGGAGCCACCCGCTCCCCCAAATAAACATCCACCACCTCACAAACATAGTATCTCAAACAATTCCCTAATTTAATTTCTCATACAATCCCACCAAATAATTCTTTCAAATCACTCCTAAATTTAGTTATACACTCTTAACACACTTTACCATAAATTAAATACAACATCCCATGGTTAGCAGATCTACTAACTTGAAGGAAACGAGAAAATACACAAGTAGGTTAATCCGGTAACCTACGAGAGAAAACTGAATGAGGTGGAAAATATGACTCGCCTCCTACACTCGCCGAACCGAACTCTGCAGACTGGGTATTTAAAAACTAAAAGCCAAGGGGAGAAGCATTTAAAACGTTAGCGTGAGTGGACAAAAATAAATAACAATAACATTGGCTTAAATATGGAGCGATAGAAATCAAAGTTATGCTCTTCCAAGTTTTCCAATAAGAAAAATACTTATGCATGCCACTCTTGGAAATTCTCCAAAAATATTTAAGGATAAAAATGATGAACCAATCCCATTGGTTCCCAATAAATAATAAAAATGGGGAAGATGTTTCACCATAACGATGAGCCTCTCAAGCTAAAGTCGGAGCCTCCCAGGCTATAATAGCGTCCCACGCTAAGCGCTCTACTCACCTATAGTGAGGACCAATAATAATGGCTAGCTAACAAATAAATATAAATACCGATCGGTTGCCTCCCAGGCTATAATAGTGTCCCACGCTAAGCGCTCTACTCACCTATGGTGAGGACCGCTAATAATGGTTAGGTAGCAATAATCAATATATAACAACCCTTTTATGGTGAAGTAAAATATTAAAATAAGAGATCAACACTTCCCCAAAAATTATAATAAATTCATAATGCACAGTACAGTTCCCAATTGTACTTGGAAATATTACGTAATAATATAAATCACTTGACATGTCCCACATGTCAACTAAAATTAGCAAGAGAGTTCCAGAAAAATAAATGGAACTCGTTAATCCAAGAAAATAATTAAATCTCCAATATATCTTTGAAATCAAATAACTTAAGCGCATGCATGATATTAAAATCAAAAGTCCACTCACAGTGCTTGGCTATGCTTGCCGACGATCTGAGGCTTTCTCCAAGCGATCCTCCTCACGTCCTGAACAATGAATAATATTAAGTCTCCAGATTAGGATAATACTTTAATAAAATTTTCTGAAATAAAAGGAAGCCTATAATTTCATCTCCCTTGCCCAACTTCTTCACTTTTAATCTATTAAGGTTCACATCTCACCACACGCACTGATAGCCATAAATTAGTCTTTTTAAAGTTTAAATCCTGCTAAACCAACTGCCTGATTTCTATTCAAATAACCGCCACAATCCTTAACTATTGAAAAATCTCAAACCTTATCAAAACTCATCCAAAACTTCCAAACTTTACTTCATTAAACTCCTCTCATGAAAACAAACTCAAAAACATGAAAAACTACCCCTAAGGGGCGGCAGCGACGCCTGCTCCCCCGGCAGCGGCGGCCGGCAGCCGTACTTTGGCGACCTCCAATGCTTCCCAAATTTTAACACAATAATCCTCTCAACACGCACAACAACTTCTCTAACTAGCACAAACACCAATTCCAAGCCTAGATAGGGTAATCGAACCAAAACCTTAAATTGAGTCCTAGAACTTTGTAGTTATATAAAATTTAACGATAATAATAGTCGTTGAATAATCCAAGCAAATACGTGGCTCGTGATAAGACGTATTTGCACACGCATCAATTAACCCTGTCAACAAATCAATCGTAGTATAAAGCAAGCAGGGATCGTTCTAAACCGGGGATCCAACTACAGGGTAGATCCATCTAATCTAATGTAAATGTCGAAATAAGCATAAAGGGTTTAAGGTTTTATAATTTCGGAACAACATTAATAATAAATCCTAAATTACTTCTATACATATATACATGTGATCAACCAACAATCATGCAAACTCAACCAAACAACCATGTAAGAATAAAGAAGACAATCTCTAATCTCATTTAAGTCTACACCGTGAGCAAATATACAACCTAAATTTGATATGCACATAAGTTCCTACGTGGTTCCTATGACATAGACCAACTTAGAATTAGACTACGGGTTTCATTCAACATCGCGACACAACAAACTCGGCTACGTGCTCTACTTATAGGTCACACACATAAACTAATCATGCAATTACGTATCACATAAAGAATCGATGTGTTTAAGCACAAGTCCAAATCAAACATAGGTAGAAAATCGATGAAAAACAAAGACAATGCAACTCATCAACTACGTGTATCAAAGTCGAACTTTGGATGATTAACACATGCAATATCAACTACTTGTATCAACTACACATGATAATGTAATATAGCACCGAAAATCTTAAAGTATTTAGACATTAAACTCACGGCATAATACCTAAAATCATTGATTAAAAATTGAAAACTTTAATTCAAAACATGGTTCAAAAGTACTTCTATCTCATAGACAAGAATCGAAGTATACTTCAGCAAAAACTTAAAACAAACATAAACGAAAACAAACACATAGCAATCCGAAAATAGAAGATGGAATTCACTCTCAAAATATCCCTACGTGTTCTATTCTTCGAGTGAGCGGAGTCCTAGGCTACGTGCTTTGGACAAATGCTGAAGGTGGGATCGGATTGTGGTATTTGGAGGTTGATGGAGTTTCGGCAAAGGCTTTGGTGTTATTTGTACGGGTTGATGATCCTCTTCTGTCCTTGAAGTCGTGCTTTATATAGAGGAAAAACCCTAGAGAAGTCAGCCACAAAGCCTAAACCAAGTTGGTTTAGGATTCCTAGTTCTTCTCAATTTCGGCAGAATGACCTCCGTATGAAGATTACGTCATAACTTCCTCTAGAAAATAGATATTGAGATGATTCCAATTGATTTGGAAACTAGACTCCCGTAGCTTTCTATCCATATATGGCACGTTTTCTGATTCATTGTGAGCTGTCCTGGAGAGTCCGTTGAAGTTGGCAGATGTGCACAAGAATTCTCCCGATTTGATCCGGATTCTGCTGAATTTAAATCTTCTTCTCCATATTGGACTTGGTTTGGGCTTCTCCTTCATGGACTCGGCTTCGAGGAAAGATGGAATCCTGATTAAGACATGAATCCTGAGTAAACAAGGATTTCAAATACTTAGCACAATTTTAACACCAAATTCTTCAATTCCGAAATTACTATGTGTTTTAACACTCAAACCTACATATTTCTACTTTAAGCAATTATTCTACACTAAACACAAATATAAAGCTAAATCAACTAAATAAGAGTTAACAAAGGGAAAATAAAGGGTATAAACATATTAAGAACGTCACACTTTGTGCTCCTATCAGCTCGTGAGTCAAAAAAATTGGAAAGCCGTCGGAAATAACACGTGGCAACTTGGAAATGGTCGGCCGACAACAAAACCTTAAATCCCGATTGAAATCAATTATCAAGTGTCGATTGATCGATGATCAGATATCAATTAAATTAAATTAATCGGACATCCCCAAAAATAATTGGTGATGGTTCGCTAGCGGTCAGGCGAGCTAGAGAGTAGAGTTCGCGAGGCGAACAACACTTCGTGAGGCAAAATGGACTTCGCTAGGCGAACTGAACTTCGCGAGGAGAACGGACTTCTGGAGGCGAACAAGACTTCGCTAGGCGAACTGAACTTCGCGAGGAGAACTAGACTTCGCGAGGCCAACAGACTTCACGAGGCGAACAAGACTTCGCTAGGCGAACTGAACTTCATGAGGAGAACTAGACTTCGCGAGGCGAACAGACTTCGCAAGGCGAACAAGACTTCACGAGGCGAACAAGACTTCGCTAGGCGAACTGAACTTCGTGAGGAGAACTAGACTTCGCGAGGCAAACTAAACTTCGCGAAGCGAACGGACTTCGCGAGGCGAACAAGACTTCGCGAGGCGAACTGAACTTCGCGAGGAGAACTAGACTTCGCAAGGCAAACGGACTTCGCGAGGCGAACTGGACTTCACGATGTGAAACGGACTTCGCGTAGATGTAAACAGTGGCAAGAAGAAATGACTTCGTGCGCATGTCCATGAAGGCGAGGCGAAATGACTCCGCGCGCATGTACATGAAGGCGAGGTAAAATGGCTCCACGCGCGTGGATGGACATAAAGGCAAGGCGAGATGGCCCCGCGTAGGGAAACTCGCGAAGTAGCTAGACGACAGAGTTCGCATGCATGCGGGGATGTACGTCCAAGATAAGTCATACTTGGAAATCAAGCTTCCTCGTGGGATACCTTCCATATCCGCGAGATAGCTCGTCCCTTACTAAGGATCTTGCTCAAAACAGGACATTCAATCCAAAGCGATCTGGGCATATCTAAATCTCAAGATTTGATTGATTTGATTATGTTAAAATCGGCAAGTAAATCAGTCAAGATTCATTGATTCGATTAAGGAAATATTATTGATTCAGAATCTTCATTACATGCCTTAAGTGGAGGCATGTTAACACTATAAATACCCCCTCTCATACCGAGAGGAAGAGGAGCATAAACAAGGCAGCGAACTAGAGAGAGAGAAATCCCTCCGCGAGCCCAGAAGTCTCCCGAAAACCCTTGAAGAACTATCAAGCTCCCTAAACAGCCAGTTCTTCACCAAATCCAAATCCAAAATCCTTGAAGAACTATCAATCTCCCCAAATAGCCAGTTCTTCACTAAACCCAAATCCAAATCCCAAATACTCGTTACGTGATCAATCCGCGTAACCCTCAAGAACAAGTGCTTGTCACCCTTGAGTTAAACCTATATTCGGAGATAGAATCAGAGGAGTTCACAAAGATTGTAACCCGCATTCGCATTGATTAAATTAAATTATCTTTGTACACGTGTTGTTCTGTTATTTGTTGCAGATATTTTCGTGTTTACAAAATTGGCACATCCGGTGGCACAACTTTGCCTCTCATCTCCTTCTCCGAAAGAAAGTTCAAATCCATTCCAAGCGATGGCCTCCAAGAGCACCCAAGCCATCTCGACGAAGAAATCCAAACCAACGACCTCGAGGTCAAGCAGCGAGCCCTCTGGTCATGTCACCCGTAGCATGGCGAGGAATCAACCCATAACATTCATGGCTCTGCCTTCCAAGCCTAGCGAACCAATCATCACCTTGGCAAATCTCGTGGACCAGCGTGCCTCGCGAAGTGAAGACCAGCATGCCTCGTGGAGTGAAGGCCAGCGTGCCTCGTGAAGTGAAGACAAGCGTGCCTTGCGAAGTGAAGACAAGCGTGCCTCATGAAGTGAAGACAAGCGTGCCGCACGAAGTGAAGAGAAGGAAACTCCAAACAAATCAAGGGAGCGATCATTCTCACCTGCCACAGATGATGAATCAAGCACGGCTTCATACAATGGGAGTCCAAATGGTGATGAAGACAACACGTATGGCATGCCAGTGGATTATTCATCACAACCTATCCCCATGCAAGTCATGGTGACACGCACATCCACCATTGAAGAGCAAATAGCCAATCTGATGGGAGCGGTTGAGAAGCTCACCAAAACGGTGGAAGAAAAAGACATGCAGATCGCCGAGCTCTACAGCAGGCTTGAAAGTCAAGATGAAGAAAAGAAGCACAAAGTAGGCGAGAGCTCCAAGAAGGATGACAAAGACGATGATGGCTCGCTTGGATCTATGTCCTTTTAGCAATTATAAGACATCATCACCAACTCCATCAGAGCTCAATATGGAGGTCCTTCTCGTGATTCTCTCACCTACTCCAAACCCTACACCAAAAGAATCAATGGTCTAAGGATGCCGTTGGGATACTAGCTGCCAAAGTTCCAGCAATTCGAAGGGAAGGGCAATCCAAAGCAACATGTTGCTCACTTCATTGAAACATGCAATAACGCTGGGACGGAAGGTGACCACCTTGTCAAGCAATTCGTTCGCTCATTGAAAGGCAATGCCTTTGAGTGGTACACAGACTTAGAGCCCGAGTCCATCGACAGTTGGGACCAAATGGAACGTGAATTCTTAAACCGCTTCTACAGTACAAGGCGAACTGTGGGCATGATGGAACTCACCAACACAAAACAATGGAGAGACGAACCAGCAATTGACTTCATCAACAGGTGGCGCTCGCTCAGCCTCGATTGTAAAGACCGCTTGTCGGAGACATCAGCAGTAGAAATGTGTATCCAAGGCATGCATTTCGATTTGTTGTATATTCTCCAAGGCATCAAGCCTCGACCTTTGAAGAACTGGCTACGCGAGCGCATGATATGGAGTTGAGCATAGCTAGCCACAAGGGTAAGAAGGAGTTTGTCAATGATCAACGAAAAGATAAAGCTTTCAGCAGCAAAGTTGACAAGGTCGTGAAAAGATCTACAAAGGAGTCGATGATTGTAAGTGTTGCTCCAATCAAAATCTCCACACGAGACAAGAAGGAGGTTAAGAGAGTAGAACCCACTCAAGCCTACGGGAGGAAGAAGCATTCATTGACTGAGTGGAAGCAAAAGACTTATCCATTCTCAGATTTCGACGTGGCAGGCATGTTGGAGGATTTGCTTGAGAACCAGGTGATAGAACTTCCAGAGTGCAAACGTCCAGAAGAAATGCATCGGGTCAATGATCCGAAGTATTGCAAGTTTCATCGCCTCGTCAGCCACCCAGTTGAGAAGTACTTTGTTTTGAAGGATTTGATCATGAAGCTTGCCAAACAAGGAAGAATCGAGTTGGATGTCGATGAGGTTGCTGTGGTCAATTGCACTACCATTTTGTTTGGGTCTTTTGAGCTGGTTCAAGTACCTTCCATGCCAGTAAAAGCGTCATGCCATTTCTCGAAAGCGGCTAGCAATGATAAAAAGTTAGAACAAGTGAAGCCAATCCGACAAATAAACCTCGCTCCTAAAGCTACTCCATGCAACGATGGTGAAGAATGGGTACTTGTAACTCGACGAAAAGAGTGCAAAGGTGTGTTGCCAAGTCCACCACTCTCGTAAGTTAGAACAAGTGAAGCCAATCCGACAAATAAACCTCGCTCCTAAAGCTACTCCATGCGACGATGGTGAAGGATGGGTACTTGTAACTCGACGAAAAGAGTGCAAAGGTGTGTTGCCAAGTCCACCACTCTCGTAGCCAGATCATAAACAACCCCATAGGAGTAGTCAATGCCTCGCGAGGAATGAGACAAGGTGTATAAAGGAGAAATTCGCTCCCTGCATACAAAAGTCCCTCAATCAAAATCCATCAACAAAGTGCATGCCTAAAGCGCGACTGAGTCTGAGAGCTAGCTCAATGACAACAAGTTTTGAAGGTGATTCCAAAGATGCTAAGAACGTTGAAGAAACTGAAGTGCTGAGAAAATTGGAAGACTTACCTCTAAAATTTAGCCTCTCCAATTTGTCACGGCTTTCCAAATCAGCGAGACGTGTGTTAATCCAGTTGTTGCTTGATGAGGGCTAGCATTCTTCAAACATCAATGAGTGTGCGGCATGTGTAGCATGTTGTGACGCCATTCATTTCATGGATGAAGATTTACAATTGGGTTCAAAGCCACACAATCGACCTCTTTTTGTGACAGGTTACATGTGAGAGCAAAAATTAAACCGCATGCTTGTAGATGGAGGGTCTGCTGTGAACATGATGCCAAAATCAACAATGTCTCGACTCGGCATCAATATTGACGAGTTATCTAAAAGTCGTCTCATGATCCAGGGTTTTAACCAAGAAGAGCAAAGAGCGATAGGCATGATTCGGCTAGACATGGTTATTGGCGAATTGGAGTCACACACTTTGTTCCACGTGATCGATGCAAAGACTTCATACAACATATTGTTGGGGCGACCATGGATTCATGAAAATGATGTCGTACCTTCAATTCTGCATCAATGCTTCAAGTTCTACCGCGGAGGTGTGAAAACAGTGATAGGTGATACCAAGCCATTCACCGAAGTTGAGTCTTACTTCGCAGATTCCAAGTTCTATTCAGATGAGGAATCAGTACTAGAAGTTCTTCCGGTTAAAGTTCCCTTAACAGGGAAGGCTACAATGGTGACAAGGAAAGAAGTTGAAGCGAAGGGCAAGGGAAATGAAGAGTCACATAAGTCTCCATCCAAAACTGTGACATCAGGCAAGTCCAGTCCAATTGGCCCAATTCTTCGATATGTTCCAAAGTCCAAGCGCAAGGAAGGAGAGTCTCCGTTTGCGGGAACAAAGCGGCAAGTGAGTCCTCGGAAGTTGAGTGAAGAGGACATAAAATTATTGAAGGAAGCATCAATATTGTCATTGACAAATTTAAACGACCAAACTCCTACCAAGCAACCATTGAAAGGATTTGTCAAACCAATCCGAGAAAGGGTAGAGCACAGACCTTTACCCGAGAAAAGAACAAACGAAGGGTTTGACCCCAATGCTTACAAATTGTTGGCAAAGGTTGGATTCGACTTTGGTTCGTCAAGTAAAGAAGATGATCAAGTTGTCAGCAAGAAAGCACATGAGCTCAATGAGTCTCAAAAGAAGTTGAGAGAACAGGGAAAAACAAGTGGTTCGGTTAAAACGGGTCTTGGTTTTGTCCCAAACAAGCCGATCAAAATCTCAGGCAGAAGGAAAGCGGAGAAGGCAAGCATGCAGTACATAAGCGTCGAAGAAGTAGAAGATGAGATTCCACAAACCTAATCCGTCTCTCACGCTTCAGTGTTCGATCGCATCTGTCCAGGTTTTCAAGTTACTTCTACTAAATCAACAGGCAGAGTTTCGATGTTTGAACGTGTTGAAAAGTCAACAAGTCGAAGTTCCATTTTCAATCGTCTTGACACCGCAGCTACACGAACTTCTGTGTTCAAAAGGTTGTCATCGTCAAATGAAGAAAATAAACAAATAAAGCCAACTTCTCGAAAGTCGGCACTTGAAAGGATCCAAGCTCCTAAAGAACAACAAGATAGAAAAAGAAAAGAAGTTGGCCAATCGGAAAATAAAGAAATCCAAAGTCTCATCCCATCACGCATGAAAAGACGTTTTGTGCTAGAGGTGAATTCGACTGACCAACTTAAAGTGAGGCAACATACCTTCATACTCACTGGTCAAGATAAAGAAGGCGATGATGCTAGCGGCAATGAGGGTGATGTTATTCAATGTGCTTATCACATCACAGTAGCAGACGTGGAAGCTTATGAAGAGGATGACCATGAAGGCTTCAAATATGAAGTAGAGGCAGCTCCTCCAGAGCTTGAAGATGGGGTGAAATCTTCGGTTGATGAACTTAAGAAACTCAATCTGGGGACGGAGGAAGACCCAAGACTGATATTTGTGAGCGCGTCGTTAAGCTCCCAAGAGGAGAAGGAGTACCATGACTTGTTGCTTGAATACAAGGATGTCTTCGCTTGGACCTACACAGAAATGCCCGGTCTTGATCCTAAATTACATTTTCAAGTAAGGCGAATGGGTTACTACTGGCCCACAATGGTCAAGGATTGCATGGAGTACGCACATAAATGTCAAGCTTGTCAATTCCACGCAAACTTTATCCATCAACCGCCTGAGCTATTGCATCCTACGATCGCTTCACACCCATTTGATGTCTAGGGGATAGATGCTGTCGGACCCATAAACCCGAAATCTTCTGGAGGTCAGATGTACATTTTGGCAGCCACAGATTCCTTCTCAAAGTGGTCAGAGGCGGTACCGCTTAAAGAGATAAAGAAAGAAAATGTCGTAGACTTTATCAAGACATGCATCATCCAACGATATGGTATACCACGTTGCATCATCGCAGATAACGCCAAGTACTTCTCAAATAGCGCGATGCAAAAACTTAGCGAGAAGTATCACTTCAAGCTACATTTTTCGTCAATGTACAATGCACCCGCTAATGGTTTGGCAGAGGCATTTAATAAGACGCTTTGCAACATCTTGAAGAAGACCGTCAGCAAGTCACAAAGAGACTGGCATGAGAAGATGGGCGAAGCATTATGGGCATATAGAACGACATATCGAACTGCCACAAATGCCACACCTTATTCTCTGGTGTATGGTGTTGAAGCCATCTTGCCATTAGAGAAGCAAATTCCCTCATTGAGGATTGCTTTGCAAGAAGGCCTCACAAATGAAGAAAATATCAAGCTACGACTTCAAGAGTTGGAAGCTTTAGACGAGAAGAGGCTTAATGCGGAACAACATCTAGAATGCTACCAAGCCTGGATGTCGCGTGCCTTCAACAAAGGGGTTCGGCCTCGATCCTTTCAATTCGGTGACTTGGTCCTTGCCGTACGCAGACCCATCATCATGACACACAAGACCGGTCCCAAGTTCAAATCAAAGTGGGATGGCCCTTATGTCGTCAGCGAAGTCTACACCAACGGAGCTTATAAAATCGTAGCTGAAGACGGTTTGAGAATTGGCCCAATCAACGGCAAGTTCTTAAAAAAATACTATGCTTGAAACAAGTAAAGACTGCTCCTTGTCTGCACGAGCTTAAACTGCAAATGACAAAAACGCTCCTTGTCCGCACGAGCATAAACTGCGAATGACAAAAAACGTTCCTTGTCTGCACGAGCTTAAACTGCAAATGACAAAAATGCTCCTAGCCTGCATGAGCCAAAACTGCACAAGGTACTCTAAAAAAAAAAAGAGTTCTAAATCCTCATCCTTGAACTACGTGATGACTTGATTCTTTCTTTGAAAAGATACGTAGGTAGCTTGAGAATTATATTCTTGAGTTCAGTCACATAAAAAAAAATATCTTTTTTATTGTATAATGAGTTCTATTGTCAAAATGACTTATTACATGCGCAAAAAAAAAAAAAGAGAATAAATCATAAGTTACTAAACAATGATGGGCCCTTCACGTCCAAGATAGACCTTTGAAGCTGTTGCGTTGTTTTTCAAAATCATCTCGGAACCTCTTTGCTTCCTTAAGTTCTTCAGCAGTCAACTCTGGAGTCTCCTGGATTTGGATTTTCTGCTTCTCTAAATCGGCAAGCCTTTTGTCGTGACGTAGAAGGCTCACATCTAGGGAGGTTATTTCCTGCTCCAACCTCCACTGCTTCTCCTTCAAGTTCTCCAAGGACTCAATCACAACTTGACGCTGACCAAGATCAGTTTGACGAAGTTCGATTGACTTTGCAATTTCAGCCTCCATATGAGGCAAACGTTGATCACATGTGCCTGGAGTAGCTTTATGCGTGCATACAAGCCTTGCCGCGTTGTATCGAGTAGCACAAGTCATCGAGCTTTCCACCTTGTCTTTTACTGGCGAAGGATCAAACCCATAACACTGAAGTTCGGCCATCATCTCGTCAAGGTTTTTCTTTCTAGAAAGAATGGTTCTTGACGAGTGCTTCGTAATGACGTCTTCAATTTGTTCATAAATTAGAGTGACGGCCTGCATACGAATCTTTCGGAGCCCCTGGTTGGTGACCATAACATCAACTTCACCGAAATATCTTCACAATTAACTTGTTGCGATACATTTTGTTTGATAATGCATGCATCGTCTTCATGGAGGGAATCGGTCTTCATTGGTTCTGTTGAAAGAGCACGAACCTCTTTCGAGCAAGCTTTGTCTTCAAAAAGTGGGAGTCCTTCTAGCTGAAAACAAGAAGGTAAAGAAAATGAGTTTAGATCATGCATATAATGTCAAAAAAAATGCATGGTGATGGTGGCGAACATACCTCAACATGATTTGGAGCTTGTTGCGAGAGACCAGGAACTTCGCCAAGAAAATTGCTATTAAGGAGAAACTCATCGTCGGGATTGAAATAAACGGAGCCAAGGTCGGGTTCAATCCTTCGACGCTTGAAGTTCACGTCCCTGGAACTGTTACTACTCCTACTAAGTCTTTTTGCTTGAGTTTAAGTCCCCTTCAACTTAAGGTGACTCTGGGCGAGATGATGATCAGATGAGTCCCCATGACCTTCTAAAGCTTGGTGTAGTTCATTCAAGGAGTTTCTATTTGGGGGCAACGCCTTGATAGAAGATGCGCGAGGGTTATTGTCAAGTTCAATCTTGCGAGGAACCACTCTCTGGCGAGACGGCATCTCGCGGGTAACCACTCTCTAGCGAGACGGCATCTCGCGGGGAATCACTTTCTGGCAGGGCAGTACCACGCGAGCAGCGATCTTGTCTTCCTTCGCTTTTAGAAGCTTGTGCGGCGACCCAACAATAGGAATTGTTGTTGTAGTCATCTTGGGCATGGAACAATATACTTTGGACCACCATTCAACATACTCACGAGTCACCATGTACTCTGTTAGAGCGCTCTCAGGCGGCAACGTCACTGTGCTCCCTGTCTCACGTTTAGTAAAGCTTTCCCAATGCCAGTACGTCAAGGATAATGCGCCCGTCCGAATGTCCTTTTGAAGGCTTCGTGGCACATCTTGAACATAGCCGAACTGACGGCTGAAACGGTAAGGACTGTAGGGTTGAACGACTCGCCGGTTGTCTTGCCTAAGAGTAAGAAATCCAGATCGAAGGCAGGTGAGGTAGACAATGTCTGAACGGTTAACATTCTCACGATCAACGATCACTTTGCGTTCTTTAAGGACTATGGCTAAGATGTCCATCCCCACATTGCCACATGCGTTGAATAAAGAACGAGCTTGTGCGTCTCCAAAGTGCTTGGCCGAAAATGCCCCTGAAAAGTGAACCATGAGCGGTTTAAAATTGTCAGGAAGAGGAGAATAAAAATGGGTGCCGAAATACTCTGCCAACCACGAATGCACATAGTGAAAGGGTAATGTAACCGAACAGTTCCCTGGGTCTTTGAAAGCGGAAATCTTGTTCAAGCCTTGGTAAATATTGGCTAACACAGGTATAGCTAGACAAAATTGATAGCCTTGGGACATTTTGCTGGCGGCTTTAAACACGCTAGCCTTGTTCAAGCCTGTGTCGTCCATAGGAAAGACGAATAGACACAACAAGCACGCGTAAAATGCCGCCAAGTAAGTAGACTCTATGTCTTCGTCATCCACGCCCAAGTCATCAAACGGTGTGGAGTCGTCATCAGTTTGAGCTTGAACCTCACTGATTTCGCCAGACGGGTTGTACGTGTTCTGAGGTGCATCTTTCTTGTTCCATACACTCTTGGCGGGCGGTCTCTTGTATCTCAAACTTCCTTTGTACCAGTACTGGATCCATGATGCGATCTTCACTTTTTGCCCTTTATCTCAAAGCTTGTGGTACGCGAGAAATAAAAATCTGCAACTTTTGGGAATGATTGGCTCACCACCTTTACCCTTGGCTGAAAATTCTTCGATAGATGGAACAACTTTGTCATAGAACCTTCCAGTTATGGGCAAGCCCCAAATATATGTCAAGGCCCTCAAAGAAATAGACATCTCGCCACACGATGTGTGAAGAGTATTTGTGCTAGGGCACCAATACTCACAGAAGGCCCGCATTACAGGTGCAACACGGTCATAGCTAAAGAGCGATGCAAACACCGCTCGGTAGAGGCCTGTTTTATGGATGAGATCTGCACTTCGGCTTAAGATGTCTTCTAACCACTCCCAGTAATGTTCCGTGTAGGAAAAGGCTCTGTTGGCACGAAATCCTCTCCATTGCACTGAACCATTACTCGTACGGTCGCTGAGAAGCACGAACGGTGTTTGAGGAACATTATGGTCATGATGGGCAGACTTCAACATCCATACATCTGCGCTTCGCTTCTCGTTGGTGGATTTGGCTGATTGAAAGGTGGCCAGCTGTCGTGATTGTTGGAAAGTCCACCGAGGAATATGACCTGAACCATCGTAAGAAGGAGACTTGAGGGCGCACGGCCCAGTGAATGAAGGATAGGTATATAAGGTGGTGCCATCGCTTTGAACATTGCTGGCGTCTTCAAGGATAGTGATTGTGCCTTTCTTGAAACTCTTGAAAAATGCCATGCGAAGTGGTGTGTGTCTACACAAAGAATTGATTGGTTGAAAGGAGTGCGCCTCGCGGACTTAAACTTCTGCTGCGCCTCGCTGCCTTAAAATTCTGCCGCGCCTCACTGCCTTCAATTTCTGCTGCACCTTGCTGCCTTAAAATTTTGCCGCGCCTCACTGCACAAGATTTTGCTGCGCCTCGCCGAGTAAAGTTCTGCTGTTACTAAAGATGGATAACTCAGAAATACCTCGCGACCTACACATACAAGAAAAAAAAGTCAGCTAATTATATAACCCTGCGCCATAGAAATCAAAGCAAAAGGAGTAAAAAAAAAAAGAGAAGTGTACTGCTGATCTCGCAGCGAGATGGTTGTAACTTTGTGATGAAGAATGTTAAACCGGAAGCTCTAATTTATAGTGCAGTCGTTCCTCATTGAAACTGAAAAAGTATGGAGAATCAATCAAATCAAGAAAGAAATACATCAAAGGTTTCCGCCCACTACTTGGAAACTTTACCAAATCAAATTCGTAGGAATCCTTGCGAATTAAGGAATCCCTACAAAAATTGGATATCCTATAAATTCAAGGAATCTCTACAAGAAAATAGGGAATCCTTACAAAATTAGGAATCCCTATCAATTTGGGAACTCCCACAAAATTAACCCATTAACATAGACTTCAAGTCGCGCCTCCGGCACATGACGACAGCATGGCTACGACGCACCTTGAAGTGGGGGCATTTGTAGACATATAAAATTTAACGATAATAATAGTCGTTGAATAATCCAAGCAAATACGTTGCTCGTGAGTCAACAAAATTGGAAAGCCGTCGGAAATAACACGTGGCAACGTGGAAATGATCGGCCGACAACAAAACCTTAAATCCCGATTGAAATCAATTATCAAGTGTCGATTGATGATTAGATATCAATTAAATTAAATTAATCGGACAGCCCCAAAAATAATTGGTGATGGTTCGCCAGCAGTCAGGCGAGCTAGAGAGTAGAGTTCGCGAGGCGAACAAGATTTCGCGAGGCGAAACAGACTTCGCTAGGCGAACTGAACTTCGCGAGGAGAACGGACTTCGCGAGGCGAACAAGACTTCACTAGGCGAACTGAACTTCGCGAGGAGAACTAGACTTCGCGAGGCCAACAGACTTCGCGAGGTGAACAAGACTTTGCTAGGCGAACTGAACTTCGCGAGGAGAACTAGACTTTGCGAGGCCAACGGACTTCGCGAGGCGAACAAGATTTCACGAGGCGAACAAGACTTCACTAGGTGAACTGAACTTCGCGAGGAGAACTAGACTTTGCGAGGTGAACTGAACTTCGCGAGGCGAACAGACTTCGCAAGGCGAACAAGACTTCGCGAGGCGAACTGAACTTCGCGAAGAGAACTAGACTTCGCGAGGCAAACGGACTTCGCAAGGCGAACTGGACTTTGCGATGTGAAACGGACTTCGCGTAGACGTAAACAGTGGCAAGGCGAAATGACTTCGTGCGCATATCCATGAAGGCGAGGCGAAATGACTACGCGTGCATGTACATGAAGGCGAGGTGAAATGGCTCTATGCGCGTAGATTGACATAAAGGTAAGGCGAGATGGCCCTGCGTAGGGAAACTCGCGAAGTAGCTAGACGACAGAGTTCGCATGCATGCGGGGATGTACGTCCAAGATAAGTCATACTTGGAAATCAAGCTTCCTTGTGGGATACCTTCCATATCCGCGAGATAGCTCGTCCCTTACTAAGGATCTTGCTCAAAACAGGACATTCAATCCAAAGCGATCTGGGCATATCTAAATCTCAAGATTTGATTGATTTGATTATGTTAAAATCGGCAAGTAAATCAGTCAAGATTCATTGATTCGATTAAGTAAATATTATTGATTCAGAATCTTCATTACATGCCTTAAGTGGAGGCATGTTAACACTATAAATACCCCCTCTCATACCGAGAGGAAGATGAGCATAAACAAGGCAGCGAACTAGAGAAAGAGAAATCCCTCCGCGAGCCCAGAAGTCTCCTGAAAACCCTTGAAGAACTATCAAGCTCCCTAAACAGCCAGTTCTTCACCAAATCCAAATCCAAAATCCTTGAAGAACTATCAAGCTCTTCAAATAGCCAATTCTTCACTAAACCCAAATCCAAATCCCAAATACTCGTTACGTTATCAATCCGCGTAACCCTCAAGAACAAGTGCTTGTCACCCTTGAGTTAAACCTATATTCGGAGATAGAATCAGAGGAGTTCATAAAGATTGTAACCCGCATTCGCATTGATTAAATTAAATTATTCTTTGTACACGTGTTGTTCTGTTATTTGTTGCAGATATTTTTGTGGTTACAAACTTCAATTAAACATATCTCTTTACTAAGATCGAATTGAGTCGATTGCTTTTGAGGGATTACTAACCTTGATGAGAGCTACAAGATGAGCTAAGAATCACGAGCTATGGTGGCCGGAGGAGTGAGTTCCGGCGACTGGACCGCCACGGCAGTCGGAGCTCCCGAGTGGCTTTTCTCCCTCACGGTGGCGCTAGGACAGCTCCCACCGGTCCAGGAAGAAAGCTGGGTTGATGGCCGACCGATTGGGACCGGTGGGGCGGTCTGTGGTGGCCGGACGATGGCAAACGAGGGTGGTGAATCTGGCAGGTCGGGGAAGGTTCGGGAGCGAGGAGAGAGAAGAGAGAGAGAGTGTGGTTTGGGCTTCCCAAATTCATACCCGGTCCAAACTTAAACACCACCAAAAATAAAGCCTTATAAAAATTTACCCTTTTTACCAACTAGTACCTTACTCCTTTATCTAATAACTTTGTCATGCAAACTCCGATTTTAACGCATAGCATGCCTACGAATTCGTATTAACATCCTCTACGACCTCCTTAAAGAAATTTTCCCAAAATAATTTTCTTATAAAAAGTCAACTCTTGGGTCCTTAAGTAATAAACGGTTACTCGAAGTGGTAAAAGACCAAAGTAATATCAAAAGTAAATAACCGTAAAATAACTTAAAAATTGGGGTGTGACATACAGACTGTGACTCTAGCTCCTCCCACCTATCATCTTTCATTCCTTCTGGCTTCCCATCCTTGCCTTTCAAAGCTTTAACCAAGCCTTGTTGGACAAGAATATCTTTTACTCTCCTCTGCCAAAGAGTAAAGTTACCTTTGCCATCGAACTGTTGAATTGCATAACACTTTGTTCTAATCATGGTGCCTTAAATCTCATACGAACTATCGCAGCTTTGAGCCGTGGCTCTGATACCACTTGTTGGGATTTTAACCCCATGAACGAACCGAGAATCAAAAACAGACACACCCAACAACACCGCAATAAAGCAGAATAACAAACAAGGATAAAAAAATAGTTGACACGAGATTTAACGTGGTTCGGCATATTTAAGAAAAGTTTACGTTTGGCTAATTATCTACACCACCACTTTTCAACCATGTCACTAACAAGTGACAAGCAACTTTCTGCAATATTTAGATGTTTGTACTAATGAATCATATTCATTCATCTTGTCATGTCTTTTGTAAGCCCGTTGATAACTGATTAATAAACAGAGTTTCTATGTGTGAGGGTCTTTTTTGAAATGAAATGCAACTAGGCCAAAATCAACCCAATAATTCGATTATTGGAAAGACTTTGTACGTGATTCAGATCAAGTAGAAATCAAAAGGAGCTTGATAGCGTGAAGCATGGTGTGGGAGCTAGAAACGCACTGCAGTGAGAGAATTTGGGGGTTTTCTAGGTAAGGGATTTCTGGAAAAAGTAAAGATCGAAGGTGGCTGTTTGGAATGGTGATTAAGGATTGGATTTGGTGCTTGGAGGCTTGAAGGCTTAAATGCTTGAGGGCATGAATGTTGTTTCTAAGCGTTTTCTGGGTTTTATAGGATTATCTTGATGATCTTTTCTACTGCAGGGACTCACCATTTATAGGTTCAATGGATAAGGTTTTGATGAACAAAAACATATGAATATCTGGGTTAAACAAAGTAGTCTTCTGGATACATGACTTCTACCTTAAAACCAGGAAAAAGAAGCTTACTTGTGATGACTGCTAATTGCTGCAGTGATGATAGCACAAAACCTGGAACGAGGTGTGAATGAGAGATTGGAAATCCTGAATTAATGCTTTGAGGGAGAAGAAAATAACTCTTGATTGATTACAAGATGATATGGTTGCTTTGGGAGATTAAGGCTGCTGCGGGGAGGAAAGAATCTAGAAAATTGGTTGCTGCGTGAAAAACATACGAGGAATAGAAGAAGAAAAAGGGAACTGGGCTTCTCTAAGTGGGTTTGTGCATTTGGGCTTCTGGGTTTTAAGGAGGGAATGACCCAATCGATGTCGTTGGGCTTGGATTTTGAGCCCAAGATCGAAACCACCAATAACGTTTAATGAGCATTATGCGTTTCTGTAACCTTCCACACCATACCCACATCTGCAAGCCCCAAAGATGCGTGGATGTGGCTTGGGTCTACATCAATGGGCATATTTGCTTAGCATGTTAAAATCCTAAGATTATAGGAATTTGCATGAATTGCATAATAAATTGTCGCATTGCAAAGTGCATGATTTTTCGGGTATCAACATTAGCCCCCTTGATTATGTGAGCCGCTTAAAGCATGAGATGAGCCACATAATCAAATGAGTGAGAAATATGAATTTGTCACGCATTATGTCACGCATCAACAACTTCAGAGGCACGGGTCAGCCAGACCCAACTATACCTCATGAATTTGTTGTCTATAATATGAATGTCTAATCAAATAAGGGCAGTAAGTTTTGTTGTTTCACTGAAACTACATGCAGTAGATGACTAGATACATGATTTGCTCCTCTCCACAATGTAAATATATATGAAGCTCATAGTCAAAATAAATATTTGGGGGGTTTTGTAATGTTAGGGTTTTAGTAGTAGAAGTGGTTAACTGCACTAGCAGAAGTGGAGGATAAAGCAGCAACAGAGTTAACCTTCATTGTCTTAGTCTTCAAGCAGTAGCAGAACTAGAGGATTGTCGAAGCATAGTTGTGCTACTACTGGGATGTTAACCCCTGCTACTACATCTATTGGGATGTTAACCCCTGCTACTACTTCTACTGGAATTAACTACTACTACTTCTACTGCGATGTTAACCCCTGCTACTACTTCTACTAGGATGTTAACCCATGCTACTACTTCTACTGGGATGTTAACCCATGCTACTACTTCTACTGGGATGTTAACCCATGCTACTACTTCTACTTGAATGTTAACCCCTGTTACTACTCATATTGGAATGTTAACCCCTGCTACTACTTCTGGGATGTTAACCCCTGCTACTACTTCTATTGTAATTAACTGCTACTACTTCTACTGGGATGTTAACCCCTGCTACTACTTTTACTGGAATTAACTGCTACTACTTCTACGGAGATGTTAACCCCTGCTATTACTTCTACTAGAATGTTAACCCCTGCTATTATTTCTACTGGAATGTTAACCCCTGCTACTATTTCTACCAGAATGTTAACCCCTGCTACTATTTCTACTGGAATTAATTGCTACTACACTAAATTATTGAAAACCTACTACTATATTCAATTTACTGAAAAATCTAAAAGAGAGACTTTTCTCTTCTAAAAACAAATTTAATTAACGTATGATTAATTTGGTAAATTAAATTATGACACATGACATGCAGAGACAAAATTGTCCTTAATTATTAAAAACAGTGCTTATTTGTTTAACAACAACACAAGTGAATTTATTTGTGTTTCAAATCATTTTGAAGGATATATATGTCATTTGCTATACATAATATCTTCATCACAAATCCAATAATTCCAAGTCCAATGAAAAGCTCCATGTAGAAACGAATTGAACGGTGAAGAGTCGAAAAAAGCGGAAGGAGGCTTTTCAATGTCTCTCCACACTCCTGTACCAATGGTATATATCTGCACCCGATGGCACAAGTCAGTGCTAAGAACCTTGTACTCATTGGTGGCAGCAGTAAAACCAAGCCCAACGAAAGAGTTGACTCTACGTTCGGAAGGAAGAGGTGGAGTGGTGATGAACTCACCCGTAATCGGATTGCACACATGCAAAGGCCTACGGGTGTTGGGTGGAGCCAGGCAGAGTAGCCCATTGCAAGCGTTTATCAAACCACATCTCTGAGACAGATAAGTTCTGTCTGCAGGGAAGGGCATGCTAATTTTGGGGCGAAAACACATCCTCTCCAGCTGCAAATCATGACCAGCACACTCTACTATCTGGGTGAAATGTAATTTCCTTAATTTCCAATTACGGACATGAGGGTAGGTCTGGATCAAGATGCCCATGGGTGATCTTGACTGGCAGAGGCGATTAAAATGAGCGTCGGAAATGACACGGACGGAGCCAGAATTCTAAATCAACCTGGGCTAAACTTCATTTCATAAAAATTTTATAATGTACGAAAATAAATAAATTAATAATGCATGTATCGAGTATCTAACATTAAGAAAATATTTTTCGCTTCCTAGTCTCCAACATTAGGAAAATCAATCTAGAAGGGTAGAAGTGATATTGATAGACAAGGAGAATTCATAAAATTATCAGATTCACATCCCTAAATTCATAGACTTAGTAAGAACTAAGAAAGAGCTTAGAATTAAAATTTTAAAATTCGATATAACAAGCTAAAGAACAAAATACCAATATACAACATACTTAGAAAATCAAATAAAATTGAGAAAAAATATCTCAAAGAAGAAGTTGGAGACTTGTACTTAATATGGACCGATGGAACTTTTTAAATGAATAAAAAAAAGTGATGGTGGCTCGTAGAATAAGACTTGGGCCTATTAGAGCAAGTCCAACAGGTTCTTTAAATTCTTTGATTTTCTCTATTTTAGGGAATATGGGGTCATTTTCCACTCCAACAACTTCCCTATCATATTCTCTACAATAGGGAAAGAGATGAAAGAGAAGTTTTGCTTCCCTATATTTACAAATTCTCTAAAAATATTTAGGGAAAGAAGAATTGAATGTTGCATATTCTTTAAGACTCAAAGATAAGAAAGAAAACATAATTTATTCTAAAAAATAAAATTTTAAATTTTTATACTTATTATTATATTGTAATAAATGAGGATTGTTGTTGTAATAAATATTTGAATCTTTAAAATAAGGAAACTATTGGATTTGGTATACAAATTTTTTAGAGATTTTGAGTTTTGCTTCTCTATTATATAGAAAATATAAGGAAGCTGTTGGACTTGCTCTTACGATCCTTATTTAGTATAACATAATAGGTTTTGACTTCTTTTAATTACTTTTTACATGGGCTAATGATACTTAACTCATATAATATAATCTATTTTATTTGAAAAAAAAATGCTTAACTCATATAATATAATCTTTTCTATTTGAAAAAAAAAAAAAAAAAATGTCTGGGCTGTAGCCCAGAGACCGGTGTACTATCCTCCGTCCCTGCCGAAATGAGAAAAAGCCGTGGTTTGCAAACGCACCTAGAGCTCAAGAGGGTGTTGGGAGAGAGCCTGGAGAGGATGTCCATGACTAGAGCTTGTGGCAGTTGCTGAAATCTGCAGGGACCTGTTGGCTGCCATTGGTCTCTCTGGGCTACTCTTTTGTTTGGATGGTTCATAGTGTTTTGTTTGTTTCGTAGTTGGTGATTTGGCGGAGGCGCAAAGAGCGACAAGTGACGAGTACCGCGTACGGGCGTCGGCTTCGTCGGTTGAAGGACTCCACAACCGGAGAGGGCGGCGAGGCTATCTGGTTCAAATGGCGAGGCTGTGATGCGGCGTGGCTGAAGAGAAAGGGTGAAGGGTAAACGTAGATATCATGTTACTTTGTTGGAGCGTTAGTTACATGACTTCTGTTTCCTCAAAAAAAAAAAAAAAAAACAAAAGTGACGACGTGATTTCTGTTTTACTAATTGACTTTTGTTTTTGTAGTGTCACCAATTGACTTTTTTGTACTGTCGTTAGGGAATGAGGTTTTTACTTCTTTTGTTGCAGTCTCATTTACGTGCCTATTTGTGAGAGTAATTATTTCCTACACCCGAAACATGTGTCATGTGGTGTACCCGGCTAATCATATAACTCATATTCATATGGAGACCAGCATGTGGTGAAAAAAAAAATAAAAGTAATTAAATACATCAATCAGAAATAAAGATAAAACATTTAGACCAATAAGATTGAAGAGGAACATAAGACAAGCGGTGTTCTAGGTGCAAATAATAATAATGTACCAGTCATGATGGTTGCTAGCCTCTGCTCAATAGATCGACTTCGTAAAATACGACCTATGATGCAACATGACGTCGTCTAGCTATTGTTAAATATTACAACCAAATCAATTTACTAAAAAACACATTTGAAAGAAATATGTAGATGTGTCTACGAGTCTTTCATCGTTAAATTCTTTTCATAAACAAGAAAAATATTATTGACAATAAAAGAAAATAGTAAGGGTTAGATAGAAGATGCCCGAATTCCTATTGAAATTTTATTTTGAAAGTAAAACCCGAAAAGAATCGGAGAATACAACAAGTGAGGAGGGGACATTACTAGCTAACTCCTCGAAAGATAAAACCAAGCGACTAAAATGTTACTATCACCAACATACAAATTCAATCAATAAAGCAATACTAATGGAAAAGGAAGTTAAGAGATACTCCTAAAGAATCTCTACGAAAATAAGAGTGAAAGAATCATGCTGCTGCCTATCTATGCTTTCATGCTCCTCACCACCTTATCCCTTGATTCTATTACCTCATCCAAGTCTCTCCTTTCTTCTCCAATTCCTCAATTTTCTTCAGAAACATGTCCAACTTGCTTTTAATACTCTTAATAGCGTTTTCCACTTTCTCCTCTATATATGGCAGAACCAATATAACACATGAAAAAGGATAGCATCAATCACATTGACAACCCTATCGATGAGAAATTTCACGTCTCCCAACTCCTTGATGCAATACACACTTGCATCACGCATTGTGTCCAGCATCATGTGGTTAACCTCCATACATTTTTCGTATTCTGTTATCAAACCAAGAGCCCAGTGATGTCCAGCGATTACTGGGGTAATGGAGACAGTTATAGCTGCTGCAACAACTGGATTAGCCATAGCTAGGGCTGCGGCCGCAGTTATAAACTGAGCAGCCACCGTGGTGATGAATATCATATTCACCGCCTTCTTCCATGCGCGAACGTTCTTCTGCTTCTTTCCCAACTTTACATATTCGAGTTTCAGTTTATCCATCAGGCCTTGATGCTAGGCCTGCAAGCTTTGAATCTTTTGAATTAATTTGTCTGCAGAGTCGTAATGGTGTGCAGTGGCCTTGAGACTCTTCAGTTTCTCCGATATCCTCAAGGACTTATTCCCTCCCTTAGGATCAGCAGTCTCCATCTCGCATTGTTGAATCACTTGATCAATCTCGAAATGGTTGTTGCGAGCCGATTTGAGGAACTTGTGAAAGTATTGAAATGGATTAAAAACCAGATGAAGCACAGATAAGAACAATTAGCAACTTGGTGCAAAACCTCAATGAGGGAAAAAGCACCAAGCAAGATTATTCTATTGATCTTTAGAAACTTTACAAGAAGTAATTCTCACACAATTACAAGTTCTTGTATTTGTTTTTAGCTCTCACTTCTCACACAAGTGATTCATGTAACTCTACAAAGAGAAACTGAACAAACACACTGAGATTTACAACACACTCAGCATCCTTTTACACAATACTAGATTTCAGGGAATAAACCTATGACTAAACACTCTTAGTTTCTTCCAAACTGATTCTCACACAATCAGTATACTTTGGTTCTATCACACAGCCATTTAGCTGAGTTCTGCAACATAACCAGCTTCGATCTCACACCAGACCTTTGCTTCAGCAATCTCAAGTGCAATGAAAAACCTCTTTCACACAAACCATATCAGGAACAATTTATAGAGATGCAGACTCCTCCTCAACTAATGCCATTTAATGAGAAGAATTATTTTTGTTTCTGGAAAGATGCAGTCAGTCACTATCATTCTGCACTTTCCAAAACTCATGGAACAGTTTCATGCTATAACCTAGCAATCAATTATTCAACAGATTAATTTCTTGACTGCTGATAGCAACCATTAAAACCATATAATTATCTGAATAGATATGATTTTAACAGTACAAGATTAATGCAGATAATAATTCTAATATTCCTGATTTGTAATAGCACCGAATCAGATATGGTAAAGTAATCCCACATCCTGCAAATGTTTACTGTAAAAGGCACTGATATGGAAAAAGCTAGACATAAGTTTTGTTACCAGGAAATCAGTAAGCAAATAAATAAGTTAAAAAGAGATTAACTTACCATATATGAGAAGATTGAAGATCATTACCTTAACTTTCCAAATATCTATACAGCAGGCAAAATACCTCTGATCAAGCTGCTGTCATGAATACCTCTGATCAATCTGCTGTCATGATTGCTTCCTTTCCTAGTGTCATTAGGAGTTCGTGGAGTTGAATGGTAATAGCCAATATATCAACATTCTCCCCCTTTGGCATTGCTATTCAACACTTGATCAAGGCCTGCAGAACAAACATCAATATGCGCATGTATTGATGACAGATCTCGCAGATCGTACGGAATCAGTTTCCATCCTTTTCCAGATCTCCAAGAACTCCAAATACTGATAACTCCAAAATAAAATAAAGAAATAACATACAAAATGGAAACAAATCACACAAAGTTGTGCATAAGCACTTACAAACCAAGGACTGAAACATTGTTCAAAATAAATCTTAAAGTTCAAAAAAAAAAAAAACAGTAAAACTAATCATGACAGAAGAAAGTCTTGATCAGGTCTTGATCTTTCTCCCCCTGAAGAGCATGCCAAAGAAATGACTACCATTTGCCCCATGTATCATCATCGGAAGAGCTCTTCTTTGCATCGGGCTCCCAAGGATTAAAAGGCTTTTTGGAATAAGGTGCAGTAGCCTCAGCATCCTGCATGAAGTCCAGAGAACGCTTGACACCTAAATGAGCAGGAGAGGAAGCCTTTGGGTGAAAGCCTGGTGGAACATCAGAGGCAGTAGGATGAGGAAGACGTTGAGTGAGTGCATCGATTCTCCTTCCCATGATAAGCACCGCTTCAGTGAGAGCACCGATCTGAGTTTGAATGTCTTGCGCCCAGTCACTAGTGACTTTTTCAAAAGAAGCAAGATAAACTGCTATCTGATCAGGATCACAATCATTGGCTAGGGGCACCATAGGACGCCATGGTTTGCCTGCATACCAAGTACCAGGGAATGTATGTGCTTTGTGAAACTCGGGATGAAGCCTTGGAGAAAGGGGAGGAGACGAAGAGTCATCAAGAGGAGATGGTGGAATCATGGGTCGCCCTACCCTATCTGGAGAAAGCATAGGCTGTTTATCCTTGGCCATCTGGAAAACCTAGAATGAGCTGCACACAAAAACTAAAAAAAAATGTAGTGAAGCAACCGTGTATGAGAGAAAAAGAAAACTGGAGAAGCACTCTTTTTATAATGAATGAACACAGAAGATGAAAAGGAATGACGGATCCTGAAAAAGAATGAAATATTAAGAGACATAATGACCAAAATTTACTGCAAAAACAATTTATTTCCATTTCCAAGTCCATTCCATATATCCACAAAAATTGAAAGAACCAGAAAAAGCGGAAAAACAAATGCAAATCTCTTACTAAAATCTTGTTAGACTAACTCGGACTCTTCTCTTATCAGTAAAGTAGAAAAGAATCAAGGCAAAGCACACAATGATGTAGAAGAGAGTTGTTACTGTTCATAACTAACCAAAGAGATGATTTCCCAACATTTGTATCCCTGGATGCTTCAGCAGAAATAAAATTGTGCCAAGTGAGAGAGAGAAATAGACATGAGTTTCTGCAGGAAAAAATTTGGACTGCTCAAGTCACCAACCAACTTCGTTTACAACAGCCATAACAATGGACCAAGCCATTCCTGTTTCTCCCCCAGTATCTTATATTGTTCATCACAACCAAGACATGGTTACTTTAGGAATAACCTGGCCGAAAAGAGATTCTTCTGTTTTTATCTCTTCAAAAATGAACACTTATAGAGTAAGTCAAATGCAGCAACTCCCAAATCAGTTGATTTTAGGGTACTAGATATGCAAGAGATATCCCAAGGCATCAATACTCAAGTGTTTGATCTGTTTAGCCAAAATAGCTAAGATCAACCTCCATGCATATCACCTTTTTAAAGAGGCCGCAACCTTACTCCAACAGTCACCTTTTGAACACATGCTGTGACATTCTCAAAATAGTACGGATGTCATTTTATTTGACTTATACCTGAGAAAGGTCATGTCCATTGTGTGTGTGTGCGGGCAACAAAACAATATTACTGAGCAAAGCATCCAGACAGCAAGAGAGTAGACAAAACTTACACCATGTGTAGTTATGAACACGCAGCTAATTTCTACACAACATAAAGCTAAGATCAATGATCAAGAACATACTGTACAGATATTTTAAGAACCATTTCAACAAGTTAGACTTAAAGATAGGGATTTTTGCAAATGCCTAAAGCATTTCTGAGTTCTTCAAATCTATCAGTGGCAAGAGATTTAGTGAAAATATCAGCAAGTTGATTATCAGTAGATATATACTCCATGTGCAGAATATGTTTCTCAACTAGATCTCTGATAAAATGATACCTGAGAGCAATGTGCTTAGTTTTGGAGTGTTGTACTGGATTTTTGGTGATGTTGATGGCACTAGTGTTGTCACATAGAATGGTGAATTTACCTTGTGACATCCCATAATCCCTCAGCATATTCTGCATCCACAACATTTGAGTACAGCAACTGCCAGCAGCTACATATTCGGACTCAGTGGTGGATAAGGAAATACAGTTTTGCTTTTTACTGTGCCAGGCAACCATATTGTTTCCCAAGAAGAAACATCCACCTGATGTGCTCTTGCTATCTTTAAGACTTCCTCCCCAATCAGCATCTGAATAACCAACAATTTCTGCATTAGTATCACAAGTATATCGAATTCCACATGAAACTGTACCTGACACATAACGAATAATTCTTTTGACTGCAGCGAGGTGTGACTCTTTGGGATTTGCCTAAAATCGAGCGCACACTCCAACACTAAAAGAAATGTCTGGTCTGCTGGCTGTAAGATAAAGAAGACTCCCTATCATACTCCTGTATAATGTTTGATCTACAGACTGTCCTTCTAAGTCATCAGTAAGCTTGACAGATGTGCTCATGGGGTTTGTAACAGCCTTCTTTGACGCCAATCCAAATTTTTTAACCAATCCTTCAGCATACTTGGTTTGGGAGAGAAACATACCTGCTGTATGTTGTTTTACCTGAAGACCAAGAAAGAAAGTCAGTTCACCACACATACTCATTTCAAATTCACTTGTCATGTCAGCTGTAAACTGTTTGACGAGAGAATCTGATGTAGATCCAAACACAATATCATCAACATATACCTGTGCTACCATGAATTTGTTTTTTTCAGTTTTCACAAACAAGGTTTTATCCACTTTACCTCTGTTGTATCCCTTACTTACCAGATATGTAGACAGTCTATCATACCATGCTCTTGGCGCTTGTTTAAGACCATACAATGCCTTTTTAAGTTTGAAAACATGATCAGGATGATGTGGATCTTCAAAACCTTTAGGCTGCTCCACATAGACCTCTTCTTCTAACAGTCCATTCAAGAAAGCTGTTTTGACATCCATTTGGAACAACTTGAACTTTAGATGACATGCTATTGCTAATAGAAGTCTGATTGATTCAAGTCTAGCCACTGGTGCAAAAGTTTCATCAAAATCCAACCCTTCTATTTGTGAATACCGTTGAGCCACTAACCTGGCTTTGTTCCTTACCACATTTCCATGTTCATCACTTTTGTTTCTGTAAATCCACTTAGTTCCCACAACATTTCCTTCAGAAGGTCGAGGAACCAAATCCCACACCCGATTTCTGGTAAATTGATTCAGCTCTTCTTGCATAGCTTTAATCCAATCATCATCTAAGAGAGCTTCCTTGACATTCTTAGGTTCAATTAGTGAGACAAAACCAAAATGTGAAATAATATTGATATTCTCCTGATTTTGATTGAGAAAACATATCAGTGCAGTATCATCACTTACCTCTTCCTGCATTGCCTGTTTTCTGGTTCTGATTCCTTCTTGCACGTCCCCAATCACATCAGCTATAGCATGATCCTTCTTGACTTGTCTATATCCAGTTCTGGTTTTAGGCATTTGTTGAAGATTTGAGTCATTTGTTTCATCTGCTTCAGAGTTTTCATGAAACATAGTTTGACCACGACTGTCAGCAGCATTATCTATTAACATCAGCTGTCTATCAAAAATATCATCCACAGACACATTAATAGATTCCAGAAAAGATTTAGTCTCCTTGTTATACACCCTATAAGCTCTGCTATTTAAAGAATATCCCAGAAAAATTCCAATATCACTTCTTGGTTCAAATTTCTCCAAATATTGCCTGTCTTTAAAAATATAACAAGGGTTTCCAAAAACATGAAAATGACTTACATTTGGTTTCTTGCCTTTCCACAATTCATAGGGAGTATTGTTTGTACCTGATCTGAGCATAACCCTATTGATAGTATAGCATGCTGTGTTGATAGCCTCAGCCCAAAATTTTTGACTTAAACCAGATGTGTACATCATAACTCTTGCCATGTCCAGTAAGGCTCTATTTTTTCTTTCTACTACACCATTTTGTTGTGGTGTAATAGGAGCCGAGAATTCATGAAAAATACCATTTTCATGGCAGAAGTTAGCAAAAGCATTATTTTTAAATTCAGTGCCATTGTCAGACCTGATTCTGGAGATTTTCAAATTCTCAGATTGCTTGGCATTTGTGATCACAAAACTAAGACCTCTGAATGACTCAAATGTCTCTCCCTTATCTGCAAGAAAATTCACCCAAGTAAATCGTGTAAAGTCATCAACAACAACCAAGATATAACTTTTGCCTGCATGACTTTCATACTGAGATGGACCCATTAGATCCATGTGTAACAGTTCCATGGCATGAGTTGTAGGCACTGAATTGAGACTTTTATGTGTAGATCTTGATTGTTTGCCAATTTTACATCCTCCACAGACTCTATCTGTTTTACCACTGAGTTTTGGCATCCCTCTTACAATCTCTTGATTGGACAGTTTTAGTAAGTCCTGAAAGTTTATATGTCCAAGTCTTCTATGCCAAAGAGTGAAGATTTCTTCTGTAGAGCTGGTTTTCATACAGGTCTGCACATCAAGTAAATCATTAGCTAACACATGATAACAATTATCAACAGACCTTACTCCACCCATAACGCAGTTTCCTTTGTTGTTCAGAACCAGACACTTTTTCTTGTTGAACCAGACATCTTCAAAATCATCTGTGAGTTGACTCACACTCAGAAGATTTGTATTCAAACCTTCAACACACAAGACATTCTCAAGATTTGAGATATTTGGTGTGTTGACAGTTCCTTTTCCTTTGATTCCTGCTTGTCCTCCATCACCAAAAGTCACAGATCCTGAAATGTTAGTATTTGTGAAAGTAATGAACCATTCTTTGTTGCCACACATGTGTCTTGAGCATCCACTGTCTATATACCACACATCATTCTTTTTGCTGGATAATGCAGTTAAAGCTACCAAACAAGTTGCTTCAATGTGAGTTTCATTTGAATAAACTGAAGCACTTAAACATGAGGCCTGTAATTCTTCCTTTTCAGTCTTCTTAGACCACATTTGTCCTTCCATCTGCATTTTTTCTTCAGAGATCATGTCAGACATTTGACGAATAAGATTCATATGATCATTCATTTCTTTTTGCAATTTCTCAAATCTATCAACATTTTTAGATGAATAAGAAAATCTGTTCATACAGTTTGGTCTAATATGTCCAATCTGACCACAATGATAACAAGTGGGAACAAAAAATTTTCTAGGAACATACCTCTTTTCCATTGAACTTCTGATTTTTACCTGTTGAACATCTTCTGTTTGCAGCAATGGTATTTCTTCTTTCTCAGCTTTTACAAATTTCGTGGAGCTCGAGCTTTCCCCATTGTAACCAAGACCAGAGGTGTCTTTATGAGCCTTTCCTGTACCAAAGATGCTTGAAACTATCTTTGAGCTTGTCTGAAACTGACTAAACTTACTTTTTAACTTCCTCAGTTCTTCCTGCAAGAAATCAATTTCGGAGATTAGCTCAGTGATTTTTTTATCTTTTAAAATTAATTCATTTTTCAAATCCCCACAATCATTGCTGAATAACTCATTATTTAACTTGTTAGTTTTTTCAACTTCAGATTGCAGCAATTTCACACTATTGTTCAAATCACTTCTTTCATCTTCCCATGACTTTTGTTCCAGCTGCAGACTCAGCTCAATTTTCTCCTTTTGTTCCTGAAGGTCCTTCACCCGTTTCGTCAAAGCAATATTTTTATTGCTCAATCCTTTTGAAGCATATAGTTGTTCATACTTATCATCCAGTTTCCTTCTGTCAAAAAATCCATCATCACTAGAATATGCACTATCAGAATTAGAAAAATCACATGAGTTAAGATTAACAGAAGTAACAAAAGCAAAGTTTCTATCTCCTTTTCTGACTGAAATTTCTTCATCACTATCACTCCAAGAAGTAACCTTGAAGGCCTTTTTCTCATTATCACCTTTTTCTCTGAATCTTTCTCCTGATCCATTCTTCCTGTTGCCACAGTCAGTAGAAATATGTCCATATCCATTACATTCATAACATTTAGGTCTATAATTTTTCTTATCAAACTTGTTATGACCCTTATTATTTTTCCCAAAACGATTTTCTGAGTTTCTGTTCTTTCTCGAGTCAAAAGAATTTCTAGAAGAGCTGTAATTTTGATTGTTCCTAGATTTCAAAAGTTTCTTGAATTCTTTTGTTAACAGAGCATAATCTAAATTTTCATCTTCTGTATCAACTTTAGAAGAACTTTTCAAAGCAACACCTTTTTGTTTCTTGTCTGACCACAAATTATCAGACATCATTTCTAGTTCAAAAGTTTTCAGATTGCTTACCAGATCTTCTAGAGAGTATTTGTTTAGATTATGTACCTCCATGATAGCTGCCTTTTTGGGAAGATATTTTCTTGGTAGTGCTCTGAGAAATTTCTTCACCACTTTGTGCTCCTCGAAGGGTTCATCCAAGCTCTGACATTGACCTGTAATGTTAGTTACCCTTGTATAAAAATTATCAAGCAATTCATCCTCACCCATTTTCAAGCTTTCAAATTCTTCAGCCAGAATTTGAAGTTTTTGAATCTTGACAGTTTCACATCCTTCATGTGCAGTAACTAACATGTCCCAAGCTTCCTTAGCTGTATCACAGTACTGAATGCGCCTTCTTTCCTTAGCACCTAGCGCAGTAAAAAGTGCATTTCTAGCAACATAATCAGCATTGCATAACGCTTGTTCATCTGCTGTCCACAAGTCAACAGATTTGAGTTGTACTCCAGAAGTACTTTCAGATTTCACCACAGGAGACTTATAACCTGTTTGAATAATCGTCCAAGCCTTTGCATCCAAGGTGTATATGAAAGTTCTCATCATGATCTTCCACTGAGGAAAATCATCTCCATCAAATTTTGGCGGTTGATTCACTGCATTTCTTTCCATTTCAAACCTGGATCTGCTAGACACCTTCTAGCACCTGCTCTGGTACCAAATGAAAGTATTGAAATGGATTAAAAACCAGATGAAGCACAGATAAGAACAATTAGCAACTTGGTGCAAAACCTCAATGAGGGAAAAAGCACCAAGCAAGATTATTCTATTGATCTTTAGAAACTTTACAAGAAGTAATTCTCACACAATTACAAGTTCTTGTATTTGTTTTTAGCTCTCACTTCTCACACAAGTGATTCATGTAACTCTACAAAGAGAAACTGAACAAACACACTGAGATTTACAACACACTCAGCATCCTTTTACACAATACTAGATTTCAGGGAATAAACCTATGACTAAACACTCTTAGTTTCTTCCAAACTGATTCTCACACAATCAGTATACTTTGGTTCTATCACACAGCCATTTAGCTGAGTTCTGCAACATAACCAGCTTCGATCTCACACCAGACCTTTGCTTCAGCAATCTCAAGTGCAATGAAAAACCTCTTTCACACAAACCATATCAGGAACAATTTATAGAGATGCAGACTCCTCCTCAACTAATGCCATTTAATGAGAAGAATTATTTTTGTTTCTGGAAAGATGCAGTCAGTCACTATCATTCTGCACTTTCCAAAACTCATGGAACAGTTTCATGCTATAACCTAGCAATCAATTATTCAACAGATTAATTTCTTGACTGCTGATAGCAACCATTAAAACCATATAATTATCTGAATAGATATGATTTTAACAGTACAAGATTAATGCAGATAATAATTCTAATATTCCTGATTTGTAATAGCACCGAATCAGATATGGTAAAGTAATCCCACATCCTGCAAATGTTTACTGTAAAAGGCACTGATATGGAAAAAGCTAGACATAAGTTTTGTTACCAGGAAATCAGTAAGCAAATAAATAAGTTAAAAAGAGATTAACTTACCATATATGAGAAGATTGAAGATCATTACCTTAACTTTCCAAATATCTATACAGCAGGCAAAATACCTCTGATCAAGCTGCTGTCATGAATACCTCTGATCAATCTGCTGTCATGGTTGCTTCCTTTCCTAGTGTCATTAGGAGTTCGTGGAGTTGAATGGTAATAGCCAATATATCAACAACTTGTCCAAAACGGAGCAGAAATCCAGCATCTCCTCGCTGTTGTGGACGAACTCCTCGACCACCACCTTGAAGGTTTCTTCCCTCATCGTCATCTTCTTCTTCTTTTGCTTCCATGCACCACTCGTTATGTCTTCTCTACAAACCCTGATTGCGTCCATAGTGTGCTTGTTAAATTCTGTCACGTACGCTATGACTTCACTCACATAATCAGTTGAGACACCTCCGTTCTGAAGGGTGCTGATGACCTTTGTGGTTCGGCTTTGGACGTTGGCGTCAAAGGATTTCAAATCTGCATCTTCATCACAAGCGACAATATATGATTTCCAGTCTACTTCACGCCTGCAAAGGTCCTTAAGTACCAAGAACGACCTGCAGATTGACTCTCTCTTTCCACCCATTATCTGTCACTCACTGAATTCACAAAAGCAATATCCCTAAGTCGAAAGAATATAAAAAGCATGCATAAAGTATAGAGTTTTGTGTGCATGGCATGCAAATACACGACACCATGTGGATAATTTTGATCTATGAATTTATTATACATGCAGAGGTCAGATAAGTAGGAGAAAGTATTGAACAAGCTAAGAAAATAAATAGGTCAAATGAAAGCATAGAAAACGAACAAGAAATTTGAGAAAATGAAAAGAGTAATGTTAGGTGAATCACCATTTAAGGAACCACATACAGCTCACCTTACGTAGCAGCTGATGTGGCATATTCACGTCATCAAAGCTTGATTTCTTATTTTTTCATATGATATTATTTTTCTTAATTACTATAATTTCCTTTTTCTTTTAGTTTCTTAATTTTATCTTTCAAAACCCTTGTTTTGTGTTTCTTGCATAGCTTCTGCTTCAACGTCTATAGACGTTTTCTTTTTCTTCTCATCTCACATCGATCTCCTCTCAACCCTCTAACATTCGCGATTGGCTCTTCTTAATCAAGCATCGATATCAAACGCTTTGCCCTATTCCAAAAAGGTAATAACTAGTTTGGAATTAGGGTTTAGGGTGAATTGGATTTGAATTAGGGTTCATCATGTTTATTGTGTTCCTCTTCAATTGGTAGTTTGGAGTCAAACTCAACGTCATCAAGATAGGAATTGGCGTCGTCATATGACATTGGTGTTGGGATACTCATTTAGATCAGTTCGGTAACCATGCCAAATGGACTACTATCACTTGAGGTTTCTCTGCTAGGACTACTGGGAACATTTTAGAAGCAGAGGTGCAAGAACCATGCTAAACCAAAATTCAGAATCCAAGAAGAACACAAGAACCATGCTAAACCAAAATTCAAATCCACATCCCATGAACCCTAATTCCAAACATGTTATTCGTATTTCATAAACGAAAAAGGGGGAAAAAAAAACAACCAAAGAGAAGGCTAGGTTTGTGAGGAAACCAAAATCAAATTGAGGGAGTTGATCAATCGAACAGAAGAAAGTTTGAAAACGTTTGCAGCTCACAAGATAAAAAAAAAAAAGAAAAAAAAAAAGGGGTTTAAAAGATAAAATTAAGAAACTAAAAGAAAACAAATAATATTAGTACTTATGAAAAATAAAAATACAAAAGAATAATAAATCAAGTTTTGATGACGTGAGTATGTCACATCAACTGCCACGTAAGGCGGATTCTAGGTGGTTTCCCAAAATAACAGTTCACCTAGCATTACTCAAATGAAAATAATTTAAAGAAAATTGGAGTGCTCACCTTAATCGATTTGCACGACTGCACAATTGAGAATGATAGAAGGAACTTAATTGAAAACTTAAAAAAAAAAAAGGAACTTAATTGAAATGCTTGTGAAGACTATAAAAGCCTCTCGCTCTTTTATAGAGCCATTTCAAGGCTTCCAGGTCCCCAACTTGCTAAAATGGTTCGTGGAACCATGTAAATTTCTAAAAGAGTAAATTGCAGCACCGGTACCCCAACTTCTGTGACATGGTCAAAGTGGTACCCAGATTTTAAAAACTATCAATGTGGTACCCAAACTTCCATTTCGCTACCAAGGAAAGGTCAGAGGCCAATTTTTGTAACTGTGTCGTTTGTTTGTTGACGTGGCTAGCATGAGGCCCACCAAAAAAGGGTGCAATGACAAAAATAACCTTCTAATTCTCACTATAACCGTTTTCCCTCCAAAATCTCTAAAGTTGAATTTTCCTGTTGTTTTGGCCACGATCCTCAACAGGGGCTTTGAAAGACAGTAGCAGTCAATGCTTCTAGGGAATGCGGGGCGTGCCACCTCGCGGACGAGGAAAGGAAGTGGGGTGCGTCGGGTCTTGACTTCTTGAACAAGCGATTGGGGGGGGGGGGAGGGGGGGTTACCGGTGCCACCTCGCGGACGAGGAATTTACAAGCACAAGGCAATTCGATACTCACAGTGTCGAGAGTAGAGCAACCAAAGAGAGATCAACGGTGATCGGAAATAGAGTCCGAAGGGGCTCTGAGAAAACCTAGGCGGTGGCGCTTAGGGTTAGGGTTTTTCGAGAGGCTCGAAAGCATTAACTAGGTTGAAAGTTTGTTTGTATTTTTTTTGTGTGTTTGAGAGAGTGTTGAGAGAGCTTTCTGTAAACCTTCGAGCCCCTTTATATAGTAGCTTGCCTTCTGCCAGAAGAAAGATAATCATAGTCCAATTCGGACTCAAATTAGGAACGTCCTTATCCTGCGAGGTGTCACAGTCCTTGTGGAAACCTATCTCGCGCGGGCCGGGAAGCTTGCTTCCATCTAGTGGGCCCTTGAAGCTCGCGAGCTTTAAAAAGGGCCACAAGAGTTGGCCCAAAGCATGTCAAAGACTTGTAAGAGTCTTCAACAATAAATGTGGCATAAGTGATCACGTGCATGCGGACTCCGCCTCTTGCTTCTTCGCGAAGTCTCCTACGCGGAGCCATCTCGCCTCGCCTTCATGTACTTCTACGCGAAGTCCATCTCGCATGCAACCTGTATCATCTAGCTCGCATGACTTTGTCGGCGGGCCACTACTTGTAAACCCAATTATTTGGGCTCGCCGGTGTGACGTGGATCAAGAATTTAATTAATATTCACTTAGACATTTACTGTCCAGTAAAATATTAATTTGGGTGTAAACATTGCCCCCCAGCCTCGAAGTCATGTATGTCAAAAATGACTGAAGAGGTTTATGTTCATGCTGCTCCAAAGCCACTAGTGTTGGCTCGGGTCATACAAAATGAGTGTAAGTAGACAAGCATGTGAGTAGGCCTTGAAACCCAAGCACCCAGCAAAGCATTGTAGCGAACTGCTGTACGGTTCGCCTAGGACCATATAGAACTGATAATCATGAACTTAACATAGCTAGGCACCTTGGACTTGAACTTAACGCGCACTCCGCTTCCACTTCCCCTGCTCTACCCAGAAGACATGGTACATTGCACATACCTCGAGCGGATGTAGCTTGAGAGGTGTATGAATGGATTCAAAAATTTCCCTTCGCTTGAGCTCTCGGCGACGGCGAACCATCTTCATGATAATCATGGAGTGACATTGGCCATATACTTCGCTGCCCCTTAGTGCGAACCAATGAGAGTCAAACACAGTGCCACATGATTCGGCCAAGCAAAATTCCAAAAAATAGGCCACAGGGATTGGCCTAAATAATGACCAAGACACTTGAAGAAGGTCTAAAGTCTGAAATATCTGGAACACACATCTACCCCAATGTGCCTCCCGGTTTTGCTGTCTGTTCGCCGTTACTTTAGAAGAAATGAAGGACATCAAAACTTTAGTATGCCCCCCAGTGAAGGAGTTGTAGTACCGTGCATCATTGAAGGTAGCAAACACTGAAAAAGGTCGTGGATCGGCCTTGAGTAGATCCCAGTGTATGAATAAAGGTAAGCAAAACTTGTATGGATGCCCCTAGTAAAGGAAAGCATGCTGTAAGGTCATGAAAACACATTGAAAATGCACATTGCAAATTCGCGCGTATCCTGACCTGTCTGCATTTGAACTGCCATAACTCCCTCCAGGAATGTTGGAATGATGAACCGTAAAATCCTCTGGAAAATAGACATCCAGGGCTTTCCGTTGATATAGGGCTCGCCTGCTAGTTCTTCCTAGATCATTCCAGCTTAATCGGCGAAGTGGACTGTCTGGTAGTGGCTGTTGCAACTTGCAGAAACTATTAGAATTTCTTCTCTGACTTGACTTCGCTGGCAGCAATTCAAGGCATATGGAATGCCTGCTGTGTTGTCTCCAGGCCTCAAGGATAGGCCTCAAGTAAAGTTCAAGCCTTTTGTAGGCAAAAACATTGTCTTGCATTTCAGCAAATCTAAGGATCTTTTTTTGTATTTTCTGCTATTTGATTTTTTTTGTATTTTCTTTTTACAATGCGAGAAAGAAAGAAAAATGAAAGCAAACAGAAGTAAAAACTGAAGTAAAGCTAAGAGTAAAGGAAAGAAGAGTATAGCATGGTTAGTTACCCTTCGTAAGGCCACGGGGGAGGCCACCAATGCTTCACTCCAAGCCTCGACGTCGTCATGTTTTCGACGTGAGACTCTCGCTGTTGAGAATTTCCAAGTGTTGAGTAGAACTGCTTCGCATCAACAACTTGAAAATTAGAGCAAGGCGGTTCGTAGGGACTGCTCTGTTGCCCCCCAAGCATCTTTGTCAATTGGCAAAGCATGATCTTCAACTGCGTACTTGCGGATAATATAATGTAAAGATCTGCCTTGACACCGACTATCATGTCATAATGCATGGTCTTATCGGGAATGGCCACGCATTGGTCATGGAAGAGAACCACTTGCTGGTCTCTTTTTACCATATCAAGAGCTTTACTGGGATTGAACTCTTGTATAATATGATTATGAGACAGACGCACCAACATATAGTCTTCATCATATTCATCATAAATTGGCTCTGTGTCAAAATCACATGCGGAATCAACAAAGGTCTGTGGCTCTGTTTTGGCCACGATCCTCAGCGCGCGGAGCAGAGGTTTCTAACGAACAAAGAGAATGGGGGAGTTGCGGGCGTGCCACCTCGCGGACGAGGAAAAGGTTACAGGGGTGCGCTTGTCTTCTTGATCAGGCGAAGAGGGTTTCAGGTGCCACCTCAGACGAGGATTTACAAGCACAAGCGATCGATACTCACGGCGGCGTGAGCAGAGCAACTATAGAGAGTTCAGAGAGAAGCGGGGGATGTAGAGTCCGGAGGGCTCTGAAGAGGGGAACCTAGGCTGCGGCGCTTAGGGTTAGGGTTTCGAGGAGCTCGAAGGGTAATTGTTTTCAGTTGTATTTGTGTTTTTGTGTATTGTTTTGAGAGATAGCTTTTTGTTAGGGTTCGAGCCCCTTTATATAGTAGTTCGACTTGCGGCAGAAGAAAAGTGATTAGAATCCAAGTCGGACTCTGAAACCCTAATTGACAAGGACACGGTTTACTCCATGCGAACCAACCATCTTGTAACACATGTCCAATTCGCACACTTCATTCCGCATAGGGTATTGCTTCTGCGCTGCCAACTGTAGACTCCTATGCGAACTGGAATTAGGAGTATCCTCATCTCGCGGGCTGCTACAGGGTGCTATCTCGCGTGCTTCTGTAGCTCGCTTCCATTTCGCGGGCTATTGCAGCTCGCGAGCCTTAAAAGGGCTTTTTATATTTAAAATGGGCCACAGGGATTGGCCTGAAGCAAGTCAAAGACTTGTAAAAGTCTTCAACGTTTGTCGTGGTGCGTGCGGACTCCGCATGTTGCTTCCTCGCGAAGTCTTCTACGCGAGCCAGTTCGCCAGCTCGCCTCGCTTCGCCTACGCGGAGAGTCAATCTCGCCTCGCCTTGCGAAGTACATTTCCGCCTCGCCTACGCAGAGAGTCCATCTCGCCTCGCCTATGCGGACTGGCAAATAGTAATTCCGCGCGAAGGCATTCCGCGCGCGAGCTAGGTGTTCCACGCGAACTGCGTAGTCCGCCTATGTCCATTCCGCGCGTGAGCTAAGTGAAGTCCAGTTCGCCTCGAGCTAAGTGAAGTCTAACTTGGGTCGCGTGCGTTCATTGCCTACGCGGACTATCACTTGTAAACTTAGAGAAACTCCATCTCGCCGGTATGACATGGTCCAAGAAATAATTAATATTTACATAGACATTTACTGTCCAGTAAAATATTAATTTATGCGTAAACAGGCTCGACCTTCTTTGCAACCATAGGCATACATGGGACATGTACGTACTTCGCACATAAACCAAAGTTTCGTCTAGGCCTCTGAGCTTGCATATATAAACTCCAACGGTATTGGATAATGCAGCCACGTAATGGCACTGCAAGAACATATATTGGTTGATAATTAAGTTGGTCATTGTTTTGGCCATACTTGAGGAAACATCCAAAAGCTAACTGACAAAGTAGGCTTTCACCTATTCCTTCACTAAGACGCCCAGCAGCTTCATGAACTTGCTTCTCTAGGTTAATTAAAGAATGAAGGCGAGCTACACCTTGCCCCTCATGCGCCTGACCCGTGTCCACATATACATCTCGCATAGGAAAACTGGCTCCTTGGTCACCTATGTGAAATTATGGTTCGCCCTCATCAATGTTTGAACCACTTTCTTCTCCTAAGATGGACTGTTTTGTCCTATCTTCAAGTTTTTTTTCCTGAGGAACACCGTCAAATTTCGAGAGAAGATTATTATCCATAATCTCGCCAGCCTCGACCTCAGGTTCTTCGTCATTGATTGACAAAGTAGTTTCTTCTTTGGACGTAGGTTTGTCCAAAGGAAAATCTTCGCCAGTAGATTGGCTGCTAGGCAGTTCAATCTTTTTGGCAAGGACGTGTTCGTCAATTGTAGGCCTTACATTTAGGCATTGTAAAGCCTTTTCCAAGGCATCCCATCGCTGACGAGACTCCTCTAGAAAGGCCTTCCTTTCGGCTTTTTCCTTTTCTTTAGCAGCCTCTCTAGCAGCCCTTTCCTCAGCCAATTGCTCGAGAAGGGCAGCCATTTGCTTGGCACATTTTCTTTGGATGACAGCTCTTCGTTTGAGATGTTTTCTATGGATGGCATCTAATCTTTCATTGATGGCCGCTAATTTTTCTTGCCAATCCATTATCGCATCTTTGTTTCTAATCTTCGATCCCAAGAACCTATTCCGTGGTGAGAGATCGGCAAGCCGCGCTGTTATGGGGCTTGTACCGTGGTGATCTGTGCTTCAGAAAAGAAATCTGAGGTCTCCTGTATGGTGATTCTCCTGGTTTCCCTATGGTGAATCGCTTGTACTCCCGGTCCCACTAGGCGTGCCAATGTTTTGGCCACGATCCTCAGCAGGGGCTTTGAGAGACAGTAGCAGTCAATGCTTCTAGGGAATGCGAGGCGTGCCACCTCGCGGACGAGGAAAGAAAGTGGGGTGCGTCGGGTCTTGACTTCTTAAACAAGCGGTGGGGGAGGGGGGGTTACCGGTGCCACCTCGCGGACGAGGAATTTACAAGCACAAGGCAATTCGATACTTACGGTGTCGCGAGCAGAGCAACCAAAGAGAGATCAGCGGTGATCGGAAATAGAGTCCGAAGGGGCTCTGAGAAAACCTAGGCGGCGGCGCTTAGGGTTAGGTTTTTTCGAGAGGCTCGAAAGTATCAACTAGGTTGAAAGTTGTTTGTTTGTATTTTTTGTGTGTGTTTGAGAGAGTGTTGAGAGAGCTTTCTATAAGCCTTCGAGCCCTTCTATATAGTAGCTTTCCTTCTGCTAGAAGAAAGATAATCATAGTCCAATTCGGACTCAAATTAGGAACATCCTTATCCCGCGAGGTGTCACAGTCCTTGTGGAAACCTATCTCGCGTGGGCTCCGAAGCTTGCTTCCATCTAGCGGGCCCTTGAAGCTCGCGAGCTTTAAAAAGGCTTTTTTATTTAAAGGGCCACAGGAGTTGGCCCAAAGCATGTCAAAAACTTGTAAGAGTCTTCAACGATAAATGTGGCGTAAGTGATCACGTGCATGCGAACTCCGCCTCTTGCTTCTTCGCGAAGTCTCCTACGTGGAGCCATCTTGCCTCGCCTTCATGTACTTCTACGCGAAGTCCATCTCGCATGCAACCTGTATCATCTAGCTCGCATGACTTTGTCGGCGGGCCACTACTTGTAAACCCAATTATTTGGGCTCGCCGGTGTGACGTGGATCAAAAATTTAATTAATATTCACTTAGACATTTACTATTCAGTAAAATATTAATGTGGGTGTAAACACCTGGGTATCACATTGATCAGTTCAGTAGAGTTTGGATATCACATTGATCAGTTCAGTAGAGTTTGGGCACTGCTGTTGTGTTTATCTACTGACAAGAAATATTATGCAATAGCTGAAAATATAATATAGAAATTCAAACATATAACCAATAAAGGTACATGAGAAACATAGTATGCATCAGAATTCAAGCTTAATTGGTTTCCAAAAACTCAAGGAACCATATTGTTTGCAAAAAAATTGATTCCAAAACATGATGAACTACACATTATGTTTCTCTAATTTAAAAGCCAGCACATTCACTTTTAAGCACCCCTTTCTCCATGATTTTGGCTGCTTTGAGTAGGAGGATGTGTTGAAGCCAGTTGATGCACTACCATTTCCAGCAGAACTACCCTCCATTGCCAACTTCATTTTCTTCCATCCCTTTCTAGACTTTATGACATGGTCGTTGGTAGGTCTTGATTCGTTGGGTGGGGTTGATGCCCTTTGGACCTGTGGAACACAAACAAGACATTTCCAACACAATTCAACAACCACATTTGGCTTCACAGTTCCAACAAGACATTTTCAATACAATTCAACAACAACATTATTTCCAACAGTTAACAAAGCATTTCAGCAATATCCCTAAAACCAAAGTACTTCTGAAATACCAATGAAAGGATAGTAAAAAGATGCAAACACTACATTGTGTTGTGAAGTGGCTTAAAGCAATAAAGCATTCAAACAAAACGGAAAGACATTCTAAAGCAATGATCAACAAATGACTGTATATCTTCTAATGATCGCATAAACCCCATAGTGAAATGATAAGATGCAAGAACCATAAATTTAACTAGTACAAACACTGAGACTAAAAGCAAAGGTACAAAATCAGAAAAGTGCCTAACTGAAATTCTGACCAGAAAAGTTTTTGGTTAAAAACGATATGGTTCAACTAAGAATTAAAGCTTGGTGTCTTCATGACATTTGAAATAGACATCCTAAAGCTTGGTGTCTTCCCCACACAAAAAAACCTACTATCTAATTTTTGAGAAAAATCAAATCTGGTAATCAATAATCCCAATACTAATGCAGAGATGATATAGTAGAATTCACTTGCAAGATTTTATATCCCATCTAGATGTACACACAAACACAGAAACAAACCACTTAAGATATAGACCGTGTTTCAGTGTGATTGCTGAGGGGATGAATCACACAGAATGCGGGAACACCATCTTCAAGACCCATAATCTGTCAATCATGAATAAAGGGCGTCAAAGGGAAGACCAGATTTGCCGGCCTTCGACCCTCCGATGCCTAAATCAGCCATATGTGAGGAGAAATGAGATGTGAATAGGGTGGAGATGGAGTGTCCCCAAATAAGGGGTAGAAAGTGGTATTTATAGAGATAGGCTGGATGCACCCTAAAAATACCACTTTGCCCTTATTAGAGAGTGTATTACCATTATGCCCTCAAGGGATAGTGTAGGTTTCTTGGGCTTAGTTAAGGCCTAAGCACATTTTACGCGGCAATATGTGTCTTCTTAGGCGAGTATGACCGATGTTCTACGATGTACTAACAAGTCCCCAAGTCCGCGGTCAAGAGACTCTCTTGGGTGGGGACTTTATCTGATAGGATATCAAGAGTACGAGTCTTACTAGTGGCGACATAACCAGTCCCCAGTCCCCCAAGTCCCCGTGCAAGGGAGGGGATGGACCGGCTTCCTCTAAGTGGGGTATGTCGTGCGTTGCTATGTATGACTGAGACACTGGGGTCGTTGCTCCCATGTAGTGTCTGGAGATTGCAGGGCGATCGGGGGTCGAAGTTGAGGTACCGCTGGCAAGCATCTCGTGTGGGCAACGGGTACCGGCATGTTTGTATGCCTTAGGCGTTTTAGTAGCCTTTGATTTGTACCAGCTATATGCTCAAGCTAGCTGAGCTATTCCAGCATGCGTTCCAAGGGGAGATTGTGGTGATATATTTTGTGGTTGCCTCTAGGTGAGTGCTAGAGTGCCTACGTACCCGTTTATGGGATCAAACCAAACGTAGTTCCCCATTTCGCCGTCAAGGCAAGTGTGCCATCAAGGTGTGGTGAGGAGTGCCGCTGAGGCATGACGATGGTGTCACTGGGCATGGCCAGGGTGCCGTTGAGGCAAGGAGGAAGTGCCATTGAGGCATGGTGAGAGGTGCCACTAGGGCATAGTGAGAGCACGCTAGGAAGCGTGGCAAGGATATCGAGAGCATGCTAGGAAGCGTAGCCAAGATGCCGATAGGGCAAGGAGGGTGGTGCCAAAGTGTACCGAGAGCACGTCATGATGTGTGGTAAATGCCGGCATACAAGGCTATTGCCCAAGTCCCCCAGTGCCGTGAGAGATTGCATGTTTGTATGTCGGCTGTGTACACTAGTGGTGTGTGTAGCCTGAGGTTGCACCTTTGGGTGCTGGCTGTTTACACATGTTGTGTGTGTAGCCTGAGGTTGCACCTTTGGGTGCTGCTTGTTTACACATGTTATGTGTGTAGCCGTCTATGGCGTAGTCGAGAGGTCGGCATGACTATGTGCCATGTGAAATGAAGTGTCAACGATGTTTCACGTATGTTTTGTTGGCGTAAGTTGCATGGCTCTCGGTTGTGCCATGATCACGGCTCTTGTGTGAGAGAGTAAAATCATAGATAGATATATAGCAATGTATGGCTTGTAATCAAGTGTAGTAAGTGTCATATGGTTTGCATATGGTTTACAAGTATGTGTATTTAGCATGTACATGAGAATCTATGTAACATGTGTACGTGGTAAAGAGTGTTTGCTAACTCTATGACGTGTATATTATGATGCATGGGGCATGTTATTTGTATGATAATAACTCAATTAAGTAGTGTAAAGTAAGACTTATCTAGAGCCGTGTAGAGCCGCTATAGATATTGTGGAAAAATTGGAGTTGTTGATATGGGACCCCATATGTCGGTCAAAGAGCTTGGTATAAGAATCCCAATAGAGTAGTCAAACCAATGATATGATGTACTCATTGAGCTCATCATTGGAGATAATATTGCTCTGCCAAGAAGTAATGTATGTGTACCGACGCAGGGAAGAGAAGCCATGATGACAAATATGATAGTTTGTAGTGTGTGCCGATCATATTTGGCAAGTGGATGAGTAGACAAGGTGTAGTCATTTGATAGGGGCATGACTCATGAGAACTGTGTCATAATGCCCACAGATAGACCATAGAGAAGTATGTAGAATTGTAGATGAAGTTGTTTACGCCTAGATTAATATTTTACTGGACAATAAATGTCTATGTAAATATTAATTATTTCTTGGACCATGTCATACCGACGAGATGGAGTTTCTCCAAGTTTACAAGTGATAGCTCGCCAGTGAGACCACGCGAGCCAAGTTAGACTTCGCGCGGAACGAACTGCATGAGAATTTGACTTCACTTAGCCTTCACGCGGAATGGACATAGGCAGACTACGCAGTTCGCGTGGAACACTTAGCTCGCACGCGGCATGCCTTCGCACGGAATTACTATTTGCCAGTCCGCGTAGGCGAGGCAAGATGGACTCTCCGCATAGGCGAGGAGGAAATGCACTTCGCGAGGCGAGGCAAGGCAAGATAGCCAGTCCGCATAGGCGACGCGAGATTGACTCTCCGCATAGGCGAACCGAGGCGAGCTGGCGAACTGCCTCGCGTAGAAGACTTCGCGAGGAAGCGACATGCGGACTCCGCGCGCACCGCGACAAACGTTGAAGACTTTTACAAGTCTCTGACATGCTTCGGGCCAACCCCTGTGGCTCATTAAATATAAAAAGCCCTTTTAAGGCTCGCGAGCTGCAATAGCCCGCGAAATGGAAATGAGCTACAGAAGCACGCGAGATAACACCTTGCAGCAGCCCGAGAGATGGGGATACTCCTAATTCCAGTTCGCATAGGAGTCTACATTTGGTAGCGCGGAATGAAGTGTGCGAACTGGGCAGGTGTCACCAGATGGTTGGTTCGCATGGACGAAGCAGTGTTCTTGTGAATTAGTGTTTCAGAGTCCGACTTGGATTCTAATCACTTTGCTTCTGCCGAACCACTATATAAGGGGGCTCGAACCCTAACAGAGAACTCTCTCAAAAATCAATACAAACGACTCTCTCAATACAACTGAAACCCAGTTACCCTTCGAGCCTTCCTCGAAACCTAGTTACCCTTCGCTTGTGCTCGTAAATCCTCCTCTGAGGTGGCACTTGTAACCCCCCTTTGCCTGATCAAGAAGTCAAGCGCACCCCCAACAACATCTTTCCTCGTCCGCGAGGTGGCACGCCCGCAACACTCATCCTCCTTCTTTGTCTGCTAGAAACCTCTGCTCCGCGCGCTGAGGATCGTGGCCAAAACATTGGCACACCTGGTGGGACAAGGAGTACAAGCGATTCACCATAGGGAAGCCAGAAGAATCATCAATACAGTTTTCAGCTTCATCGGGATCGGAGATCGAAAGCAAAAAATGCGATAATGAATTGGGACGAATTGCAAGAAAAAATAGCAGCTAACCAAGAAAAAATAGCAACTAACCAGGAAAGAATAGCTGCCATCAGCAGGCGACAAGCTGAGCGGGCGGCCAGAGAGGCTGCTGAAAAAAATGAAAAGGTTTTACAATGCCCAAATGTAAAGCCTATAGTTGACGAGCATGTCCTTGCCAAAAAGATTGAGTTGTCTAGCAGCCAATCTCATGGTGAAGAATCTTCTTTGGATGAACCCACGTCCAAAGAACCTGCGGTCGAGGTCGTTGAGATTATAGGTCATTATCCTATCTCAAAGATCGGCGGTGTTCCACAGGAAAAGGAGTCTGAAGATAGGACAGAACAGTCCAGCTTTGAAGAAGTAATCGGTTCGCACACTGAAGGCGAACCACAACTTTGCATGATGGCGAACCACAACTTCCAACATGATCAAGGGTATGATCAACTCAAGCTTTGTCCAATTACTGGACGTGATCAAGACGCCGCCCCAAATCATGACAAACAAAATGCGATAACGGATTGGGGCGATTTGCAAGAAAAGTTAGCGGCCAGCCATGAAAGATTAGATGCCTTCCATAGACATCATCTCGAGCGAAGAGCTGCCGTCCAAAGAAGATGTGCCGAGCGAATGGCTGCCCTTCTCGAGCAATTCGCTGAGGAAAGGGCTGCTCGAGCGGTTGCTAAAGAAAAGGAAGAAGCCGAAAGGAAGGCTTTTCAGGATCAGTCTCATCAGTGGTGGGATACCATGAGAAAGGCTTTACAACGCCAGAATGCAAAGCCTACGAATGGTGAAGATTTTTCTTTGGACGGACCTACGTCCAAGGGAGAAGCTACTTTGTCAATCAATGACAAGGAGCCTGAGGTTGAGACTGGCGGAACTTCGGATAATGACCTTATCTCAAAAGCCGACGTTGTTCCCTAGGAAGATAAGTTTGAAGGTAGGACAGAACAGTCCACCTTAGAGAAAGAGAGCGAGTCAAACGCTGGTGGTGAACTGCAAGCTCGCTTGAAAGGTGACTCAAGAGCCAGCTTTCCTATGCGAGATGTATATGTGGACACAGGTCAGCTGCATGGGGGGCAAGGCGGAGCTCGCCCACTTTCTTTACCAAATCATGACAAGCGAAATGCAGCTGGACCAGAGCCTCTTGAGTTTCCTTTTCAGCCTATATACGCGGGGCGTCAAGGCTGGCGAGATCCGCTTCTCCCACTAATTCGCCTCGCCAATCTTATATTCACCAGCAAGATGCCTCAGTCCGCTTCGCCAATCCTAGGTCATGATAAGCTTAACTATACATGGTGTGGTGGTATACTTAGGCCAGCCCGTGATTGCACATTTCAATACTCTTGGACTCTCTACATGCAAGTTCAGAGGCATGTTTGTTATTTCACTCTAGTGTGCAGCAGGAGCTTGGCGGCATCTGAGCATGATGCTTATGGATGTCATATATCTGTATCAGGGGCAGAGGTGAATTCACTGGACTATAGTGACTCCAAAGTTGAGTTTGACACAGAGCCAATGTACGATGAATACAATGAAGACTATATGTTGGTATGTCTATCTCATAATTATAGACCACAGGAGTTCAATCCCAATGACACTCTTGATATGGTGCAAAGAGACCAGCAAGTGGGTCTTTTCCATGGTCAGTGTGTGGTTATTCCTAAAAACACCATGCATTATGACATGATAGTTGGCAACAAGGCTGACCTCAACGGTATACGATATACGAGAATGCAATTGATGATCATGATTGGTCAACAGAAAAGGATACGTGGGGGGCAGCGAGATGTACCCTACGAACTACCTTGCTCAAATTTTCAATTTGTTGATACGAAGACCTGCTCAACACTTGGAAATTCTCAACAGCGACAGTCTCATTTTGGAACCGTGACGACGTCGAGACTTGGAGTAAAGCATTGGTGGCCTCCCCCGTGGCCTAACAAAGGGTACCTAATCAAACTATGATACCCTTCGTTCTTTGTTATTAGCTTTCCTTCAGTTTTTACTCTTGTTTGCTTTCAGTTTCTTTCTTTCTCGCATTGAAAAGAGAAAATACAAAAAAAATCAAAAAGCAGAAAACCCAAAAGAAGATCCTTGGTCTTGCTGAAATGCAAGACAATGTTCTTGCCTTTGACAGGCTTGAACCTTACACCGGAGCCTATCCCTGAGGCTTGACAACAACAGGCATTCCGCATGCCTTCGAGTTACTGCCAGCGAAGTCAAGTCAGCAAGGCAATACAACTAGTTCGCAATTCTGAAAGTTGCACCAGCCATTACCAGACGGTCCACTTCGCGGACTCCATTCGAATGATCAAAAAAGCACTAGCCGGCTTGCCTTATACCGACCGAAAGCCCTGGATGTCTACTTTCCAGAGGATTTTATGGTTCGTCATTTCGCCATACCTGGAGAGAGTTATGGCAGTTTGAATTCACACAGGTCAGGATACGCGCGGATTTGCATTGTGCATTTTCAATGTGTTTTCATGACCTTGCAACATGCTTTCCTCACTGGGGGGCATCGGTACCACAACTCCTTCCCTGGGGGGCATGCTAAAGTTTTGATGTCCTTCATTCTTCTCAAGAAGCTTCAACCCCTAGACATCAAAACTGGGGGGCACATTGGGTAGATGTGTTCCAGTTATTTCAGACTTTGGACCTTCTTCAAGTGTTTTAGTCATTATTTAGGCCAATCCCTATGGCCTCCAAATCTCCAAGGTTGGTTCGCCATCTTCACGCGACCGTTCGCTGACTCATTTGTGTGCTTCTCAATGGTTCGCACTGGGAGGCAGCGAAGTATATACTGGGGGGCAGCGAAGTGCATGACCTCTTAAAATTTTTCAGCTTTATACTGGTTCGAACTGGGGGGCAGCGAGGTACTTGGCCATTGTCATTCCTTGTTTATCACCAAGTTGATTCGCCATTGCTTAGATCTTGCGAAGAGCCTTTTTTGGAATCTAGTCAAGTCACATGCGTCTGCTCAAGATACAACCATGCGAGCTACATTCGTTCGCGGTATATGCAATGTACTATGTCTTCTAAGTGGAGCAGGCGAATGCAGGCATTTTCAAGTTCAAGTCCAAATTGCCTAGGCGAGCCGTGCAGCAGTTCGCTACGATGCCTTACTGGGTGCTTGAGTTTCAAGGCCTATTCACAGGCTTGTTTCTTCACACTCCTTTTATGTATGACCCGAGCCAATACTATTGGCTTTGGAGCAACATGAACATAAACCTCTTCAGTCATTCTCGACATTTCATAACTTCAAGGCTAGGGGGCAATGTTTACGCCTAGATTAATATTTTACTGGACAGTAAATGTCTATGTAAATATTAATTATTTCTTGGACCATGTCATACCGGCGAGATGGAGTTTCTCCAAGTTTACAAGTGATAGCTCGCCAGTGAGACCACGCGAGCCAAGTTAGACTTCGCGCAAAACGAACTGCATGAGAATTTGACTTCACTTAGCCTTCACGCGGAATGGACATAGGCGGACTACGCAGTTCGCGTGGAACACTTAGCTCGCGCGCGGAATGCCTTCGCGCGGAATTACTATTTGCCAGTCCGCGTAGGCGAGGCGAGATGGACTATCCGCATAGGCGAGGAGGAAATGCACTTCGCGAGGCGAGGCGAGGCGAGATTGCCAGTCCGCATAGGCGAGGCGAGATTGACTCTCCGCATAGGCGAAGCGAGGCGAGCTGGCGAACTGCCTGGCGTAGAAGACTTCGCGAGGAAGCGACATGCGGACTCCGCGCGCACCGCGACAAACGTTGAAGATTTTTACAAGTCTCTGACATGCTTCGGGCCAACCCCTGTGGCCGATTAAATATAAAAAGCCCTTTTAAGGCTCGCGAGCTGCAATAGCCCGCGAAATGGAAATGAGCTACAGAAGCACGCGAGATAACACCTTGCAGCAGCCCGAGAGATGGGGATACTCCTAATTCCAGTTCGCATAGGAGTGTACAGTTGGCAGCGCGGAATGAAGTGTGCGAACTGGGCAGGAGTCACCAGATGGTTGGTTCACATGGACGAAGCAGTGTCCTTGTGAATTAGTGTTTCAGAGTCCGACTTGGATTCTAATCACTTTGCTTCTGCCGAACCACTATATAAGGGGGCTCGAACCCTAACAGAGAACTCTCTCAAAAATCAATACAAACAACTCTCTCAATACAACTGAAACCCAGTTACCCTTCGAGCCTTCCTCGAAACCCTAACCCTAAGCGCCGCCGCCTAGGTCTTTCTCCAGAGCTCTCCAGACTCTACCCCCTTCAGCTTCTCTCTGAACTCCCTGTAACTGCTCTGCTCGCGCTGCCGTGAGTATCGATTCGCTTGTGCTCGTAAATCCTCCTCTGAGGTGGCACCTGTAACCCCCCTTTGCCTGATCAAGAAGTCAAGCGCACCCCCAACAACCTCTTTCCTCGTCCGCCAGGTGGCACGCCCGCAACACTCATCCTCCTTTGTCTGCTAGAAACCTCTGCTCCGCGCGCTGAGGATCGTGGCCAAAACAAAAGTGTTGTTGACAACTCGCTGTTGGAGCTTGGCTTGATATGATTATATAGTGCCGAGGGGGCATGGTAAAGTGGCAATTGATCGCTATCAAGGTAGCGAGCTAGATTGGATACGAACTTGGTTAACATACGAACCAAATAATGGACAGCGCCTATAGTCACGTGGTCTCGGAGAGAAGTATTTAGCCAGAGGCATAGATAGTAATCATATAGTGGGATAGATGCATCATGTATGCGTCAATGCATGTAGCACAAAATATATGTGGCTATCGATTAACCTTCAAAGAAATAATGGAAGTATAGTGTGGGGTGTCTGCTTGTGAGCTCTGCATGCAACACTTAGTCGATTGTGGAGGACGTGTAACTCAGTCTCAGGAAGGGGAGGTGCCGGGAGCAGGCTGCTGGGTGCCGAGACCACAACTCTTTCTTTGTTTGAGTTGTTGTGGCGGGAGCCAGGAAGGGGAGGTGCCGAGAGAGAGGTCGTTGGATTGCTGAGACCATAGGTGCCAGTAGTGATGAGTCTTGATACCAAGAGATGACTTGTTTCGGGAGCCGGGAGGGCTAGGGATTGGTCTTGGGACGGAGACACGGAGAGTAGAGGAGTAAGATTATGGTGGTGGGGCGCCGAAATGAGAGGCCGGGGAGCTCGAGAGAGAGACACCGAGACACGGGAGGGCGTCCCCGGGAGAGGGGTGCCAAGCGGGTGCCAAAGGCGAAGGCAAGTCCCGGTGGCAGAGACCCGGGGGGGTGGGTGTCGAGATTGGGGTCGCGAGAATGAGAGCATATCCCTGCCGGGCCGGGACCTTGTGTCGCCGCCGTGACTGGCGTGGCTGGTCTCGCTACTGGAATAGGTGTTCAAATCAGTTTTTTTTTTTTTTTTTTTTTTTGTATCCTACTGCCGGGAGAGAGGAGTCCCAGGAGGTCGGGATGGAGAGCTGTGTATGTGTGCGAGTCCGTTGGGGGAATTGGGGAGACCAGGGGAGTCCGCCAGGGGAACTAGCAGTGGGGGTGCCGAGATTGAGGTCGTGAGACCGGGAGCATATCCCTGCCGGGACCTTATGTCGCCGCCGTGACTGGCGTGGCTGGTCTCGCTACTGGAATGGGTCTCGCTGGATTGACAACATATCATTTTCGGGAAGCTACAGCTAGGACGTTGTGTCATAGCTGAGGGAAGCTGGGTGTCCTGATCAGTTCTTTGGGCGTTACTCACCGGCGCGTGGGTCTTGGCCGGAGGTCAGGGAGGCCACGCTGGATTCATTGGAAGACGACGAGTATGATGGCTGGGAAGGTGAGCTACCTTGCGGTGGTTGAAAAGCTGAAAAGTATAATTTCTACTTTCTCTCACCTCAATTTTCACAGTGTTCGAAACCCAGAAGCTTGAAAAGCTGATTTACATTTAAGTGAGATGTGATATTGGGAGGATTTATATGAGAAGGAGAGGGAGAAACAGTGTCGTTGGGGAAAGAATAATTTCCAGAAAAAGAATTCCAACCGGATCATGAATATGCTCATGGTGAGCCATGTGAGGGTTTCCACTTGAGCTACCCTCCTTCTAGCGCCAATTGTTTCAGTGTGATTGCTGAGGGGATGAATCACACAGAATGCGGGAACACCATTTTCAAGACCCATAACCTGTCGATCATGAATAAAGAGCGTCAGAGGGAAGACCGGGTTTGCCGGCCTTCGACCCTCCGATGCCTAAATCAACCATATGTGAGGAGAAATGAGGTGTGAATAGGGTCGAGATGGAGTGTCCCCAAATGAGGGGTGGAGAGTGGTATTTATAGAGATAGGGTGGATGCACCCTAAAAATATCACTTTGCCCTTATTAGAGAGTATATTACCATTATGCCCTCAAGGGATAGTGTAGGTTTCTTGGGCTTAGTTAAGGCCCAAGCCCATTTTATGCGGCAATACGCGTCTTCTTAGGCAAGTATGACCGATGTTCTACGATGTACTAACAGACCGTCAGAACAATCAACAAAAAGCTGCAAGTGCAAAAATCTTCACAACTAAAAGAGAGGCTGCAGTTATAGAAATCCTTGTAGCACACCCTTGCAAACGAAGAACAATCAACATTTCGATTAACTGTGCAACACGACCAGAAGCAAAGGACTAACACCACCTAAGAGCAATGATGATACTACACAAAAATAAGTCTTCTGACTTGACTCAGAATTTTTTGCAACTCAGCATTATAAACTTCAAAACTTCAAACCAAAGAAGTATGTATAGCTATAACAACAGGAAACAATGCTGATTTGTCATCATTTGTCATATCATCCCACAGTTCAAATCTGAACATATAAGTATATAACTATCAATGAACTCAAAACAAATGACAGTTGATCACAAATCTGCATTGTCTACAATAATCAAATAATCAGCATTGTTTCCGAATTGCAATTCCCTACAACAATCCAAAGAATAAAATGGCATTCAAACATTTCAAAACCAATTAGATAAGTAACATACAAACAACAGGGTATCAATTTCCATCAAGCAAAAAATATTAAAATCAAAATTCTAATCAAACAACAAAAGGAACCAGTATACCTTCTTCTTGTTGGTAGTGCCGGTCTCCTTTGTCCTAAGATCTGCTCAGTTACAGCGCACAGCCAGTACCTGTTGGGGCTGAAGCACAGAGCATGAATAATTGCACCAGCCCCAAGCGAGTACAGCCTCTTTCCCGCGGCCAAATCCCACAGCAAAATGACTCAATCTTTGCCTCCACTGGCACACAAGGAACCATCAGGAGACACCGCCACAGTGTTCACATAGCCATTGTGGCCCTCGAGGGTGTTCCATGGTCGCGAGAGGTCGAGAAGATCTGACGGTTGTCGATGGAGTAGGCGACGGAGAGGACGTCCATGGTGTGGTCGACGAAGCGGCGGGCGGAGACGCCCTGGGCGAAGTCCCAGAGGCGAAGCTCGCCGTCCCAGGAGCCGGAGAGAGTGAATTTGCCGTCGGAGGAGAGGACGACGTCCTGGACAAAGTGGGAGTGGCTGGTAAGGCGGCGGCGGGGGACGAGAGAGAGATGGGGCTGTCGTGGCTTACCATTGGCTAGAGAGCTTCGGCTGCGTCGGTCTGCTCTACAATCTAGGGGTTTTGAGAAAAAGGGGTTGCGGAGAGAAGAGATGGAAATTGAGGGACTGTGAAGTCGAGTTCCGACTCGATTACGATGCCTGTCTGGGTAAAATATCGTTTTTGCCTTTTTTTGGTGGACCTAATGTTGGCCACGTCAGCAAATAGACGGCACCGGAAATTGGCCTCAGGCCTTTCTTTGGTAGCAAAAACAACGTTTAGGTATCACATTGATAGTTTTTAAAGTTTGGGTACCACTTTGACCGTGCCACAAGAGTTAGGGTACCGATGCTGTCAAAACTTCTTTATAAAATACCTTAACTTGTTTAGAACAGGTCCAAGTCAAATGATTCGAAGCACTTCGATCTTATTTTGGCGTTGTTTCTGCACAATCCCGGATGGGGCTTGCAGAAGCTGATGGTGGGTTATCCTCCTCTGGGGGCCTGCAACAACAAAGGCGACCGGGATATTCCGGTCTTTCCTCCTCCGAAGCTTTAGTCAGTATCTTGGTTAGAATGTTTGATGAGGGTAGTTAATGATACCTGACAAGCTGGTGGCTGGGCCATATTCATGGCCCAGGGTGGGTTCTCTTCTCTTCTTGGAAAAAGATGTGGGACAATTGCCTCTGCTATTACTTCGAATGCCCAGCTCCCTTATGCCTTCTACAGCCGCTCCCGGCCCAATGCCGCCAATGAGGTCGGGCCCGGCCCATGCACAAGGATGGGAACACCAAGGTGGGCTCAACTGTCTTGACCGTAGGGTGCTGGTGCTTGCTAGTTTACAGGATTGGGAGGTTGTTTTATGCACAACCGACTACAAGTCCCCCCAGGTTCCTGTTCAAGACACATCTTGAGTGGGGACTTGCTAAAATAAGCTCGTAGACCAGTATATGATTTTGGATGGGTCCCGCCCATAGTCCCCCCAAGTCCGGACTCATGACATGAGTTGAACGGGTGTTGCGAATTCGGGGTCTACTTTTCTTGTTTTCTTCACTCAGGACTGATATTTACCGAGCGAGCTGTGGAGTGCAAGGACTGGAATTGTCACGCGGACGGAGGAGTTCGCTCCGCACACAAGTTCGCTCCGCGGACATGGACGATCTCGGTGACATACGCGAGATGGGTCTTGTACCTGGGTGTTACATGCGAGGTGCATCTTGTACCTGGCACTGTGTTATGATCACGGTGACACGCGAGATGAGTCTCGAACCTCGGTGCTCCGCCAACTGAAACATCCTTTTACGACCATCCGGGTGTGACATTTTCCATGGACAAAGGTAGCGGGCCCTTTCCATATCTTGTGTTACTACTCGGGTGACGGGGTGTTAACGCCGTCTGTGGTTTATCAAGCCACTTGCTCTGTTTTTAAAGGGAAGATATAAAATTCGTCTTTTGGTTGATTACTTATGCCGATTGGTGGAGTTCAGCCAAGATATTTTTTGTACGGTCTCGGTGGCTCTCACCCGAGATGGATCTTACACTTGGTCTTATGAGCTCAGTGATATTCACCCGGGATGAGTCTTGCACTTGTGATCTCGGTGACTCTCACCCGAGATGGGTCTTGCACTTGTGATCTCGGTGACTCTTACCAGAGATGGGTCTGACTCTTGGTCTTATGGTCTCGGTGGCATTCACCCGAGATGGGTCTTGCACTTGTGATCTCGATGACTCTCACCCGAGATGGGTCTGACTCTTTGTCTTATGGTCTCGGTGGCATTCACCCGAGATGGGTCTTGAGGTTTGTGCGTTGCTGTGGTAGGGGCATTAAATGCATGTTCGCCAAATGTCGCGATATTCCTAGGGATGTCTGCCAAGCAATGAATGCACGTCGCTTCATTCTTTCCTACGGTGGTGTAAGCCACGTGACATCATCCTGCGGTTTGATCGGATGGCTAGGGGTGACTCGGTTTCGTTTACTGTGTTTTTTAATGCGTTGGTTCGTGGATCGAGGCGACTGCTCGCTGGATCCGTATAAACGCTTACCCCCCGCGCTTTTCGTCTTCACTTAATCTCACTCTCTCTCTCTGTTAACTCGGTTTCTCTCTGCGTTCTCTGTGTTTCTCTGCGTTCCCGGTGCGTCTCTGCTTTTGCTTCACTTTCTGTTTTCTGCCTTTGCCGCGTCCTGTCGCTCTGCCGCCACCGATTCTACGATTGTGAGGTGTTACCGGACCTCTGAGCTTCCGGCGTTGCTACTGCGTCAACAATCAGATAAGTTTCTGTTCCACGTTTGCTTCGTTCAACTATACTTTGTCTAGGCCCTTGCGCTGTGTTGCTTGTGTGTTTTTGGGTAGAACTGGGGATGTTAGCGTTCGATGGATTTCTAGGTGGAGTCTGTGTTAAATTTGAATTAATGTGTACTCCCGGCAACGCGTACTGATAGATCTTAGGGTTTGTTATGCGAGGGTAGATGTACTCCCGAAGTTCGACCGATCTAAGCGGGGCGAGTACATCCTCTCGACCGATAGTGGACAACGACGAGAGGATGGAAGAGTACATTAGTCAACCATCCCGCCCGGGTGAATCATCGTCGACGAGGTCTGTAAAAGTATCCAAAGGTATACCGGCCCGAGAAGTCGATTGGTCCGTCGGGATTTTCCATGGCGTCCCGATGACCAACGTCGCAAGCTCGATAAGGCGATATATCTTGGAGGATGGCACCGTGTGCGATGAGCTCGGGGGTAGCATGTCTCCGGCCGAGATAGAACAATTCCGCGACTGGGGGATCACCCCTACGGTTACCTTAAGCGGCTTGTACGAGGGCGAGTTGGCGTGCTGTCCGAGAGACGGTTTCGTGGCGATGCACGAGCACATGTTTAGGAATGGGTTGTGCCCAACCGGTTTAGATATATTCAGGAGCAGTCCTTCTTGCTGTCAGAGATCGAGAAGTGACGTATCGGGCGGATATATGCGGCTTGGCCCTCAAATGAGGATCGAAGCTCGTACAACCTGACCCGGTGGGCTGTCCTGGTTCACTGTGAACTCGGCTGTATGCCTGGTGGGGTTTCAAGTTAGCGTAACTTGTTTTCTGTTCTCGCTTTTCATTGGCCTTTTATTCTTGGTATCCGTGATCTTGACTGTTGGTTTTATTTTTAGCGAGAATACCCAGGCGAAAACACCGTGAGTCACACCCGAGCGATATGGAGTCCGACATGGATTTGCTGAGCAAACTCTTGGAGGTTGGGAAAAAGGCCTCCCGCATTGTGGTGCATCTTGCAGATGACACTACCTGTGTCTCGGATGAAGCAGTGCTGCTGGAGATACCCGACGAGGGATACGGGAAACCGCCTTCGGACAAAAAGGGGCCCGCCCAGACCTGTGACGTGGTCAACGTCCCTTTGGGTGAGAAGAGGAAGAGATCATCATCCAAGAAATCGAAGTTCCCGCGGGATGAAGGCGTGACTTTGACGGGATTGAGTGTTTCGGGTGCCTCGCCCTCTGGGAAGAAGGAGAAGGGTGCCAGTTCCACGGCCGGAAACCAGATTACAATGAGCGCTCTCGCTCCGGCATTTCCTCAAATGCGGAAGGCCCCCATCCGGCAGATCCTAGACGAGTATGGGTGTGCGAACGAAAAATTTGTCCGTGCCATGGTGGGCGACTTGAAGGGTATTGAATTGGACCGGATCAAGGTCGGGTCCAGAACTCTTCAAGAGAACTGACGGTATGCCCGGTAGGCAATGATTAAGGTAATCTTCTCCCGGTTATTGTTGTTGTTCTGTCACTGTTCGGGATGTTGAACTAACTTTATTTGCTTGCAGGCTCTCTTTGTTGTCTATGCTATTGACGCCAGCGAGGATTCCAACGAGATGAAAGAACGGCTAGCCAGTCTGAACGGCCAGATCAGCTATCTCGGGGCGGAGCGGAAGATGGAGAAGGATTTGGAGGCCGAGAGGAAGGAGAAATGCTCGTTGGTCAACAAGCTGGCCAAACTTAGCCTCCACACCAAAGAGCTGGAGGGAAAGGCTGAAAGGGTAATTGCTTTGGAGTGCGACATAGAAGCTCTTCAGCGGGAGAACGCGAAGCTGTGGTCTGGCCTGAAGGTGAGGGACGACCAGATAGCGGATCTGCGGAGCCAGATCCTCGCTCAAGGCGAGCTTACAGTTGCCCGGTTCAAAGAGTCGGATGAGCTGAAGACTATGCTCAAAGCCGCTCGGGGGAGTGGCATTACCGAGAAATTTGGTGTCTGGAGCCGCCTTGGGTACCTGGACAAGGCCAAGATGACGGCCGACTTGCTCGCTGCCCGGGAGGCCAAAGAGAGGGAGGCCAACTCCAGTGCCGCGGCCGAGAAAGAACCTGAGATAGGTGAGCTATCCGGGGGGGTTGCTGAAGAAGGAATTGGTGGAGAGGTTGACTTGGCTGAATCGTCCGGGAACAAAGGAGAGGATCCCGGCCAATCATAGGCTGTAATTTATTTTGGTCGCCCTTGCTTTTGTAAAACAATGGCCTCTTGCCGTATCCCGGTGATCATACATCCCGGTTGTTTTTGTAAATACCCATTGGTGGTATACCCGCCCGACATCCCGGGTTTTAATTTATTATGCCTTGGCTAACCTTATTGCTTACGTCGCCATGTTATACATAATTTGTATTATGCCTGTCCCGCTTGGTGTTACTGTGGGAATTCAATAATGTTTCCCCTTCATGTTACTCGGGATCGTATTGACTAATGTCTCCCGGCGGATTACCTATCATTAGAGTTTGAATTGGACTTTCCACTCGTAGATTCATTCAAAACGAATGGAGGCATCCTCCGGGATTGGGTGTTTCTTTTCTTCTCCCGGGGACAGTAATACTTACAATCGTACTTATTATAAAAGTGGAATGGACCTCGGTCCTTCATACGGGGTAGAGTTTGAGGTGCTCCGTGTTCCAAGGCCGCCCAGTGACTGCCCCATCCTAGTCCCGGAGAAAGAAAGTTGATGGGCTGACCTCTTCAATGATCTCATACGGTCCTTCCCAGGTTGGGTCCAGGGCCGCCGTCTTTGTCATGATTGTCTTCATTACCCAGTCCCCCAGTCCCAATGTCCGGGTTCTGACCTTCCTATTGTAATGGCGTGCCACTCGCTGCTTATAGACCTGCTTGTGTAAATGTGCTCTCTACCTTCTTTCCTAGATGAGGTCGATGTTTAACCGGAGGCCCTCCTCATTGGTGGCGGCATCAAAGTTCTCCACCCTTCCCGATGGTATCAATGTCTCGATTGGCAAAACAGCCTCCGTGCCGAAAGCCATACTAAAGGGTGTTTCTCCTGTTGCTTCAGTTGTCGTGGTCCTGATTGCCCACAACACCTCCGGTAGCTTCTGCGCCAACAGACCCTTTGCATCGTCCAACTTCTTCTTCAGTAGTTTTTTAATGATTTTGTTAACTACCTCCACCTGGCCGTTGGTCTGAGGGTGCGCCACCGAGGCGAAGACCATCTTAGTGCCCATGTCCTTCGCGAACTCGATGAGATGGAGATTGTTGAATTGCGTGCCATTGTCCGTGACAATTGTCTCTAGGACCCCGAATCGGCAATATATGTTTCTCATCAGGAAATTCTTCACACACTTGGTGGTTATTTTTCCCAAGGGCTCTGCCTCCACCCACACGGTGTAGTAGTCAACGGCCACTATCACGTATTTGAACTGTCCGGGTGCCGTCGGCAGAATCCCGATGAGGTCAAGGCCCCACTGTGCGAAAGGCCAGGGTGACAACAATATGGATAGAGCGATAGGAGGGGACTGTATCCCGGTTGCATGTAGATGGTATTTTCGGCATCTCACCGACATCTTATCTGCCATGGCGCCCATGTTGGGCCAGAAGAAACCTGTGCACAGTGCCTTGTGCGCTAACGACCGGGATCCAGAATGATTCCCCCAGACCCCTTCAGGTATTTCTCCCATGATCGCTTCACCTTCCTCCTCAGTCACGCAGTTCAGGTTTGGGAAACTGTAACCTCTTCGGTACAGCTTCCCGTTCATGAGCGTGTACCTCGCACATCTTGATTGGAGTGTTCGTGCTTCACGCCTGCCTTTCGGGCGTACCCCTTCCTTCATGAATTCGATTATGGGGTCCATCCATGTAGGCTCTCCGGGTCCCGCCTGAACCATGAATATCTCTGAGATTGTCTTACTGATACTCGGTTTTTCAAGAAACTCGATCCTTGCCTTCTTCTTTCCTTTACCTGGCCCTCCGGTGGCTAAGCGAGTGAGGGCATCCGTATGACGATTTTCCTTCCGAGGGATGTGGAAGAGTGGCCGACGTGAACCGTTGTATGAATGCTTTCGAAAGTGCTTGGTAAGAGCTCAGCTGGGGCTCCTTTGCTTCAAAGCTACCGTTGACCTGATTCACAACCAACTGTGAATCACTGAACACTGCCACTCTATCTACACCAATGTCTCGGGCGAGTTGCAGTCCACCAATCAAGGCTTCGTACTCTGTTGCGTTGTTTGATGCCTGGAATTGAAATTCCACTGCGTACTCATGCTTGAACCCATCGGGGGTCTCCAATATTATTCCCGCCCCGCTTTTATTTCTCGTCACCGAGCCGTCGACAAAGAATTTCCAGAATGGTGTCGATGACTCCTCGGCTTGTACCTTTGCGTATGGCTTGGAATCTGTTTCCTCCTAGCCGGGTTCGGATGACTCCCCCACTGCTTTCATACGCTTGAAATCTGCCGGTTCCCCCATTACTGCCATGGGCGTGAGCTGGGATATAAAATCGGCCGCTGCTTGGCCCTTTATAGCTATTCTCGGCCGATAATGGATATCGAAGTCTCCCAATTCAATGGCCCATTTAACCAGCCTCCCGCTGATTTCCGGCTTTTGCATGATCTGCCTCAGGGGGTGGTTGGTATAAAGGGTTATTGAGTGGGCCTGGAAATAATGCCTGAGTCTTCTAGCAGTTACTATAAGAGCCAAAGCAAGCTTCTCGACGTCCGGGTACCTGCTCTCGGCCAGTGTGAATCCTTTCCCAGCGTAAAATACTGCATGCTCAACGTCAGACTCTTTTCTTATGAGCATCGAGCTGATCGCCGACTACGATGCGGCGAGGTACAAGTAAAGCATCTCGCCCGGGATTGGTTGGATAAAACGGTGCAGACGTGAGGTACGCCTTTATCTGCTTGAAAGTCTCTTCCTGTTCGGACCCCCACACTATCTCCTTACATCTCTGGTCTCGTAACAGCCGGAAGAAAGGGGCACACTTATCTGTGAGCCGTGACACAAACCTAGACAGCGCGACGACCTTCCCGGCCAACGACTGCAACTTGTTCCTTAGCGTGGGTCTTTCCATGTCTAAGATAGCCCTGATTTTCTCCGGGTTGGCTTCGATTCCTCGCCGGCTGATTATATGACCCAAGAACTTTCCTTTAACGACCCCGAAGATGCATTTTTAAGGGTTCAACCTCATCCCGAACCTCATTATGACTTCGAAGACCTTCTCAAGATGCCCTACATGCTCCTCGGCCTTCAGATTTTTGAACAGCATGTCATCGATATATACTTCCATTATGTTCCCGAGGTACTAGACGAACATGACATTCATCAGCTGCTGGTAGGTTGCTCCCGCATTCTTCAGCCCGAAAGCCATTACCTTGTAGCAAGACAAGCCCCTGTCGGTCGTGAAAGTCGTGTGTTCCTCATCCCTTGGATCCATCCGGATCTGATTATAGCCTGCATAGGTGTCTATGAAGCTCATGAGGTCAAACCCGGGCGTGGAGTCCACTAGCTGATTGATGCGCGAGAGCGGGAAACTATCCTTTGGGCATGCCCTATTGAGATTCGAGTAGTCCACGCACATCCTCCATTGCCCAGTTGCCTTCTTTGGAACCATGACCACGTTGGCCAGCCATTGGGGGTATCTGACTTCCCTTATGAACCCGATGTCTATTAGCTTTAAAACTTCCCCCTTCATTGCTTCATACTTTTCTGGCTTAAACGTCCTCCGCTTTTGCCGTACGAGAGGGAATCCGTCCTAGATTCCTAGCCTGTGTGTGACGATGCCGCTTGCTATCCCGGGCATGTCTCTGTATGTCCAGGCGAACGCCCCGCTGTTTCTCTTTAAGAAGTCGATCAAGGCCGCTCGCACCCCGGGTGACTGCCACGTCCCGATGGTCAACTTGCGATCCGGGAACTCCTCTGAGATTGATACCGCTTTTGTTTCGTCTACTGATCCCGAACGTTCCTCCTCTGAGTCAACATCATCACTAGGATCCATGTAAGGGTCTGAGAGTGATGTCGTGGGCTGGCTGGCCGACATGACCTCTGACCTTCTCCTCCCGTTGTCTACCGCATAGCAGCTCCTTGTCGCCCCCTTGTCGCCCCGGATCGTGATGATTCCGGTTAGGGTCGGGAGCTTCATCATCAGCATATGGCCAGCAACAAATGACTTCAACTTCCACAAGGCCAGTCTACCCAAGATCCCGTTGTAAGACGATTCACAGTCAACAACGATAAACTCAATCGTTGATCGGGCGACCCCCTCCCGTCCTTCCAAGCTTACTCTAAAGCTATCTGAACCGAGAGGTTGAACAACATCTCCCGAGAAGCTAATCAGCGGTTCATGGTCCTGGAGCAACTTATTGCTTCCTCGATGAAGTCCTTTCCAGGCACTCCTAAACAATACGTTAACTGAGGCTCCCGTATCAATGAGGATCTTCTTCGTGATATAGTGATCGAGTTGTAACGTTATCAGGAACGGATCCTCATGCTGCTTGATTCCCTCCTCTTCCTCTTCCAGGAAGGTTACGGACTTCCAACCGGCGGTTACCCGCTGATTGTTACTACCAAAGGCGTAGACTTCCCTGCCATCCCGTTGTCCCGTATATTGCTTTTTTGCCTAGTTGCTCCTATGATCTATACGGGACCCGCCAAGGATGGTGTTGATTGTTCCATATACCTCGATTGCCCCCGTGTTCCTCGGCCCGGGTACATACTGCTGCAACTTTCCTTCTTTTACCCAGCGCTCTACCGCTCTCTTCAACTCTATACAACTGTTAATGTTATGGCTCACCTCTCCGCGGTATCCACAAAATTTTTCGGTGTCTTCCTTGGTGAGCCGAGAGGGTGGAAACTTCCGAGCCGGGGGAGGCGGAATGGCAGTCCTATTCTCGTTCCATATCGCCTCGTAAGTAGCGTTGAGCGCCGAGAAATGTTCCAGGCCTGCCGACACCGTTCTCGCATACCCGGTATCTTTGTAGGAACCTTTGGCTTTCCCATGCGCGCTAGGCTGCTTCCCTGCTTTCTCCCAGTTTCTTTCCCTGTGCCTCTTTCCAACCGGGCTCGCGTCCGGTTCCTGCTCTCCCTTCCATGCTCTAACCTCTCAGATCACCTGCACCAGGGACCCACCGTCTCTCCCTTCGTCTTTCCTTTTCCCAGTCGAGGTTCCCCCATAAGTATCATGGTCCGCTTGTGCGTGCCAGATTGCCATGTCCATAAGCTCGTCGTAGTCTTGTGGATTTTCGATTTTTACCGCATATAAAAACTTCCCGGGCAGCAATGCTTGAATGAATGCCAACTCCGCAACCTTCTTGTCGAAGCTCCAAACCCTGGCTGTTGCTCCCTGCCACCGGTTCACGAAAGCTTTCAAGCCCTCTCCCCTATCTTGCTTTACTTTGAACAGTTGGGCTGTGTTTTGCCCGTCCGTTCGTAAAATGAATCTATTGACGAACTTGTCTGCCAGCTCTCAGATGCAGTCGACCGAGTTTGACGGGAGTTCGTGGAACCAACTTAGCGCTTCCCCTGCAAACGTCTCCTGGAACATATTGCAGCATACTGCATCCGAGTATCCTTTAGCGTTCGTGTGGGACTGAAAACTATCGAGGAAGAGGTGGGGGTTATGATCCCCATTGTAGCTGAGTTTCAGTGGCTTGGCTGCGTTTGGCCGGACGGATCGGGTGATTGCTCTTGTGAATGGTCCCCCTCTCTCCTCGAAACTCGCACGGGTCGGGTTACGCATTCCCCTTCTCTCGGTGTCCGAGATTCGTTCTGCCAGACTCGCCACACTGTCCCTGATGGCTCTTCAGGTTTCTTCCAATTCTCCCTGCCTTCCAGTTTGGACCTCCGAGATTGGCTCGAGCAAGGGCGGCGGTCCCTCGTTCCGCATCTCATCTGGGAACAGGTTCTTCCCAATGTGCACGGTCCTACAGTTCGTTCCCACCGGGGTGCCTGTCTGCCGAGATGTGGCTGCCCGATCCAACTCACCCACCCTATCCAATGCCTCCCGGTGCTCAACCCCTCTAGCTAGTGCTCTCATGAGCGTGGCATTATCTCGTTCCAACCTACTCTCCCTCCCGGAGGCCTCTCCCCGATCCTTAGCACTTTGCTGCTCTAGACGGGTGATTTGGGTCCTCATGTCTTCCAACATTTCCGCCACCTTCTAGGGATTGAGGTCCAGCGGCACATATTCCGGGGTCCCATCCCGCAAGTCTCTCCTCGTAATTCCTGAACTTCCCTCTCCTGACTCTAGGGTCTGTCCATACGTCATCTCTCTTCGCCCTTCGAGTCCCGCTTCCTGGTCTTGCTGCTCGGTTAACTCAGCCATCGAGTCACGCTGGCACTTTTAGTAAGATATTCCCATAGACGGCGCCAAATGTTTCTACACAATCCCGAATGGGGCTTTCAGAAGCTGATGGTGGGTTATCCTCCTCTGGGGGTCTGCAACAACAAAGGCGACCGGGATATTCTGGTCTTTCCTCCTCCGAAGCTTTAGTCAGTATCTTGGTGAGAATGTTTGATGAGGGTAGTTAATGATACCTGACAAGCTGGTGGCTGGGCCATATTTATGGCCCAGGGTGGGTTCTCTTCTCTACTTGGAAACCGATGTGGGACAATTGCCTCTGCTATTACTTCAAATGCCCAGCTCCCTTATGTCTTCTGGAGCCGCTCCCGCCCCAATGCCGTCAACGAGGTCGGGCCCGGCCCATGCACAAGGACGGGAACACCAAGGTGGGCTCGGCTGTCTTGACCGTGGGGGTGCTGGTGCTTGCTGGTTTACGGGCTTGGGAGGTTGTTTTATGCACAACCGACTACAGGCATTTTCTGACTAATCCAGAGAAGCTTGTGGATTTGCGCTGCAATTGCCAAGTTATTTATGTCCAAATTAGGGTAGTGGGCTATCAGAAATATTCATCTCAAAAAAAAAAAAAATAAAGCACATCATTTGACAAAAGAAAATGTTAAATCAATAAATCCGAAGGCTGAGAGAATTATTATCAACTTAAGCGGTTTTGTTCTTTACGCATGGATGTAAATATAAGGGTGATTAAGCATAACTTATTTGGTTAATTTTTGGTTAGGTGAACACTTAAACATATAGAGATAAACTTTCATCCTCTCTCTAGACACCCTATAGAAAATACGCTCTCTCTCTCTAGGACGTCGTTGGCGGTGCTAGCTTTTGCATGTCATGTTGCACCCTAGGGTTGGCAACGTTGATTGCCCTAGCTGGTGCACGTTGGGTGTGGCTAGATGGGTTGTTTGTTTCTAGGGAGTGTCTCAGGCTCGGAAGATTAAATCAAAAGGGGTTCTCTCTCTTCTCTCTTGATTGATTGAGTCGTGGCTATGGAAAATTCTACAATGTGTTAATGCATGTGAATGATATGAATCATGTGATGCATCAACTTTGTAAATTGAGTCCTCAAACTAATAATATTAGTCCTCGAAATTGTAATATGAGTCCTTAAAGTTGTAAAATTTTCTAGTTACAACATTAGTAATCATGTGTCCTTAAAGTGGTAAAATGTGTATTTAAAGTGGTAATTGACTCCTCAAAGTGATTAAAAAAAAGTTGTTACAACTTTGATGACTCAATTACCACTTTAAGAACAAATGAGGACTAATGTTGTAACTAATTTTTTTATAACTTTAACGACTCATATTACAACTTTGAGGACTAATATTACTATTTTAAGGACTCATTTTACAACTTGAGGACAAAGTTGATACATCACATGCATCAACACACCCTAGCCTTACCCCGTGGCTACATGTTAGAGTGGTCAGGTGTAATACCCCAGAGTTTCATATCATTTTCCTTGTGTTATTCCCATAATTAATGAAGGATTATTTATGAAAATTCTTATTTGGTTATGCGAAGTTGAAGTTTCGGGAGTAAATTTTAATGTGCTTTGACTTTTAAGAGGCCAAAAGTTCACTTTTTTTTCTGTAAGTTATTTGTGAAAACTTCCTTCATGAAAGTTGTAGAGTTTGGCGATACGAGTTCGTAGACATGCGGCACGCGTAAAACAGATGTCGTATGAAAAAACTACGGTCAAAGGAAGTTAAGTTCCATTTTGGAAAGTGTTTAAGTAGAAATTTTTGTGTGGGTTATTTTTTAGAAAACCTAAAATTGCATAAACCCCAACTAAGTTCTCTCTCTTCCTCCCCGAGCTCCCACGCACTCCTGACTTCACCGGCACGGAACTCCGCCGTCCGACCACCAAACCGGACGCCTCCAGTTCCATTTGACTCACACGGACGCCCTTTCAAGTATGTGGCAGCACCGCCCCTTGCCTGGCCGTCTGGACGTCATTCTCCGGCAACGCAAGACGTTAGACCTCGCCGCAGTTTCTCCTCTTTCCGGCCACCCCAAGGCACGAAACCGGTCATGTTCGACTCCCACCGGCGTCCTCTTCAAGGCTGGGTAGTTGTTGCACAGCATAGCACGTCGGGATCGGAGCTCCTTGCCGAAAAAGGAGGCTGCTGCATCGCCGATCGGAACCGTCGTATACGGTGGCGACGGGGGAAAAACCTAGGTGAGTCTAGATCCCCTCCTCCTCCTGGTAGTGGCTAGGCTTAGATTGAAACAAGTTTTTGAGGTTTTGAGCCCCGATTTGCAGGTTTGAAATTTGAATTCGGGTTGGTGTTTCGAGGCTTTTTTCGGCCAATTCCGGCCAAATTGGTTAAAGCCTCAGGTATTAAAGTTGTTCACCATGCTTCAACCTACAAGTTTCATGTTGTGAGTTTCTCCTAATTCGGAAGTTTTGGGGTGGCGCGTGGGGCTCACTCGCCGCCGCTTGTGGCGGCGCGTGGCAGGGCGTCCGGCTGTGTTGCGGCCTTAGTTTTCTGTGATTAGCCGGCTCTTGTTGTTGTGAGCTTGTTAAGATGTGAAATTTCTAGTTGTTGAGTAAGTTTTGCATGTTAGGTTTCTAGGTTTAATCATAGACTTGTGAGAGGTTTGAGTTTAGGTTTTGGGAAGTGGAAGCAGCAGTATTTGGTTGTTAAGTTCGACGACCTTAGAAGGTTGTCCTCCTTTGGGCTAAGATTTAGTTTGAGGGTGTTTTGATTATCCTTTAATCTGAAGGTTACTAAAGGTTAACAATTGTGTTAATTAGGTAGCTTGTGGAATTATTTTGAGCTTGGCTCTTGAGTTTATTGTGAAGACGCAGCAGGAATATTTGAGTGAGTAAATCTCACCATAGTTCACTTTTGGACCTAATTTTATTATGGTCATTGGATGTTGATGTTGGATTTAATAATATGCTATTAATCGTTTTTAAATATATGAGCTTGATTGCCAACGGCTCATAGGTAAGATAAAACAAGTTTTCCTTATATGATTATTTTTGAGGTTCTTGTTATCATAATTTTATTGATTATTGATAAGTTATTCTTGTGGAATAATATATATTGTTCATATAATTATATCTTTGTGATGGATATAATTTTATGATGTGAATCATGTGTTGTTGATAATGTTGTGGTGATATAGTGAATTGTTGTTCAAAATAGTCAAACCGGGTTCCAAGCCTTTAACCGGGTGATTGGTTGCAGTTATGATGCAATTTTAATTTGTGATTTTATTGGACAGTCAAACTGGGTTCCAAGCCTTTGGCTGGGTGATTGGTTACGGTTAAGAATAGAGCTCTAGTTCGTCTGTCGGTGTAGGTCATGGGAGATACCTTATGGTATCTGGGACCCATGGGTACACAATTTTATTGTTGTAGGTCATGAGAGGTATTTATTAATATCCAGGACTCATGGGTACATGTCTTAAGTAAGCTTTTTAGTTTACTGGGTTTGTTATTTTACAACCCGGTGCACCAATTCTTGGTGTAGGGGTTAGACCTGCACGTGAGGATCAACAGGGTTGAGGCGGAGGGTTAGTGGAAGGGTCTTGGTTGGGTTTTGCTGTACACTGTTTTTTTTTGTATATTGGGTAGACAGTTTTAAACTCTTGAGATTGTTTTCATTTTCTTGATTTTCAAGTTTATGTAAAAAATGAAATGTAATATTTAACTCAGCGTTTGGTTGTGTAACATTTACATTTCTGCAAGTGAGTTTTAGTGCTTGAGATAGTTTGTTGAAACAGGTTTTGAGATTATAGTATTTTGAGATTTATCATGCCCAAATTTTTAAAATTTATCCTTCGAAAATTAGGGTGTGATATCAGGGGATTGCGTCGGAGGAGCGCGTTGTTTGGCAGATTTCTATGGTTGACAGAGAGTCAAGTCCGATTGCATAGATCGAACAATGGATATGTAATCGTTGTACATGTCAAATGATCCTTCCATTGTGTCAATGCGGTGTAAAAACAAATGGCCAGAGTAGCCAATAGGGCATTCTATACTAGTTGATGTCTCGTTAAGTACATATTTATTGTAGAGACTACAAACATTATTGAAAATACATAATAAACAATAGTCTATCGGAAAAAAAAAAAGTCTACACTCTACACACAATTCGTAGTTTTATAATATTTTTTTTTTCAAGTAACCCATCATACTAGCTCAAACAAATGGTACATCATCGTACTACTTCTAGAGAGAAAAAAGTGGGTGAGCAATTGGGGTTGTGTAGTATTTGTTCTTATTATTTTTAGTTTTTTACTATAGTTTATTGTGGAAGACAAGTGTGACAACTTGATCATTAGGTTGATTTCTAAAGCTTGTTAACCTTTCAAGTTGATTAATTTCATAGAAAATATAGTTTCTCACCAGTCATTTTCTTTCAAATAAAATATAGACATAGATGTAGATAATTGACCAAAAACACGTACTTCAAGAAAAGTCTAAGGTCAAGCAATCCATATGATACTGTCTCCTTAGAAAAATAGTACACTTGATGTTCATGAAACCACTTGAAATATTTTAGCTAGACAGTAAAATAGATAGGCACAACAAAAGGTCATCTGGAAATACTTGTAAATAATAAATCTAGGCACAACAAAAGGCCATCACCATCAGCAATTTGAGCTCTGTAGAGATGGAGATACCGTGAAGGATGCTAAGTGCCAAAAAGAAGCCTTTTGCTGCCTTGCGAAAAAGAAATGACGAATTCTTAAAAACAAATGCATCCATTTTAGATGGGTTAGACTAATTTTCAACTCGGATTAATATATTATTCATCTAAATTAATTTTTAGTCTTTTATTTGACAATACAATAATAAGATTAATTATAAGACCAATTACTATTTACCTTTTATTTTTATTAATTTAGAAAAAAAAATTATATGTTATCTTTAAATATAATCCGCTAGATATTGATCTGAATGACCCATGTTAAGAATATATTTGATGTGTAAATAGGCTCTTCCACGTACAAGTGGGTTCCCCATATGCAAGTGACACATTTGTTAGTGATTGAAATAATTGTGGGTCCTGTACAATAATTAGTCTGGGATAAAACTTAGGTTAACCCTCAACCCACTTTTTAGTCGGGTTAAGTGGGTCTCACGTGGGTCCTAGACCTAACCCAGCTCAGTTTCTAACCTATGTAATTAAGCCTGCATCTGCTCTAAGAGGAACTAGCATCAAAACATTTTTGACACACTACAAACCCTTTGCCTCAGAAAACATAACCAAATTCCCCAGCACATATAGTGCACTTGGTGCCGATCCTCAAAGCGAATTCCAGCTGCTCATTGCTCTAGAACTAAAGTTGAGAAAAAAAATATCATTCAGCAAAAGGAGATGATGACAACAAATCTTATATCTTCAAGAAACCACTCCCAACCAAACACTGGCACAAGAAAAATAAATAGATAAATAAATTTAAACAGCTTACAGTTGTAGAGGAAGTTGTGACAATAGGTATTAACGGAGCCTCTTCAACATCAGGCGGGCAAGGACAATGGCAGACGCAAAGGGGGGCGAGTGGGGGCAGCTGCCTTAGTGAACTTCCAATTTTTTCTGCTAACCTGCTTGTGTATGTCAATGTTCATTTGATTTTCACCACTTAGCATATAGACCTATGGTTTGAGAATCTGCTACCCAACAAAGGAAAAAATCCCAATAAAGATATATAAAATAGAAAGAACGGCGTTGTGTGTGATGTGTTTTCCCAATAAACTGGTGGTTTGCTCAAATGGGGAAGAAGAAGAACCCAACTCTCTCCCCTTCCTTGTATATTCACTCTGTCTGCTTATCTTCCATCACTACTAAAACTACTTCATCTACTTAACCCTTAACCCCACTTTTAAAAAACCATCAATTTTCCACTTCCAATTTTTTTGTCTTCTCCTTCCATATCTGATTACCTTCTTTTAACCGTCAAATTGACACACCCCCACAACCCTAATTCACTCTCATCTCTCAAACCCATTTCCAAATCTTGAGCTCATATCTAGCTTGTGAGTCTTTTTTCTTTCATATTTTTGGATCATGTCTTGTTGATACTCAAAAGATTCAAAAGCTACAAATTAATGGAGATCGAGAAAGAGAAAATGGACAGTAGGTGAGCCGTCTCCATAGGCTCCTTAATTAGCTTTCATTTTTTGCCCCCGCTTACAAAACTTTTTGCGTCCGCCACTGGGCAAGGACATGGGTTTAGAATTGTGCACTGGTGGGCTGATGTTCCGGAACCCGCAGCAGTACTACTCCCTTCAGTAAACAGCTGGTTGAAATTCTCATTGTTTCTTATCCTGCATATCATATCATAAAGTAGTAATTAGTAAGCATGGTACAGTGAGTTATTCAGACTCAAATTATGTCACAATTGCATCTTGAGGTGTCACCGAGTCAAAATCCCTGTATCCCTCAAGATTTTTCAAGTGTTTGATTACCAAGGTCAGGTTAATTATGTAATGTCCTGTTCTTCAGCCAAACTCATTTACACCGAAAGATACTGTACTAATATGCAGTAAGCAGTTCTCATACTTAACCACAGAAAATATGTTATTATGATTATATATCTGCGCCCGATTACGCAAGCAAGTGATCAGAACCTTGTACTCATTGGTGGCAGCACTAAAACCAAGTCCATCGAAAGAGAAAGAGCCGACACTATGTTCGGAAGGAAGAGGTGTAGTGGTGATGAACTCACCCGAAATGGGATTGCACACATACAAAGGCTCAAGGTTGTTAGGTGGAGCCAAGCAGGGTAGACCATTGCAAGAGTTTATCAAACCACATCTCTGAGCCAGACGAGTTCTGTCTGCAGGGACGGGTATGCTAATTTTGGGGCGAAAGCTCATCCTCTCTAGCTGCAAATCAGGACCAGCACATTCTACTATCTGGGTGAAATGTAATTTCCTTAATCTCCAATTACGGCAATGAGGATAGGTCTGGATTAAGATGCCCATGGGTGATCTTGAATGGCGGAGGCGATTAAAATGAGGATTGGAAATGAGAAAAAGTCATGGTTTGCAAACGCACCTGCAGCTCAAGAGGGTGTTGGGAGAGAGACGGAAATGAGAAAAAGCCATGCTTAAGATCTCCATGTCATAATGTGTTGCAGGGGGTTTGCATTCGTGCAGCCTTCACAAAGTTCAAGCTTTGCACTGAAATACAACTCTGATTCAATATGCTTAGCTAAAATGCTGTGTTATGATGATCAAGTTTGTTCGATTCAATATGCTTATGTGGTGCTGTGTTACGAGTTTATTAGGTTTCTGATGATCAAGTTAGTGCAACTTTCTCAAGTGTATCGATAGACCTAAGGCACCACACCACAGTATATCCATCGGTTAATCATTTGAGGTGACTTGAATATCTAACTAGCAGGTGGCCTAATTTTGTGATTCAAGTTAAAACTTAGGAAAACTTAATTGAGTTACTCTGATGGCTGAACAAACACTGCTTGTATTAGGGATGGGTAGGGTAGGGTAGGGTCAAGGGATAAAAATATCATACCCGTACTATTTTTCATTCTTCATCTTCATACCCATCATATTTCCCGTAATTTGATAATAGGGATTCTCCGTCCCCATCCTCTTTGGGGATTACGTTCTCATATCCGCTCTGATCCCCGTTAACAATTATGTAATAATTATTTTTTTAAAAATAATTAAAAAATATAGAAATATGAAAATAAAATCAAATACATATATAAATAAGGTTCTTGATTCAATCCAACAAAAACGAATACAAGTCTCGGTTAAAAAGAAAGTTTCTATAAATATTCATTAAAGGAATCATAGTAAAAAAAATATTACAAAAGATTTTACATAAATATCTATTTATAAATAATATATATTAAAAATATATATAATAAATTGTATATAATAATATTTCCATCCTAAATGGGTGGGGATGAGAATGAATATCAAAATACTATACTCGCCCCGTACCCGATTAAAAAATCCGAATACTGAGAATCCCCATACCCGTCACCTGTTTATCCCTGTATATCTCTCCCGTTAAGATCAAATATCCATAGTACCCCTAACCCTGGGGATTATTGCCATCCCTAGCTTGTATGGTACGAATGCTGGCCAGGCTATCCTTGAATCTGAAGAAGAATTGATAAGAATATTTTTCCTTACTTTTCATTGATACAATACTGCTATATATACAAGAATTAGCAAAGAGAATATTGGCAGAGGAATTGGGGCAGTATAAAACATCTGAGAGAGTAACAGGGGAAGTAGATGAAGTAAGAGAAGTGGTTCCAATTTTGGAGATCTGCAAACCTGGGCTAGAAACAACACCGCCAACAGTGGCTGTGCCATGGTATGGACGAGCATCAGTGAGAGCATTGGGATCATTGGTGATATGAGTATTAGAACCCGTATCAAGGAGCCAGGCCGAGGAGGAGGATTGGGGTGAGGTAGCAGCGGCAGCCATGGTAGAGAGACGATGGGTTGGGGTCCGACCTTCATACGCCATATTGAGATGATGATAGCAATCTATCGCTATGTGACCACCTCGGCCACATATCTGACAAGGGCCACGGTCATGAGATGCAGGTGCCGGACCAAGAATGGAGCCGCCACGAGATGGTGGTCGAAAGTTGGAACCCCGGTTGGAGGAAGAAGATCCAGAGAAAGACCCACGTGGAAAATAAGTGTCTCGGCCTCTGGGAGAGCGATTGAATGAACCATGACCGCGGGAACCGCCGGTGGAGGAGCGGGTTGTGACTCGGTGTTTCTCGAGCTTGGGCAGAACTAATAGTGTGTTCATACAGAGGTCCAACGTTGTTCATAATAATGGAGATGAGATCTTCATCAGCAACAGGATGGCCAGAGAGTGCAAGTGTATCAGCCACTTGGTTGATCTTGTCCAAGTAGTCAGAGATGGACAAATCTCCTCGTGTTGTGCGAAGGAGTGTGCTGCGTAGCTGAAGAATCCGATTATGATTTGATGAAGCATATCAACGAGAGAGAGAGGCCCATGTTGTGTGAGAGGAGATGGAGCGGGAGACTGTGGACAACACGGAGGGGGTTAAGGATCCATTGATCCAGCCGAGAATCATTTGATCAGTGGCCATCCATTCTTCATAAGCCGGATTAACAGCATCCGTGAGTTCTCCGGATGCAGAGCGCAGAAACACTGGAGGACAAGGGTTGGTGCCATTGACAAAACCCATAAGGTTTTTACTTTTGAGGAGTGGAGTGATTTGGGCAGGCCACAAGGAATAATTGTTGCGGTCCAGCTTAATTGTGAGAAAATTGGCAGTTGTGGTATTGGTAACTGTTTAGGTAGTGGTGTTAACAGGAGCAGTGGTGAGAGGGGGGTTGGTAGGAGGGTTGGTGGTCTCGGGAGGGATCTCTGAGATGGTGGCCATGGCTTTGATAGAAGAGAAAAAAAAGTGAATTGGAGGAGAGGATCAGATGTCTTTAGACAATGGCTCTGGATACCATGAAGAAGAATTGATAAGAATATTTTTCCTTACTTTTCATTGATACAGTACTGCTATATATACAAGAATTAAGATCATTTTAGATCCCAAAGATCAGCAATCATATTAAGGATTTGCTGTCAATTTCTATCCTACAAATATGCAGCAATTACATCTCTATGATTCTGCATATTTCCTAAGATAAAGCTGATTAATAAGAGATAAGAACCAATGATTATGCAGCAGAAATTTAGCACAAGATTATTGCTTATCAGAATCAAACCATGCCATGAAATAGGAAAATGAAACTAAGAGCTTTTATAGGCACTTATAATCAAAACTAATGACCATACATCATTCAGTCACTCTAACAGTCACTACGTACCAACTAACAACCTTGATCTTCACAGCAGATAAAACATAACAGTGAGAAGAGCACAAATGCAGCTGAAATGGTGATAGCTTCAGAAAACCTTTAATTCATGATGCAGAATTTTTGGGAACAAGCTTAATCGAAACACTGTTGACACAGTGGCGTTCATCTGTTCGCACCTTAGTCCCTTCCCATTTGAAAACATGTCCCAAGTGACCACCACAAGCTGCACAGGTAATCTCAGTTCTCCTGCCATCTGGGTCCGGCTGAAAGACAGTAGTTTTGTTTCAGTTAAACCACAATAAAACGTATCGGCATATCCTTAGCAGCAAGGGAAACTTACAGAACGATTTATGGCTCCAGGCAAACCCTCATAGAATGCAGGCCAACCACATCCAGAGTTAAACTTAGTTGAAGACTTGTAAAGTGGTGTTCCGCAACCAGCACAAGTATAAACCCCTTCTTCAAAGACCTTGTCATATTCCCCGGTGAATTTTGGCCTGAGCATTTTATCAAACACCATTCATGCATTGTAACAAAAACAATCCTCACTTTTTTTTTTGGAAAATTAGTAATTCTCCCATCATGATCAAGGAATATAATAGGCTGATTGCAAGTTACCTCTTTAACCTAGACCTTATTACACCAAGAAACAATTGAAGATCAAATTGAGAAAACCCATCACATGATTGATCCAGTTGACCATTAGAATGCTAGGCTTTGTAGTTAACAAAAGATTGGACTCTGGAATTTCTTCCAAAACATGCAAAAGGCCAAAACTTTAACTTCTTTAACTTAATAGCATTGTTAACTAAACCTGTGTTCCAGTTGAAGTGTAACAAAATCCATCATTGGCTTCTGCCAGTTGATCCCTTATGCTATAGTTTAATGGGGTGGCAAATACTATAGAACCAATTTTCAGTCACAAATTCTAGGCATTGAAAATTTTAAATGAAGGTTTGCCCTTTATAGACAAAAACAAAAAAAACCGGAGTCTTATTTTTTAATTTTTTTGAACAGGAAACCAAAGTCTTATTTAGCACCACAATTGCAAACACTACAAAAATTGCAGAGACAAAACACATTTACAACTCCGCTGCAATGACACAGAGTGATCATGAAACCCAAAAGGGAGAGAACCAATTATTAAAGATAAGGATTAAATCAAGCATGATAGAGTACGGTGTAGTGAAGAAAGGGAAGGAATAGGAATTTACTCTGTCCCTTTCTGTCGTAGAATCCTGAACTGGTCAGGGGAGAGAATAGCCTGCCATTCTTCCTCGGATTTCTGAACTGAACCTGGAGCAGCCATTACAACTGTCCTAGCTCCGCTGGAGTTAGTGCAGTCCTTCACACACAACACCCACAAAGGCTCGGGGGAGATGGAAACGGGTGTTTCTTCTATTGAGAAACAATTATATAGCTACCGGGATAATGAACATGGCCGCAAAATCGACTACGTGGGGTTTTACCGATATAAGAAGTAAAAAGCATTTTTTACATAAAAGTTAAAAAAACGTGTGAACCAAAAGTTGGGGGAACGGATTCAGTGCACCATGGTGCCCTTGAACCACTCACCAATAAGCAAACGGGCGTTAGTGACCAAAAACATTCGAACTACAGTAAAAACTTCATAAAAAAAAAACTCAGAATACTTCAAGTTCGACCCATCTGAGCCCGAGCGTGACCCATCAGCTCGTCTAGGTCTACTTCTGTTAGGGGTTTACCCCTAACTGAGGAAAGTGAAAGCAAATTGACAAAAAAGAAAATGAAATAAACTTCAGATTTTTATTGATACCAAGCAAAAGCAGTACATATAGACCTATCTGGCTGGTCACGTGCATAACACATGACTAAGTGAGTAAAATATCGTAACAATCCATCCCCTTTTAGGAAACTTGACCTCAAGTTTCAATTATAAGAGAGACTCTGCAAGTAGAGCCACTATAGTTAAGACTACAGCAGGCACCGAAAGAGATAAATCTTCAAAGCTGCAATTCTGATAACCACATGGTGTGTCCTTTACACCTTTTCCCATCAATCAACATGCTTATGAGAAGTGCCGTAGTCAGCCTCTATGCTTCAGTACTTGCATGGTTTGCAACTTCATCATCAACACACACTTTTTCAGCTTCAACATATTTCTCAGTACCTGTTAGGAAGCCAAAACTTGAAGAATGATGCATCCCAACTACTGTTAACACCACAAGAGTTTGACCAGCAGTAAAAGCTTTGTCCTTTTGTCTTTCTCTTTCTCCAGTGCATGAACCCCAACTTTTAGCTGAATTTCTTCATCAGACTTGACACAAGCTGCCAACAAATTGACATTCCAAGAGACAACACTAACTTCATGTACACCAGCAAAATTCTTCTCAGATGCACATGTGCAATAATGAATTAGCATAGGGACAATATCAGCAATATGACGACTTAAGGCACCAAGCATCTGAATATTCTTACCAATATATTTACACACAATGCACAAGTTACCATTCAGTTCATCCAAAGGTCTGGTGGACGAAATCATCACCAACTGCATAATGACTGAGAAATCATACATTTTGCCATCAATGTATGCATTAGCTTCAGCAACATTGTTATGGTTGTTTTCAGCATCTGTCCCAATAATAACAAAATGGGTGAGTTTGAGAGCTCAGAACCCCATGTCAAACTCGCACAAGTTTTGGTGTCCTTCTGAGCCAATGTAAACCAAGGCAGCTTCTTAAAATCTGGCTTGAGTGTTTCTTCTGCTTCATCAAGTAATATCAACAGAATCTCAAAGCTCTTTTCCTTAGCTTTTACCTTTTCATAAATTCCCACAAGTCTTAGAGTGAATTCTATGCATGGACTGCATGTAGAAAATGAAAAGTAGAGAGCCACCATCTTTCCTTCATGTTTAGAGATAAGCATCTTCTTACCTCCCATAATTGCAATAACAAAGTCCCGTGAGCAGGAGACCAAAGCATGGAATTCCACACACCAATGATACAATAGACTCTTCAGTGCATAGTTAGATACATAGACCATGTGAATAAGTTTCTGTCCACTTTTGAGGCATGTTTGGTGTTCCAAACTCATACACTGAGCAATCAAATTTCCCTCATCATATATATGCCCTGATGCTAATGTCACAAGATCATTCATAAATTCAAGTGATATTGAGCTGCGAAATTTTTCAGGATCCATCAGCTCCAATTCTTCTTTCTTCTCAATAATAGTATGATCAATAACCATGTAACCATTCTCCTTTTCAAACACCAACTCCATGTCCAGAGCTGACTTAACAGTTTTCACAAAAACCAGAAAAGAGATTCCATTACTGTGAGACCCCGGAAATATTTAAGGAGTTAAAATTGAGTAGTTTGAGATATAGAATGCAATTGTCAGAGGACATTGAGGAAGTTTTTCAAAAATTTGGAAGAAGTGAATCCTCTCTAGTCTAGTGATTCGATAATGAAGAACACTTCACCACTAGTCTGGTGATTTTCATGGAAATCTTCAGACATCGGATGTATTTGTTGTAAAACATAAAATACAAGAGATTGAGAGAGAAGATGAACGACATTTAGAATGAAAATGAAGGAATATGTTGTCTCATATTGAGTAGGGAATCATCTCTTATATAGAGACGTAATCAGTATGTAAATTACATGAATATCCCTAATAAGCTAATTACAAGAATGCCTATTAAATAAACTATTTACAACACTCCCCCTTAAGTATTCTCTGTTATTAGTTTCCTCTGATATGTGCTCCAGTGTTGCCTCGTCAAAACCTTGCCAGGTAATAAAAACTCTATGGGACAAAAACAATCCTGGTCGAAGGAGAAAAGAGTACAACGCACACGTAGCGGTGATAGTCAGAACCCTTGATTTCGGTGAAGTGGTTTAGTTTGGATCATAAGATGTGAGTTCGTGGGAGATAGATGCATAATAATTGCTACACCAAAACCTTGCCCGGTAAACCCAGTGGGACAAACCCGTGGTCGAAGGGAAAAGATGAGCAATTGCATATATTTCAAATAAAGGCATCTTCAAGATGAAATATAAGTAGGGTGACCAATTTAATGTGTGTCTCGTTAAAACCTTGCCAGTTAACAAAACCCAGTGGGACAAAATAACCGTGGATGAAGGACAAAAGAGTACACAATGGTCAAGAGTATGTTTCAGGATCCCCCTGAAAACTACACACTACGTAAAACTGCTACATTGATCATGCTTCTTCAATAACTTAATAGTCAACATGACTTAAAGAGGTTTTTGTTTCATATACCTCTAAGATTATTGTATTCCCTACAGTAAAGACATAACTAGTCGGGAATAAGCCTTGTGTCGGTTTACATAACTCATGTCACCATATATAACAAGGCAAACATCATTCCAAGGATCATAGGCGGTTAATCCATTTCATAATGCCTAGGGATATAATGAGCCATTTTCCGTCATACATTTAAAGTAACGGAAAATTGTCTTTTATGCCATTTACGGAGGCGGCGTGTTGGCGCAGAGCTATACCTAGCTAACAAATTCACATTGGGTGAGATGTCTGGTCTAGAGCATTTAGCCAAGTACAATAATGCGCCTATTGTACTTAGATATGAGTCTTCTGGTCCCAATATCTCTTCATTATCATTTACACGATGATACGGGTCTCACTAGACTTCAGACGATTATGAGTGAGCTTGAAGACTTTGCTTTATCCTCATTAAAGGATCTTAACATCTTCTAGATGTAATTTGATTGATGGACCAAAATTCCATTTGCACTTTGTACGACTCCAGGTCGAGAAAATGATTTGATCTCTGAAATTTTTTTTTATCTCAAACTCCGACTTCAAGTGTTTTGTGGTTTTCTTGATCTCTTCAAGAGTATTAATCAAATTCATGCTATTGACGTAGATCACAAAAAATTACAAACCCGAAGTTTGTTTTCTTAATAAACACGCATGGGCATTGTCTATTGTTCATATATCTCATCCCAAGCAAATATTCACTTAGACGGTTATACCAACTCCCTCTGGATTGTAGTGAATTACTCTAGGAAATGGAGAGCATGTTCTGTGGTCTAGAACTATTTGCATTGGGTAACAGAAGTCCTTCAGGAACCTTTATGTATATCTCTATATTCAGATCCCCATAGAGATAAGTTGTTACCACATTCATAGGCTGCTTATTCAGTTATTCGGAAACTACCAAACTGATAAGATAGTGGAAGTTTATAACGTCCATTACGGGAAAGTACGTTTCCTCGTAATCAATCACAGGGCGTTGAGAAAATCCTTGCGCCATTAGAAGGGTCTTGTATATCACAATCTCATTTTTCTCATTACGCTTCCTTACAAGTACTCCTTAAACTATATATGTTTAACATGGGGAGGTGTGGGAACAATAGGCCCATAACACCTTTCTCTAAGTTAAGGAATCTAATATGACCAGAATTGTTTTTTTCCTTTTTAGCCAGTCGTCTCTTTGTTGAGATCTATCAATGAAGCAAGGTTCGACATTGTTTCTACCTGTCCCGAGGTCAAGGAACGGGAGGTCAAATTCTTGGAACCGAGTCTTGTACCTGCACAAAGCGGTGCGTCAGGAGTCGGGACTGGGGTGGCCCAGTCTTCAACTCTCCGATGCTTAAGTTAGCGCTTGGTGGCTACTTATCGAGTACGGGAGTGTTTAGAAGGAGTTTCTGTGTGCTTGCCTCTTGTGGGAGTTTGTGCCTTTATTATAGGCTAATGTCAGGCGCGGCGGCCTCAGTCCTCGATGTGGGACTGTTTGTGGTCCTCTACGGCACCTCCCCTTTGGGGGGTGTTTTGCCGCTGGAGAGCGGATCTGGCAGGTGGATTGCTGCCGGACCTTCGCCCTCTGGGTACCTGTGAAATGCTCACCGATGCTGTCTTGCCCGGAATGATCTCCAGCGACCGGGTAATGGTGTCACATTCTCGGCTTGGCCAAGTATTTTGGCTATGTACTAACAAGTCCCCAAGTCCCCGGTCTGAGAGAACTCTTGGGTGGGGAGTTATTCTTTAGGTGCAGAGAATGTGTCTTACTTGGTCGTTGGAGGCATGGTGTCGAGTCCCTACGCAAGGGTCGAGAGGTGACGGGGGAAGGTTCCGAGAATCTGAAGCGGACCATCTCACCATGTCGCACGTGTGTCATAAATGGTGAGTTTATTAGGCACGTGGTCATTCACACAGAGTGTTAAGGTCGTAACGGTGCGCGGTGGTGGCGTAACAGTTTGCGCTGGTGGCGTGACAGTTCGTGTTGGTGGCGTGACGGTTCACGCTAGTGGCATAACAGTCCGCGTTGGTGGCGTGACGGTTCGTGCTAGTGGCGTAACAGTCCGCGTGGTGGCGTGAGGGTTCGCGCTAGTGGCATGAGGGTTCGCGCTAGTGGCGTAACAGTCCGCAGTGGTGGCGTGACGGTTCGCGCTAGTGGCGTAACAGTCCGCGTTGGTTGCTTGACGGTTCGCGCTAGTGGCGTAACAGTTCGTGTTGGTGGTGTGACGGTTCGCGCTAGTGACGTAACAGTCCACGTTGGTGGCGTGACGGTTCGCGCTGGTGGCGTAACAGTCCGTGGTGGTGGCGTAACAGTTCGCGCTGGTGGCGTAACAGTCTGCGTTGGGGGCATAACTGTCCGCGCTGGTGGCGTGACTGTTCGCGTCTGTGCGTTTCGTCTTCGCCCCACGTGCGTAGTTAATGCGCATGCGTGGGGGAATGGATGCGCTTTAAGTGCATTTATGACCGTGGTTGACATGGCTGTGCCCTGGCTTTATAAATAGACTTGGAGTAGATTGGAGGGGGAGGGTACTCGCGATTTTCTGCAGAGGTTTTTAGGTTGTACTTTGGAATCAAAGCTGGGGAACGTCCAATTTCACCCTCGATCGATTGGGTGCGAGCACTCAGCTGTTTGCAACCAGCTTCACTGCCACCACGCATATCCCCCGTTTCAAGGTATGAAATCAAAGCTCGAGTTTTATTTTGTTGTTGGGGTTGTGTTTTTGTTATCTGGAGTTGATAGGGATTGTTCGTATTTTTGTGATGTTGGTAGGAGTTCTAGAGTAAGGGATTGACTGGTTTGCTGTTGGGTTGGTTAGGGAAGGTAGCGAGTGTAACTTGTGAGGGTGTCGGGTATGACAGATCCGGTGTGGGTGTCCAGCGAAGAGATTGTGGCTGTCTCTAGTTCGCCTGATTCTGATTCGGACACCCTGCACCGGTGGGAGGAAGAGTTAGATGAGCTTACGGCGAAAGTTGGCCTTGATTTAGGGGAAGGCATCCCTGTTATGAATGTCGGGTCTCATGTGTCCTCGTCTGACCCTCTCTTGTAGGAGGTGAAGGATTTTAGCATGGCGAGAACCCGGGAGAAGGATGATTCGTTTTGGGAACCTCCTGGCGAGAGTATGACCGTGTCGGAACTTAAAGTGCTTCGACATAAGTGGAGTATTCCGGACGAGGTGTTACTTCGGCCGCTTGGCAAGGGTGTGAAGTTTTGGGACCCGCCGGGCAATTTCACGTTGGTATACAAGTACTAACTTAGGTGCGGGCTGACGTTCCCGCTGCCCCCGTTCGTGCAGTACATACTGGCGTGTTTGTATGTCGCCCCGGGGCAAGTTACCCCCAATATGTTAAGGCAGATATTGGGGACGGGGGTGCTTTTTCACCTTCTGAAGCAAGAGTTCCCCAACTTTGAAGAGTTTAATGCCTGCTGGCATATGGGGTGGTGTGCAAAGAAGGGTAGCCGGGGCTGCGTGACGATGAAGTCCTGGGGGAAGTTCAAAGTTTTGGTGGAAAACTTGCCGACGTCGACAAATGAGAACTGGCAGCGGAAGTGTTTTCTAGTTGGGGGGCAGTGGCAGGAGTGGCATGGACATCCTTTCCGGGTGCCCGGGGCTTTCCAGAAAATAGGTACTGTGTTCTCGTGTCTTTGTGGTTCTTTACTTTGTTCTGTTCTGCCCTTGTTGACTGTTGGCTTTGTGTAGTGCCCCAAGAAAATAATCTAACCGAGCTGATGGAGCGTCTGATACGCCGGGTGACATGGGCGTTCGAGTGTAGGAGCTCTTACCGGATATGCCGCCTTGGCATATACAGGCATTTCGGCTATGCCCGGGTTCCGGGTCTGTATTGTGGTTGTTGTGGTCCCATTTTATGTTTGTTGGTCTCTCTCTGACCTTCCCCCCCTTTTTTTTATTTTTTTATTTTTTTTGCAGTCACGATGCCACGGGACGAAAGAAGGAAGGTCCATACGACAAGGTGTCAGACAAGGACGTGTTGGAGGGGTTGCGTGCTGAGGCTGATCACGCCAAGCGGTACGACTTTGACTTAGAGACCGAGGAGGGGAAAGAGGTGGAGCTGGGTGATTGTGAAGATTTTTTGAGGTTGAACCTGACGGATGAGGATTACGCCTATGTGCCTCCTTTGGTGGCGGAAGCAATGGGTTTGGTCCAGGAAGTGGATGTCGAGGAGACGGAGACAGAGGGTGGTGATCGCGAGGACGAACAAAGTCAGTCCCCATGTGAGGAACCTGTCGCGGAGCCAGAGGCTTTGGAAGACTTGGTGGTGGAGAATGTGGGCGGGCCTCGCTCAGGTGGCGAAAACTTGCTTGAGGAGTTAGTGGGTCCTGTTGAGGAGATTGGCGTGACAAAGTCGCGGAAGAGAAGGGAGAGTGTCGGGCCAACTCGCGGGGGTCCATCTAAGAAGCCGTGGAGGGAAGGGCATTCCGGGAGTTCGAGTAGCTTAGCCGGGATCACTCAAGCTTTAGAAGGTACGGGGGAGGCGCAGCCGTACTTAGCCCAAATGGCATACGACATGCGGCATTGCTCCCACGATATGCATGCTTTGGAGGAGGTGGATCCGCTGGCTGGCATTGCACTCGCCAAGGAGAAGCTGACGCGGGTAGGTATTGGTACCTCACTCCTTTTTTTTTTTTTTTTTTTTTTTTTTTTTTGCTTAGCTGTTTTGTCGTGTAAGTGCAGGCGACGTTGCTGATGTACGCTGCGAGTGAGAGGGCGGTCACTCATTTACGGGATGATGCCGAGGCGAAGTGTCAGCGGGTGAGGGAGGCGGAGGATAATAACCGTGTCCTCGCGGAGCGTCTAGAGCAGGTGGAGCAGTATGCTGCTGTCTTCCGAGACCAGGCTGCCGCCGCGGAGAAAGTTTTGGAGACTGAAGGGGGCGACGCAGAAGAAGGATGAGCAGGTGGAGGCTGGGCAGTTGGCGATAGCCAAGGCGGCGTCCTTGGAGACTGAGGTGGCGAGGTTGACCCAGTCTCTGGCGGAGCTGGAGACGTCCTGGAAGGCCAAGTGTGGGCGAGTTGCCGGGGTAGGGGAGAGGTTGTTTCGCGAGAGTTCGGCCTATGGGCAGCAGCTGAGAGGTGCCTACAATAAAGGCCAGGATGATCTGAGTCGGACTGGTTGCCGGGCGGGCTGGATTAATGAGGCAGCCATGCGCAAGTGGTATGCCGGTAGAGATGCTGCCAAGAAGGCGTGGGAACAGATGACACCTAAACAGAGGAAGCAGGCCGAGATCTCGTAGTCTTTGGCAAAGCAGCATGACGCTTGGCGTTCGACGTCTTCTGCGGGGCGGCAGGAGGTTTCGGCTGTGGGTGCGTCGCGGCCTCCGGCCCCTTTGGTTTCGGGGTCCTTATCCACGCAAGTGGTGGTGTCTCAGGTGTCGTCTGAGGCTCTAGCTGTGGGGCCTCTGGCGCCTGCTCGCCCCGATATGCAGAAATCCCCTGTGAAGAAGTCTTCTGTTCCTGAGGTGGCCCGAGTGAGTTCGCTTGTGCGCCCTAATGTTCCTATGAGGCCTCGACTTGTGTCACGGGATCATACGAAGCACCTGTTAGGGAAGAGGGTTTCCGTGAATCCCGGCACGTCTCGCGGCCGTGGCGGCTCGTCTTCTGGGGGAAAATGATTGATGTGTGTTTTCGCCACGATCCTCAGCACGCGGAGCAGAAGTTTCTAGCGAACAAAGAGATGGGGGGAGTTGCGGGCGTGCCACCTCGTGGACGAGGAAAGAGGTTGATGGGGGTGCGCTTGACTTCTTGATCAGGCAAAGGGGGTTACAGGTGCCACCTCGGAGGAGGATTTACAAGCACAAGCGAATCGATACTCACGGCAGCGCGAGCAGAGCAATTATAGGGAGTTCAAAGAGAAGCTGAAAAGGGTAGAGTCCGGAGGGCTCTGAAGAAGAAACCTAGGCGGCGGCACTTAGGGTTAGGGTTTCGAGGAAGGCTCGAAGGGTAACTGGGTTTCAGTTGTATTGTGTTTGTTGTTTGTATTGATTTGAGAGTGAGCTTTCTGTTAGGGTTCGAGCTCCCTTATATAGTAGTTCGACTTGCGGCATAATAAGAGTATAATTAGAATCCAAGTCGGACTCTTAAACCCTATTCGCACAAGGACACTGCTCCGTCCATCCGAACCAACCATCTTGTGACACATGTCCAGTTCGCACACCATTCCGCGCTACCAACTGTAGACTCCTATGCGAACTGGAATTAGGAGCATCCTCATCTCGCGGGCTGCTATAGGGTGCTATCTCGCGTGCTTCTGTAGCTCGCGTCCATTTCGCGGGCTATTGCAGCTCGCGAGCCTTAAAAGGGCTTTTTATATTTAATGGGCCACAGGGGTTGGCCCGAAGCATGTCAAAGACTTGTAAAAGTCTTCAACGTTTGTCGTGGTGCGCGCGGAGTCCACATGTTTGCTGCCTCGCGAAGTCTCCTACTCGAGCCAGTTCGCCAGCTCGCCTCGCTTCGCCTACGCGGAGAGTCAATCTCACCTCGCCTATGCGGACTGGCAATCTCGCCTCGCCTCGCCTCGCGAAGTACATTTCCGCCTCGCCTACGCGGAGAGTCCATCTCGCCTCGCCTATGCGGACTGGCAAATAGTAATTCCACGCGAAGGCATTCCGCGCGCGAGCTAGGTGTTCCACGCGAACTGCGTAGTCCGCCTATGTCCATTCCGCGCGTGAGCTAAGTGAAGTCCAGTTCACCTCGAGCTAAGTGAAGTCTAACTAGGCTCGCGTGCGTTCATTGCCTACGCGGACTATCACTTGTAAACTTAGAGAAACTCCACCTTGCCGGTATGACATGGTCCAAGAAATAATTAATATTTATATAGAGATTTACTGTCCAGTAAAATATTAATTTAGGCGTAAACAATGTGATTGGGAGTTTTTTGTTTTGGTAGGTATAGGGAAAGAGAATTTTTATCTGGAACAATGTAAGTGGCGTGGTTAGCCATGTTGAATATGTTTGAAATATATGAATTACCTGGGAGTCCAGGTTGGTGCTTGGCGTTATGTGTAGCCATATTGTGTGTTTGTTTTGTCTTGTATGAATGCTTTTGTTTATGGTTCCGTGTTATCGGGACTCAGTTCAGCATGTTGGGATGATAAAGCGATTCATCTCATTTAGATTTGGCCGCTAATGGGCAAGGTGTACATATTGTGGGAGCCGCTACTAGGCTAGAGTACACAAGTATCGGCTAAGATGCCGGGCTTAATACTGATTAACTAGGGTAGAGGTGGAGGTGGCGAGCGTTCCAAGGGTGGTGTAGCACGCGATCGTCGCAGCCTCTAAGATAGAATGTGGCAGGCCTCGGAGCGTGAACTATCTCAAGTGGGCCTTCCCACTTTGCCTTGAGGCCGGTGGGGTGGGGGATGACCTCTTTCATGACCTAGTCGCCAACTCTCAGGGGTCGGGGTACGACTTTTTTGTTATAGTACTTGGCTATTTTTTGCTTATTGTTGATGGTCCTGAGGTGCGCCTTGTCCCGACGTTCTTCCAGGAGGTCCATATTAAGCCGTAACCCGATTGTATTTGTCTCGGGGTCGTAGGCTGTGACACGTTCACTCAGGACCTCCATTTCCACTGGTACCACTGCTTCGGTGCCATAAGCCAAGAGGTATGGGGATTCCCCTGTGGCTATTGTGGGGGATGTGCGAAGTGTCCAGAGGACGTCTGGGAGCTTGGCTGCCCACAACCCTTTGGCCTCTTCCAGGCGTTTCTTCAAGTTCTGTTTGATGAGTTTGTTTATGGCCTCCACTTGGCCATTGGTCTGGGGATGTGCTGGGGAGGCATAAAAGATCGCAGTTCCTTGGTCTGATAGGAATCCCCGGAATGTGTCATTGTCAAACTAGGTGTCGTTGTCTGTAATGATGGTCTGGGGTACCCCGAATCGACAGTACAGGTTGCGCCATAAGAAGTTTATCACTTTTTCAATGGTGATTGTGGCAAGGGGCTCTGCTTCTATCCATTTTGTGTTGTAATCTACAATGACAATGGCATACTTGAATTGTCCCGGGGCTGTGGGGAATTGCCCGATGAAATCGAGTCCCCACTGGCTGAAAGGGACTGGTGAGATGATAACAGAGAGGGGCACTGGGGGATGATATGCAAAATCTGCAAATTTATGGCATTGAAGGCATGTTTGGACAATTGCCTTGGCATCTTGCTCTAAGGTTGGCCAATAATACCCTGCGCGAAGCGCTTTGAACATGAGGTTCCGGGCCCCTGCATGGTTCCCACAGATGCCACTGTGAAGCAACTTTAGCACCTTGTGTCCTTCGGCCGTGGGGAGGCATCTCAGTAAGGGACATGACTGGCCTCGGCGATACAGTTTTCCGCCCTTGAGCAAGTAAAGTGAGGCTTTGCGGCGTAGCCGCTGTGCTTCATTCTTGTCTCGAGGTAGGATGCCCTCAGAAAGGAAAGTGACAAATGGGTCCATCCATGAGGGTTGGTCAATGGGCTCGAGGGTAAAGATTTCTGAATAAGCCTTTGAGATGCTAGGCTTATCCAGCGTCTCGATGTGCACATCAGGTGGCGTGGACTCGGGGGGAGTTGTGGCGAGTCTCGCGAGAGCATCGGCCTTGGAGTTTTTCGCTCGAGGGATTTGGGTGAGTGTGTATGAATTGAAGTGCTGTAGGAGGGCACCTGCGAGACTTTTGTAGGATCCCAAGTTGTGTTGGTTGGTCTTGAAGTCCCCTGCCACCTGACCTACTACGAGTTGAGAATCACTGAAGATGTGGAGGTGTCGAGCTCCGAGTTCTCGACAGAGTTGGATGCCTGCGAGGAGGGCTTCGTACTCAGCTATGTTGTTAGAGGCTTTGAATTCATACCGGAGAGCGTACTCATACAAGTTGCCTTCTGGGTCTGTGATTATGATTCCTGCTCCGCTGAGTCTGTGATTAGAGGATCCGTCAACATGGAGTTCCCAGATGGAGTCCCGGGTGGGGGCGTCTAGGTATGGATCGTCATTGGCCAGGGGGATAAACTCAGCAATGAAATCTGCAGCTGCCTGCCCTTTGATGACCATTCTTGGCTTGAAATACAAGTCAAATTCGCCCAGTTCAATTGCCCATTTTACCATGCGGCCTGAGGTTTCAGGTTTCTGCAGTATTTGCCGTAAGGGGTGGTTGGTTAATACATGGATTGTGTGGGCTTGGAAATACTGTCGGAGTTTTCTGGCGGCAGTAATGAGGGCGAGAGCGAGTTTCTCTATGTTTGGATAACGAGTCTTGGGATCTGTAAATCCTCTGCCACAGTAGTAGACCGGGAGCTCGTTATCGTGCTCATGGCGTGTAAGGGCAACACTGACGGCAGTGGCGGAAACAGCCAAATACAGGTAAAGCACCTCTCCCGGGACTGGCTTCGAGAGTAGAGGGACCTCGGCAAGGTAGGCTTTGATACTGTTGAAGGCGTCGTCGTGTTTCGGGCCCCATGTGATATCCTTTTTATGTTATGCTTTGAGCAGTTGGAAGAAGGGATTGCCCTTGTCCGTGAGGCGAGAGATGAAACGTGCCAGAGCTACCAAGCGTCCCGTGAGGCACTGGACCTCGTTTCATGAGGTCGGGGCGATCATGTTAAGTATAGCCTGTACTTTTTCTGGGTTGGCCTCAATGCCTCTTTCACTGACCATGAAGCCTAGGAACTTCCCGCCACCGACGGCTAGGATACACTTCTGTGGGTTGAGGCGCATCCCGTTCGCCAGGAGTTTAGTGAATACTTTGCTAAGGTTGGCAATGTGGTTGCCTTCTGTTTTGCTCTTGACCAACATGTCGTCAACATATACTTCCATGATTTCTCCAATTTCATCTTCAAACATGGCATGTACCAACCTTTGATAGGTTGCCCCTGCATTCTTGAGGCCGAAAGGCATGACCTCGTAACAATATAGTCCCTTGTCCGTGACAAAGGTAGTGTGAGTCTGATCCGCAGGGTGCATTTTGATCTGATTATAGTCCGAGTAAGCATCGAGGAAGCTGAGTGTCTTGTAGCTAGCTGTTGAATCAATCAATTGGTCGATTCGTGGCAATGGGAAGCTGTCTATGGGGCATGCCTTGTTGAGGTTCGTGTAGTCCACACACATTCGCCATTTGCCGTTAGGCTTGGGGACCATGACGACATTGGAGACCCATGTTGGGTAAGAAACCTCGCGTATGAACCTGATTTCTTTGAGCCGTTGGACCTCGGCTTGGATAGCTCGATACTTGTCTGGGTGGAAAGCACGTCTTTTTTGTTTGACAAGGGGGTGGTCTGGAAGAATGTTGAGCTTGTGGGTGATGATGTCGGGGGAGATGCCTGGCATGTCGGCATAGGACCAAGCGAAGACTGACTGTTTTTCCTGGAGGAAGGTAATGAGCTGTTAGCAGAGATCTGGGCTGAGATTTGTGCCAATGCGAATTTTCCTTTCCGGGGTGGTAGGTGACAGGGATACCCATTCCATGTCTTCTGCTGGATTAGGGCGTGGAGCCCTCTTTCCGCTCCCCTCAGGGTCGTCTCGCGGGTCATCAATGGGCTCTGAAGGGCTGAGGGGCAACATCGCATGGGTGCCCCGTCCCTGCTGAATGACATTAAGATGGCAATGTTCGATGGCTGCCCGATCACCCTGAATTGTCAGAATGCCGCCTGGGGTGGGTACCTTCATGAGTAGCATGTGGCCGGCGATAAAACACTGCAGTCCCCAAAGAATGTCCCGGCCTAAGATGAGGTTATAGGACGAGGGACAATCGACTATCAGGAAGCGGGCTGTTATGGAAGAGCGGCAAGGAGCGGTTCCCACTGACACGGTTAGGCGGTCTGAGCCTAATGGCTGCACTATCTCGCTAGAGAAGCTGACAAGGGGATCATGGTTGTTGTACAGTTTGGCATGGTCCCGTCAGAGCCCTCTGTAGCAGTCGGCAAACATGACACTGACGGTGGCCCCCGTGTCTACCAGGGCTCTATGGCACCTGTAATGATCTACCTGCACGTTTATTATGAATGGCCCACTGTGGTGGCAGTTGATTGTATCCTCCCCTTTGCGAAATGTCACTTGATCCCACGCTGATGGGGTGACCGTGACACCTTGCTGGATGTCAAAGATTTCCAAGGGGGTTGTGCATTGCCTTTTTGTAGAAGGCTGGCGAGGGGGGGGCCGCGGGGCTCCGCCGTGCAGGGTTAGGATCTGGGCATGCACCTCGATGGTATTAGCTCCTGTTGCAGGAGTGCAATATTGGTGGAGTTGTCCATTTCGGACCAGATGTTCTATGGTATTGCGGAGGCCATGGCACTGCTCTGTTGTATGGCCATTATCGTCATGATAAGCACAATATTTATTGTCTGTTGCCCGCCGGGGCTTTTTTGGAGGTGGAGGAATGAGGTCTTTGTGCTTGGCCCATATGTCCGCGTATGTGGTGGTTAGAGTAGTGTGGACCTCGTAACGAGGTGGTGGGGAAGACGGCGCTGGTGTTGCGGAAGGCCCTGGTCCTGTAATCGGTAAGGGTAGTCGCGGTTCCGCTGTCCCCCGTGACGATGGTCAGAACCACGTCCCTGGTCCCGGGAGGAGCCATGCTGTTTACTTTTATCTGGCCCTCTGTCAAATTGTTCATACTTCTGCTGAGGTTGCTGCTTAGAGGGAGGAGCGGGGAGTGCTAGTGTGGCTGGGGCAGAATGCCCAAAGGTGGCAAATTCAGCGCGTGCCCAACGGACAGCCAGGTCCAACAACGCATCATAGGAAGCTGGAGGGTTCCTGTTGATCTCCATTAAGAAATTGCCAGGGAGCAGGGCTTGGCGGAATGCTTGCTTGGCCACCCGAGGCTCCAAGTTGTGGCATCGCGCGGTGGCGGATTGCCATCTGGACAGTAACTCGTGGAGGCCTTCGCCGTTCTTCTGCTTGATGTGGAACAGGGCGTCCACGCTGCGATAAATGCTAGCATGTAGTATAAAGCGGTTGAGGAAGCGTTCCGAGAGTTGGTCAAAGTTGTCGATGGAGTCGGGTGGTAGGTTGAGGAACCAGCTGAGTGCTTCGTCAGAGAGGGTCTCTTGGAAGGCGTGGCAGGCCAAGGTGTCTGTGTAGCGAGTGGAGCTACATAGCGAGAGAAATGTCTCGAGATGGAGATGAGGGTCCCCAGTGCCCTTATACTTGTCCACTTTGAAGGGCTTGGCCTCGGGGGGGGGGGGGGGGGGGGGGGCGCTTCTCCCCTTGTACTCGTGGTGTGAAGGGACTTGGGCGATGTCCATAGCCAGAGAATAAGGGTCGCGGGTTCCCGCGACTCTCGACCCCGTCAATCCGCGAAGCCAACTGAGTGACAGATTGGCTGAGCTGGAGCAGTAGGCGAGTTTGCATGTCGAGAGGTGGGTCGGAGGCGTTGGCAGAGGTAGGAGTGGGGATTGTAGATGGTTGAGGGGCTGGTAGTGGAAAAGATGGATTTGTAAGTGGGTGGGTGTAGTGGACGATCTGGTTAGGGCCTCCCGGGATTACGAAACTGCTTGGGCCTTGGTTAGGGAAAGATGTAGTGGCGGGAACTGGGGTACCAGCGACCCATGCCGTGCGGTCCAGGCTGTCATTGTATACGTTACGATTGTCTAACGTGGCGCGGAGCAAGAATTGTTCCTTCTCCAACTCGGCAATGCGTACCCGGTATGCTTCAGCCTCCGCCCTTTCTCTGGCTGCTTGCTCTCGAAACGAATGGAAGTCACGCCTTAGAATTTCGAGGGCGGTGCCAGGGTCGGGATGGTTAATGGAGGTTGCATTGCTGGTTTGGGGAAGGGATGCATCTCCAGATTGGAAAAGTTCTTTCTCTATCTGAGTGCCAGGGTCATTGGGGTCATCTGCGGTGTCCATTATTTCGAGCTAAACGCGAGTTCCACAAGGTTGAGTTAAATGCAAGTTCCACAAGGTCGGAGTTAAATGCGAGTTCCACAAGGTCGGAGGTTAGACCCTCCTTCTAGCGCCAATTGTTTCTACCCGTCCCGAGGTCAAGGAACGGGAGGTCGAATTCTTGGAACCGAGTCTTGTACCTGCACAAGTAGCGGTGCTTCAGGAGTCGGGACTGGGGTGGCTCAGTCTTCAACTCTCCGATGCTTAAGTTAGCGCTTGGTGGCTACTTATCGAGTACGGGAGTGTTTAGAAGGAGTTTCTGTATGCTTGCCTCTTGTGGGAGTTTGTGCCTTTATTATAGGCTAATGTCAGGCGCGGCGGCCTCAGTCCTCGATGTGGGACTGTTTGTGGTCCTCTACGGCACCTCCCCTTTGGGGGTTGTTTTGCCGCTGGAGAGCGGATCTGGCAGGTGGATTGCTGCGGGACCTTCACCCTCTGGGTACCTGTGAAGGGTTCACCGGTGCTGTCTTGCCCGGAATGATCTCCGGAGACCGGGTAATGGTGTCACATTCTCGGCTTGGCCAGGTATTTTGGCTATGTACTAACATCATCACTTATTATAAATTCGGTGGCCACCACAAATACAAATATATCATCGATGAACTCTCATCTGATTCAATATCTCACAAAATTTACCGAGATTTTCTATTCTTGGGAGTGGGTTTAAATGTTGGAGCGTCCCCCAACTTCGTCTCTTCTAGGACGAACCCATAATCCGGATTAATCTCGTGAGTTGAATTGGTTTGAGATTGCGATGGCAAGAAGATTCATTTGTGCCAAGTTTACCCTCTTCTAGGGATAAGAATCATTCGAACCTAATGGTTTACCTCGCTTCTGGGCAGGGACATATGACTGGTTAGCCGCCATGGCCGTACCTCGTCCAACTAGGACTATACATCCTACGGGGACGTTTATCCTTGTAGGTTTGTAGCAGGTATATATGATCTCGTCACTTTAACTAGATCTAATGAACTGTCTGGCATATTATGGGCTACACTACGTAGATCTAGAATTCTTTGCACTTCAACTGGAAGTAGAATTCTTCGCACTGCAATATCTCATGTGCGGTTTGGGGATCAAGATGAGACATTTTACACGTCGTTCATCAGGAACGGTGATGTTCTTATCTCCCCCTAAAGGCGGGAAGACTGTCTCATCAAAGTGACGACGGCAAATCTAGCGGTATAGAGATCTCCTATCAAGGGCTCTAAGGAGCACATAATGGATAGGGTTCATAATCAACATATATGCCCATCTTTTGTTGAGGACCCGATTTTGTACGTTGTGGCGACACAATTGGCACGAGAACTGCACACCCAAATCTGTATAAGTGCTAAACACCACTCTGCTCTGTCTATGGAGAAAGTCTTCCAGATGTTCGCACAGCTCAAGGGGAAGATCCAGGGTTTGACGACCCAAAACTCCGCCACTCAACAAACCCTCACCGACCTTGTTGGTAAGGTCGACGGCCTTGCTGAACAAGTCAAAAGGGACAAAACCTTTTGAGAAGCAGACCAGCACAACCTTACCGTACTCACTGAAGACTTCAACCAGTTTGTCAGCGAAACAAGGGAAACCAAGGGCTTGGTCGAAGGAAGCCTTCAACAGATCCGCTCGGATCTGGACCAAAACACGGAGACCGTGAAGCAGAACGCGGAGACCGTGAGGCAACATGCAGAGGTCCTGTCGCTCACTCGCGTGACAGTAGACGAGCAGACTCGCCGCTTGGACGAGCACGATACCAAGCTGCATGACCAGCAGAATGCTTCCTTCTTTGGAAGTAAGAACAGTCTAGAGAAGCTAGACGAATTCAAAGACAAACAGGACCGGCTGAACCTACGGGTCCTTGAAGTTGAAGACTGGATGAGGGCTCAGGCACCAAAGAACCCTGCTCTAAACCCTACTAGCCCAAGCGCGAACGAAGGGACGCCCAAGTACATCCCTCCCAATGAACGCGCCAGGGGAAACCCTAAGGTCGGGACTCCGAAGGCCCCGCAATTCGTTCCAAGAGCAAGAATGTCAAAGAGTCCGCTCCCGCATGGCTCGTTTGCTCCCTCCAAGGGACTGCATAACTCTCTACGCTAGGGAACCGGGACACCAGATGACCCGCTTCTAGTTTATTCCAGCCTTACTCCCAAGAACGGTGGACCGGCCGTCAGTCTCTCTGCATGGCCAAACCATGGGGAAGGGGCAGAGTCCGTGCCCGTGACGACAGCCGACTGGCGCCAGCTTATCTCCTCCATTGTCAAGGAGCAAACCGGACACGGTGATGCTAACTTGCAGTATCGCGACCCCTACCCCGATAGCGTGGCGCAATACCCCTTCCCGCATGGGTTCAAGAACGTAGTGTTCACTACCTTCTCTGGCGAAACAAGGGAAGACGCAGCAACCCACATGGCCTGCTTCAAAGTCCAGTGCGGCCAGTACGGGAACAATGACATCCTCAAGCTCAAGCTCTTCCGGACCATTGCGGACTGGCCTACCATGGAGAAACTGTTCCGGGAGACCTACGGTACCATTGAGCCTGAGGTCGGCCTTGACTCCCTCACTCAGATGAGTCAGCAGAGCATGGAGTCAGGAGTCTCCTTCCTCCAGCGGTTCAAGATCCAACAAGCCAAGTGCGATTTCCTCCTACCCGAACAGGAAGCCATTAAGTTGGTTGTTCGTGGCCTCGAACACCGCCAGCGGTTGAAGCACCATGGGGAACGCTTCGCGTCTATGGGCGACCTCATCAACAAGGTCGGCAGTTATGAGTTGATCCTAAACGAAATGGACGAGAAGGCGAATGCCTCCAAAGGGACATACGTACCGGGAAAAACAGGATAGTAGGGGCATTAAACCTTCAATCCCCCACGTTCGACCCTTACTACCAAAGGCAGGAGGAGAATGAAGCCGCGCAGGGGTATGTTGACGACGTAGGAGCAGTCGAACTGACCGGGAAGCCTTTAGCTCACAAGCTGAAGAATCTCAAGATGACCCGTGAGCCAATCACCATTCAGTCCTTTGCATGGACTAAGCCCGAATATGAGGCGTACACGTATGACGCGAAAAACGCTCATCTTGTCTTTAATGACTTGATTGAGGCGAAATACGTGCGCTTGGATCACAGGATCCCGTCCAAGGAAGAGCTAAAGGACAAGAAGTATTGCAGTTTCCACAACGCCTACAATCACGATACCAAGGACTGTGTCAAACTTCGCGACCAACTGCAAACCTGGTTGAATTCGGGCGCTCTAAAACTGAAGACACCAGGAAGCACAGCTTCTCTGGTGGATGTTGATCCATTCCCGGCTGTTGTTGGTATGGTCGAGGTGAATTGGAATGACTAGCCAAAGGAGAACAGCCGCCGTCGCTCACCAAAGCCAGGCGAGCAGAGAATCACCTTGGACCTGGCCGAACACCCAGAGGATGATAATCCGCGCCGAGTACTTAAGCGAGACCGAGAGGATGGTAATGATGACACACGTCAACCACCTCGCCGGTACACTTACAACGTCAACCTCGCGCACGAGGTCTTAGAGGATCTTATTGACGGCGGACTCGTCACTGTATCAAGGGCCTTGCCCTATGTTGAATACAAAGAGGGTCGCGTCCACTGCAAGCTCCATGACAGTTGGGGGCACAGAACTCGCGATTGTTACCAGCTCCTCGAGCAAGTCCAGGACTGGCTAGACCTCAAGTATATTCGCTTCGAGGACAAAGGTGGCTTCATGATCAAAGTTGCTGACATCGCCTGGCCTCGCATAGGCCATCGCGCGATAACTTTGGACCTATCTCCAAACGCGGGCCAACGCGAACCGCCAGGTCGAAACCGTAAGAGGCCGGTGAATGACTACACTGTTCTAGCGAACCAAAACGGGAACCACTACCCAGCAAGGGACTTAGCCGCCAGACTATAGCCCGATCGCCTTTCAAGAAAGGATAAAGGCAAAGCTACCATGCGGGACGATACACCGTCTCCAGCTGACAACTATCAACCCATGAGTCCCAGGACTCGCGAAGAGCTGGAACAGAGGATCAAACGCCTCGAAACCTTCGTTCAATCACACTAGACTAAAGATGTACCTTCGTCTCCAGCTTCAAGCGAGATGGACATATCCGACTCCGGCAGCAAACGCCAAGACAGCAAGGCTTCAACCCCTCGGTGAGGTATCTTGACCGATCCCTACATTCTCCCGACATCTAAATCAGCGATCAAGGAAGAGATTTGGTACACGCAGCATGGGGGAAAGCCGGTTACCATCAGCAGATCCAAGAAGCGGAAGCTACAAAAGAAGTATGGCAGCATCCTGCGTGCCTTGCGAACGGCTGATGATGGCATCATCCGACCCTCGCAGCTCTCGCAGACACCCGGGACAATGTGGAGAGAAGCTGAAGGCTTGCGCGCTCTACTCCAAAGGCCACCTGTCACGCCTCCACGTGTCTGTGCGCAAGCAGCAGACGACCCCGCTCCAAAGGCGAATGTCTTCTGTCGCCTCACCGTACCACCGAGACAGGATCCGCGCCCCGCTAGGCACAGATCATCTCCGGAGCCAGAAAGGAGAAGGGAGCCACAGTTCTCCCGGCACAAGCCTTCATCAGAACCTGAAAGACGAAGGGAATTGTTACCTCCACCAAGGCGCCAGCAGTCGCCGGAAGCCGAACGACGAAGGAACCCGCCACCTCCACCAACGCGTAGGCAGTCGCCAGAAGCTGAAAGAAGACGAGAACCGTCTTCCCCAGCGATGCGAAGACTGTTCGCCGCATCAAGGCCCGAATCAAGGCGCAAGCCGCCTCGGTCATCACATCCCCAGAAGCCTATTCGCCAGGAACCTGAAGCTAGAAAGGAGCCCCAACCACAACCCACACAGGAGCCTCAGGTCTCAGTCCTTCCTCCGCCTAAGGCAGAGGACAATGCCAGCGCTCCTCTAGCCGCGGATAGGCATTCAGCTGAGGACAAACAGCCCTCGACCAAACTCGTGTGGCGACCACAGTAGCCAGAGGGTAACGTCTGGCTAAGGGTCGAAAGTAGCACGTCCAGCCCCAACCTCGCGGAACTCATCGCCCAATGCTTCCGCGAGAATTCACTAAACGAGGAGACTCACTCCGAGCCTCGCATCGACTTGGGCGACAACCAAGCAGAAGGGCAGGGTGAATCATTCAACTACAATATGCTTGAGATCTCTGCATGGCCCAAGCTCGAAGAGGCCAATCCAGCAGAGGGCGCATTCGCCGTGCTCGACAGAGATCACGGGAGCATTGAGACGCCACTGGTTCCAGTCCGCGAACAGTTCTCTTTTCAGGTCGGAATGGTGTTCTTCATATCTGAGAGATACGCTCTCCCACCAAATACAACATGCAACACGGCAGATATTCCAGACAATAGCAAAAGTGTCTGTGACATATCCCCCCCTTGTAGCAGTGAGATGGGTCCAGTCCTGGCAGAGCCCACACAGGCTGCACCGTTGGAAGCCACAAGCAGCATCACAAGCATGCCGACTCTGACCTTCTCCACTCCAACCCTGGACATGGCCACTCACATGAGGCCATTGTATATCCCGGCTGAAGTTGAAGGGATTATGATCAACAAAATTATGGTCGACACGGGGGCGGCAGTGAATGTCGTCACCACCCGCACTATGGGACTCCTTGGTATCCCACGCTCGATGATCCAAACTACGCCCTTGACAGTCAAAAACTTCACCGGACAAGTCTCCAGACTCTAGGTTTGTTGTTCTTACGGGTCAAGGTGGGACCAGCTTCAAGGGTCTACACATTCTTCGTCACTGAGTGTGCTTCGTCCTACAGCATGATCCTAGGCCGCGACTAGATCCATAGAAGTTTTTGTATACCTACATCCATGCATCAGGAGCTTATGATCTGGGATACTGAGAAACGCGAGGCGGTCCTCATCCAAGCGGATCCGCGTCCTTTCTCCATTTTCGCCAACTTCAATGACGCCCGCTATTACAATACTGACTTGGGCCCATTAGATGTCCAATGCGTTGATTCTAAAGGCCGCCCATTGATAGGAGCATAAAATGCGACATTCTTAATGTGTTATTACCTCCATTTGTACTTTGATTATCTCTTATTGTTGTAGAATAGAGTCATAATGTAGAGTCGAAAGTTTTTGGTAGAGTTATGCGTAAAACATGTTAAACATAGATGATTGATATAGAAAATTGTCAAAAGCTGATTTGTGGAGTCTTAGAGATGTTCTTATGATTCTATAAAGCTTTTACATTGTCACAAATTGATTTAACTTCTCTGATACTTAGGTGACATGTAGAAGAGTGCCGAGAGGAGTGTTCTTGATGGACCTAGGGAAGCAAAGCAGCTGATCCACGAAGCCTAGTCCATGAAGGAGAGGTCCAAACCAAGTCCAATATGGAGAAGAAGATCTAAATTCGGCAGAATTTCAAGAATATCCAAGCTTTGAAAATCCGAATTAAATCGGGAGAATTCCTGTGCACGTCTGTCAACTTCAACGGACTCTCCAGGACAGCTCACAATGAATCAGAAAACGTTCTAAATACGGATAGAAAGCTACAGGAGTCTAGTTTCCAAATCAATTGGAATCACCTCAATATCTGTTTTCTAGAGAGAGTTATGACGTAATCATTAGACGGAGGTCATTCTGCCGAAATTGAGAAGAACTAGGAATCCTAAACCAACTTGGTTTAGGCTTTGTGGCCGACTTCTCTAGGGTTTTTCCTCTATATAAAGCACGACTTCAAGGACAAAAAGGATCACTACTCTTGCAATTACATAGCCGAAATTCTACCAAACCCTATACAGAAAATTACTTAGCCGATCCATCCACCATAAACCACAAGAATCATTCCATCCTTCCACCGATTTCCCCACACTTGCCGAATCTTCAAAGGTTGTAAAAGTGTGATTTTCTCATGGCTTCTTGTATTATTTTCTGTTTAGTTTCAAACTCTATTGTAATATACTTTTCGATTTTGGTTTTATTTATCAAACATGGTTTTCGGATTTCTTTGTGATCTTTGATTGTTCTATGTTTTGATTTGTAACTTCTTGAATATATGATGATTTCATGATTTAGGTTTTGGGGCAGTAGCATGTTCTTATGTGTTTTTTATTTCTAATTGATTAATTGTCATGAATTCGTGCATCTAAATCAATCCTTGAGGCTGCCTTGGCCATGGTTGTCCTTAAGGTGCGGTTTCATCTACCATAATAATTTTGGATCGATTCATACGCAAAGTTGTCTTGGTCTTTGTTATTAACTTAGGGCGGATTTAATTCTGATAATTTGCATGCTAATAGGATGAGTGACGCCATGCCTTAGATCATGTTTCCGATTGATTCATGTGTTAAAGTGTTTGCTTGTTTAATCTCTACGCAACGTGTTTTTAAATGAGTTAGCATTCATGTTTAGGATCAAGCGCAAAGATGGTTCTAAATACCTGAGGAGTCTTAACAATTAGATAACCGCAAAGGCTCTAATTAGAATCGGAATTGGTTAGAGTCAAGGACAATTTGAACGTTGCTGCCTGGCCTTGCATGAAGTTGTTATGTATTTTAGATGGTTTTTCGTGTTACGTGTTGCATGAGTATGTTGATCACTTGTATATAATAATCTTAGGTTTAATTTTCAGTAGGTTATTAGTTAGAATTAATCAATCTTAAATCCCCAATATTTCGATGTATATATGTGAATACTTGTTTATAAGTTGTTTGGTTTCTCTTCTTTCGATCGCCCTTTGGTTTCCCCGGCTAGAACGATCCCTACTTGTCCATATTACTACGATTGCAGGGTAATTAAATTGAAGTTGTTTGACCTCGGTTACGTGACACGTCACCCATATGGGGTCACGGCCTCCAACTTAACGCGATGGGGACTCACTCAGGCGAGGGACGATTTACAACAACCCCACACCATCGCGGATCCCCTACAACCATCTTATGATTAGTACACCCTCAAAAGAAGCATGCGAGGCTGGCGAGTCCTTGTGTGAGAGACTCCTCTCATACTGGGCAGAACGCGAAGCCTACGACAGGGTCGCTACTATGGAATATGTAGACGAGATAGTGGACTATACTGATACCGAGGAGGAAGTTATTCAGTTAGCTCCCGCTGCCTTGGACAACACGCCGCCTCAAGTTCGCGACCCCACCTTACAAGTGGACGTGGGGACTGCAGAGAAACCCTTACTACTCTCCATCAGTGCCAAGTTGACGGGACAAGAAAAGGAAGACCTTCTCGCCTTACTACATGAGTATAGGGACTGTTTCGCCGAGCAGTACGAAGACATGCCTGGCCTATCCCCGGATTTAGTCTGTCACCGTCTGCCTACTCATCCCGACAGACGTCCAGTCCACCAAGACGGCAGATTCATGCGAACTGAGACCCAGATCGTGGTCAAAGAAGAAATTGAGAACATGCACCGCTCATGTATCATTCGCGTGGCCAAGTACAATGAATGGCTATCCAACATCGTTCCAGTTCGCAAGAAGAACGGCAAAACGCGCGTCTGTGTTGACTACCGTGACCTCAACAACGCAACGCCTAAAGATATATATCCCATGCCTATTGCTGACCTCCTCATTGACGCGGCCGCGGGGCATGAAGTCCTATCCTTTATGGATGGAACTGCTAGGTACCATCAGATCCCTATCGCTGAAGAAGATCGCCATAAGACTGCTTTCCGCTGTCTGGGGTTTGCAGGTGCATTCGAGTATGTTGTCATGCCATTCGGGCTCAAGAACGCGGGGGCAACATATCAACGCGCCATGAACCTTATCTTTCACGCCGCAGGGAAAGTTCAGCCCTTTTCGCCTCTTCTAAAGCTCTAGGGGGCAACCGAGTTCGTATGGGAGTCACAACACCAGGAGGCCTTCGATCGTATCAAGGATTATCTTGCGAACCCACCTATTTTGGTTCCGCCTCGCCCTGGCATTCCGATCGTATCAAGCTCTACATCGCCGTTGCTGATTTGTCTATCGGCGGACTCTTGGCACAAGACGACGAGAACGGAGTGGAACACGCCGTTTACTATCTTAGCAAGGTGTTGACCGATTGCGAGACGCGCTATTCCCCAATGGAAAAGTTGTATCTCGCCCTATTCTTTGCAGGTTGCAAGCTCCGCCACTACATGTTGGCCTTTACCACGGTGATCATCGCTCAGTCCGACTTAGTCAAATATATGCTTTCCCGCCCTATCCTACGGGGCCGCATAGTCTAAATGGATATTGGCTTTGTCTGAATTCTCTTTGCAATATGTTCCGCAAAAGGCAGTTAAAGGACAGGCCATAGCGGACTTCCTCGCTCATCACCCGCCGACCGAGCTGACAGCATTCCGCGAGTTAGAGGTTGCCGTAGTCTCCCTTACTCCATGGACTCTCTACTTTGATGGCTCGCGTACTGAACTTGCTGCAGGTGCCGGGATCGCCATCGAGAACCCTGTAGGAGATTAGTTTTCTTACTCTTTCCAGCTGGACTTTAAATGTACAAATAATCAGGCGGAATAGGAGGCGCTCATCATCGGACTGGAAATCTTGCTGGACTTAGGAGTCCGCGAGGTTCAAGTCTTTGGCGACTCCTTATTGGTCGTCAACCAACTTGTGGCGAAGTTCAAGTGTTTAAGTTCGTCCATTGAACCTTACTTGCGGAAAGCTTTAGATGTCTTGGACCGCTTCGACGATGTTCACATTGAACACATCCCGCGCGAATTCAACTTCGCGGCGAATGAGCTCGCGCAGATCGCATCCGGTCTTAGCTTGCGCGATGGAGTGCGCGAACGACTCCTCAAAGTCGAACGACGTACACTTCCTTCTTTTCTTGCTAGGGGGCAATATGAGGCAAACCCTCTTAACGTCGCTGCCTTAGATCCTATCGATGAAGATTGGCGGCTACCGTTCATTGCCTACCTCGAGCACCCTCATGACGCTACCATTCCCGGCAAATGCGGTTTCTCGCCCTCAACTTTGTGCTTCGCAATGGTGAGCTTCGCCGGCGCGGCGAGGACGGTAACGATTTCCGCTGCGTGTATGACAATGAGGCTAAGCGGCTTCTGCGTGAGGTGCATTCCGGCGTTTGTGGTTCGCATCAGGTTGGACCAAAGATGCGTTGGTTAATCCGTCGCCATGGCTACTACTGGCCTACTATTCTCAAGGATTGTATTACTTTCGCTAAAGGATGTCAGGACTGCCAGGCTCACGGACCAGTGCAACACATTCCAAACATTCCGTTACAGCCGATCGTTAAGCCCTGGCCATGTCGAGGTTGGGCGATAGACTTCATCGGTCTCATTCATCCCCATTCCTCTGAGCAGCACAAGTTCCTTATTGTGGCCACCGATTTCTTTACCAAGTGGGTTGAGGCCGAGCCACTCAAGGTCGCTTCTGCAACCTCGGTCCGCAACTTTATTTTCTGAAACATTATTTCCCACTTTGGTGTTCCAAAATGCATCGTGACGGACCGAGGGGCAGCTTTCATGGCGAATTCGGTAGTCACATTCCTCAACGGCTATGGTGTCAAACTCCTACATTCGACCCCCTATTATTCCCAGTCCAATGGTCAGGCGGAGGCGAGCAACAAAGTCATCCTCGACTTCTTGCGAAAGATGCTAGAGTTAAACCCCCGCGTCTGGCATCTAGAGCTTTACCAAGCGCGGTCCGACAGATACCACCCCATATGCTCTCATGTATGGCCATGACGCCATCCTCCCCCTTGAGGTTCACGTCGCCTCGCTTCGTGTCCAGGAGCAGCACCAGTTGCTTGGTGACGATTACATCCAGGCAATGTGGCAAGAACTTGAAGACCTTGACGAACATCGCATCACTGCTTTCAACAATCTCATCCTTGAGAAGCAGCATGTTGCGTGGTCTTATGATAAAGTCACTCGAGGTCAGAGTTATGCCGAAGGCCAAACGGCATGGCATGCTGTGCTCCCACTTGGGGAGAAAACCGAAGGCCGCGGGAAATGGTCCGTGCGGTGGGAGGGAACCTTTAATGGTCGTTTCTTAAAGCGCCACATCGCTAGTGTTTGGGAGCGCGCATATCCTCCTCTTCCCCCTGATCCCGCGACCACTGTCATTAGTGTCACGCGCCGTCGCGCTTACGCTCTATCACCTCACACTAGGGGGCAACCCCAAGGAGAAGCATGTAATTAGTTTTTTCTTCGTAAACGTGCGTGGTCTAACTAACAGACCAGTACAAGATTGGGGCCTATTCTTGAGCCCCTAAATATAAAAAAAAATTAATTTTAATTCAAGTGTTTCTCAATCATCAGTTTTCTCTTTGTAAACGTGCGTGGTCTAATTAACAGACCAGTACAAGATTGGGGCCTATTCTAGAGGCCCTAAATAAAAAACAACTTCATTCAAGTATTTCTTAGTCATCATTTAGGCCAATCCCCGCGGCCTCCAAATTTTCAAACTTGGCTCGCCAGCTTTATGCGGCCTTTCGCCGACTCCTTTGTTTACTTCTCATTGGTTCGCACTGGGGGGCAGCGAAGAATATACTAGGGGGCAACGAAGTGCATGGCCTCTTAAAGTTCGCCGACTCTGTTTGTTTGTCTCTCACTGGTTCGCACTGGGGGGCAGCGAAGTACATAGCCATTGTCATTCCACGTTGGTCCGCCATCGCCAAGAGCTCGCGAAAGGCTAATTTTTTGGAATCTACTCAAGTTACATGCGTCTGCTCAAGATACATCCACGCGAGCTACATTCGCTTGCGGTACGTGCCATGTACTATGTCTTCTGAGTTGAGCAGGCGAATGCGGGCTAGGAGCACGCGAATGCAAAAGTGGAATAGGAGAATGCGAGCTAAGAGCAGGCGAATGCATTTGAAGTTCAAGTCCAAGGTGCCGAGACGAGCCATAGAGCAGTTCGCTACATTGCCTAGTTGAGTGCGTTGGTTACGCGGCCTATTCACAGGCTTGTTTCTTCACACTCCTTTTATGTATGACCCGAGCCAATACTATTGGCTTTGGAGCAACATGAACATAAACCTCTTCACTCATTCTCGACATTTCATAACTTCGAGGCTAGGGGGCAATGTTTACGCCTAGATTAATATTTTACTGGACAGTAAATGTCTATGTGAATATTAATTACATTCTTGGTCCATGTCATACCGGCGAGCCCAAGTTCTTTAAGTTTACAAATGTCAGCCCGCCAGTGAGACCACGTGAGCCGAGTTAGACTTCACGCGAAACTGGACTTCACTTAGCTCGCGTGCGAAATAGAAATAGGCGGACTACGCAGTTCGCGTGGAACACTTAGCTCGCGCGCGGAATTAATTCGCGCGGAATTACTATTTAACACTCCACGTAGGCGAGGCGAGGCGAGCTGGCGAACTGGCTCGCGTAGAATACTTCGCGAGGAAGGAACATGCGGAGTCCGTGCGCACCATTTTAATCGTTGAAGACTTTTACAAGTCTTTGATATGCTTCGGGCCAATCCATGTGGCCCATTTAATATAAAAAGCCCTTTTAAGGCTCGCGAGCTGCAATAGCCCGCGAAATGGAAGCGAGCTTCAGGAGCACGCGAGATAGCATCCTGTGACAGCCCGCGGGATGAGGATATTCCTAAATCTAGTTCGCATAGGAGTCTACAGTTGGCAGCGCGGAAGCAATGCCCTATGCGGAATGAAGTGTGCGAACTGGGCAGGTGTCACCAATTGGTTGGTCTGCATGGAGTAAACCGTGTCCTTGTCAATTAGGGTTTCAGAGTCCGACTTGGATTCTAATCACTTTTCTTCTGCCGCAAGTCGAACTACTATATAAAGGGGCTCGAACCCTAACAGAAACACTCTCAAAACAATACACAAAAACATAATACAAACTGCAAACCAGTTACCCTTCGAGTTCCTCGAAACCCTAACCCTAAGCGCCGCCGCCTAGGTTCCTTCTTCAGAGCCCTCCGGACTCTACTACCCCGGCTTCTCTCTGAACTCCCTATAGTTGCTCTGCTCGCGCTCCCGTGGGTATCGATCGCTTGTGCTTGTAAATCCTCGTCTGAGGTGGCGCCTAAAACCTGTAGACATATAAAATTTAACGATAAAAATAGTCGTTGAATAATCCAAGTAAATACGTGGCTCATGAGTCAACAAAATTGGAAAGCCGTTGGAAATAACACGTGGCAATGTGGAAATGGTGGGCCTACAACAAAACCTTAAACCCCCAATTGAAATCAATTATCAAGTATAGATTGACGTTGTGACTTCACCACGCAAAATAGACTCCGCAAGGCGAAATGGACTTCGCGAGGCGAGCTAGGCTTTGCAATGTGAAATTGACTCCGCGAGGTGACTTTGACTTCGCGAGGCGAGCTAAGCTTGGCGAGGCAAATTAGACTACACTTCGCGTAGACTTAAACAGTGGCGAGGCGAACTAGACTTCAATTCGCATAGACCTAAACGGTGATTTTGACTTCGCGAGGCGAGCTAAGCTTGGCGAGGCGAACTAGACTTCACTTCACGTAGACCTAAACAGTGGTGAAGCGGAATGACTCCGCATAGAGATAAAGGAAGGCGAGGCGAACTGGACTTCACTTCGCATAGACTTAAACAGTGGTAAGGCGGAATGACTCCGCACGCATATACATGAAGGCGAGGTGGAATGACTCCACGCGCGTAGTTTCATGCGAAGGCGAGGCGAGTTGGCTCCGCGTGGGGTAATTCGCGAAGTAGCTAGACGACAGAGTTCGCATGCATGCAGGGATTGGAAATCACGGTTCGCTTGGAGATCAAGCCTCCTCGCGGGATACTTTCCATGTCCGTGAGACAGCTCGCCCCTTACTAATGATCTTGATCAAAACAGGACATTAATCTAAAGCGATCTGTGTCAAGACCCACCCCGAATTTCACCCCGAAACCCGAGGTAAGTCCTGCGGGGACCACCTCCAAGGAAAATTTACTAAAAAGCAAACCTCCCTTGAAAATGGACAACCCTAACCTAGAAAACTAAAGTGTTACTTTCTTAAATAAATTTGAGCATCCTCCAAATCAACCCACAATTATACGAAAGTGAGTAAATAATTACAAACTTCGTATATTCAAAAATACAATAAAAGTCCAAGCACACCACCAGAAACATTACAATAAATCCCAAAGAGTATTCAGAGCTACTATACACTAGAGGAGTAGGAAAAATACTCTAGTAGGTTAAACAGGTAACCTACTGGTGAATGGTGGCTGAGAAATGGGTAACTATGCCTCGTCGTCTCCTACTCGTTCTAACTCGAACTCTGCAGACTGGGCATTTTAAAAACGAAGAGCCCAGGGGAAAAACATTCGCAATAATTAGAGTGAGTGGACAAAAATAAATAAAAAGAATATTTATGTTTTCCCAATTTAATTTCCAAGAAAACGAATGCATGTCTTAAACGATAATTCTCTTATCGTTATAAATATCGAGCCTCTACTGCTCAAAACTATATATATATCCAAATACAGCCTCTCAGGCTAAAATATATACATGTATATATTTACACTCGCCCAGACTCCCTATATAAATTAATAATAATCTATATAGGGCTACTACGCTCGCGTCCAACGCTCACGTCACGCCTTAATGCGGTGATACACTATGTCATTAAGGTGGACAGACGGGTGTATAAATATGTGCCCAGACCCCTTATATGAATTAAACACTCATATAAGGCTACTACGCTTGCGTCCAACGCTCACGTCACACCATAATGCAGTTATATATTATGTCATTAAGGTGGACAGACACATATCGCTAGCTAGCATTTATATACATACTCTCCTTAAAAATATATTATAATTTACCGAAAATCCCATTTTCGGTAACTCATCACAATGAGTAAAATCGTCAAATAAAAATGACGTCAAATGGTCTAACCAAATAAACAACTGCATGCACATTATTTAAAACAAAAGTCCACTCACAAGTTAGGCCTAAGCCTGAAGTCAGTCGGAGGTCTCCTCTGCTCGAGCCTCCTCGCGTCCTGTTCCAAAACATAAATAATTCCTTAAATAAAATCCCAACGTTTAAAGAAAATAGGCATAATTAAATATGAGCTTCTCGTGCTCAACCTTGCCTATCGTCCTAAATCTTAACTTCACTGCCAACCAAAAATCTCCATAAATACCGACATCTTCGAAAATCACCTTCCAACGTCCTATTCATAAAAATAATCCAATGGCCGGATTTTAACTTATTAATCCGCCAAAAATACCAAACTTTACAAATTTCAAAACCTAACCAAAAATCCTCCAAAAATTCCTAAATTCACATCAATAATATCCCCTTAATATTCTACATCAAAAACCACAAAATTTCCCAAAACAGCGGCGGCCGGCGACCAACTCCGGCAACCTGCAAATGCTACCAAATTTTAACAGAATCTTCCTCTCAATCTCCTCTACAACTTTCCTAACTAGCACAAACACCAATTCCAAGCCTAACTATGGTAATCGAATCAAAACATCCATAAATCCCTAAAACTTTCAATTATACAAACCACCCTAACGAAATCGAATTTAGCCGAATCCTTTTGAGGGATTACTCACCTAGATGAGGGCTACAAGTTGAGCCAAAAATCACGACCTATGGTGGCCGGAAGACGGAGCTCCGGCGAAGGTGCAACCACGGCAACCGTGGCTTTCGGGCTCGGCTGCTCCTTCACGGCGGCGTTAGGGGATCGGCCACCTACCCAGAAATGAAGAGGAGATGTCGGGGGTCCGAACGAGACCGGTCTGGCGGTCGGTGGTGGCCGGACGGCGGCGGACGGGCGGTCGGAAGATCCGGCAGTGAAGAGAGGAAACGGGAGGAAGAAAACGGGAGGGAGGAGAGAGAAAGGAGAGGGAAAACTGAAATGGGCCAAACCCATCCGGTCCAACTTAATAAACAAAACCCAACTCCAAAATTTAACACCCCAAAATAATACCCCAATAAAACTTACATTTTTAATTGATAACTTTTACATGCTAACTCCGATTTTAACGCGTAGCATGTCTACGAACTCGTAATAACATCCTCTACGACTTTCATGAAGAAAGTTTTCCCAAATTCCATACGGAAGAAAAAGTCAACTTTGGAGTCTTAAATAGTAAACGGTTACTTAAAACGGTAAAAGACCAAAATATTACCAAAGTAAATAACCGTAAAATAACTTAAGAACCGGGGCGTGACAATTCTCCCCTCCTTATAAAAATTTCGTCCCCGAAATTTACATAACTATCAAACAAAAAGGTAGGGATACTGCTGCCTCATTTGTTCCTCTAATTCCCAAGTAGCTTCCTCTACTTGATGACTTCTCCAAAGCACCTTGACAAGTGGAATTGTCTTGTTCCTCAGTACTTGCTCCTTTCGGTCAAGAATCTGTACCGGTTCCTCTTCATAGGTCAAATCTCTCGTCAAACTAATTGGTTGCTCTTGCAACACATGAGAGAGATCGGCCATATACTTGCGAAGCATGGATACATGAAACACATTATGTATCCTGGACAATTCTGGAGGCAAAAGTAATCGATAAGCAAGTGAGCCAACTCGCTCTATTATCTCATACGGCCCAATATACCTCGGACTAAGCTTCCCACGCTTACCAAAACATACTATCCCTTTCCAAGGGGATAATTTCAAAAACACCCAATCACCTACTTGAAATTCAAGGTCTTTCCTGCGAACATCTGCATAACTCTTCTGCCTACTTTGAGCAGCCTTGAGTCTATCTCTGACCACTTTAATCTTCTCATTAGTATCATGGATTAACTCAGGACCACAAAGTTCTTTTTCTCCTACTTCATTCCAACATAGAGGTGTACGACACTGTTTCCCATAAAGTGCCTCAAAGGGAGCCATACCAATACTAGAATGGTAGCTGTTATTATAAGCAAACTCCATCAAAGATAGGTTCTTATCCCAACTCCCCCTAAACTGCAAGGCACAAGCTCTCAACATATCCTCTAAAGTCTGAACAGTCCTCTCTGATTGCCCATCAGTCTGAGGATGAAAAGCAGTGCTGAAGTGTAATCGGGTACCTAAAGCTGTCTGAAGAGCTTTCCAGAATTTAGAAGCAAATCTAGGATCCCGATCCGACACTATTGATTCAGGTACACCATGAAGTCTCACAATCTCATTCACATAAAGCTCCGCCAATTTATCCATTGTATACTTCTTTCCCATCGGTAAGAAATGTGCAGATTTGGTGAGTCTATCCACAATCACCCAAATACCGTCATGCCCCTCACGGGTACGAGGTAAACTGAAAACAAAATCCATGGTGATGTGGTCCCACTTCCACACTGGAATAGGCAACGGCTCAAGAAATCCTGAAGGTTTCTGCCTTTCAGCTTTCACTTGCTGACATATCAAACACCTACTTACAAAAGCTGCCACTTCCCTCTTCATGTTTGGCCACCAATAATAATCTTTCAAAGTCCGATACATTTTTGTACTACCCGGATGAGCAGCATATGCAGAACTATGAGCTTCTTCCATTATCTCTATCTTTAACTCTTCATTTCTCTTTGGAACACAAAGTCTATTTTTGAACAATAAAGTTCCATCTCTTCTTACCGAAAAATCCACGACGGCTCCATTCGCTACTCTTTCTATCAACTGAACAATGGAAGGATCATGATACTGCGCTTCCCGCACTTTATCAACCAAAACTGGCCTGACATGGAAACTAGCTACCAAGGCACCAACATTATCCACCGCTAAATCCACCCCAGTAGCTCGTAACTCAAAGAGAAGAGGAAGTCTAACCATCCTCAAGTGAGACAAGGATATGGTGGGATTTCGACTAAGAGCGTCAGCTACCACATTAGCTTTTCCAGGATGATACTCAATAGTGCAATCATAATCATTGATTAATTCCATCCACCTTCTCTGCCTCATATTTAACTCTTTTTGAGTGAACACGTACCGAAGACTCTTGTGATCGGTAAAAATCTGACACTTGGCTCCGTAAAGATAGTGTCTCCACAACTTGAGAGTAAAAACTACTGCTGCAAGCTCTAAATCATGAGTGGGATAATTTACCTCATGCTGCTTCAATTGCCTAGAAGCATAGGCAATAACTCGATCATGCTGCATCAATACCCCGCCTAAACCTCGTTTAGAAGCATCACAATAAACCACATATTTCCCACTATCATCCGGAAGTGCTAAAACAGGAGCACTGGTCAGGCGATTCTTTAATTCTTGAAAACTTTGCTCACACTGGTCTAACCATTCGAACTTAACTCCCTTCTTGGTCAATCTTGTAAGTGGAACAGCAATCTTTGAAAAATCTTGCACAAAGCGTCGATAATAACCTGCTAATCCCAAGAAACTACGAATCTCCGTCACAGTGGTAGGTCTTCTCCAATTTGACACTGCATCCACCTTTTGGGGATCCACACTAACACCTTCAGCCGAAATTACATGACCCAAGAATCCCACTTTATCCATCCAAAATTCACATTTGCTGAACTTGGCATACAATTGAGCATTTCTCAAAATCCGTAATATCATTCTTAGATGTTTGGCATGCTCCTTTTTACTTCTTGAGTAAACCAAAATGTCATCTATGAATACGATCACGAAGCGGTCAAGATATGGACTAAACACCCTATTCATGAGATCCATGAACGCAGCTGGTGCATTAGTAAGTCCAAAAGGCAACACCACAAACTCATAATGACCATAGCGTGATCGAAAAGCAGTCTTGGCTATGTCATTCTCTCGAATCCGCAACTGATGATAACCAGATCTCAAGTCAATTTTTGAGAAAACAGAAGCACCCTTTAACTGATCAAATAAATCATCAATACGGGGTAACGGATATTTATTCTTCACCGTGACTTGATTTAGCTTCCTATAATCAAGGCATAGTCTCATGGTGCCATCTTTCTTCTTAACAAACAACACCGGAGCACCCCATGGAGACTTGCTAGGCCGAATAAAACCCTTATCTACCAACTCCTGCAGTTGAGTCTTCAACTCCTTCAATTCAGCTGGAGCCATTCTGTAAGGTGCCTGTGAGATAGACATAGTTTCTGGAAATAACTCGATAGAAAAATCTATCTCCCTTACAGGAGGCAAACCAGGCAACTCCTCGGGAAAAACATCTGGAAACTCCCTTACTACAGGAATATCCTCTACTTCCAACACTCTCATACTTGTATCCACAATGTGAGCTAAGTATGCCTGACAGCCTTTACTTAACAATTTCCTAGCAGTAATAGCTGATATCAAGCAACTCGAAATAACATCTCTTTCTCCTTGAAATGCAACTTCAAATCCATCTGGACTTCGAAGCACCACTTCTTTTCGGAAACAATCTACCATAGCTCTATAAGCCTCTAAAAAATCCATTCCCAAAATCACATCAAACTCCACAATATCTAAAGGGATTAGATCCGCCTTAAACTTAAATTCCTCTACTAGCACTTCACAACCACTAAACACCCAAAGGAAACAACTAATCCTCTGACCTCATCACCCTCATTCGCGTTTGTCGAGGTAGCCACACGGGGTCGGCGTCTAGGAGGCATAGTACCTAAGGAAAGAGATATTTCGTAGTCTATAAACAAGACTAGCAGAACTATCACATATACCCAATAACACATAGCATCCAAAGCATAAAATGCTAGTGAATCCGCCGCGGTCGGATCACCACTCTATAGGAACTACGTGCTTCTTAGGCAAATATGGTAGTACCAAGGAGGTAGGAAATGAAACCTAAAGCTCTGATACCAACTGTCAAGACCCACCCCGAATTTCACCCCGAAACCCGAGGTAAGTCCTGCGGGGACCACCTCCAAGGAAAATTTACTAAAAAGCAAACCTCCCTTGAAAATGGACAACCCTAACCTAGAAAACTAAAGTGTTACTTTCTTAAATAAATTTGAGCATCCTCCAAATCAACCCACAATTATACGAAAGTGAGTAAATAATTACAAACTTCGTATATTCAAAAATACAATAAAAGTCCAAGCACACCACCAGAAACATTACAATAAATCCCAAAGAGTATTCAGAGCTACTATACACTAGAGGAGTAGGAAAAATACTCTAGTAGGTTAAACAGGTAACCTACTGGTGAATGGTGGCTGAGAAATGGGTAACTATGCCTCGTCGTCTCCTACTCGTTCTAACTCGAACTCTGCAGACTGGGCATTTTAAAAACGAAGAGCCCAGGGGAAAAACATTCGCAATAATTAGAGTGAGTGGACAAAAATAAATAAAAAGAATATTTATGTTTTCCCAATTTAATTTCCAAGAAAACGAATGCATGTCTTAAACGATAATTCTCTTATCGTTATAAATATCGAGCCTCTACTGCTCAAAACTATATATATATCCAAATACAGCCTCTCAGGCTAAAATATATACATGTATATATTTACACTCGCCCAGACTCCCTATATAAATTAATAATAATCTATATAGGGCTACTACGCTCGCGTCCAACGCTCACGTCACGCCTTAATGCGGTGATACACTATGTCATTAAGGTGGACAGACGGGTGTATAAATATGTGCCCAGACCCCTTATATGAATTAAACACTCATATAAGGCTACTACGCTTGCGTCCAACGCTCACGTCACACCATAATGCAGTTATATATTATGTCATTAAGGTGGACAGACACATATCGCTAGCTAGCATTTATATACATACTCTCCTTAAAAATATATTATAATTTACCGAAAATCCCATTTTCGGTAACTCATCACAATGAGTAAAATCGTCAAATAAAAATGACGTCAAATGGTCTAACCAAATAAACAACTGCATGCACATTATTTAAAACAAAAGTCCACTCACAAGTTAGGCCTAAGCCTGAAGTCAGTCGGAGGTCTCCTCTGCTCGAGCCTCCTCGCGTCCTGTTCCAAAACATAAATAATTCCTTAAATAAAATCCCAACGTTTAAAGAAAATAGGCATAATTAAATATGAGCTTCTCGTGCTCAACCTTGCCTATCGTCCTAAATCTTAACTTCACTGCCAACCAAAAATCTCCATAAATACCGACATCTTCGAAAATCACCTTCCAACGTCCTATTCATAAAAATAATCCAATGGCCGGATTTTAACTTATTAATCCGCCAAAAATACCAAACTTTACAAATTTCAAAACCTAACCAAAAATCCTCCAAAAATTCCTAAATTCACATCAATAATATCCCCTTAATATTCTACATCAAAAACCACAAAATTTCCCAAAACAGCGGCGGCCGGCGACCAACTCCGGCAACCTGCAAATGCTACCAAATTTTAACAGAATCTTCCTCTCAATCTCCTCTACAACTTTCCTAACTAGCACAAACACCAATTCCAAGCCTAACTATGGTAATCGAATCAAAACATCCATAAATCCCTAAAACTTTCAATTATACAAACCACCCTAACGAAATCGAATTTAGCCGAATCCTTTTGAGGGATTACTCACCTAGATGAGGGCTACAAGTTGAGCCAAAAATCACGACCTATGGTGGCCGGAAGACGGAGCTCCGGCGAAGGTGCAACCACGGCAACCGTGGCTTTCGGGCTCGGCTGCTCCTTCACGGCGGCGTTAGGGGATCGGCCACCTACCCAGAAATGAAGAGGAGATGTCGGGGGTCCGAACGAGACCGGTCTGGCGGTCGGTGGTGGCCGGACGGCGGCGGACGGGCGGTCGGAAGATCCGGCAGTGAAGAGAGGAAACGGGAGGAAGAAAACGGGAGGGAGGAGAGAGAAAGGAGAGGGAAAACTGAAATGGGCCAAACCCATCCGGTCCAACTTAATAAACAAAACCCAACTCCAAAATTTAACACCCCAAAATAATACCCCAATAAAACTTACATTTTTAATTGATAACTTTTACATGCTAACTCCGATTTTAACGCGTAGCATGTCTACGAACTCGTAATAACATCCTCTACGACTTTCATGAAGAAAGTTTTCCCAAATTCCATACGGAAGAAAAAGTCAACTTTGGAGTCTTAAATAGTAAACGGTTACTTAAAACGGTAAAAGACCAAAATATTACCAAAGTAAATAACCGTAAAATAACTTAAGAACCGGGGCGTGACAATCTGGGCATATCTAAATCTTAAGATTTGATTGATCTGATTGTGTTAAAATCAGCAAGTAAATCAATCAGTCAAGATTCATTGATTCAATTAAGGAAATATTATTGATTCAAAATCTTCATTACTTGCCTTAAGTGGAGGCATGTTAACACTATAAATACCCCTTCTCATACCATAGGGAGGGGGCAGAGAGAAAAAGGGCGAAACGAAGAGAGCATAAACGGAAGCAGCGAACTAGAGAGAGAGAGAAGAATCCCTCCCGCGAGCTCAGAAGTCTCCCCAAGATCCTTGAAGAACTATCAAGCTCATAGCCTGTTCTTCGCCAAATCCTCGAAGAACTATCAAGCTCATAGCCTGTTCTTCGCCAAATCCTCGAAGAACTATCAAGCTCATAGCCTGTTCTTCATCAAATCCTTGAAGAACTATCAAGCTCATAGCCAGTTCTTCATCAAATCCTTGAAGAACTATCAAGCTCAAAGCCAGTTCTTCATCAAATTCTTGAAGAACTATCAAGCTCATAGCCAGTTCTTCACCAAATCCAAATCCAAATCCCAAATACTTGTTACGCGATCATCCTGTGTAACCCTCAAGAACAAGTGCTTGTCACCCTTGAGTTAGACCTAAGTTCGGAGATAGAATCAGAGGAGTTCACAAAGATTGTAACCCGCATTCGCATTGATTTGATTAAATTATTCTTTGTACACGTGTTGTTCTGTTATTTGTTGCAGACATTTTTCGTGTTTACAAAATTGGCACGCCCAGTGGGACAACTTTGCCTCTCATCTCCTTCTCCGCAAGCAAGTTCAAATTCGTTCGACGTAATGGCCTCCAAGAGCACTCAAGCCATCTCGACGAAGAAGTCTAAACCAACGACCGCGAGGTCAAACAGCGAGCCCTCTGGTCATGTCACCCGTAGCATGGCGAGGAATCAACCCACAACATTTGTGGCTTTGCCTTCCAACCCTCGCGAACCGGTCATCAGCTTGGCGAATCTCGCGGACAAGCATGCCTCGCGAAGTGAAGGCAAGCGCGCCTCGCGAAGTGAAGAAAAGGAAGCTCCAAACAAATCAAGGGAGCGATCATTCTCACCTGCCACGGATGATGAATCAAGCACGGCTTCATATGATGGAAGCCCAAATAATGATGAAGACCGCACGTATGGCATGCCTGCGGACTATTCATCACAACCTATCCCCATGCAAGTCATGGTGACAGGTGCCTCCACCATCGAAGAGCAAATAGCCAATCTGATGGGAGCGGTTGAGAAGCTTACCAAAACGGTGGAAGAAAAAGACATGCAGATCGCCGAGCTCTACAGCAAGCTTGAAAGTCAAGATGAAGAAAAGAAGTACAAAGTAGGCGAGAGCTCCAAGAACGTTGACAAAGATGATGATGGCTCGCTTGGATCTATGTCCTTTCAGCAATTGCAAGACATCATCACCAACTCCATCAGAGCTCAATATGGAGGTCCTTCTCGTGATTCTCTCACCTACGCCAAGCCCTACACCAAAAGAATCAATGGACTAAGGATGTCGTTGGGATACCAGCCGCCAAAGTTCCAACAATTCGAAGGGAAGGGTAATCCAAAGCAACATGTTGCTCACTTCATCGAAACCTGCAATAACGCCGGAACGGAGGGTGACCACCTTGTTAAGCAATTTGTTCGCTCTTTGAAAGGCAATGCCTTTGAGTGGTACACGGATTTAGAGCCCGAGTCCATTGACAATTGGGACCAAATGGAACGTGAGTTCTTAAATCGTTTCTACAGTACAAGGCGAACTGTGGGCATGATGGAACTCACCAATACAAAACAATGGAGAGATGAACCAGCAATTGACTTCATCAACAGGTGGCGCTCGCTCAGCCTTGATTGTAAAGACCGCTTGTCGGAGACGTCTGCGGTAGAAATGTGCATCCAAGGCATGCATTTCGATTTGCTGTACATTCTCCAAGGTATCAAGCCTCGATCCTTTGAAGAACTAGCTACGCGAGCACATAATATGGAATTGAGCATAGCTAGCCACAAGGGTAAGAAGGAGTTTGTCAATGATCAGCGAAAGGATAAAGCCTTCAGCAGCAAAGTTGACAAGGTCGTGAAAAGATCTACAAAGGAGTCGATGACTGTAAGCGTTGCTCCAATCAAGATCTCCACACGAGACAAGAAGGAGGTTAAGAGAGTAGAACCGACTCAAGCCTACGGAAGGAAGAAGCACTCATTGACTGAGTGGGAGCAAAAGACTTATCCATTCCCAGATTCCGACGTGGCAGGCATGTTGGAAGATTTGCTTGAGAACAAGGTCATAGAACTTCCAGAGTGCAAGTGTCCAGAAGAAATGCATCGGGTCAATGATCCAAAGTATTGCAAGTTTCATCGCCTCGTAAGCCACCCAGTTGAGAAGTGCTTTGTTTTGAAGGATTTGATCATGAAGCTTGCCAAGCAAGGAAGAATCGAGCTGGATGTCGATGAGGTTGCTGCGGTCAACTGCACTACCATTTCATTTGGGTCTTTTGAACCAGTTCAAGTACCTTCCACGCCAGCAAAAGCGCCATGCCATTTCTCAAAAGAGACGGGCAATGATAGAAAGTTAGAGGAAGCGAAGCCAATCCGGCAAATAAACCTCGCTCCTAAAACTGCCCCATGCGATGATGATGAAGGTACTTGAACTGGTCCATGCGATGATGATGAAGGACGGATACTTGTCACTCGTCGAAAAGCGCGCAAAGGTGTGTTGTCAAGTCCACCACTCCCGCAGCCAGATCATAAACGACCACCTGGGAGTCGTCAATGCCTCGCAAGGAATAAGACAAGATGTATAAAGGAGAAATTCACTCCTTTTATACAAAAGTCCTTCAATCAAAATCCGCCAGTAAGGTGCTTGCCCAAGAGGCGAATGAGTTGGAGAGCTAATTCAATGACAACCAGCTTTGAAGGTAATTCCAAAGGTGTTGAGAAGGTTGAAGAAACTGAAGTGTCGAGACAATCGGAAGACTTGCCTCTAAAATTTAGCCGCTCAAACTTGTCGCAACTTTCCCAGTCGGCAAGACGTGCTTTAGTCCAGTTGTTGCTTGATGAAGGCCAATACTCTTCAAACATCAATGAGTGTGCGGCATGCGTAGCATGTTGTGACGCTATTCATTTCACAGATGAAGATTTACAATTGGGTTCAAAGCCACACAACCGACCTCTTTTTGTGACAGGCTACATGCGAGAGCAAAAATTAAACCGCATGCTTGTAGATGGAGGGTCTGCCGTGAACATCATGCCGAAATCGACAATGTCCCGACTCGGCATCAATATTGACGAGTTATCTAAAAGTCGCCTCATGATCCAAGGTTTTAACCAAGGAGAGCAAAGAGCGATAGGCATGATTCGGCTAGACATGGTTATTGGCGAATTGGAGTCACACACTTTGTTCCACGTGATCGATGCAAAGACTTCATACAACATATTGTTGGGGCGACCATGGATTCATGAAAATGATGTCGTGCCTTCAACTCTGCATCAATGCTTCAAGTTTTACCGCGGAGGCGTAAAAACAGTGATAGGTGATACCAAGCCATTCACCGAGGCTGAGTCTTACTTCGCAGATTCCAAGTTCTATTCAGATGAGGAATCAGTAATTGAAGTTCTGCCAGTCAAAGCACCCTCAACAGGGAAAACCACAATGGTGACAAGGAAGGAAGTTGAAGCGAAGGATAAAGGAAATGAAGAGTCACACAAGTCTCCATCCACAACGGTGACATCAGACAAGTCCAGTCCAATCATCCCAATTCTTCGATATGTGCCAAAGTCCAAGCGCAAGGAAGGAGAGTCTCCATTTGCGGGAACAAAGCGGCAAGTCAGTCCTTGGAAGCTGAGTGAAGAGGACATAAAATTATTGAAGGAAGCATCAGTATTGCCATTGACAAATTTAAACAACCAAACTCCTACCAAGCAACCATTGAAAGGATTTGTCAAACCAGTCAAAGGAAAGGTAGAGCACGGGCCTTTACCCGAGAAAAGAACAAATGAAGGGTTTGACCCCAATGCTTACAAATTGCTGGCAAATGCTGGATTCGACTTCGGTTCGTCAAGTAAAGAGGATGATCAAGCTGTCAGTAAGAAAGCTCATGCGCTTGATGATTTTCAAAAGAAGCTAAGGGAACAGGGAAAAACAAGTGATTCGTTTAAAACGGGTCTTGGTTTTATCCCAAACAAGCCGATCAAAATCTCAGGTAGAAGAAAGGCGGAGAAAGCAAGCATGCAGTACATAAGCGTCGAAGAAGTAGAAGATGAGATTCCACAAATCCAATCCATTTCTCGCACTTCAGCGTTCGATCGCATCTGCCCAAGTTCCCAAAGTACTTTTACTAAATCAACAGGCCGGCTTTCGGTGTTTGAACGTGTTGAAAAGTTAACAAGTCGAAGCTCCATCTTTGATCGTCTTGACACCGTAGCTACAAGAACTTCTGTGTTCAAGAGGTTGTCATCATCGAATAAACAAATAAAGCCAACTCCTCGGAAGTCGGCACTTGAAAGGATCCAGGCTCCTAAAGGCCAACAAGATAGAAAAAGAAAAGAAGAAGCTGGCCAATCGGAAAATAAAGAAATCCAAAGTCTCATCCCATCACGCATGAAAAGACGTTGCATGCTAGAGGTGAATTCGACTGACCAACTTAAAGTGAGGCAACATACCTTCATACTCACCGGTCAAGATAAAGAAGGCAACGAGGCTAGCGGCGATGAGGATGATGTTATTCAATGGGCTTAGCACATCACCGTAGCAGAGGTAGAAGCTTATGAAGAGGATGACCATGAAGGCTTCGAATATGAAGTAGAGGCAGCTCCTCCAGAACTTGAAGATGGGGTGAAATCTACGGTCGATGAACTTAAGAAAATCAATATGGGGACGGAGGAAGACCCAAGACCAATATTTGTAAGCGCATCACTAAGTCCCCAAGAGGAGAAAGAGTACTATGACTTGTTGCTTGAATACAGGGATGTCTTTGCTTGGACCTACACAGAAATGCCCGGTCTTGATCCTAAAGTGGCAGTTCATCGATTAGCTGTTAAACCGGAGGCTCGACCCATCAAACAGCTGACACGACGTTTTCGAACGGAGGTTCAAACTCAAATTGAAGAAGAGGTTGACAAGTTGATTGTTGCAGGCTTCATCAGAGAGGTCCAATATCCCAAGTGGATCGCAAACATTGTCCCAGTTGAAACGAAGAATGGACAAATGCGTGTGTGCGTAGACTTTCGCGACTTGAATGATGCATGTCCGAAAGATGACTTTCCTTTGCCTATCATTGAACTCATGGTAGATGCAAACACAGGTCATGAAGCTTTGTCTTTCATGGATGGATCGTCTGGCTACAACCAAATAAAGATGGCGCAAGAAGACGAGGAGTTAACTGCATTTCGCACTCCCAAAGGCATTTACTGTGACAAAGTCATGCTGTTTGGATTAAAGAATGCCGGTGCAACATACCAACGTGCCATGCAGAAAGTCTTCGGAGACATGCTTCACAAGTACGTTGAATGCTATGTAGATGATTTGGTTGTCAAGTCAAGAAAAAGGAGTGATCACTTGCAAGACTTACGAAAAGTGTTCAATAGGTTACGCGAGTATCAACTCAAAATGAACCCATTAAAGTGCGCTTTTGGTGTGAGTTCAGGCAAGTTCCTTGGATTCATTGTGAAGCATCGGGGCATTGAAGTAGATCAATCGAAGATTAAGGCCATTCAAGAGATGCCGGAACCAACAAACTTAAAAGAATTGAGAAGCCTCCAAGGAAAACTCGCGTTTATCAGGCGGTTCATCTCCAACCTCGCGGGTCGATGTCAACCTTTTAGTCGACTCATGAAGAAGAATATGCCTTTCGTATGGGATGAAGCATGTCATAATGCCTTCGAAAGCATTAAAAATTACTTGGCTAATGCTCCGGTGTTGGGTGCACCCATTCCTGGGAAACCTCTTACTCTTTACATCGCAGCTCAAGAAAGATCGCTTGGAGCACTTCTAGCCCAAGAAAACGAGGAAAGAAGGGAGATGGTCTTATACTATTTAAGTCGAACTCTCACAGGAGCAGAATTAAATTATTCTCCAATAGAGAAGACATGTCTCGCTCTCATCTTTTCCATCCAAAAGTTAAGGCATTATATGCAAGCTTACACGGTGCATTTAGTAGCCCGAGCTGACCCAGTCAAGTTTATCATGTCTAAACCAGTCTTATCAGGACGAATGGCAAAGTGGGCTTTGCTCCTCAATCAACATGACATTGTCTATGTACCTGCCAAGGCAGTCAAAGGCCAAGCTGTTGCTGACTTTCTAGCGGATCACCCAATCCCTGCCGATTGGGAAATTTTAGATGACTTGCCGGATGAAGAAGTCTTTCTTGCAGAAATTCTCCCCACTTGGAAGATGTTCTTTGATGGATCTTCAAGAATAGACGGAGCAGGGGCCGGCGTTGTCTTCGTCACCCCACAAAAGCAAATATTGCCATATGCCTTCACTCTCGGTGAATTGTGTTCCACCAATGTTGCGGAATACCAAGCTCTCATCATGGGATTGCAAACGGCCTTAGAAATGCAAATTGCAAATCTAGAAGTGTACGGGGATTCGAAGTTAGTAATTGATCAACTACTAACTAATTACGAAGTCAGGAAGGAGGATTTAGTTCCTTATTTCCGTCTCGCTACACAACTCTTAACGGGTTTCGATGTTGTTACACTAGAACATGTGCCAAGGAAAGAAAACCAGATGGCGGATGCCTTGGCTAACCTAGCAGCAACTTTGGCATTATCAAATAATGAAATTGTGGACCTTTCAATTTGCCAACACGATGGGTTGTCTCAACAGGGATTGTCCCATTGTGCGAAAATTCCAATGCGGTCTCTGTCTATGTTATTGACGTCGAAGATTGGAGACATCCGTTGATCAACTACATTGAGCATCACAAATTGCCTGAAGATCTAAAACAGCGGACAGATATCAAACGAAGAGCCCCACGCTTTTTCTACTACAAAGAGACTCTTTATAGACGATCATTTGACCGATTACTCCTTAGGTGCTTGGGAAAAGCAGAGGCATCCAAGGCCATGGAAGAGGTTCATTCCGGAATATGTGGAGCTCATCAATCAGGCCCTAAATTACATTTTCAAGTAAGGCGAATGGGTTACTACTGGCCCACAATGGTAAAGGATTGCATGGAGTACGCACAGAAATGTCAAGCTTGTCAATTCCACGCAAACTTTATCCATCAACCGCCTGAGCTATTGCATCCTACAATTGCTTCACACCCGTTTGATGTCTGGGGGATAGACGCTGTGGGACCCATAAACCCAAAATCTTCCGGAGGCCACATGTACATTTTGGCAGCCACGGATTCCTTCTCAAAGTGGTCGGAGGCAGTACCACTTAAAGAGATAAAGAAAGAAACTGTTGTAGACTTCATCAAGACATGCATCATCCAGCGATATGGTGTACCACGTTGCATCATCATGGACAATGCCAAGTACTTCTCAAATAGTGCTATGCAAAAACTTAGCGAAAAGTATCACTTCAAGCTACACTTTTCGTCGATGTACAATGCACCAGCTAATGGTCTGGCGGAGGCATTTAATAAGACGCTCTGCAACATCTTGAAGAAGACCGTCGGCAAGTCACAAAGAGATTGGCATGAGAAGATGGGTGAAGCATTATGGGCATATAGAACGACATATTGAACTGCCACAAATGCTACACCTTATTCCCTGGTGTATGGAGTTGAAGCCGTCTTGCCATTAGAGAAGCAAATTCCCTCATTAAGGATTGCTTTGCAAGAAGGCCTCACAAATGAAGAAAATATCAAGCTACGACTTCAAGAGTTGGAAGCTTTAGACGAGAAGAGGCTTGATGCGCAACAACATCTAGAATGCTACCAAGCCCGGATGTCGCGTGCCTTCAACAAAGGAGTTCGCCCTCGATCCTTTCAAATTGGTGATTTGGTCCTTGCCGTGCGCAGACCCATCATCATGACACATAAGACCGGTCCCAAGTTCAAATCAAAATGGGATGGCCCTTATGTTGTCAGCGAAGTCTACACCAACAGCGCCTACAAAATTGTGGCTGAAGACGGTTTGAGAATTGGCCCAATCAACGGCAAGTTCTTAAAGAAATACTATGCCTGAAACAAGTAAAGATTGCTCCTTGTCCGCACGAGCATAAACTGCGAATGACAAATAAAGGCTCCTTGTCTGCACGAGCTTAAACTGCAAATGACACACACAAAAAAAAAGAAACAAAAAAAATGCTCCTAGCCTACATGAGCCTAAACTGCACAAGGCACTAAACAAAAAAAAATCTCAAAAAAAAAGAGAGTTCTAAATCCTCATCCTTGAACTACGTTATGACTTGATTCTTTCTTTGGAAGGATATGTAAGCAGCTTGAGAATTATATTCTTAAGTTTAGTCACATCAAAAAAAAAAATCTCTTTTTTTATTGCATAATAAGTTCTATTGTCAAAATGACTTATTACATGCGCAAAAAAAAAAAGAGAATAAATCATAAGTTACTAAACAATGATGGGCCCTTCACGTCCAAGATAGGCCTTTGAAGCTGTTGCGTTGCTTTTCAAAATCATCTCAGAACCTCTTTGCTTCCTCAAGTTCTTCAGCAGTCAACTCTGGAGTCTCCTTGATTTGGGCTTTCTGCTTCTCTAAATTGGCAAGCCTTTTGTCATGAAATAGAAGGCTCGCATCTAGAGAGGCTATCTCCTGCTCCAACGTCTGCTGCTTCTCCTTCAAGTTCTCCAAGGACTCAATCACAACTTGATGTTGACCAAGATCAGTTTGGCGAAGTTCGATCGACTTTGCAATTTCAACCTCCATATGAGGCAAACATTGATCACATGTGCCTAGAGTAACTTTATGCGTGCATACAAGCCTTGCCATGTTGTATTGAGTAGCACATGCCATCAAGCTTTCTACCTTGTCTTTTACTGGCGAAGGATCAAACCCATAACACTGAAGTCCGGCCACTATCTCGTCAGTCTTTCTTTTTAGAAAGAATGGTTCTTGATGGTCGGGTTCAATCCTTCGACGCTTGAAGTTCACGTCCCTAGAACTGTTACTACGTCCACTGAGCCTTTTTGCTTGGGTATTGGTCCCCTTCAACTTAAGATGACTCTGGGCGAGATGATGATCAGACGAGCCCCCATAACCTTCTACTTGGTGCGGTTCATTCAAAGAGTTGCTACTTGGGGGCAACGCCTTGGTAGAAGATGCGTGAGGGTTATTGCCAAGTTCAATCTCGCGGGTAATCACTTCCTGTCGAAATGGTATCTCGCGGAAACCACTTCCTGACGAAATGGTATCTCGCGGAAAACCACTTTCTGGCGGGGCAGTACCACGCGAGGAGCAATCTTGTCTTCCTTCACTTTTAAGAGCTTGTGGGGCAACTCAACAATAGGCATTGTTGTTGTTGTCATCTTAAGCGTGGAACAATATACTTTGGAGCACCATTCAAAATAATCACGAGTCACCATGTACTCTATCAGGAATCCAGAACGAAGGCAGGTGAGGTAGACAATGTCTGGGCGGTTAACGCTCTCACGATCAACGATTACTTGGGGGCAATGCCTTGATGGAAGATGCATGCGAGACAGTCTCTCGTGGGAAACCATTCTCTGGCGAGACAGTCTCTCACGGGAAACCACTCTCTGGCGGGACGGCATCTCGCAAGGCACCATTCTCTGGCGAGACGGCATCTCGCGAGGTACAACTTTTTGTCGAGACGGTATCTCGCGGGAAATCACTTTCTGGCAGGGCAGTACCGCGCGAGCAGTGATCCATGATGCAATCTTCACTTTTAGCCACAAATCGCAAAGCTTGTGGTATGCAAGAAATAAGAATCTGCAACTCTTGGGAATTATTGGCTCAACACCTTTACCCTTGGCTGCAAATTCTTCAACTTCGTCGTAGAACCTTCCAGTTATGGGCAAGCCACAAATATATGTCAGCTCCCTCAAAGAGATAGACATCTCTCCACACGATGTATGAAGAGTATTCGTGCCAGGGCACCAAAACTCACAGAAGGCCCGCATCACAGGTGCAACACGATCATAGCTAAAGAGCGATGCAAACACCGCTCGATAGAGACCTGCTTTGTGGATGAGATCTCCGCTTCGGCTCAAGACATCTTCTAACCACTCCCAGTAACGTTCCGTGTAGGAGAAGGCTCCGTTAGCACGAAACCCTCTCCATTGCACGGAACCATTGCACGTACGGTCGTTGAGAAGCACGAACGGTATTTGAGGAATGTTATGGTCATGATGGGCAGACCTCAACATCCATACGTCCGCGCTTCACTTCTCGCTGGTGGATTCGGCTGATTGAAAGGTGGCCAGCTGACGAGATTGTTGGAAAGACCACCGAGAGATATGTCCTGACCCATCATACAAGGGAGACTCTAGGGCGCGTGGCCCAGTCAATGGAGGGTAGGCATATAAGGTGGTGCCATCACTTTGAACGTCGTTGCTGTCTTCAAGGATAGTGATTGTGCCTTTCTTGAAACTCTTGAAGGATGCCATGCGAAGTAGTGTACAGGAGTTCGCCTCGCGGGCTTGAACTTTCTGCAACACCTCGCGGCCTAGAACTTTCTGCTGCGCCTCGCTGCCCTAAACTTTTGCCGCGCCTCGCTGTTTTAAAACTCTGTAGCGCTTCGCCGAGTAGGGTTTCTTCTGTTGTTGAAGGTAGATAACTCAGAAAGACCTCGCGACGTACAAGACAAAAAAAAAAGGGAGAAGTCAGCGGATTATATAACTCTGCACCATAACAATCAAATCAAAAGGAGAGAGAGTATATTGCTGATCTTACAGTGAGATGGTTGTGACTTTGTGATGAATAATGTTCAAACCGGAGGCTCTAATTTATAGTGCAATCTTTCCCCATTGGAACTGGAGAAGTATGGAGAATCCAGCGAATCAAGAAAGAAATACATCAAAGATTTCCGCCCACTACTTGGAAACTTTTTTGGGTAGGAATCCTTGCGAATTAAGGAATCCTTACAAAATTTGGATATCCTGTAAATTCAAGGAATCTTTACGAGAAAATAGGGAATCCTTACAAAATTAGGAATCCCTATCAAATGGGGAACTCCCACAAGATTGACCCATTAAAACATAGACTTCAAGTCACGCCCTTGGCACATGACGACGGCATGGCTACGACGCACCTTGAAGTGGGGGCATTTGTAGACATATAAAATTTAACGATAAAAATAGTCGTTGAATAATCCAAGTAAATACGTGGCTCATGAGTCAACAAAATTGGAAAGCCGTTGGAAATAACACGTGGCAATGTGGAAATGGTGGGCCTACAACAAAACCTTAAACCCCCAATTGAAATCAATTATCAAGTATGGATTGACGTTGTGACTTCACCAGGCAAAATAGACTCCGCAAGGCGAAATGGACTTCGCGAGGCGAGCTAGGCTTGGCAATGTGAAATTGACTCCGCGAGGTGACTTTGACTTCGCGAGGCGAGCTAAGCTTGGCGAGGCAAATTAGACTACACTTCGCGTAGACTTAAACAGTGGCGAGGCGAACTAGACTTCACTTCGCATAGACCTAAACGGTGACTTTGACTTCGCGAGGCGAGCTAAGCTTGGCGAGGCGAACTAGACTTCACTTCGCGTAGACCTAAACAGTGGTGAAGCGGAATGACTCCGCGTAGAGATAAAGGAAGGCGAGGCGAACTGGACTTCACTTCGCATAGACTTAAACAGTGGTAAGGCGGAATGACTCCGCATGCATATACATGAAGGCGAGGTGGAATGACTCCGCACGCGTAGTTTCATGCGAAGGCGAGGCGAGTTGGCTTCGCGTGGGGTAATTCGCGAAGTAGCTAGACGACAGAGTTCGCATGCATGCAGGGATTGGAAATCACGGTTCGCTTGGAGATCAAGCCTCCTCGCGGGATACTTTCCATGTCCGTGAGATAGCTCACCCCTTACTAATGATCTTGATCAAAACAGGATATTAATCTAAAGCGATCTGGGCATATCTAAATCTTAAGATTTGATTGATCTGATTGTGTTAAAATCAGCAAGTAAATCAATCAGTCAAGATTCATTGATTCAATTAAGGAAATATTATTGATTCAAAATCTTCATTACTTGCCTTAAGTGGAGGCATGTTAACACTATAAATACCCCCTCTCATACCATGAGGAGGGGGCAGAGAGAAAAAGGGCGAAACGAAGAGAGCATAAACGGAAGCAGCGGACTAGAGAGAGAGAGAAGAATCCCTCCCGCGAGCTCAGAAGTCTCCCCAAGATCCTTGAAGAACTATCAAGCTCATAGCCTGTTCTTCGCCAAATCCTCGAAGAACTATCAAGCTCATAGCCTGTTCTTCGCCAAATTCTCGAAGAACTATCAAGCTCATAGCCTGTTCTTCGCCAAATCCTCGAAGAACTATCAAGCTCATAGCCAGTTCTTCATCAAATCCTTGAAGAACTATCAAGCTCATAGCCAGTTCTTCATCAAATCCTTGAAGAACTATCAAGCTCATAGCCAGTTCTTCACCAAATCCAAATCCAAATCCCAAATACTTGTTATGCGATCATCCCGTGTAACCCTCAAGAACAAGTGCTTGTCACCCTTGAGTTAGACCTAAGTTCGGAGATAGAATCAAAAGAGTTCACAAAGATTGTAACCCGCATTCGCATTGATTTGATTAAATTATTCTTTGTACACGTGTTGTTCTGTTATTTGTTGCAGACATTTTTCGTGTTTACAAAACCCATTCGCCAGATCAGAAGTCAAGATCTAGCATCACCATCAACCTTTTCCTCGTCCGCGAGGTGGCACGCCCGCAACTCCCCCTTCTCTTTGTTCGCTAGAAACCTCTGCTCCGCGTGCTGAGGATCGTGGCCAAAACAATAAATATGTAATTGCTTCAGGCATTACACCCTCATAAATGTCAAATTGAAATTAATATGATTATAATTCGTAACTGACATTAAATTAGGATCCAACATAAAGTCAATAGTAAATATCATTTATGTAGCGGTTATGGGTTTAATTCCCATTAATGCTTATGACATTATGTATTACTGTATTAGTAATAAATGAGGTAAATGCTACTGGCATAACGTTTATATAATTATTACGTAATTAAACCCAAAATTCATGTTTCTAGCATAATGAATTATAATGACAATTATTCAAATTGACGTAACTGAATATTAAATTCATAACGTTTCTATCATAATTTGCATATTTGGCCCATAATAATTGTAGAATAATGTATGAGTTATAAATTGGTGAATGCTTATGGCATTAATTACATGCACTCTGAAATGACATTGAATTTGATAAAAATTCAAATAAGTAATTGACAAAACGTATATGTTAATTTACACGTAAATAACATAATCAATGTTATGCGTCATTATTCAAATGACGTTACATTTCTAAACGGATTTTATTCAAACCCCATTAAGAGCAATATTAATTCATTTGTATTACTAAATGACATTAAATGCTTCTAGCATAATGGATATTCCATACTTGTAACATTTCTTACAAATTACCAAATTAATGGTATTAGCATGATGGTTACGAGCATTACTTCCGGAATGTATGAAGATTATAGTTTAGATATCATGACTCATGAGCGACAAAACTTTTACATTGATCCATTTTGCCTTCTTGTCTGCATTACTAGGCAGGTGGCGATGACTAATTCTAATGGCTACTGGCCGCTCCAGTGATTTACGATGTCTCCGTTATCACCCACAAAATATAAGAACGTCACCGTTCCTGATGAACGACGGATATATGAACAAGTTTATATTAGAGATTTATATGTATCAACCAAATAAACTAATAAAATAAATTTGGTGTTCATGCCTCGTAGGCAGATTTTTCAATATGCAACCAAAAACAATGGGTTCATGCTTCATGGTGATTTGTTCATCATAATCAAGACTAGCAAATATGAATTAGAATTAAGATAAGAAAACGTTACTCATTGCAGAACGGATAATCTTCATCTTTTATGTGTAGAACTTTGAATGTCATTTGTCGAGCTACTCAGCCAATCCAAGAACTTGGTTAATTAATGATCCTCATATGGTTGATCACCGAGCTTTCCATATCAACGTAGAGCGAATTCGATGAATCAAATTGAAAGATCATCCTTTGTTTTTAGAGCTTCACATGCAACAGAAAACAAGATACTTTTAGAACTATTCGTGCTTGTCAAGACCCACCCCGAATTTCACCCCGATAAAACATACATTTTTAATTGATAACTTTTCCATGCTAACTCCGATTTTAATGCATAGCATGTCTACGAACTTGTAATAACATCCTCTACGACTTTCATGAAGAAAGTTTTCCCAAATTCATACAGAAGCAAAAGTCAACTTTGGAGTCTTAAATAGTAAACGGTTACTTAAAACGATAAAAGACTAAAATAATACCAAAGTAAATAACCGTAAAATAACTTAAGAACCGGGGCGTGACAATTCTCCCCTCCTTATCAAAATTCCATCCTCGAAATTAACATAACTGTCAAACAAAAAGGTAGGGATACTGCTGCTTCATTTGTTCCTCTGTTTCCCAAGTAGCTTCATCTACTTGATGACTTCTCCAAAGCACCTTAACAAGTGGGATTGTCTTGTTCCTCCGTACTTGCTCCTTTCAGTCAAGAATCTGAACCTGTTCCTCTTCATAGGTCAAATCTCTCGTCAAACTAATTGGCTACTCTTGCAACACATGAGAGAGATCGGCAATATACTTGCGAAGCATGGATACATGAAACACATTATGTATCTTGGACAATTCTGGAGGCAAAAGTAACCGATAAGCAAGTGAGCCAACTCGCTCTATTATCTCATAAGGCCCAATATACCTCGGACTAAGCTTCTCATGCTTACCCAAACGTACTATCCCTTTCCAAGGAGATAATTTTAAAAACACCCAATCACCCACTTGAAACTCAAGGTCTTTCTTGCGGATATCTGCATAACTCTTCTGCCTACTTTGAGTGGTCTTGAGTCTATCTCTGACCACTTTAATCTTCTCATTAGTATCATGGATTAACTTAGGACCACAAAGTTCTTTTTCTCCTATTTCATTCCAACATAAAGGTGTACGACACTATTTCCCACAAAGTGCCTCAAAGGGAGCCATACTAATACTAGAATGGTAGCTGTTATTAAAAGCAAACTCCATCAAAGATAGGTTCTTATTCCAACTCCCCTTGAACTGCAAGGCACAAAATCTCAACATATCCTCCAAAGTTTGAATAGTCCTCTCTGATTGCCCATCAGTCTGAGAATGAAAAGCAGTGCTGAAGTGTAGTCGGGTAGCTAAAGCTGCCTGAAGAGCTCCCCAGAATTTAGAAGCAAATCTAGGATCCCAATCCGACACTATTGATTCAGGTACACCATGAAGTCTCACGATCTCATTCATATAAAGCTCCACCAATTTATCCAGTGCATACTTCTTTCCCACCGGTAAGAAATGTGCAGATTTGGTGAGTCTATCCACAATCACCCAAATATCGTCATGCCCCTCACGGGTACGAGGTAAACTGAAAACAAAATCCAAGGTGATGTGGTCCCACTTCCACACTGGAATAGGCAACGGCTCAAGCAATCCTGAAGGTTTCTGCCTTTCAGCTTTCACTTGCTGACAGATCAATCACCTACTTACAAAAGCTGCCATTTCCCTCTTCATGTTTGGCCACCAATAATAATCTTTCAAAGTCCGATACGTTTTTGTACTACCCGGATGAGCAGCATATGCAGAACTATGAGCTTCCTCCATTATCTCTATCTTTAACTCTTCATTTCTCTTTGGAACACAAAGCCTATTTTTGAACAATAAAGTTCCATCTTTTTTACCGAAAAATCACGGCGGTTCCATTCGCTGCTCTTTCAATCAACCGAACAATGGAAGGATCATGATACTGTGCTTCCCGCATTTTATCAACCAAAACTGGCCTCACATGGAAACTAGCTACCAAGGCACCCACTTCATCCACCGCTAAATCCACCCTAGTAGCTCACAACTCAAAAAGAAGTGAAACTCTAACCATCCTCAGGTGAGACAAAGATATGGTGGGATTTCGACTAAGAGCGTCAGCTACCACATTAGCTTTTCCAGGATGATACTCAATAGTGCAATCATAGTCATTGATTAATTCCATCCACCTTCTCTGCCTCATATTTAACTCTTTTTGAGTGAACACATACCGAAGACTCTTGTGATCAGTAAAAATCTGACACTTGGCTCCATAAAGATAGTGTCTCCACAACTTGAGAGTAAAAACTACTGCTGCAAGCTCTAAATCATGAGTGGGATAATTCACCTCATGCTGCTTCAATTGCCTAGAAGCGTAGGCAATAACTCGATCATGCTGCATCAATACCCCGCCTAAACCTCGCTTAGAAGCATCACAATAAACCACATATTCCCCACTATCATCCGGAAGTGCTAAAACAGGAGCACTAGTCAGGCAATTCTTTAATTCTTGACAACTTTGTTCACACTGATCTGACCATTCGAATTTAACTCCCTTCTTGGTCAATCTTGTAAGTGGAGCAGCAATCTTTGAAAAGTCTTGCCCAAAGCATCGATAATAGCCTGCTAATCCCAAGAAACTACGAATCTCCGTCACAGTGGTGGGTCTTCTCTAATTTGACACTGCTTCCACCTTTTGGGGATCCACACTAACACCTTCAGCCGAAATTACATGACCCAAGAACCCCACTTTATCTAGACAAAATTCACACTTGCTGAACTTGGCATACAACTGAGCATTTCTCAAAGTCCGCAATATCATTCTTAGATGTTTGGCATGCTCCTTTTTACTTCTTGAGTAAACCAAAATATCATCTATGAATATGACGCGTCGCGTAACCGGGGTTAAACTAAGCGCACAATTTATTACCCTGCAAAATCATCGTTAGTATAAAATAAGTAGGGATCGTTCAGTCCGGGGATCAATTAGGGTGATCAATCATGATGCTAAAACAAAACACACACATATATACATATTTACAAGTTGTCACGTTGGGGGTTTTTAGAAAACATTACTATGATCCTAAAGACACGAAAAATAAATCCTAGACTAATATTTACATGTGATCGACAACCATACACATCATAGCATAAGTCAAAAGCAATCAAAAACATGCAATAAGATCATACAAGGGAATTGGCAAAACAATGAACAAATAACCTAACTCTAACTTAATTTCGACCTAACTAGAGCCCGTTGCGGTTCATCTAATCGTTATAAGACTTGTTAGATTATACTTAGAAAACACGTTCCGTCGAATCCTAAGCCTTTACTAATTGATTTTAAGAACACGTTGCGTCGAAAATAAAACCAAAAGTCTTGATCGAAAACACACACAAGGTATGGCGTCACTCATCCTATTAGCATGCAAATTTCTAGAATTATAACTGCCCTAAAAGCAATGGAACCTAATCGACGTTGCGCCTAACTAAGCCCTAAATACTTTGGTTGATGACATCTAAACCTACACAACAACTAAGGTCTTAGCCGCATGCAAGTGTTGATGGAGTTGCTCGAATCCTAGAAACTAATCAAGTTATGAGAATGACTACATGAACATGCTTTGCCTAATCTAATGCACAAAATTATCACAAGTTTAAGAGTATGAGAATCCTAAGTATAGATTTTGAAAATGGTTTCACAACTTTCATACAACAAAAGAATCAAGCAATCAAACATGCATATTTTATAGACAAAATAATGCAAATCTAAACAAATAAACAGAGATGAAGAATAGAATGTATGGATCATACTTTATAAGTTAAAGCTCCAAAGTATGGTGATGGACGGAATTATGAAAGGTGGCCGGCGGTGGTGAAATCTCTCTCTACTTGTCTATAGGATGAACACTCAAAAACTCTCGTATTACAATGACTTACGCTCTGTGTATTGCTAGGTTGTGACCCTTATCTAAGTGCCTAGAGGGTCCTATATATAGTGATTACAATGGCCAGCCAAGCCTTAACCTAAAACCAAGAGGAATTGGTTTTCCTAGTACAACAATATTAGCTTTTCCTAAACCAACTAGACTTTGAACTTCTTGAATCTTCTAGGAACTCCTTTGTTGCGTCTCTTGCCTTCAAATCCTTGTCATAATCGGCCTAGGATAGCAGATGCAAGCTTTATTTCATGGTTGCACATGGAATCTCCAAAACAGGAAATGCATCTTCCAATCCTAGCCGGACTAGGATTGCTTCTTCTCCTCCATTCCGTGCAAAGCTTTGGCCCTAAATGACTTTTCAAAACTTCAATATGCTTAGTAGACCTCTCTTGATGAGTTTTGATGTGACTTTGATGTAGAAACATTGAACTCCAAACCGGAATTGCAAAGTAGCAGAATCCTGATTTCCGGCAGACTGACCTTTGGTCATTCCTTCAGGCATAACTCTCTCCTCGTTAATCCAATTGGCGTGATTCCAAGTTCTGGGGAAACTAGACTCGTAGAGCTTTCCATCCATATATAGCACGCAATTTAATTCCAAGTATTTAATCGTACACAAGCTCTTAAAGTTAGGACACAGTAGCTGGAAACTCTGTTTTAGCCCCTGGAGTTAAATTCTCGAACTGCCGGCTTTGAGCCTTCATTTGAACGACCTCCCGAACTCCAATTGACCTGAAATTTTGACATAATACACTTTAGCTTCCAAATAATACACTTGCAAAAATTTTATCGAATTCGGATAAGAATAAGTCAGTCAGACGCAAGCCTCAAAATCACAAAAACTACATATCTTGGCACTTTTTCACAGATTTTCTATACTTAGTCGTTTTTCTAGCAATTTAAGCACATTTTTCCAAAACTATACCAGAGCTTCATTTAACTAAATTATGACTCTATCTTACTCTAAATAGACTTAACAAAGCACAAATAAGGGATAATAAGATACTAATAATGTCGCATTTTATGCTCCTATCAGAATACGATCATGAAGCGGTCAAGATATGGACTAAACACCCTATTCATGAGATCCATGAACGCAGCTGGTGCATTAGTAAGTTCAAAAAGCATCACCACAAACTCATAATGACCATAGCGTGATCGAAAAGCAGTCTTGGCTATGTCATTATCTCGGATCCGCAACTAATGATAACCAGATCTCAAGTCAATTTTTGAGAAAACATAAGCACCCTTTAACTGATCAAAGAAATCATCAACACGGGGTAACGGATATTTATTCTTCACCGTGACTTGATTTAGCTTCCTATAATCAAGGCATAGTCTCATGGTGCCATCTTTCTTCTTAACAAACAACACCGGAGCACTCCATGGAGACCTGCTAGGCCGAATAAAACCCTTATCTACCAACTCCTGCAGTTGAGTCTTCAACTCCTTCAATTCTGCTGGAGCCATTCTGTAAGGTGCCTGTGAGATAGGCATAGTTTCGGGAAGTAACTCGATAGAAAAATCTATCTCCCTTACAGGAGGAAAACCAGGCAACTCCTCGGAAAAAACATAAGGAAACTCCCTTTGTAACAGTCCGGCCCAGTCCATTGAGATATTGTCCGCTTTGGGCCCAATGACCCTCACGGTTTTGCTCTTGAGGTTTCACCCCAAAACGCGTCTCAATGTATTGTGATGACCTGACTAGGCAGGCAAGCTAGTAGGTGCATCCGTCCCACATCGCCCGGGGGAGACAAGTTGCTATGCTTATATGTGCAAAGCTAGCACATTACATTGAGACGCGTTTTGGGGTGAAACCTCAAGAGCAAAACCGTGAGGGTCGTTGGGCCCAAAGCGGACAATATCTCAATGGACTGGGCCGGACTGTTACATTTGGTATCAGAGCCTGTCCCCGGCCGGAAGTGTGCCGACGCGGACGTCGGGCCCTAAGGAGGGTGGATTGTGATGACCTGACTAGGCAGGCAAGCTAGTAGGTGCATCCGTCCCATATCGCCCGGGGGAGACAAGTTGCTATGCTTATATGTGCAGAGCTAACACCTTACATTGAGACGCGTTTTGGGGTGAAACCTCAAGAGCAAAACCGTGAGGGTCGTTGGGCCCAAAGCGGACAATATCTCAATGGACTGGGCCGGACTGTTACATTTGGTATCAGAGCCTGTCCCCGGCCGGAAGTGTGCCGACGCGGACGTCGGGCCCTAAAGAGGGTGGATTGTGATGACCTGATTAGGCAGGCAAGCTAGTAGGTGCATCCGTCCCACATCGCCCGGGGGAGACAAGTTGCTATGCTTATATGTGCAGAGCTAGCACATTACATTGAGACGCGTTTTGGGGTGAAACCTCAAGAGCAAAACCGTGAGGGTCGTTGGGCCCAAAGCGGACAATATCTCAATGGACTGGGCCGGACTGTTACATTAATCTGATGACCTGACTAGGCAGGCAAGCTAGTAGGTGCATCCGTCCCACATCGCCCGAGGGAGACAAGTTGCTATGCTTATATGTGCAGAGCTAGCACATTACATTGAGACGCGTTTTGGGGTGAAACCTCAAGAGCAAAACCGTGAGGGGCGTTGGGCCCAAAGCGGACAATATCTCAATGGACTGGGCCGGACTGTTACATTTGGTATCAGAGCCTGTCCCCGGCCGGAAGTGTGCCGACGCGGACGTCGGGCCCTAAGGAGGGTGGATTGTGATGACCTGACTAGGCAGGCAAGTTAGTAGGTGCATCCGTCCCACATCGCCCGGGGGAGACAAGTTGCTATGCTTATATGTGCAAAGCTAGCACATTACATTGAGACGCGTTTTGGGGTGAAACCTCAAGAGCAAAACCGTGAGGGTCGTTGGGCCCAAAGCGGACAATATCTCAATGGACTGGGCCGTACTGTTACATTAAATATCAGAGCCTGTCCCCGGCCGGAAGTGTGACGCGTTTTGGGGTGAAACCTCAAGAGCAAAACCGTGAGGGTCGTTGGGCCCAAAGCGGACAATATCTCAATGGACTGGGCCGGACTGCGACATTTGGTATCAGAGCTGCTGCGCCACTCTTGAGACGCGTTTTGGGGTGAAACCTCAAGAGCAAAACCGTGAGGGTCGTTGGGCCCAAAGCGGACAATATCTCAATGGACTGGGCCGGACTGTTACATTATTGTGATGACCTGACTAAGCAGGCAAGCTAGTAGGTGCATCCGTCCCACATCGCCAGGGGGAGACAAGTTGCTATGCCTATATGTGCAGAGCTAGCACATTACATTGAGACACGTTTTGGGGTGAAACCTCAAGAGCTAAACCGTGAGGGTCGTTGGGCCCAAAGCGGACAATATCTCAATGGACTGGGCCGGACTGTTACATTTTGGTATCAGAGCCTGTCCCCGGCCGGAAATGTGCCGACGCGGACGTCGGGCCCTAAGGAGGGTGGATTGTGATGACCTGACTAGGCAGGCAAGCTAGTAGGTGCATCCGTCCCACATCGCCCGGGGGAGACAAGTTGCTATGCTGATATGTGCAGAGCTAGCACATTAATGTAACAGTCCAGCCCAGTCCATTGAGATATTGTCCGCTTTGGGCCCAACGACCCTCACGGTTTTGCTCTTGAGGTTTCACCCCAAAACGCGTCTCAATGTAAGGTGCTAGCTCTGCACATATAAGCATAGCAACTTGTCTCCCCCGGGCGATGTGGGACGGATGCACCTACTAGCTTGCCTGCCTAGTCAGGTCATCACAATCCACCCTCCTTAGGGCCCGACGTCCGCGTCGGCACACTTCCGGCCGGGGACAGGCTCTGATACCAAATGTAACAGTCCGGCCCAGTCCATTGAGATATTGTCCGCTTTGGGCCCAACGGCCCTCACGGTTTTGCTCTTGAGGTTTCACCCCAAAACGGGTCTCAATGTAAGGTGCTAGCTCTGCACATATAAGCATAGCAACTTGTCTCCCCCGGGCGATGTGGGACGGATGCACCTACTAGCTTGCCTACCTAGTCAGGTCATCACACCCTTACTACAGGAATATCCTCTACTCCCAACACTCCCATACTTGTATCCACAATGTGAGCTAAATATGTCTGACAGCCTTTATTTAACAATTTCCTAGCAGTAATAGCTGATATCAAGCAACTCGAAATAACATCTCTTTCTCCTTGAACTGCAACTTCAAATCCATCTGGACTTCGAAGCACCACTTCTTTTCAGAAACAATCTACCATAGCTCTATAAGCCTCTAAAAAGTTCATTCCCAAGATCACATCAAACTCCACAATATCTAAAGGGATTAGATCCGCCTTAAACTTAGTCCCTTCCACCAATACTTCACAATCTACCATGGCCATAGCTGCACTAACCGCATCAAGAAAGGTCAGGTAGATAACACCTATCATCTTATCTACCCAAGTGTATGCATCAAGGGGTCCCTTGGCACCCTTAAACTCAATTGCTCCTGCATCAAAAATATCTTTCTTTTTCATAGATCGAGGGTGGCGAACTGTCTCCAAGACACCTCTCAGCATGTTCCCAAGGGAACCAACTAATCATCTAATCTCATCACCCTCATTTGCGTTGGTCGAGGTAGCCTCACGGGGTCGACGTCTAGGAGGCATAATTACCTAAAGAAAAAAATATTTAGTAGTCTGTACACAAGACTAACAGATCTATCACACATACCCAATAACACATAGCATCCAAAGCATAAAATGCTAGTGAATCTGCCGCGGTCGGATCACCACTCTATAGGAACTACGTGCTTCTTAAGCAAATATGGTAGTACCAAGGAGGTAGGAAATGAAACCTAAAGCTCTGATACCAACTGTCAAGACCCACCCCGAATTTCACCCCGATAAAACTTACATTTTTAATTGATAACTTTTCCATGATAACTTTGATTTTAACGCATAGCATGTCTACGAACTCGTAATAACATCCTATACGACTTTCATGAAGAAAGTTTTCCCAAATTCATACAGAAGCAAAAGTCAACTTTGGAGTCTTAAATAGTAAACGATTACTTAAAACGGTAAAAGACTAAAATAAACTTAGCGGCGCTGATATTGTCTAGTTCGTCTCCTCATCACCGATTTACCGATGACCTTAGATGGTTCAGTCACTCAACGAGGGAGGAGAATCGAACCCGAGTAGCACTCGATTTCTGTGGAGCTTCATCTGAGTTTTTCGGCGTCGCTTTCCAAAGCATGAGGTGAGAGAGTTCTTCTACTTGTTGAGCAATATATCTGGGTGTATTTGGTTTTAGATTTTGATCATGTTCTGAACCATTTGGTTTTGTGTGTTTTGGTTATCAACGGAATCTTTTCCACGGCGGCTGTTCTATGCTCTTGGGTTCTTCAACTAGAACAAGAATTGAGGCTTGAGTGTTTAATTTTTTATTTGGATTGATATGCAATCTGGGTAGCAGAGTAAGAGGTTCAGTTGTAAGGAATTTGGCTGATTGTGGAAGCAAAAGAAAATGAGTAAAAGGGGGTTCACGTTCAATCCGAAAATATATGGTATGGATTCGTTCTCTTTAGCTTGGCTATTCGAATTTTTGATCATAAGATAAGAAGTTGGTGCTTGTTGAATAGGTGGAGGCTGTGTATGTAATTGAGCTTGAGAAGAAGACATGAATAAGAACTTATGCTATGTTGGTTCGTCTGGTGCATGAGATGAGATTGTGGAGCCCAAACTAGGACAAGTAAATGCAAAGAAGGTATAATTCATAACTTCTTATTTATAGTCAGCTTGGACCAGAGTAATTTGGAATTGGTTCATGTTCTTAAGGGTTGCCTTTCAAGTAGTGATCCTGAATATTAATTATACCTGATTGTGGAGTGTTTAATTTCTCCATAATGTAGACATTAGAAAATGAAAGTGAAGCATGGTTGTTATGGTTAATGGTAAACTCAAGGTCTGTGCATATAGTTGAAGTAATCCCCGAGTTTACCTTCATGCAGATTGGACAAGATAGTGTGCATCTTGGAATTAAGTCCTCTGTTTATGAGAATGAGGAACATGGTATATTTTGGCGTTTGTCAAAGTTCATGAAACTTATACGCCAAATCTCTCAAGTTTAGAAGTAGAGGTAAATTTTGTCCTATCTTTGTTTAATTGGATGATTGAGCTGATTTTCAAATCGGTCTATATTAATATCCAGTATGCTTGGTTTACAACCACATAGTGGTGCTGGACGCAACTTAGTACATGTGTGTTTGTATATATACATGTATATACACTTTGGGCAGTGATGAATTTGATATATGGTTTTCCATTGTGGTGGAATCGTAGAATTTGATATTTAAGTCGGGAGAATTATATTGTCAGGTAACTAGTGGGTGTCCATAGTAATTGAAGTGGGATTACTATGTGATGTAATGACAAGTTATATGGGAAGGAAATAAGAAAGAGGAAATTGTTGGTTGCGTAGAGTACCTAAAGGCGTTGAAACAATTACATGTTCAGAATGATGTAGTCAAGTAGGCTTGATAATAATTGTTGAGTGTTATTGAATGGTTAAATATTAACACTTGAATATTGCCGGACATAGGGGCTCCAGTTACCCGAAACGTGTGGTGTTGGCCTACGAGAGAAAATGGAAAACAAAGCAGTGATATCTCAGGTAGGGAATTCTGAACTTGCCTCAATTAGTGTTTTATGCATATGATATTAAAGTGATTTATGCATGAAAGATATATTTTTCGATTCCTTGTGAATTATTGTTTGATGACCTGAGAGTGAGCGGGGCATAGCAACTTCCTTGGGTTTCGATCCCCTAAACCTCCGGAGGGGGTGTACGGACTGGAGGACGCCTAACATCCTTTGAGGTGTGGCGTCGCTCCTAAGCGGTATGGCGTAAATGGACACTCTCGCTACACCTTGCTGGTGTGTACGATAATAATCATGGTAAGGTTGTAGTTGGCTTGAGATAGATCGGTCAACAGGTTTGTATATCTACTTTGGGCCCTACTTGCATTTTTACAAGGAATGTTTATTTTAAATTGTTATGCATTATTTTCACTACTAGCCATGGCAAATATTTTAAATTGTTTTCACTCCTAGTTGGGGTAAAGTTTATTGAGCAGCGAGGACAAAAGCTCACCCCTACAACAGTTTATGGATGCAGGTACTGTGTACGGAGACGGGACAGCTGGACGGCACTGGGTGTGGCTTAGAAATTCTATACTTCATGTTATTGTCAACGTTAAATCCGTATGACAGGTTTCCTTATTTATCGTGTCCTTGTTAACCCTTGATCAAGTATGTGTTTATTCGATAAACTATTCCTCTTGCAAGTTTTCGATTGTTGATCTTGAACCGGAATGATATTGATTTTGTTCAGAGAGGGCTTGTTTGATTTGAAAGATATCTAAACGTTTATATAGTTTCACCTCATTTTAAAATAAACGCTTCTGCAAAAAAAAATTTGAAATTTTTAATTTTTCTTTGTCTTGTGGGTTCTTAGAACCTGACTGATGGATCCTAACTTAGGTTTTATGAATACGCGGCACTGTAATGTGCTCGATTTGAGGAGGTGCAAATCGGGGCGTTATAATTACCCTCACTGAATAAAATGCTCAAATCTTTTAATAAAAATGGCTTCATTCCTTTGCGTACCATTTCATCATCATTCACGAGAAGCTTCACTTGTAGAGAATCAGCTGATATAAGTAAATTCCCAGACTCTTTTGTCTCCCACTTATACTTTAATGTAGCACTATAATCCTCAATTCTGAAAATAGAGTGAGGTCCATTCTTCACCAAGCTCATTCTGCCAAAAGGAATTACAGATTGAGCAAAAAATCTTGATTCCCGCTGATTTTTATTCAATGAGTCCTCCATAACACCAAGAAGTTCACCATTAAAGCTCTTATACTTGTAGAAGTAAGAAAATCTTGCAATTGCATGATAAACACCCAACATACTTGACAATGAATCTGCAAAGTCTATTTGCCCCATTAAAGAATGCATATCACACATACAGAATACAATGTTTCCCGCAATCAGTTTGTAGTCTGCATCATCAATTCTCAAATTGGCATATATCAAAGCTTCAAGTTTCCTGTCTTCTGGCTTCTCAACGAACTCACTATAGATTCCCTTTTCATACATCCAGACATGTATAACTCTCCAGGCCTCCTTATGATGGTCACTCACTATCCCAATTGTGTCTTCAGTAAGTAAATTCCCAGCATTATCATTGAAAGCACTAACGATCACAACAAAGAGCTTGGACAAGTCACTCAATACCACAACAAAAGCCGATTGAAAATCATGACCAGAGATAGATGCTCCTATTAGAATAGCATATTGTCACGCCCCGCCAAATTAACAAGGAGTTTCCTTGAGCATTTTGATGCAAGCATGGCTCAAGGAAGGTTTTGGAGAGCACATGAGCATTCTAGGAGCATCCGGAATATTATGGAAGGTCTTGAAAGCATCCGGAAGGATCGGGAAGCATTCGGACAACTCTAGAACTCTCTAAGACCTTAGAGAGTCTCTAGGACACCCCAGAACTCTCTAAAACCCTAGAGAGGCTCAAGGCTCAAAACTACTCTGGAAGTCTCTAGAATACTCAAGATAACAATTAGAGTTGTATAGAACACTCTAGAATCTCTATACTTGTACATGTCCTAGAATTGTCTAGAAACTTAGGCAAGGGGGGAGGATGCTTATAAATAGGGAGGCACCCCTCCTATTTGGACATAGAGAGTTGAATAGCATTCAAGCACACTTGTAAAGCTTTGTAAAGTTCTCTTAAAGCTTAATACAAGTTCTCTCTTTCAAAGATCTTCTCCCTTCATTCGGGTGTTCTAGCCATAGCGCTTGCGTGAGGAAGGCTGACTTAGCATAAGGAAAGTGCTAAGGCCCCACGAGAAGCTTAGGGAAAAGGAAGCTCGTGACAGTTGGTATCAGAACCAAAGTTCGATCGGAACCTCGCTCGACATAATGGTAAAGCATGGTGCTACCAAAACTACATCGAGATCAAACCCCTCCAAATTGGCGAAGCATGATGCTGCCAAAGGTGCATCAGGATCCAACCAATCCGAGGAAGTTACGCAAAGGAGAACTCGAGAAGAGCATGTCGACCCTGACGCTCCAAGACGGGAACGGTCTAAGGACATGATCTCTGCTTTCGACTCACGCCTATCTCAGGTGGAGGAGGGCGTGAGTGGCATGGAAGCCCAGGTGGATGATCTACGCTAAAGGGTAGAAGGCTTAGAGGTGGAGGATGCCGCCATCCACACTGCGATCAAGGGCATGGTGGTCTAGCTAGAGGAGTCCTTGCGGGGCGAGATGGTGAAGATTCGCGAGGAGTTCATGGGGGAAATCACCAAAATGCGTCAAGTCCACGAGAAGGAGTTGAATAGCACGCTTGCACGCATTAAGGAAATGCATGGGGACTTGGCCCTATGCAAGCGCGCATTGGCTACGGGAGCCTGCACCAGCGGTATTGTGGAGGCTAAGCGCATCGAGGTGCCAAAGCCTAAGATTTTCGGAGGATCGCGCAACGCTCGTGAAGTGGATAACTTCTTATGGGGGCTAGACCAATACTTTGGAGCCGTATGCATCACCGAGGAGGATGCCAAGATTAGGACCGCCGCTCTTTACCTCACCGATACTACCATGTTATGGTGGATGAGAAGGCGAGGAGATGTCAAAAAAGGTATGTGCACCATTACTACCTTTGATGACTTTACAAAGGAGCTTAAAAGACAATTTTATCCGGAGAATGCCGAGGATGAGGCAAGAGCTCGCTTGCGAAGGCTCAAGCACTCAGGGTCTATTCGGGAGTATATTAAGGATTTTACAAACTTAGTGCTTAAAATTCCCGATTTGCCTGACAAAGATGTTTTCTTCAATTTTATGGACAGTCTCCAACCATGGGCTAAGACCGAGCTAAGGTGACGTGGGGTGCAAGACCTTGCTACCGCCATAGCTGTGGTCGAAAGCCTAATCGACTATACTAGTCAAAAGGAGTCCACCGCCAAGCCAAAGGAAAAGAATAGTAGCTACGCCAAAGGTGGGGGAGACAAAAGCCAACGCAAAGACGAGCCCTGTCAAGAGAATTACTCGGCAAGGAGAAGGATAAGGGCAAGCAAAAGGAGACAAGGAGCTCAGGTAAGCCCAACAACAATAAATGTTTCCTTTGTGATGGTCCGCATTGGGCTAGAGATTGCCCACAAAAGAGAGCTCTAAGCGCACTCTTAGGATGTGATGACCTGACTAGGCAAGCAAGCTAGTAGGTGCATCCGTCCCACATCGCCCGGGGGAGACAAGTTGCTATGCTTATATGTGTAGAGCTAGCACCTTACATTGAGAAGGGTTTTGGGGTGAAACCTCAAGAGCAAAACCGTGAGGGTCGTTGGGCCCAAAGCGGACAATATCTCAATGGACTGGGCCGGACTTTTACATTTGGCATCAGAGCCTGTCCCCGGCCGAAAGTGTGCCGACGCGGATGTCGGGCCCTAAGGAGGGTGGATTGTGATGACCTGACTAGGCAAGCAAGCTAGTAGGTGCATCCGTCCCACATCGCCCGGGGGAGACAAGTTGCTATGCTTATATGTGCAGAGCTAGCACCTTACATAGAGACGCGTTTTGGGGTGAAACCTCAAGAGCAAAACCGTGAGGGTCGTTGGGCCCAAAGCGGACAATATCTCAATGGACTAGGCTGGGCTGTTACATCTGGTATCAGAGCTGCTGCGCCACTCTTGAGACGCGTTTTGGGGTGAAACCTCAAGAGCAAAACCATGAGGGTCGTTAGGCCCAAAACGGACAATATCTCAATGGACTGGGCCGGGCTGTTACATAGGAAGTCATCAAAGTGAGACGGAAGATGAAGATAACAATGGTGGTGCACATGTAGGGTCTATGCAGCTGTTGAATGTGATTCGATCCACACCTAAGGTCCAGGCCAAATGTTTACTCTTCGTCGACGTCATTATAGGTGGGAAGTCAACGAAGGCAATGCTCGACACTGGTGCAACCCACAACTTCATTGCGGTTGAGGAGGCCCAAAGGCTAGGACTTAAGGGAAACAATGGAGGAGGCTCCATCAAGGCGGTCAATTCACCAGCTCGACCCATTCATGGTGTAGTTCGAGGAGTCAAGACCAGCGTAGGAGCATGGTGTGGAAACTTAGACTTCTCGATTGTTCTGATGGATGACTTCAAAGTCGTCCTGGGGTTGGAGTTTCACAATCAAGTCAAGGCAATCCCGGTGCCATTGGCCAACATCTTGTGCATCACGGAAGGCGACAATGCTTGCGTAGTGCCAACAACTAGAGGCACAAAGCAAGACTTAAAGGTGTTGTCGGCGTTACAATTCAAGAAAGGCATCAAGAGGGAAGAGGAAAGCTACTAGGCCATCCTTAGCGAGTTCGACGATGATGAGCTAAGACCCCAAGATGACATGCCCATGGAGGTAGTAGCAGTTCTTGAGGAGTTCAAAGATGTTTCACCAGCCGAGCTGCCTAAGAAACTACCCCCAAGGAGACAAATAGATCACGAGATAGAGCTAGAACCAGGTACCAAACCACCCGCCATGGGCGCTTATCGCATGGCGCCTCCCGCATTAGCGGAGCTAAGGAGGCAACTAAAGGAGCTTTTAGATGCTGGATTCATTAGACCTTCAAAGGCCCCGTTTGGTGCCCCGATATTGTTCC